>OX452991.1:6071885-6707828 GCA_949699065.1 Metalampra italica | reverse complement strand
CGTTTAATGACTGTATTGTCTGTTTGCATCAGCGGTCATAGGTTCGATTTCTCCCGGGCATCGACAACTTTTAGTCTCATTTGATCTTGGTCAGGTTTTTGTGTTTTCTTGTTTTCCTCAATTTCAATCATATTTCAAAATGCTTATATTAATTACCACATTGAGTAAGTCTTTAATATTTTGTGACTACCTTACACTAATTGAGTTCTTTTGTGCCCAACTCCTGTCCACCAAAGGTGCACCAATTTGGTGGACTTCACTTAAGCCTTAGAACAGAAATACTAATATTTAGCGTATGCAGGTTTACACGATGTTTTCACCGAAATGCCTGTGATAACAAACCGTACTTAAGTTCCGACTAGGGAGTGCAATCTTGCAGCAGATTCTTCGATCTCGGTATTTGCAAGATTGAGAGGTCCAATCTTGCAAGATCTCGGTATTGCGAGATCTTGCAGTTCAGCAATATATTTTTAGAAATTAAAGGTAATCTTTCAACTTTTACACCATTTGCTGTGTCGGAGTCAATTATTTCCATAAATGTAATTATTAAAGTAATTACGAAATATTTATTCATTATTTTGAAAGTACCTAATTCCTCGCAATCGCAATACAACACGTCTAGCGTTTCACTTAATTGACTTCGGATACCTACTGTGTGCCAGATATCCAGCTGCAGATAACGCCCGTTCTGCCTTAACGCTGGTCGGCATATAGATGACAGGTATTGGTGAACAAAATTGTCCTTTCATTCCGCTTGTTTCAAATAAATTTAATTATTTTAAAGAAGAATTTCAATTAACGAACATGTTGCACTCGCAAAACGTTGTTGCGGACGAGCTTTCAAAGTCATCTCTAATTCTTGATCAAGGACAGACACACACCCTCTCACCGCTTATCCTGGCGCACCGACCGTTCTGATCGCTTAGTTATTCATCAGTTCTCAGTTGCCTCTGGCGCGCTCCTACGAATGTATAGATGGTCATGAAATGCGACGCTACGGAATCTCGCAAATCTTGCAAGATCTCGCGCGATTTTTAGTGCAAGATCAATCTTGCAAAATGAGCGCGGGATCTCGGAATTTCGAGATCTCGGTATACCGAGATTGCACTCCCTAGTTCCGACCACATGACCGCGAGGTTACCAAACTAGGCTACCACGGCCCTAATTCAGTGTTGATAATGACCTAGAATTTAAGCACAGTTTAAACAGCCAAACCATTAAGGAGATTTGTGAAGCAAACCCTAACAGTTACGGCAACTAATTTTATAGATATCTGAAGCGTGAAAAGTAGCAAATTGTGTCAGAGATCCCACATTGCAGTCAGGTGGTCCACCCTTTAATAGCTGTATTTATAGAAATAAGTAGTGATTTCTTATGTTACTTTATAAACTATAATGCAATGCGCTCATTGCAAAATATAACATACATACTAGCGACCGCCCGCTACTTCGTTCGCGTGGAATTCATGTAATTATCATTTAATTTTTGATTTGAATATACGTTGCCAGTGTAGAGCGTCAGTGGCCTCGGGGATAAGACGCGACCTATCATATCGAAAGGTCCGGAGTTCGATCCCCAGCTGGGCCATGTACCAATGGGTTTTTTCTCGAAACTTAAGTACATTTACTGACTGCTCTCAAACGGTGAAGGAAAACATCGTGAGGAAACCTGCATACGCCGAAGAAGAAATTCTTAGGCGCATGTGAAGTCCACCAACCCGCACTGGGCTAGCGTGGTGGACTATAGCCCGCACGCCCTCGTTGAGAGGGTAGGCCTGAGCCCCAGCAGTGGGGACATTAATAGGCTGTTGATGATGATACGTTGCCTTGTAAACTTAATAAGGTGGCCGGGAAAAACAGCATAATATATACGAGAATACAGATGTTTTGGTTAGACAAACCCATTAAAAATGTAAAGGTGACAATTAATATTAAAAATCTAATAAAAAACTTATAATGTATACAAAACAAAGACATTTTAAAGTTACATCATGTGCCATAACCTATTGTCTGTCATTTATCTATTGCAGCATCACATATTGAACATCATGTTATGCACTAAAGAACTGACTAATTATAAAGAATCGCTTGACAACGGAAGTGACAGTAATCCAGTCGGAAGCATACTCGCCTTTTGTTCGGTAGGTCAAGGCTTCAATTCCGTATATTCAAGTTTCGAAAAACAAAATGGCAGCTGTTGCTGCGTCCAAAGGTCACAAAAGCGTTGGCACCGTGAGGACTATAATGTTAGTTAGCTTTTTCCCGCGGCTTCGCCCGCGTAGAATAGTTTTTTCCGTGTGAAACAGCGCCCTCTATGTAGGCGTTTTGTTACTTAGGGGGTATTAGCAGACGCCCCGCGACTTTGTACGCGTTAAAAAGCAGCCTATATGTTATTCCAGGATATACGCTATCACCGTACCAAGTTTCATCAAAATCTGTTCATTAGTTTTTACGTGAAAGAGTAACAAACATCCTCACATCCTTACAAACTTTCGCCTTTATAATATTAGTAGGATTAGTATGGATTGTAAGGAAGTGTAAGGAAGAACCTATTTTCTTACTAAGTACAGTCGACCGCGCGTCAGTAGAAACACTGACCGTGAACTGGCGTAGCCTATTAGAGAGTTCAATACTATGAGAGTTTATACTAGTTTTGTTTCCACTGACGTGCGGTCGACCGTACCTCCTGTATTACGTTTTGTTATTGGTTTGATAATTCGGATGCTTGAAAGGAAGACAACCTTCGGATGATGAGATCAATCTATTTGTTAAACCAATCGCCACACTAAATGAAGGCTAATATACAGTTACTATTAAACTATCGAAATGATAAACACCCACGAATGTTTCGATCGCCTTCAACTTTGTTTGTCTTTCATTCAATAGTGACCTCAAAGTCGCATCTACAAATATGCACAAGTCATCTGTGAAACTTAGTGCTAACACAAGTTGTTGCATAATTTCGTGTTATGTAAAATGAGCGGTGATGGACATAATCTTAAATTATGTACATACTTGGGGTAAACCCTGTCGCCTGACGCTGGACTGGAGATCCTGAACCCTTGGGGATATGGTTCCTGAAACGAGTCTAGGTTGTGATTGTGAGGCGACTTTAGATAAACGATCATCAACACTATTTAGATAATGTGAACTGTATGATCACACTGAGCGAAGCGACAGAGGTGTGTCAGGATCTTTGTACCTACCCTGTCAGGGACGTAGCGTGAAGATATGAATGTATGAAGGTAGTATTGATATAAAATTACAGCGCATTTTGTTAGGATTACCTGGTAAAAAAATCTCAGTTTATTTCGCATCAGATTAAAAGTGAGAAAAATACAATCAAAAGAATGTACGAACGTATATCGAGGTATGATTTTTTTTATATAAAACTGTTTGTTTAATGAAGGCTGTGGCACACGCTTACCCTCTCAACGAGGGCGTATGGGCTATAGTCCACCACGCTAGCCCAGTAGTATTGAAATAAAATTACAGAGCATTTTGTTAAGGTAACTGGCTGTAGCTAGGTAAAAAAATCTCAGTGTAATTTTAGCATCAGATTAAAAGTTAGAAAAATACAATCGAAAGAATGAATCGCGCTCGAGGAATTATTTTATATTTTAGGTTTATAGATATGTATTTGTTCGTTAATATTATTGAAAATAATTACCTAATTATTATGTTATCGAAAGAATGTAGAACGAATATCGAGCTATGAATTTTTTATGGGCTCCTTTGTGCCAGGTGCGACAAGTGGAGGCCTGGTAGTCTAAGTTTACTTATCCTTTTTATTTTATTTTTAAATTTTAGTTGTTTTTATATTAACTAATTATGTATTGTTAATTAATTTCATCCTTATGTTTTTTTTTCTAATTAAATTAGTATTAAAAATTTTTTTTTTGTATTTTAATTATTTTTTTTTTCATAAAATATTATGTGCTTTTGTTTTTGTCAACGTTTTTGAGGACGTTTTGTCAATGTATTTCATTTACTAAATTCACACTTTAACCTCAATCTGAAAATGAAGAACGTTAGCTAATTCAAATAAGAAAAAAATATCCTCAGGCCTTCCTGATAAAAAAACAGTGTGATTAGCATTGAACTTATCTTGGAAGGCGTAATGTTTTACGTTTTTATTATGTCTAAAGAAGTTTTCTGAAATTTACCGACCTTAGTAAAATCCCAGCGTTAATTCACATCCTTAAAGTTACAGCCATTAGTATTAGCTATTAGCATCGTATATAAAAAGTTACATGTCCGCTTGCAGCTAACTCAGAATACTAAAAAAGGTTCATTATGGTTAAAATCTTAGTTGCTGCTTTTATAGTCAAAAATTTTATAGGTATTTTAGCCCAATTCTTGGCTATTTCACATCACGCACAATCCTTATAAACATTAAAACGGGGGCGAAGCCCCGGGAATCAGCAGTATATCTATATACATAGATAATATTTTTAACATATACGTGGATATACGTACAAGTTATATCATCATCAACAGCCTATTAATGTCCCCACTGCTGGGGCTCAGGCCTACCCTATCAACGAGGGTGTTCGGGCTATAGTCCACCACGCTAGCCCAGTGCGGGTTGTTGGGCTTCACATGCGCCTAAGAATTTCTTCTTCGGCGTATGCAGGTTTCCTCACGATGTTTTCCTTCACCGTTTGAGAGCAGTCAGTAAATGTACTTAAGCTTCGAGAAAAGACCCATTGGTACATGGCCCAGCTGGGGATCGAACTCCGGACCTTTCGATATGATAGGCCGCGTCTTATCCCCTACGCCACTGACGCTCTTAAGGTATATCACTTACATTTATATATAAAAATCACTTGCATATAACAAACTATTCACATGCTTAAGACAATTAATCCGCATATGACACCTTCACATTCCAGTCCAATCAATCAGCAATATGCCTCCAAGCGTGAGAGCCTTCAGTTTTTGTCACTCAAATCACATACGTATCACATACATAAGTTTACTATTCTTTCTTCTCAACCTTAATGTATAGGTAGGTATTTGGAGCGAAACGGTGCTTGGGTGCAATTGAAATTTTTCTATTCAATTTATGGTGCTTTTAAACAACTATTTATTGAAATCAACGCCTAATTTTGTTTGAAAGCTAATTAAGTTTTGTCTAACTTTAACAAACATAAAAAAATCCCAGTAGAATCAAATGTATGACCTCTGGAATTCGAGGCAAACCTCCGAATCACTACACCAACAAATAGAAATATATTTTTATTAACGAACGTGTTGATGTTTTTTGTATTAGAATTCGCCGCGGAATCATTCAGCCCTTTTACGTCCACTGCTGGACATAGGCTTTCCCCAAGGAATACCATCACACCCGGGGTCCTCCCCCGCCGCATCCAGCCGCTTCCGGCCACCTTCAGCTCGTCGGTCCACCTGGCAGCTGGCTGCTCAATCAATATCCGATATAAAAGACATCAACGAGTAACATTTTAATTTATCTTTTACAATAGATATTTTACAGAAATTAATTTTTACCCGCCATCGGCCTATCATCATCATTAACCTAGCGTCCACTGCTGGACATAGACCTTCCTCGAGAATCGTATGCGTTTAAAAGTCAAATGTTTATTTCTAAATGGTATTATAGGTTTTCTAAATATTACCTACAAATTTAGAGCAATCACTTTGAGTTCGATCCCCACCGTGCCATGTACGGTCGACCGCACGTCAGTGGAAACAAAACCAGTGTAAACTGGTCTTTCATAGCATTGAAATTCCTTATTAGGCTAGGTCAGCTCAAGGTCAAAGTGATTCCATGGACTTCTGTAATGAGTTTTTTTTCGTACATTTACTGACTGTTTTCGAACGGTGAAGGAAAACATCTTAAGGAAACCTGCATACGCCGAAGAAGAAATTCATAAGCGCATGTGAAGTCTCCAACCCGCACTGGGCTAGCGTGGTGGACTATAAATAGCCCATACAACCTCATTGAGAGGGTACGCCTGTACCTCTACAGTGGGGACATAGTAATAGGCAAAGTCAAAATATTTTTCATTTCTCATACTCTGAAAGTAGGTCTGAAGGGGCCAAACGCCAAACCCCGTCTCGGGACTAAATAAATTACTTTCACCGCAAGGGTAACAATGTACTATTATTGCACTGGGTCATATAAACACGGATTTTTTTTATCTACCACTGCTTCCTGGTGTTAGCACTGAGAAAGCGCCGCAACAAAATATCGCAACACATCTTTTTAATCAAGCTGTTGATTTGATTTGAAACATTACAAATGAACAAAGTTTATGATGTGATTGGTGGGAAGTCCCACAATTCTTCGGGTTACGGGCTCTCCCACGCATGCGGTATGCGCCAGTACCAACACAGTCTTATGCAAATGTAATGAATGGCAGTCTCGCCTAGGTTTCGGTTGACTATGGCCCATTGTCTAGTTTTAGCGCTTCGTTTTTGCTAGCGAAACCTGCAATTAGTAAGCTAATCTGATTTGAGATATCTTTGATACGTAATTGTTAAAATTACGTGTTTTTCTGTCGTTCATTCATTTGGAAGTGTTAACTCTAGAGTTCAGTGAACAATTGTTTGTCAATTTTCGGTTTTCAATTTTCAATTGCAAATTTTTTAAAATATAAGTTAATTTTAATTTTATATTGTGTATTAAGTAGAAATATGGTGGACGAGGCAATAAATATTTTTCTTCAAAAGTAAAAAAAAATATGTATAAATAAAAAATATGTATTATTTTTTTGTATGTGTATAATTTTATGATATATTTTGTTTTTTAATAATATTATTTAGCTTTGTAAGCACAAGTCTCCCGCTCGAAGTCTTGAGGCCTTAAGAACGCGCATATAACTTCGTAGTCTTTTTAAAGGCCGATGTTCAGTAGTGATGTGACCATAATTCTTTGCTTATGGTACTAATAAGAAGCTTAAGCCTTTGAAGCTTGCGCTTTTAATGATTGAGCATTTAAGCTCGGCTGCAGCTCAAATTACTAATCCTTTCAGCGATCTGTGACCTTAGTTCGTCGTCAAATCTCTTAGATTCCGAATGATATCCTTCAAAGCAACGCCGAGCGTAGCTCTCTCCACGTATTATTAAAATACCATCTTCGTCGCATGTCTCACGATAAACTTTTGACAATTGTATACAATCTGACATAATCTGTGACGCAATTGTCAGACGCACGTAACCGAACAATTGCGAAAGGTCACCACTCTCGATGATCCCACGACTTTGAAGGTCGTCCTGATGGAAATCCGGCCATTTTGGCCACTTTATTGTAGTTCAAAGTGGCCATTGCGGCCATCCCATTGTGATACGGCCAATTTATTATAGTGTTTATGTTATCGTCGTATAAATCACACTCTTGGCGGAATGAGTCAATTGTTGCTAAAAATCTTCTGATAGAGACGTCCAAATATTTATTTTTAATCTAATGATGATATCGACCATTTCTTGATGCCGTGCAGGCACAGTCAACGTCATAACTATCTGACCACTTTAGTACCTTGTCACTCTAATGTATTTGCTACTTAGTCGCTCGAAACATTATTATAGTGTCAAGACTATAATAATTATGGTCGCCTGTCAGATTATTACGGTTGATCGAGTTTTTCACATACCTATGTTGATTTTGTATAGTTTTAGATAACATATTATTATGTAGGTATTTTTATTATTTTGGTAACACTGTAGTTGTTTGCTAGCTATCACGTTTTTAACTGGAACCGGACCGGAATATTCTTATTGGAAATTTTCCACTGGGGGAGGTCAAGGGGTAGGTAGCTGTCACACTCTGATATTTGAGTAGTTATGTCAATTACATTAGAGCACCAGAGTACGCAAATGTAAACAAAATAGATCTTGCTCGCTCTGGATCGGATATCAAGTGGATTTTTTTGCCCTAGCTGGGTCCGCTACTTAATAATCACTGTCACTTATAAATGACAGTTGCCTTTCACGTTGTTACTTCAAACTTCTCATTCCTTCCTCAAAACTTCTGTATAGGGGTCTCGAGGGAAAATTTAAACCGGCAAAGCGTCGGGCAAAAACTTAAACCAACGCTCGAAGATAGCCTCATCAACAGCCTATTAATGTCCCCACTGCTGGGGCTCAGGCCTACCCTCTCAACGAGGGTGTTCGGGCTATAGTCCACCACGCTAGCCCAGTGCGGGTTGGTAGACTTCACATGCGCCTAAGAATTTCTTCTTCGGCGTATGCAGGTTTCCTCACGATGTTTTCCTTCACCGTTTGAGAGCAGTCAGTAAATGTACTTAAGTTTCGAGAAAAACCCATTGGTACATGACCCAACCGGGGATCGAACTCCGGACCTTTCGATATTATAGGCCGCGTCTTATCCCCAGGGCCACTGACGCTCTTAGAAGATAGCCAGAGATATAGATATATAGATAGATAGAGATATAGATAGCTAGAGAAGATAGCCTATTCAATAAAAACTAAGAATCATGCAGATCGGCTCACACGAATACAGTCGAATCGAAAACGTCCTTTTTAAAGTCGGTTGAAAATGGTAAACAACGATGGGGAAACATTAACCCTTTATCAGGCATAGTACGTTTCATCGACCACATTCCGTCTATAAATTAGTTCTAAATATAAATCGACCGGAACCGTCCTCGAAATCATATCTCACGTAACCACCAATCTGAGCAATGGTAATTGATCTAAATTCAAAAGAATAGCTCATGATTGGCTGAAATCGCCCAATCGTGCGACGCGCCGTCAGTTAACCAATGAGGAAACCTTATGATTGCTCCGCGAATGCATTTGTTTTGCATGAGTGGACGTTTTGTCTGAAGATCGTTTGGATGATTGCATGCAATTAGATCCTGTTGTTTTCGGTCGTTGCATTTGCATACAGTGGGATACCTACTCCAGTTTTGCAGCTATTGCAATTTATTTCTTCGTGTTTTTTTTCTTTCTCTGATTATTTTTATGTTTTCTGTTCGTCTGTCTATCCGGGAGGAACCTTTCCTCCATTTCCCGTTATCTAATCATGCTCAAAGGGGTTAGAACATTTTTGTATGAAGCCTGGGATACGTATTATGTTTTTTTTCTTTTTTTCATCATTACAAACAAATACTTTCCCTTTGCAAAATCTCCTAGCGTGCTGTGTAAGCGAGATATTCGACCTCAAAATTTTGATATTTTAACTTTAAAGTCAAAATAATAATTATCCGAATAAATTGAATATTCCGAAAACTTATCGGTACAGGCCAAGGTTCGAACCCACGACCTCAGAACGTAAGGCAACCGGCTAAACAGGTAACAAAATGATATTCCGAACGTAACATCTAGAAATTCCAACACACAACCAGCCGGTTAGCCGCTAAGGGTAATCTCAGGAAGTTTCCTAGTCCCAGACCTAGAACTTTCCCTGACCCTTGGCCCTCGACCCGGCACTGAGTCGATGACTTTCGTTTTCACTGCCTCGATCGTGGGTAGTTAGGCAGACGACTAGGATTCCTGTATTGAATCTATCTATACTAATAGTAAACAGGTAAAATTTGGTTGGATGTATGTAAGATTTCATACGCAAAGTTAATCATAATCATTCTTTATTGGTAGTTATTCAATTACATGTCAAAAAATAAATAAAAATGTCAATATAAAATATGTCAAAAACAAAAATGTCAAAACACAAAATAATCATAATAATAGAAATATCAACAGTTGATAATCATATTAATGTCATATTAAATTGCAAATAATCATTAAAGTTAATAATCAATTTCATATTACATAAAAAATTCAGTTACACTATAAAACGTCTGCTCAATCAGTCAGCGCTTCAGTTTTAATTTAAACCCATTTATGAAGGTGGCGACCGTTAAGTTTGTTGGTACAAGAAAAAAAAGTTTTTTTTGTGATGTAACTACAAATTTATGGATTTCCTCTTGCCAATGCCATGGATGCCTCTTGCCAAATTTCAAGATTCTAGGTCAACCGGAAGTACCCCATAGGTTTTGATCATCAAGATACTAAAAAATGTGACAAAATCGGCCATATCTTCTATCTGCGTTGACACCTCTACGCGTTTCTGAGAAAAATGGTCTTGACAGACGGACGGACGGACAGACGGACAACGAAGTGATCCTATAAGGGTTCCTTTATCCTCTTTTGAGGTATGGAACCCTAAAAGTCAAGTACTTTTTGCGCGGATATAGGCTAACTAGTGAGAAAGAAATTACCACTAGCGGATCTTAATTGAGGGAATAAGTAAGTACTTAATCCATTTAATTTAATAATAATTATGATTATTGCTTACAGTAATGAATTTGACTTATCTGTAAGCATGACATATTTAATCTGTGACAATCTGTAACAGATCTGTAAGAAAAAAAATTAGTAATTCCTACGAAAAATCTGTTTCAGCGGCAACTTGAATAGCTGCGGGCAAAGTCGCAGAGCAGAAGGTAGTCCATAATATATTAAATCGCAGAAAACTTGTGTCTGTACATAAATATATATTTTTAAAAAGGTTGGGGTTAACTATGCCAAGGTCGAATACGTTTTTTTATATTTTTTCCTGTACGGCCTTACAATATTTCAGAGATATCTTCCAATCAATTAAAAATGGTTGCATTAAAGTGTTTTATTTTAAAAAATCCTAGTAGACATTTGACAGTTTCTTTGAAGAAAATAATGGGACTATCATTTTAATGTCTTTAACGTCTCACAATCAATCAGTTTGCAAATTTTATATATATATATATATATTTATTTAATTTTTATAATTATATATTTATTAAAATTGACCCCATCTTCATAAAAGTATCGCAACAAATCTTCTTATATGTTTAATATATTAAACAATATGAAGAACTATCATACACAAATTGTGTAAAATTGACATATTGTTTTGACATTGTATTCTACGGTTTTTTAATGTTCATCATTGACGATCACATTAACTTTGACCTTTTACTGTATAATTATGTACTAGTATTTGTAATGTGTAATAAATAAATCTAATCTATCATATAATTTTAATTATAAATAAATAACTGTGTTTTAAACGGCCTCTGCATTTTACAAATTATAATGTATATAATTGGCATTAAAATAAACACCTTTAACATTTGCCCTTACGTATTATTGACAAATCATTATAGAAGTCTCAAATTGATGTCAAATGTCACTCCACACAAGTTATTGACTGATGACTGGATGACGTAATAACGGTATATCGCGCCGTAAAATTACAGACGCCGTTCAAATTACATGTGTTATTTAAGACTAGCTCTATCCCGCGGCTTCGCTCGCGTAGACAATTTTTCCCGCGGGAACAGCTTTTCCCGAGGTATCTAAGTGTTATTGTGATGTATATTCTATATCACTATAAACACAACCAACTAGGCTTTTCGGATATTATATAGAGTTTCTCTAACTTGGGTAAATTAGTCGGTGTTGATTATCCTCCTCATCATCAACATACCAGCCCTTAGATGTCCACTGCTGGACATAGGCTTCCCCACATCACGCCTCTGATAGATTATTAAGGGTATAGAACATTTTGGTATGCAGCCTGGGATACTTACCTATACCTCTTTTTTTCAAATTTGATTTTGTCATAAGTTTTGTTTCTTCTTCAACTTTGAAGTCAAATATCTCGCTTAAGCAGCACGCTAGGAGATTTTGCCAAGGGAAAGTTTTTGTTTGTAATGATGTCCTAAGTCGATATGCAAAGTCTCTAGATTGGCCGCGCGAATTGAAACATAACTTCCCAAAAGAAAAAAATTGGGAATCCCAAATGTCTTATCCCCGTGGGGAACACTAAGAAGTTTACCTAAATTGTTTCATTTATTAGACAGACTACCGCTAATACTCTTCTACAATGTCATTACGATAAAAAAACTGCCAACTTTAACTGGGACATCATTACCCCGAATACACATCATCCTTCGAATCTAACGTGTCATTACTAACCTGATGCATACGACATACGTTCTTGTCATTTCGTAATAAGGTACAAAATGTTGTTAGGACGGTTTTGAAATAAAGTATTTAGACTAATAAAGGTTTGAAAGGACAGTTTGTAGCGGAATTTCGCAAGGTTTGTCCTTCGTGTGAGGTGTAAATAGAACAATTTAACTGTGGACGCACAATCTAATGCAAGGCTTTGTTGTCATTAAGGGCATTTTTGTAGCAGGTGGAAATGGGTCTTTAAGGGTTGGACCACATCTGTACGCACACAGCACGTAATCGCACGTTTTCATATATCTATCCTTTTCTGTCGTTCAGGAACGTAATTTGCTAGAGCGAGAAACATAGCGGGAAACATAGAAATATAGCACACCTGCTATAGCTTCTTACAAGTCGATCTCCGTTGGGAGGCGATGCGATGGAGAATTGACGCATGCTACCGCGCGCTATAGCATACCCTCTATGTTTCTCGCTCTAGCAAATGACGTTCTGTCAGCACGGAAACGCGACAGCATGCGATCGCATGCACGCGGTAGCGTGCTATAGCATGCTCTAACACGCCGCAGCACTGACGGTAAAAGTGCGATTCCGTGATGACGGATATGGTTCAACCCTAAAAGTACTGACCACTCCTGGCAAGTTGATGATCACATTTTATTAAATTTAATTGGTCCCTGTTGATGTCCGCACGGTTGGGGCTCAGGCCTACCCTCTCAACGAGGGCTATAGTCCACCACGCCCAGTTTTGGTCGGTGGACGTCACATGTGCCTAAGATCTTCTTCGGCGTATGCAGGTTTCCTCTCGATGTTTTCCTTCACCGTTCGAGAAAAGTCAGTAAATGTACTTAAGTTTCGAGTAAACGCCCCATCGAACCCAGGCCGCTCAATAAGCCAGGCCGCGCCGTCCTTACTACGCCACCAAATTGCTTTAACCAACCTATTTATCTTCATTATAATTATATATTTTTAATTAACCAAAATTTCACAGATACCTAAGTCACAGTGAGTTCCTTCAATAAAAAGGCCGTTTTAAAATTCTGGAAAGACCTCAGAGTTTATGATGTTTTGAATATTTTTCTCACACTTACAATATTGTAATAAAAGAGGAATTTTTTAAGCACTTAATACATGCAATTAAAACGGGCTGTCAAAGTCATTTGTTTCGGTTTGCTGAAGACCTATTGAATGTTATTGAGTGTTGTTTGGTTTTGATAAAATATAATTATGTGAAAATATTGTGGACAGGAATGAGCTTCAAAAGTTAATTAGGTAATAACACAGAGTAAGTCTTCAATAATATAGGAGCGAACTTGGTTAAAATGCCTCATATGTCTGTTACCTTCTACTATTATTTAAATCAATACGAGTAGTGGGGTCATTGTCCTTTGTTTTATTTGAGTTCGAATACCTATCTGACATTTCATACATTGTCGATGAAAATGATGTCATATTCCAAATGAAATTATGACATATTTTTCATTGTAAATGCATGAATTTCAAACGGAAAATTTTCATAATTTTTTGGTTTTTTCAACTTGGACTAAAAATTTATGAAACCTGAATAAAAAAATAAATATTTATAGTTATAGTTAAGTCCATTGGAACTACATTTTCTCAAAATTGTCCGTTATTTAGTTCTAATGTGGTGAATGTAACATAATCAAAATCACCCTTTGCTCTAAACATAAGGTAGATATGTTTGTACCTACCTACATACCACTAGGTATAATTATGTTTATTTCTCGTTCTACC
The DNA here is from genome assembly GCA_949699065.1 of Metalampra italica. NCBI lineage: Eukaryota > Metazoa > Arthropoda > Insecta > Lepidoptera > Oecophoridae > Metalampra > Metalampra italica. The sequence continues at coordinate 6,694,137 of OX452991.1, read as the reverse complement.
AGATAATATCTTTCTCATGCATGACTGTTGTCTACAGTAGAACCTAATCATCATCAGATCAGCTGACGATCTGACAGCTTGATGATAAAAACAAACGTCAACATTCGTAATGTTCTACCTGATGTAGAATCTACTTCCGTGGGTTGTACAGGATTTTTTATTACTACATAATGTAAGTGAAATAAAATATAAAATATTTTCTTTTAATCAATTTTACAAATAATTGTACACCCACATACGTACCTACGTTTTTCAAAACTATCTAGGTATGTGGAAACTCGATTCTGATACAATAAAGCTTACAAAATTCATTCATTGCAGTAATTCATAAAAAATGTTAGTTTCCATATTTTTTTCGTAATGTAAAACAAAAAAAAATTAACATAATAAAAATACAAACAAAAACTCACCTTGCAAATTTTCTTTCTTAAAACAAAATCACCGAAGCGCAAAAACTGAAAAATTGAAAAAAAAATAAAGTCACAACACCAAACACTTGGGCGGAAAATCCCCGAAAAAAAACTCACTCTCGCACTGAAAACTTTATGGAAATGCAATACGATTCGGTTTTACTGCGTATCGAAGGCGAATGTCCGCGTGCGCTTTTGACTACTGCTTATATGCGCCTTTCGACTCCTACCACCACTGTACCCCGACCCCTACCGCCTCTATATTTCCATAGACTCGACGAATGCATTCAAAGATCTGTTTGTACTGGTGATGTTTACCCGCAAACTGGGGGTTATCCCAGGTTAATACGTTATACTGACATCAATTAATGAAGATTCGGCAATTAGAATAAAACACATAGCTTTTACACGGACTTTGCTTGCGTAAGGAAGACAATGTGACATTGAAGGTTGAATGATTCAATTAGGAGGTTTTGTGTTAAGGAGAAACTCAGTAAACAAAATCTGGTCATACGCGTATCTGGTCATCTGAGTATCTGGTAATTTGCGAAATGCACATCTGGTCAACCGCGAATAGGGAAATTTGCGTTTGTTTACGATTTCTTGAAGAAATAATCTAAATTGTACTTATAAATAAGTTAAGCCGTGTAAAGTTTTTTTCTTTGTTTATTGGATTTAATGGGTTTAAATAGAGTTTTTTTTTTGTTTAAATATTTTAAGAGGCTTTTCCAAAACGGTATGTTAAGTAGTACATTTTAGACTTTCGCGCTTTGTATTCATAAATATCTTATAAACGTTGGGCAAGGTAAATAAAACTATTTCGTGTGTAAGACCCGTAAATAATTATATAATTAGGTATGTTAAGTAGGTAATTTAATAGTAATATTAATGTAAATAAGTATAAATTATACTTAATACGTATAATACAAATACTCAATCCGCGATCATTAGTATTGACGATCGCCGTACTCAATGGATTTATATACATACTATGAGAATTAGACAAGCATATAAGTCGTTCTAAATGGACAAAGTGCAACCATGACAACCCTGGCGATGCAGGTGTGTCTATTTTGCTATTGTGAGTCACCATCACCATCTTAAACTTACAACTTTTTTATTACTCACAAAATTACTATGGATTTTAAATTGGTATGCCATCGCAAAAAAAATATAATTATATATCTGTGTATACTAACATATTATACTTAATTATGCAAAAATTAAACGATGTTCTTTGATAGGTACCCAATTAGTCAAATGCTAGATTGAGACATTTGGGGGAAGTTTCTCTCAGATTTATGTATTTTTAATTGGTTTAATGCATCGAGTCAGATTAGTAATGTATGGGTAATAACTTTTTAAACATAGTAAACTGCAAAATCTCTAGTACCTAAGAAAAATTCTAAGGATATACACTCCGCAGCAATGAATTCTGGTCGGGCGGCCTTTTTCATATAAACGAGGTCACTTTGCGCCCTTAGATCTCCGTCAGGGAACGATCGCATGAGATCTGCTGGTGGCTGTCCGGAGGACGAATGCAGAAGGTCCAGAGTGCCGTGTGCACGTCACTGATCAGGCAAGCCGTTTTCACCACAGACTAATCAGAATCCTGCGTATGCGGCTTTACATACATTCTGATGCCATTTCAGATCTTTTTTATTCCGATTTGTTTATGGTGAAAACGGCTCGCCTGATCAGCGAGGTGTGTACGGCTCTCTGGACCTCCTCCATCCGTACTGCGGACAGCCACCAACACGTCTCATCCAAACCGTTCCATGACGGAGATCTAACGGCAGAAAGTGATCTTGTTTGTATGAAAAAGGTCTCCTGGCCCGAGTTAATTGCAGCCAAGTGTATATTTATCTACAAAGATCCTACTAATATTAAAAAGGCGAAAGTTTGTAAGGATGTTTGTGAGGATGGATGTTTGTTTTCACGCTGTAACGGCTGAACGGATTTTGATGAAAGTTGGTACAGTGATAGCTTACGTGCTCGTACGTACGTGAGGTACGCACCGGCCGTACCATTGTCGTACCATGTACAATCACCTGCAGATAAGCCGGATTCCTTTATTGAATTTACTGTCTTAAGCCAATTTCTATTATAAATTACCCACGGGATAAACTCTAACGGCCGTAAATGTTGATAACTCAAATCGGTGCTTCAATTTCAGACATTGATTATTTCTTTAACCTACATATTAAACCACTTATTGGTTACCTAACGATGTTTTTCCTAACCGTTTAAGAGCAGTAAGTAGTATAATGTAAGTTACGAATAAACAACCATTGGTAGACACTTAGCTTGACCGAGAACCGAATTTGGACCTCTCGACACTTGAGAATCTGAGTCCCATAGAAACCAATAAAACAATCTAAGGCGGTGCTGAATCAATCAAAAGCGCGCCACTGAACCCGATCTACAGTTCTCCGCAACCAGTCACTGACAGCCGCCCATGTCCCTAGAACTGCAACGAACGCTTTCAGAATGGGTAGACAGCATGATATATAAAACTATATAAGCTGCTTTCAGAATCAGCTAACCTGTGCCTTGTGTCACTCCATCTAGCCGGGAGGCGTCCATAACCATAGTCCAAGCGATAACTTGCCAACAGTGATACATAACTTTCTTGGCCGACTGTACCTGAAAATGTATTGTATCGTCTTTAGCATTTCCCCGTCATAATGTTTTAGTGCAAAACATTACGCGTTTGTCAGTAGGAATCTAATACTAGAGATGGGTAAGAGTTCATTGGCACAACTCACACAGGCTCTACCTTTAACATCCTAAGATATGACAAGACACCGGCCGTCTTATCGTAAGAGCTTCCAGTGAGGCACATCCTAAGATAGGACTATCGGAGACCGTCATCTGTTGTGCCTGGGGAGAGGACAGCGAGACGATGAAACACCGCTGGTATGCGAATTAAAAATTGTTTACTGTAATAATGTCCAATCTGAAAAATGTCCAACGACCATGCTCTAACTGAAAAATTTCCAAAGTGAATAATGTCCAATCTGAAAAATGTCTAAACTGGAAAACGTCCAATCTAAAAATAAATAAATATCAGTTTTTAAGGTTCTGTAGTGTAAAATTGGCCATTTTTCAGATTGGACATTTTTCAGTTTGGACGTTTTCAGATTGGACATTACTATTGTAAACCTTAAAATGTATCGTATTGCGTAGCATTTCCCCTTAACAGTGCAAAACATTACGCGTTTGTCAGTAAGTAAGAATACAACACTAGAGATGGGAACTGTTTGACGACCAATTGCACAATGTGTCAGATTCACACAGTATTGTAAACTAACATAATTGACACACCCCTTTCGCAATTTTTCAATTTTAACACCAAACTAAACAAAAGACTAAACGAAATTTAGACAATTAAACAGTACTTAATTATTGTTTGAGCTAATTAAGGCTTCAAAAATGAGTGTTAAAAAGTTTTTATGCTTAAAGTTGTAACATTTCAGTTGATATTGTATGTGAAATGGGACAAAGGTGAACTACAAGATTTAGCTGGGATTATAAATAAGAATTTATTATTATGAAAAATTATTATTATATTTTTGATCCCGGCCATGCCACATGGCATGGCCGGGATCAAAAATACATACACCGATAGATTTTTCTTCTAAACGGTGAAGGAAAACATCGTGAGGAAACCTGCATACGCCGAATAAAGAATTCTTATGAGCATGTGAAGTCCACCAACCCGCACTGGGCTATCGTGGTGGACTATATCGTGTGCCTGAGTGTTAACAATGGGACCATTCAGGCTCTTGATATGTTTTTTGCGCTTCTATTCTAGCGCCTGTAAAATGTTAACACATCAAAATCAGTAATCAATTCTTCGACATCGTATCAACTTCGTCTAGATAATTTATATAAAAATTACATTGTAACATACAGTATGATTACTTACTAAACATGGTATGTATTCTGTAATAATACAATTGCAGAAACCGGGAAAAATTGACACTTGTTACATCTCACGTAATAGTGAGTGTATTGGCCTCATTCCGACATACCTATTTGGTGAAAGGTTATCATGAAATATTTCACAAAAAACACCTAACGGCATTCGATAATATATTCCAGAAGCTTACAGAAAGGAACTTATTTAGCTATGGTGTTTTTCATGAAGCATAGGAATCATCACCAAATGAATTAAGACCATAAGTCATCAGTTCATCACATCACCGCCTATAAAGGATTTATTTATCTTCATACATTTTTTTGCCTTGTTACATAGAAACAGATGATATCTTTACTTCATGTAAAAATACAAGATCAAAATGTATTTCAAAATAAATACAAAGTTTTTTCGGTTCATCAAATACCCTCTGACTACAATCCGAAGGTTGTTTAGTTTGACCAGTTGCACTAACTATCTTTGTTTTTGAAAACATTTCCATTCGAGTTTGTTACGCCGCTTCTTCTTCCCAGCGCTTGGAAGCGGTGGTAGAAAAAAATCGACGTTGTTAAATGTAACCCACTGTACTTACATGCAATAAAATAGTTTTGACTTTGATTTCGAACGAATTAAATCGATTTCTTTGTTTGTTATTTATACGTAAGTACATCGTATATAACTGGCTCTTTTCCGATAAGAAAGTGATTGCGGCGTGATCGTACCTTTTATTGTATTTGACTCTCTCGACTCACATCCTCATCTCATAGAATCAATAGCATAGCGTGCTGCAACGCAACAATTAAAAAATTTCACAGCTCGGCATAATGGTCAAAGTCAAGACCAAAAATACGCTATATTGTGCAACCCACCGCGCAAACGTGGCCAATCGGCCACACGCAACGAGAAATTTTGAGAAATCTGAATGAAAGTTACTTAGGTACTATTAAACTGAAGCTCGCCAAAATGTCTATAGATTGCTGATGTGTTATAAAAACTGTCTAGGTACCTCTTCAATTCAATTCAATACACTGTATTGCACATGTAAAAATTACAGACAAAAAAAAGAAAAACAGATACAGTAAAGTACATCTAAGCGGTCTTATCGCTAAGAGCGATTTCTTCCAGACAACCTTTGGGTAGAGAATTTAGAGCAAATTAGAAGGTAGGTATTATTTACGATTATATATAATTAGATAGTACTTAATAAATATAGGATAACAATAAAAAACTTATTATATAAAACTAAAACTAAACTTAAATATAAATTATAAATAAAAAACCCCCTCGAGGCTCCCCACCGCTGGGAGCGTGCCCAGAAGGCTGGCGGCATTACCCCGCTGGATTGTGAGGCTGATCCTCTGAGCGAGGTAATGCCCAGCCCTCTGGTCGTTGGCAGCCTCGACCAGACGCTTCGCCATCTCTCGAAAGAGACGGTGAGCTCCCGGTCCCCACGGTCCGAGCGTCTCGACCCCAAACGGCTCAAATATGTAGTCACTGCTTAGCACAGCATATTTGCGCCGTTTGAGGTCCTCAGCAGTACCGGCCGCAGAACCGGCCTTGACCGCGGAAGCTGGAAGATGGGACGGTGCCACGGTGTCTACGCAAGTAGCAAAGGTAGGTTGTGCAATTATAGGCATATTTTAAAAATCTACATACACTAAAATACATAGGTACACAAAAAATACATGCATACAATATACATACATCCATGCATTCATATATACATACATATATACATACATACATACATACATACATTCTCTCCTTGTCGAAACAAAATTACTTCTTGAACCTAGGTATATACACATCGAGGTAAATTATGTACTACATAACATTATTTTTGTTAAGATTGTGCGAGACTGAAGTAACAATAACACCAGGCATCTTTGTCATACAAATAATCGACTACTTTATAATAAGATTTCTTACAAAGTTGTTGTTTAATGTGAGTCTCAAATTTTCTGTCATTCATATTTATGATTTCTTCTGGTAGTTTGTTGTAGAAGCGTATACATTGCCCCGTGAACGATTTACTGACCTTACTAAGCCATAACTGTGGTGGTACAAGTTTGTTTTTGTTTCAAGTATAATAATATGTCATCTCTCCTCCCCGAGTATTCGCTGCACAGAAGCTATTATGCAGCTAAGGGGTAGGTACTTTCCCTCCAGGTCCTATGCCAGGTATAATATGCTACGGTATTTTTGACCTCTACCTGGTGAAGAAGTGGACCTTACAGTTTGATGATGAATTATCTCGTTTTCATTATTATGTTAATGCGATATGTAAAACCAACAGTCGAACCATCAAAGGTCTTTGCTGCCAATTGTGGGCAGTTACCAGCGTTTTTATGACAAGAACAATAACGTTATGACATAATAACGTTGTATCTACAGGGTGCGACAAAACACCCAGTGACACTGTTTCCATAATATGTTAACTCAAAACCACCAAATTGTCTAAAACTTCATGTTTTTTTTTTTAATTTGTTTTTTAATTAGTTTTTAAAATTGATTTGTTTAAATGTTTAGCACATTTTGGTCAACTAAACAAAGCAAGTTAAACATTTCTTTTTTTAAATAGATTAGAATTTGTGGCAAAAATTAAAAACAACTTAGTTTTCTGTCTCTCTGTCTAAGCGCAAAAAGATGTGCTTCTCTTTGAGGCTGTCACGGACATGAATGGTCCAATCCAGAAACTATAGCATACAGCATTTGCTACACCCTGTATCCAGGGCAAATTATGCAAGGATCTAGCGAGAATGTAATAGTTAGATCTTGCTAACAAATTTGTCTCGTTTGCACGGCATTGTTTATTTGAGCGTTGATTTGCAGCTGGTGTTAGAAATAGAAAGTGAACGTTGGGTCTAGTCATAGGTCTTCCCTGAGACACGTGAAGTAAGATGCGTTCAGCGTTCCCCTTGTAACTGGGCGCTATACACCTCTCATCATCATCAGTCTGTACTAGTCCACTGCTAGACATAGGCCTCCCCCAAGGCGCGCCACTGAACCCGATCTTCGGCTCTCCGCATCCAGTCACTGCCAGCCGCCTCACGCAGGTCGTCGCTCCATCTAGCCGGGGGGGCGTCCCACGCTACGATTGCCCGTGGTCTCTTGTCATTCGTTCATCACTCATTGCTCAACAAGTCCGAACCAACTCAGCATGCCATTTCTCATAGCCTACCTGTAAAAGAGAAAAAAACCGGACAAGTGCTAGTAGGACTCGCGCCCCGAGGGTTCTGTACAAACTTAATTATAGAAATAATTAGAAAATCGTTAATAAAATTTCATACGCAAAGTTAAGTTTGTTGGTACAAGAAAAAATGGTTTTTTTGTGATGTAACTACAAATTTGCGGTTTAAGATCTTGCTAATTGCCAAATTTCAAGATTCTAGGTCAACCGGAAGTAGGTTTTGATGACCAAGATACTAAAAAAGCGTCAGAATTGGCCATATCTTCTGACTGCATTGACTTAGAAGTATGATTTTTTCACAGCTTTAAGGGATTGCAGACTTGAGTATTTGATATTAATTTCAACTTGACACCTCCACGCGTTCCTGAGAAAAATGATCTTGACAGACAGACGGACAACGAAGTGATCCTTTAAGGGTTCCTTTTTTTCTCTTTTGAGGTACGGAACCCTAAAAATATAATGTAAGGGATTGTAAATGAATTTATCTTTATGAGGAACCTAATTTTTTACTATACTTTTTGCAAATTAGCGACGCTCCATTGTCGCGAGAATTAACTTTGACAAGACTAATTAATAATAATGGTAAGGCAAGACATCTTAAGATGCAGGAAATGACTTCTAATTCATATATTTTTTTAAGGAACAATAGGTCCGGATACGTCGTGTTAACACCGTGTCAATTTTCGTAAATTTTAATTAGGCAATTATAGCTGTTAATTAGTGATTTATGCATTATTTAAGAGACGCCCTCTTAAATCCTTTATCTGATCATTTTAATATAGAAACAGGTTCCTTTTAAGACGCAATCCTACTTGTTTGGATGTTTGTGTGGATGGATGTTTGTTATCTCTTTCACGCAAAAACTACGGATCATATTTTGATCAAACTTTGCAGTAAAAAAATAGATTACTTATACATAGGTGGACGGATAATTAGAAACAAGGCAAGATTTTGATACAATCGAGGTCACTTTGAAGCCATGGTTCTCTGTGAAAGAATGATCAGGGCGTGATCTGATGACGGTCATCGAGAGAGTAGATGGAGGACTTTTAGATGGCTGTAGATATCCAACTGATCAGATCAGCCGTTTGGGAGCAGCATCGTCATGATTACTTATCTTTAAGATTTTCATACATTTTGATGTCATTTTGCGGATTTTTTTCTTCATGACGATGCTGCTTCCAAACGGCTCATCTGATCAGTTGGATATCTATAGCGATCTAAAAGTCCTCCATATACTCTCTCGATGACCGTCATCAGATCATACCTCGATCAATCCTTCACGGAGAACCATGGCTTCAAAGTGACCTCGATTGTATGAAAATCTGGCCCTGTTTCTAATTATCCGTCCACCTATGTATATCAGGCTATAAATTCATAAAGATATTGTGTAAATTGGCCAATAAATCCAATCCAATTTAAGGCTTGTGAATCATCATCATCATATCAGCCTGTAGACGTCCACAGCTGGACAAAGGCCTCCCCCAAGGATCTCCACGACGACCGGTCCCGCGCTAACCTCATCCAGCTGGGTCCCGCGACCTTCACCAGATCGTCGGTCCACCTTGTGGGAGGCCTGCCTACACTGCGTCTTCCGATACGTGGTCGCCACTCGAGAACCTTTCTGCCCCAACGGCCGTCAGTTCTACGAGCGATGTGCCCAGCCCATGTGAATCATATGGATACTGATTTCATGTAAAGTTACGAACGTTAGAACAGATTGCCACAGATGGCTTTAAATGCAGAAAATACATAGATTATACTTCATTAAACTACAAGATGGCACTGTATAACAATGTCTCCTCTGTATCCTACTAAAATGCCTACCTTGAGAAACGCTGTTCTCACGGAAAAAACTATTCTACAAAAGGTAAAAAGAAAAACCTATTATATTATATTTTTGATTTCTACTGCCATCATTTCTTTTTTTTTTTTTTTATGAGGCTTATGACGGAAGTCAATGCCAGCCTAGCTACTGCCATCCTGATATTCATTTTAAACGGGTAACCGGGTAAGTAATTAATTATTAATTTGCATAGGTACCTAATAGAATAGGTCTATGAAGACAGAAAAACCGGAAGACTTTAAAAATATTTGGTTGTGCTCTACAATCCTATCAATTTTCATCGTAAGAGTTCAGGGCAAAAGCTTTCCATAAGTGGGTTAGGTACTTTTTTTTCCAAAGCTCTTGTCCTATTTACCTTCGCAGTTCATAGCTACCTTCGCAGTTCATAGCTACCTTCGCAGTTCGTAGCTACTAATAGGTAAATATATTCTGTATGGCCCAAAGCACAGATTAGATAATAGTTCCCCAAAGGTCAGCTGGTAGAGAATGCCATTGGCATTAAGTAAGTACAAATTAGTGCAATAAAATTTTAAGTAAACAATAATAAAATAGTTGATTTGTAATGTAATTTTTGGACGTAATTGGTTTTTTTATAGTTCGTTGTGCAATATAATTAGTTATGTGGTCCAACAAATGGCGAGAGACGCAAAGCCCAGAAACTTGTAAATTTATTCATATTCAAACAGGTATTACTTAATTTGAATACAAAGCGATGAAAGTGACAATGAGTGTGGTATAATATCAACTCTAGGACCTTAAAAGCTCCGAGTCATAAAGATGTACAGTCACGGTTTTAAGTGCAGTAGTAGTTTCGCAACTAAATAGATTGAGAGACCAGTTTCACTTACGAATTTCTTTTATCAAATCAACAGCCTATTAACATGTCTCCACTGCTGAGACTCAGGTATACCTTAGTTTTAGCTATAGTCCACCACGCTAGCCCAGTGGGGGTTGGTGGACTTCACATCATCATCATCATCATATCAGCCTGTAGACGTCCACTGCTGGACAAAGGCCTCCCCCAAGGATCTCCACGACGACCGGTCCTGCGCTAACCTCATCCAGCCGGGTCCCGCGACCTTCACCAGATCGTCGGTCCACCTTGTGGGAGGCCTGCCTACACTTCTGCCTGGACTTTACATGCGCCTAAGAATTTCTTCTTCGACGTATGCAGGTTTCCTCACGATGTTTTCCTTCACCGTTTGAGAGCAGTCAGTAAATGTAATTAAGTTTCGAGAACCAACACATTGGTACATGGCCCAGCCGGGGATCGAACTACGGACCTTTCGGTATGATAGGCCGCGTCTTATCCCCGGTGCCACCGACGCTCTTCTCTCTTTTATATGTGTACCCAAACACGCACATACATATTATTCACTAATGTATTCCTGGAAATTACGATTAATGACCTATTGCTATGACAATAAGGGTGGGTAGTGTTTTACACTACTGACTTTGGTGGTCAGTTATATCTAATTGGTTTTCGTGTTGTCGTGTGCACCGTTGTACAGAAAAATGACTCTTAGCGTGCTACTGCAATTATGAACCTTACTGTACCTAGGCTACCATGTCTATATTACGTACCTATACCTATGTAAAACTTGTTAATGTAAGAAAATTCATAGAGATTTTAACCCAGAGAAAGTGATGGCCGGCATTTGTACGGTTACCGACTGTACATTACGTAATTAATACATCCAATTGTTAATTGATTATGTATAAATATGCACTTCTCATAACATGTAGGTATTTTAGCGCTACGCCTAGTGGGTCGCATCTACATACCAAATACCTACTTACTTCCGTCTAATAAATAATCCAAAATTTAAAAACATCTTTATTTTTTATTATTATTGATACGGGGGCAACAAGCCTCCTGATGTTAAGAGGTCACCGCCGTCCAAGAAGTTTCAAATCTCTTTGGTCGCGCGCGCGCTCCCTGTGGAGTTCGCATCTTGCATATTTAGTATCGGAACCTATGGTGCCATTTTCAGGGGGGGTGCGGACAAAGGAAGCGGAGTAGCGGGAGGAGGTAGAAGTAACTTTTCACTATTGAATTTGAAAATGAGAATGTGTGAGTGAGTCATAATTTTGTGATTAGTTTGACACGATTTTGACACCCATAGAATGCTTTTATTACTCATCCATATTCGAGTGGCAACATTTTTTGATTCATTCCGCCGCCCACAGACACCTGCAACACCCGGGGGTGCTGGTGCGGCGCCGGCCAAGGTTGAAGAGCTCTTTTGACTCTCTTCTTCAAGGACCCCATATCGTAGCGCTGTGGAAAAGCGTCAGAGGGAAGGTCTATCCACATTGATTCACATCTTTAGCAGCAGTACTTTGAAAAAATATTTTAGTCAAGTAAAATGTATGTATAAATAGAGAATTTTTTTACCTTATTAGGATTCATATTCTTAATGGTAACAAAGAAAATGGAGATACGGATTATCTCTGTGTGCCAGCGTGTAGGTATATACCACGGAGGAGATGTCATGTGTGCGTGCGTTTCAGAGCGCTTGTTCTGAGTTTCCGCACTCTCGTTCTCTCTGGTCATACCCACGAGTCAAAGTCAAAGTCAAAACTATTTTATTGCATGTAAGTACACTGGGTACATTTATACAACGTAATTTTTTTATCTACCACCGCTTCCAAGGTGTTATATAGAGCTGGGAAGAAGCGGCGCAACAAACAAAGATAAGTCAAAGATATAAATTTGATAGCTTAAATTATAGTTATAATACTTCGTACTAAAATAATACTTATGTTGTTGTTCCACAATTGCGAAAAAAATAATTTAAACTACATAGTTATTTCTCGAGAGCGTCAGTGGCCTCGGGGATAAGACGCGACGTATAATATCGAAAGGTCCGAGGTTCGATCCCCGGTTGGGCCATGTACCAATGGGTTTTTTCTCGAAACTTAAGTACATGTACTGACTGCTCTCAAACGGTGAAGGAAAACATCGTGAGGAAACCTGCATACGCCGAAGAAGAAATTCTTAGGCGCATGTGAAGTCCACCAACCCGCACTGGGCTAGCGTGGTGGACTATAGCCCGCACGCCTTCGTTGAGAGGGTAGGCCTGAGCCCCAGCAGTGGGGAGATTAATAGACTGTTGATGATGACATAGTTATTTCAACATTTCAAGACACATTATTTTAACCTCAACCAATTGACTAACGGTTTTGTCAAACATATGACTCAAAACGCATACACGTAGTAAAACTTGAGTAAAACGATGATCTAATGATCCTGCGGTTGACAGTTCCGAAGTACTTTCAGTGAGAAAAGTTTAAACAATGTTACCTTTTATGGTGGGAAGAGAACCTTGCAAATGTCAACCCCTTGGGGGTGAGCTTTAATAAAAATAGTGAAATAAGTTTTTTCCCACGGGAACAGAGTTTACCGCGGTAAAAAGTGGCATTTTTGTTATTGCAGGATATAAGCTAACACTGTACCAAGGTTCATCAAAATCCGTTCAGCTGTTACAGCGTGAAAGAGTAACAAACGTCCTCACAAACATTCGCCTTTAGAATTATAGTAGGATTTCTTACAAGGGAAGCTTTCGGACTCGAAGTCTCCGAACTGGACGAAACTTTATAGGGTACATACATACATATCTACACCTGGCCTGGTAGGCAGAAAGAACGGAGCGCCAAGTATCGCGATCCTGACACACCTCTCTCGCTTCGCTCATTCTCATCAGTCACTTCACACACGCTCGCCGCGGGACGCGAGTGCTCTTTACGTGTCCGTCTGTGAGCACTCGCTCTATCTGATCTGCGATCCTCGTATGTCAGTCTAGTTCGTCTCCGGTTCCTATTACCAATCACATTCGCTCCATATATTGGCGTAGTCATTCGTTCATCACTCATTCGCTCAACGTGTCCGAACCAACGGACCATGCATTTTTTCATCTGATGAGCGTCTGTGGCGTCGGGGATAATATATATATCATAGATAGATATCATATCGAAAGGTCCGGAGTTCGATCCCCGGCTGGACCATGTACCAATGGGTTTTTTCTCGAAACTTAAGTACATTTACTGACTGCTCTCAAACGGTGAAGGAAAACATCGTGAGGAAACCTGCATACGCCGATGAAGAAATTCTTGGGCGCATGTGAAGTCCACCAACCCGCACTGGGCTAGCGTGGTGGACTATAGCCCGAACGCCCTCGTTGAGAGGGTAGGCCTGAGCCCCAGCAGTGGGGACATATTAATAGGCTGTTGATGATGACACTTTCATTCAGTCCAGCCATACTGCGATCTCTTCGTTGCGTATCCGTTCGTGCACATTTATGTCCTAAATAAACAAAATTATAAGAGGATTGTAGATTACAACCGTGTATTAGGTATTAATTATTATGATGTTTAACTTATCTTTTATTAAAACGGCACGTCAAATCATTATGCTAAGCACATGTTAACTCGACAAAAATGTAAATGATAAATACACGCCTGCTTAAATAAACAATAAATTATATAAATCAGCCAGAGATAATTTCAATGAGAAAGATTATTTAATAAATTATGAAACAAAATAATCTATGATAGGAAGACTGACAGGTTATGCAAGGTGTTTCAAAATTAACTGCACAAAGTATAGCAATCGCATATACAACAATGTGTAGCGATCAAACGTAATGATTACATCGAATTGTTTGTTTAATCATATATGTACTTAGTTCTCGTGAAAAGCGGTAAAACAGTAGATATTTGCTTTAATGTAAATTAAAATTAAGTCGTAGATAATTTTCCAAGTAAAAGTAAAAATTAAATATCCATAGTAACATCTATACCCATATTAAAAAATAATCCAAGTAAAATAAAATAAATAAAATAAAATCAATGTCTATGTAAAAATCAATAAATTTTATTTTGTTTAAGTACAGTAAAAAAAATATTTGTGTACCTAATTAATTTCATATGTCCTTTAAAAACGTATGTAACAGGGGAATACCGGATTTGAAGGCCGAAAATTCAGTACGAAAACTAGGCTCTCAACTTTTGAAAAATAGAATATGATATAGCTAGGTATCTATTTGTTTTGACTACAAGCGGAGGGTGGGACCAGTGGCTTTTGAATTATTACGGGAGAAGAGGTGGCAGTTACAGTTATATTAATTGACGGACAATAGTCCGTCAATTAATATAATATTTCCAATAGGAAATCAATGCCTATGTCCAGCAGCGTACTAGTTCAGGGTGATGTTATCAAATTGTATAAGTTATCAGAGCTAAGGTAGAGGTTAGCATTTGAAGTAGGTACCTACTTACTGTTACTTTATTTTGTTGAGCCTAATTATATTATTGTAAATGCTTTATTGGTGCAATAATCGAATAGATACAAAATCGATAGCTAAAGTCCGACAATAAAATAGACATTAAGCCTCATAATTAGACAACCTTGACGTGAAGGCAAATTCATCAATGATTACTATTTACAGTGACTTTTAGAGCCGTCATTAATGATTGAGCCTCCAATAATTATTTCAACATATTGCTAATATCCTGTTTTCACGCAATGAAATGACAAATCTACCGCTTTAAATCAAAAAAGCTCTGTAAACATTTCGATATTTTCGCGAACAATTATAACAAATTGTTATGTTTATAACGCAATTATATAAAAATTGAATCTCTTACTTTCAGAGAACAATAAAATTCGAAGCGATTGACATTTCACGATTCGGTTTCCAAACAAAGTTAAGTAGATATTGTTCGATAGTCTTCTTTCAAGATACGTTATGAAAGGGAGATACTAGATAACCACGACTGGGCAGGCGTAGTGTGGGACGCCCCCCGGCGAAATGGAGCGACGAAGCAGGCAGTGACTGGATGCGGAGAACCGAGATCGGGTTCAGTGGCGCCTTGGGCAGGCCTATGTCCAGCAGTGGACTAGTGCAGGCTGCGGATGATGATGAAAATTCGGCTGCAAAGATCTTGTTGGAGTAAGTTCCTCTAGACTTTGCAGGTGTTTACTTCAGACAGTGGTTAACTATCTGTAAGTAGGTGGGTTTGTTTGGAAAAACCTATAGTTACATAGGTAACACTTTTCCCCGCGACGCTCCATCTGATCTAAGGTCACAGTTCACTAAACCGAAGGTTCTTTCGACCCTGGCATACTGTATTCTATTTATTGGCCAAAATAATATGGATATATGCATCTGATTGCACAACACGTGTTTATGGAGACGATAGGTATTGTCGTGCGTTTGTAAACAATAATAATAATAAAAAAATGAATTGGTAATTGATGATATGGTTGCGAAATAGTTCGAGATGTGGTTTTGTTTTGATTTGATAGTTATGCTTGGGTCAAGGTGAATAACGCGCCTAAATGTTCTTGAGCGAAAATCTATGGCTTCGGTCCACGTTTCCGTTTTTGTCGTCAAGGCGCTTTTAGGCTGGTTTCACAGCTGTAACGGGCAACCTGTCTGGGTCGCCCGTTATACGGGAGACCTGGAACTCTATTACTGAATCGCTCGCTTCGCTTCGAGCGCTCGAGTAGAATCGAGCGAGGCTAGCGATTCAAAAATAGAGCTCCGGCACGGTAGCGCCGATCATCATCCTGTACCAGTCCACTGCTGGACATAGGCCTCCCCCAAGGCGCGCCACTGAGTCCGATCTTCGGCTCTCCGCATCCAGTCACTGCCAGCCGCCCTACGCAGGTCGTCGCTCCATCTCGCCGGGGGGCGTCCCACACTACGCTTGCCCAGCCGTGGTCTCCACTCGAGAACTCGTATGGGTATGCGGTCAGCGGTTATTGGTTCTCTAAATTGGAAACCATAAACATATTATCGGTCCTTTATAGCGTGGCCTCGCATCGCATAGTACAGTGTGCGTGGAACACATACCTTCGACAGAACGTGGACTGCATCAGCATAAATCGCCGATGAGTGGGTTCTCTGAGAGTGAAAGCTCTTACTGTTTACATCGGGCCGTACAGTTAGCGTTTCAAATAACTCCCATTTCATACTAGGTAATATTATAAAGGCGAAAGTTTTCAAGGATGTGAGGATGTATGTTTGTTACTCTTTCACGCAAAAACTACCGAACAGATTTTCATGAAACTTGGTACAGTGATAGCTTATATCCTGGAATAACATATAGGATACTTTTAATAATACCCCCTAAGTAAAAAACGCCTACATAGGGGGCGCTGTTTCACAATGTACACGGGAAAAACTTTTCTATGCGTGCGAAGCCGCGTAAAAGGCTAGTAGGCATAAAACGGGTGCGGCAAAAGTAATGACCCTATTTGGTTCATCTATAACCTCTTTTCTAAATTAGAAAACTAGAATTAGTTTTTTTAGTGCATGAAACTTCGTCACATTAGGATTTGAAGATATTATTATCTCTTAAATGGTGACCTCTAGAGTTGATGCACATTTGAGCCTATATAAGACATTTTCCTTAACTTGCATAACACTTCCTGCAATATTATGTTCCTTATTTCTTGATGAATGTTATCTTTCAGGGCTGCGAGAGTCTGTGGCTTGTTCACATACACCAGAGATTTCAAATAACCCCAAAGAAAGAAGTCTGGACAGGTGAGATCGGGCGATCATGCAGGCCAAGGCAAATCGCCAAAACGAGAGATAACACGGCCTGGAAAAGCGTACCTCACTAAGTCCATAGTGTCGCGCGCAGTTCTAGGAGTAAAACGGTCCCGTTAATTTTTAGTGAATTTTACATTTGTTTACTACACAATTTTCAACATCAGAATGAAATTAGATGTCATATAAAAAAACATCAGTAATTTCTATAGTGTCAGTACTTTTGCCCCACCCGTTATCGTTAAATATCTATAAAATCTTAGAAGTGCGAGAATCATCAGCATAATTTATAGCTAATTAAGCTAAGCTGATGATCCTCGCACTTCGTGACCCAGCTCGCGAGTGCTAATAAGGCGACAATACAACCGCACGCGCATGTACATACTAACATCAAGATTATTGTTGGCATGACATTAATAAAATTTAGACTTCTGGCAATGTTCATAAACAATTACTCTCAAGCCAATATAGTAAAGTAAATGCAATGAACTTATTTATAATAGTATTCTACACTAGCCGATGCCCCGCGGCTTATTCCGCGTTATAGAGTATCCTAACTAAGTATTATTCTTATTTTTTAATCATTTTTTACATTTATTTATTTCCCTACCTTGGAAATAAACGGTACTCCCATGCAAATTTTCTTTACAGCAGTAAAATGTAATCAAATCAAAACAATTCAACAAGCCTTTCAATTCTTATGTCCCCATTGCTGGGGCTCAGGCCTACCCTCTCAACGAGGGCGTTCGGGTTATAGTCTACCACGCTAGCCCAGTGCGGGTTGGTGGACTTCACATGCGCCTAAGAATTTCTTCGTCGGCGTATGCAGGTTTCCTCACGATGTTTTCCTTCACCGTTTGAGAGCGTCAGTAAATGTATGTACTTAAGTTTCGAGAAATAGAGAGTACATGGCCCAGCCGGGGATCGAACTTCGGATCTATCGATATGATAGGCCGCGTCTAATCCCCGACGACGCCACTGACGCTTTCATTCAATGTAATAGGTATTATTACATATTATTACCACTTATTATTACATACTTTGTGGGACCCCATATCCCGTGGGAAAACCAGGGCAAAAAGCTTGTCTCAATAGAAAATATGACATGTATAATACTTACTTACATTATGTAAAATGTAGGTAAGTGTTTCGTAATTTGGACAATTTGTATGACATGACATAAAATAATTATGTAAGAAAGTGAGAAAACTTCTTTGGGTGACGTTTGGGTCTGTGTATGCCAAATGGCGTCACTCAGTTAAAGGGTTCCTTCAAAATGGGAATCCATTTTGTAGTAGATAAATCCAATCCATTCTCGTTGATTGAGGCGAGTGTGTTAAAGGCTGGAATTTTCGAAGCGTACTTACCTAGTAGAACTGCATTCAAAATTTTAAGAAACCACCTGTCTGAGTCGGGAATCGAACCGGACAAATGTGAAAAAGCATGTATTTTTTGAAACCGATCGGAAGGGGCAGAATCAATTGGTTCCTTTCATTTAAGATACTAATAAAGCAAAACCACAGAATATTATAATTGTACAAGGCAAAACCATGAAATCCTAACACAAAATTCTACCGTCCGAATTTGACGTTGTCGGAGATGAATGCAACGCCATCTATAGCTAATATTAGTAGCTAAAGTAGGTACGTAGTTGCCTACCTACGAACCTACTAATATTAGGTACTTACTAAGTAAATATGGGATGGTATCAGAATGACTGGACCGCAAATTGACCACGTCCACTCTTAGTCCAAGTCTCAAAATGCCTAAATTTTAAAATACCTAAAATTATTATCGTTCATAAACGCCTACAATATTTCTGTGAGCAATAAGCCAAATGAATAATAATCTTGGTAGGTACTTACGTAGATTATTTAAATATTCCCATTAAAATAATTAATTAATGATTATAATTTGGAACAATACCTAAGCAAAAGTCAAAAACAAATTGCAAAAATACAAAACGGACCAAAAGTATGTTTCCGCCCGGGATCGAACCGGGGACCTTCTGCGTGTTAGGCAGATGTGATAACCGCTACACCACGGAAACGATGCAGTAGATTGCGAAATACTTAAATACAACCAGACAAGTTTATTTAAAGCCAACATCAGAAGAAATAATATTATTAATACATATTATAATATAGAAAATTATTTAAATAAAATTATAATACAAATTGCCGCCCATATAAGTAATACAAATACGTGGCGGTCGCATTCAAGGCACAAGTCCAGGTAGGTACCTACCTACTTACTGACATACTACCTTACTGACATTTATTATTGGCACTAGACTAAAATCTACTATTCTACCTTCTGATAGTACCATTTTGTAGTGTGTACTTACTCTAACTGTAGACATATATAGTCCACACGGAATTTCTTGGCGACTGAATGAATGTAGTCACAAATTGTTTGCACATCGCTGACAGTGTTTATAGTCTATGTGTGCGTAAGAGAGATAGTGTGCTGCGTAGAGATGTCCAAAAACCTGAAAGTTTGATCGAATCAATGAACCATTTCTTGAAATTGAATGAGCGTATCTGCTGATTCCCCGCACAGCTTCCCTTTGACACCTATGGCACCCCGTAGATGCTAGGTTTTGCTGTCAGTTTTACCATAGTCCAGGCGGTGACTGACGTATGAATGATCGTCTAATGCGGTGACTGATGAAAATCTGCATAGGTACTTTGATCCCAACCATCAGTCATGACTGAAGCTTGCATGACCGTCTACAGGATGCCTAAGTTTAGTCATTGCGAAGAAATCAGCCAACTTCACACAGCCGCCATTAAACTCCGCGGGACTATACTGGTAGTATTACCATTTATTATTCAATAACTTATGACTAGGTCATGTCTATCAGGAAATGTGCCAACAGGGCGTTGTCCAATCAATAGCACCTACCTATACGACTGTCTCATGTAACAATACGATATGTCATTCCACATGAAATGGGGGAGGGGTTGACAATGAAAGAAATTCCATAAAAAAATAAATTATAATAATAAAGCAATATAAAACGAAAAACCATAAAATATAAAGTTTTGAAATAGTAGTTTTACATTTATTTACATACATACATTGTACTTATTAAGCTCAAATTGTGCACCTGGTATCGTTCAAATAAATAAAAATAATTCTGTTTTCGAAGCTGGCCGAAGCGGGCTGGATGTGCTAGTGTTCATTGGGGAAGGCATTTGTCCAGCAGTGGACGTTGATCCGCTGATATGATGATGGAGTGTAGCAGCAATTACAAGCTGAGAAATATATTTTCCATTGAATTTTTGTTTGTTTTATATAAAAGTAGACTAGGTAACCTACTAAATTTCATTGCATTACCTAACCTACCTACGAGTATGTAGCACTGATAAGAAAACCATACCATTTACATAATGCAGATCCCTAATAGTACCAAAGGGATTTAGATCTGTGATTTTGTGTATATATTACTGTGAATGTCCGAATGAAGTGAATTAGGTTTGATTTTGGTTATTCTGAGGATTCCCTGGTGGTTAACAACAAAAGCTTGGTGGTTATTAACATACGACACTAATACACCGCGCTTCGGATATTCAAAGTATCTTAATAAACATTGTGTATATTTAAACTATATGTAGGTAGTGTAATCTATGTCCTTAAAATTAAGAATGAACAATTCTAGATAAAGCAACGTAACTATGTTTAGTTTCCATATCATAATATCCTACAGGCCCAGCGTCGCAGTCGGCGCAGCTCAAGTATTTACAATTGGCTACGGTGTGTGTAAAACCGATGTTATCAAACGTATACATGTTCTCCACGTGATAAAACTCTTTAACAATCTCATTTTTAACGTCCTCCTTACTGCTAGCGTCTTGTAGCATGAGTGGAAGTTCTTTCTGGAAGTAAAAAGAATAATAATAAATAAATAAAATATTTTTTTTATTTTTATTTAAATAAAATAAAAAAGGGTCTTGTATGTTACGTAAGTAATGTCTAAAACTGTTACAATCTTTTATTCATTGACATTTGTTACATTTGTTTTATTAAAATAGTTTTATTTTCGTAAGGACCCTTTTTTTAAGGTATAGGCCTCTTACAACCCTTTGCATCTCTCCCTGCCTTTGCGTTAACCAGGTAAGTCCTGCAATTGCTGTGATATCATCGGCCCAATGAATAATAATAAAGTAGGTAATATTATAAAAGAATAAAAATAAAGCAGGTAATATTATTTGCATGGACAGTGGGAATACATGAAAGGACACAAAAAACAAATTGAAAAACTCATTGTCCATGAGAAAAATGACCGCGGTTTGCCTGTCTTCCTGTTTGCTTACTGACAGAACAAACCCAATCATGAAATCAATTTAATACCATTAGGTAGTACGTGGTTAAGATACAATTGTGTGTTCACAAATAATAATAATATTATTAACACATTAATAATTAATCTTCTTATTTCATCTTATATTCTCCGCTGGAATATTTAAAAAAAAAAAATCCTCCTTGGCCCCCCTTTTTCTCCACTCCAACTGTACATTTTATTAGAATTAAATTTATAGTTAACAGTACCTAGGTACATAAATAACTATAAATTTAATTCTAATAAAATGTACAGTTGGAGTGGAGAAAAAGGGGGGCCCAGGAGGAAATGTTTTTTTGAAAATATTCCAGCGGAGCACCCCGAAGGTTAGGTTCGTTAGGTTACTGGTGACCCTCGGGGCGATGGAAGCGAGCGACAGTACCTGAAAGGACAGTATACAAGAGCGATTTGTCATAGGATAATTTTCATTGCGACCCCTTTTGTCCACACGGAGCAAATGTACAGACAGGAAAGATAAAATAGGTAGGTACCTCTTGGGTGACATAGTTTCCAGATTTCTTGTCCAGTATCTTCGAACCACAAAATTTACACTTCACAGCCAACTTATTCTTCCCATCTTCAACGTAGTCTTTTGGCTCGTCCTCCTGTGGTAAATCTTTACTTTCTGATTCAGACATGTCGTAGTGTTAATCCACTTTCTATTACAACTTGGAAATTAGAAGAAAGTGCATTTATATTGTAATAAAATGCATTAAATTTATGCACAGAGCAGCAATGCCGGCATAAAATCTTTCATTCATCAATATTTTTTTTAAAATTATGGCATTGGAGAATTCCATCAGCCCAACATTCATCAATCATCCATCATTCAAGTCTATGTGCACTTACAAAGAGGACTTGAGACAATAGATTTATGCTGAATAGCTTGTTTGGTTTCAGAGAGCCATGTGAAATAGAACAGCAAATTTGACTTTATACATGGAAATAATAACTATTTCCATGACTTTATACTCGCTATTTTTTTATTATTATATAAACCGTAGGAGGTACGGTCGACCGCACATCAGTGGTAACAAACCCAGTATAAACTGGTCTCGCGTAGTATTGAAACTCCCTAATAGGCTATGCCAGCTCAAGGTCAAAGTGTTTCCACTGATGTGCGGTAGACTGTACAAAGTTCAAATAATTTTATGGAATTTAAGAAATCAACATGCTTTGTAAATACGTTACGTAATGTCAAAAGCATAAAATGCGTTCTGTTTGATCCAAATTATTTTTTTAGAAAATGAAATTTTAATATTGTACGTAATAACCTACACACATTAAAGAATTACTTATATTCTGATCTGAAATAGGATTTTTTCTTGATTTAAATTACGATGCTGTTTACTAGGACTAGGGCCTTTGTCTATTGTTTTTGAGTGCGATGCGGTAAAAAAATATAGCTGTCAAAAAATCGAAAGGACTTCCTGCAAAAGATTGCGTTTTCCACAAATTCCCCTGAAAATTTAAACAAATCCATTCCAAAATGAGCTCTGGATTCATAACGGAATCTGAAATACTAGAAGCAAGACGCCGCCGTCAAGAAGAATGGGATAAAGTGCGTACTGAAGACCAGCCACAAGGTAAATATTCATTACTCCATTGATCATCCATTTTTTCCATCATCATCATTACAAATATTGTTTAGATTTTTCAAGGGTAAGTTTTTATTAACGACGCACACCTCTCATTGTTTTGATCGCTACAAAACACCTACTACTGCTACCCTGGTAACTTAAATAACTAACCAATAATATTTTCTGTCACAGAAGTACCCGAGGAGGCCTACGATACGCGGCCGCTGTACCACCGCCTTGAAGAGCAAAGGCTCAAAAAGGAGGCGGAATATGAAGAGACTCATAAGCTCAGTAAGTTACAATTAAAAGTACCTACTTTTTAAAAAGTTGTTTGGATTGGTGTGTAGGAAAATTGACATCAATCTATATGGTCGACCGCACGTCAGTGGAAACAAAACTAGTATAAACTGGTCTCTCATAGTACTGAAGCTCCCTAATAGGCTAGACCTGGCCACTGACGTGCGTTCGACTGTACATATAATAATCGGTATAGAAAGACAAGATATTTAAAAACGCGGCAAAATCGGCCATATCTTCTGACTGCATTGAATTAGATGTTTGATTTTTTCAAAACTTTAAGGGACTGCAAACTTGAGCATTTGATATTAATTTCAACTTGATACCTCTGAGGAAAATGGTCTTCACAGACGGACAACGGTGTGATAGTATAAGGGTTCCTTTTTTCCTCTTTTGAGGTACGGAACCCTAATTAATATATTTATAGATTGCTTGTAGAGGCCATAAGAGCCGGCAAGTTGTAGACTAGTTTTATGAGACCAAGGCTTCAAATCACCATACCAATGAATGCGCTTATATTTTATACTTGTATATATTTTTTCTACTTTGATAATAAACAGATTACTTACTGAGCATTTTGTTCAATTAATACCACAGGCTTTTCAGTGATGGAAAACAGAGTGGAAGCTACATTTGCCAAAAAGAATTTATAAGTTGTGCAGTCAACTTATCTCCACTCTCTCCTGAGCCGGTGGACTATAGCCAATAAACCCTCAATATGACAGTGACCAGGAAATGTTACAGACTGTTGATTCTTAATCTGATTTTGTTTTTTAACAGAGAATATGATCCGAGGCCTGGATGATGATGAAGTTGGTTTCCTTGATCTGGTTGAGCGTACTAAGGCTAAAGCGGCCCAGCAGATCTCAATTGAAGAACACAAAGAGATGCAAGAATTCAGGTAACGTTTAAGTTTTAAGATGTCAGAGTCACATCTATGAGCCCATCCGTCTGTGGGTAAAAATAATAACAAAAATGATTTGGCTTGCGATTGACTCCGGCAATGTTTTAACAAGATTTTATTTTTATGATTTAACAATAAATAGCGTTTGTTTGGCGTTAACCATGGCCATAATAATGGAATAAATTTGATAATAAAGAACCCAAGCTCAGATGAGGCACGAGTGGTGTATGGTTTGGCTAAGCGCTGTCTGTCTGGCTAATCCTCAGGACTAGTGTTTCCCTATGAGGCTGGCATTGCCACCAATATTCCAAAGCCTTGTAAAAAATAAAGAAAAAGAACAATAGACATTCAAACTCTACCACTCAGGGAGCGCGTGTCGACCCTGGCGGAGACGGAGGAGATGCAGCGGCTGCGCGCGCAGCTGGCGCCCGCGCGGGCCGCGCAGCCCGCGCCGCCGCCACACAACCAGAAGACTA
This sequence comes from Metalampra italica, assembly GCA_949699065.1. Taxonomy (NCBI): domain Eukaryota; kingdom Metazoa; phylum Arthropoda; class Insecta; order Lepidoptera; family Oecophoridae; genus Metalampra; species Metalampra italica. Next base: position 6,669,605 of record OX452991.1, on the reverse strand, counting down.
AACTGCAGGGGGTAAGTTTGGCTCATTTTATGAAGTGAATTTTTTTGCTGTGCAACCAAATTGCGACACGATTGATTTCACCTATGCGATTGATTTCACCTATGCGATCGAAGAATTTATAATGTCTTCATTTGTAACCACATAGAAATAAAACAGTACAAGTTGGTCTTTGGCTACATTACATACACTTACATACAATGTTTTCGGATCTTCAACTTTTTCTTGTTCAAAAGCAGTGGTTACAATTTACATTATTATTATTATTTAAGCTGGGGCTCTTTCAAGGCTTATCCAGACTGTAGTTCAGCGTTGAGCTTTGCATCCGTCAGGTTTACCGTTAACATGGCAGTATGAACAAAAAAGTAAACGATCCGAAACCTTTTGTATTAAACTCGGTTACCGATTAAGACGTTATAAATTCTTTAATTGTAATCAATCACGATGAAAGAAAAGACCGGTCTTAAAATCATTCTTGCTTCGTAACTCTACCAAGTTGAAACCAAGAAAGAAAATTGAGCCATTTTCACCCTGCTCCTCAGAGTGAATACGAACTTATGGTCTTTGGGTTGTACAGTCGACCGCAGGTCAGTGGAAATACTTTGACTTAGAGCTGGCCCAGCCTATCAGGGAGTTTCAATACTATGAGAGACCAGTTTATACTGGATTTGTTTCCATTGACGTGCGGTCGACCGTACAAGTTTTTTTTTTTTTTTTTAATAAATCTGCGATCGGTCTGAATCTCTGACCATCGGTCTGAATCTGAGACCATGAGCGGATCTTTTGGGGGTTCACTTGGCTTGTGGAATGTGGAGTCCACCGACTTCACTCTTCCTTATTTGTGGCTATACTGTATGAGATCTGTGTCTAAAATTGACCGTACAAGTTAACAGCTATCAGTAGCCGCCAGTGCCTTGAATTAGAACTTCTTGCTTTTCAGGTGGTCGTAAGGAAGCGGAAAGCTAGCGATATGGAAGGCGAAACCAACAATAAGGGACCAACCGTCGCCAAAGTCAACGGGATCGTCAAGTAAGTACAATAATAGTAATCAGTTGTAATCTCTACTACCTTGTGTTCTGAAGACATCGGCGATCTCGAAACTTAAGTACATTTTACTGACTGCTCTCAAATGGTGAAGGAAAAACATCGTGAGGAAACCTGCATACGCCGAAGAAGAAATTCTTAGGCGCATGTGAAGTCCACCAACCCGCACTGGGCTAGCGTGGTGGACTATAGCCCGAACGCCCTCTTTGAGAGGGTAGGCCTGAGCCCCAGCCGATAGTATGGATGCTGATTATTGAAGGCACTATCGATAGTTGTCATTAACTCAATAGTATTCTATACCTGCAATTATAAACAATCATCATATAAGCCTGTAGACGTCCACTGCTGGACAAAGGCCTCCCCCAAGGATCTCCACGACGACCGGTCCAGCGCCAACCGCATCCAGCTGGGTCCCGCGACCTTCACCAGATCATCGGTCTACCTTGTGGGAGACTTACACTGCGTCTTTCGATACGTGGTCGCCACTCGAGAACCTTTCTGCTCCAACGGCCGTCAGTTCTACGAGCGATGTGCCCAGACCACTGCCACTTTAGCTTGCAAATCTTTGAGCTATGTCGGTGACCTTGGTTCTCCTGCGGATCTCCTCATTTCTGATTGGATCTCGCAGGGAAACTCCGAGCATAGCTCTCTCCATTGCCCTCTGGGTGACCTTGAGCCTTCTTATGAGGCCCATAGTGAGCGACCACGTCTCGGTACCGTATGTAATAATAATGTTTTGGACAAATCCACACACGGCTGTTTAGTCCCAAACTAAGCTGAAACTTGTAAATGGGTACTCAACAACTGATAAACATACTTATATACTTTTAAATAAATACTTAAATACATACAAACACCCAGAATCCGAAAACCAAGTTATGCTCATCACACAAATGTTGGTCCCGGGTTGATCCCGACCTTTGGCGCAGTAGGCAGGGTTACTACCACTACGCCAACAGGCCAGACAAGTATGTCATCACTGGCAACACACACACATAGTCAGCCACTATAGATAGACTATGGCTAGAATAGTGGCTTATCGATCGGCAACACCAAATTACACTACTTGGCCATCGCTCTCAGGAATTCCGAACTATATTCTATTTGTTTGCAGCAACCCTCAAGAGAACGGCTCCGGGCTGGCGGGCGCGCGCGCCGCGGACGAGGTCGGCGCGCTGCGATGCGTGGGCGTTCTGCCCGGCCTTGGGCACTACAACACCGACACCTCCAGCGACACCGACGACTCCAGCGACATCGATACTGTAAGTGGCATTGAAACATTCCTTAGGAATGTATATATTTATTTGACTAATGTTTAATTGATTAGAATATTTATTTAATGTTTAGTTTATCTTATTTTCTATCTGAATACCTGGCTATACTTCGACTCTATGGGATCTGTTGCGCCAAACCCCTGTCCGCCAAACGGTGTTGTCCCCAATCCGTATTTTTTGGTGGACTTCACATACGCCTTAGAATAGTAAATACCAGTCTCTGGCGTATGCAGGTTTCCTCACGATGTTTTCCTTCACCGAAAAACCTGTGGTATTAATAAACCGTACTTAAGTTTCGAAAAACTGATAGGCTACCCCGGCTCAATGTTTAGTTTAATATTGACTATTTGTTTAATGATATTATTGACAATTTATTTTAATAGGTATTACTAATGTATGACTTTTTGGTGGACTATAGCCCGAACGCCCTCGTTGAGAGGGCAGGCCTGAGCCCCAGCAGTGAGACATGTTAATAGGCTTAATTTTAATTAATCATTATTAATTTCCAGAACGCAAACAGCTGCGCCAAACGCGACTGGCTCGGGCGGGAGCCGGAGCACACACAGGACGCCAAACGGAAAGACGAGCCCAAGAGTTAGGAACAGCGGCGCGTGGCTGTTAATATAATTTTTAATACTTTATGTTTAAGTGTTATTCGGGACATAGTATAGGGGCTTTAAGCGTATGCCACCGCAGGCCGCAGCTTCATTATGCAAACGCAGGCCGCGCGTGTCTGAAGTCGTACATTACATAGGGAATACAACAGGCCGCCACCGCCACCGCAGGCTGCGTGTCTTGGATCCTAAAGCACGGAGGGGAGGCCGTGCTCTGGCGTTCCCCTCCGCCGAAAATACAAGATCATCTGGCCAAACATTAACTTAAAATTGCAAACAGTTAAATCGTTCATTGAACTTACATTCATGGCGCGTTCCAAAACTCTTTTTTGACAGATGACTGATGCTTTGACAGATGCTGCGTCACATTCAACCAGTGTAGTGATAGAAAGAGATGCATCATGGTATCATCTGTGAAAATAGAGTTTCAAACGCGGCCTTAATGTACATAAATTGACTGGCGTGTTGGCGTAGTGGGTCACTGCCTACTGCGCCAGAGGTCGTGGATTCGGTTCCCACCCGGGGACAACATTTGTGTGATGAGCAGGTTGGTTTTCGGATTCTGGGCGTTCGTATGTATTTAAGTATGTTTATCAGTTGTTGAGTACCCATGTACAAGCATCGGCTTAATTTGGGACTAAACAGCCGTGTGTGAATTTGTCCAAAACATTGTTATTATCTGGCCATGCACCGCTCGTTTCGATTTGGTAGTGAAGAACTGAATTATTTACGTGAAGGAAATTCCTGATTTGCCCCCATGGAGCACACACAAATTTGCCCCACAAATGGATGTGTGTATGTATGTTCGAATAAATCTCCGTAACTACTGAACGGATTTCTAACGTTGTTTTACTGTTGGATAGACGGTGTTCTCCATTCGAACTTAGGCAATACCTACAAGGAGGAAGAATTTACGCACACTAGTGACAGCACTCACCGGACACAGCGGCCTGGACAAACACATGTTCAACCTCAAAGCTCCGGGACACACTAAAGTGTGTAGACTCTGCCAGGAGGCAGAGGAAACACCATTGCACCTTCTGTGCGAATGTGGGCCGCTAATGCGTAAAAGAAGCGCCCATCTGGGCAACTACCTACTTCAACCCGATGAAGTAAAACAAATCAGTGCCAAAAGCATGATGAAGTTCCTAACGGATGCAAAGCTTAGCACTGATAGTGATGGCGGCGATCACAATAGATCAGTAATGGTCGCAGTGATACAAGGCTGGATAACCCTTGAAAGAGCGACCTCAAACAATAATGATAAATAGGCAAAAATATTGAAAAAATGGAAGCTGAAGTGGCATTGGGCTGGGCACATCGCTCGTAGAACTGACGGCCGTTGGGGCAGAAAGGTTCTCGAGTGGCGACCACGTATCGGAAGACGCAGCGCAGACCTCCCACGAGGTGGACCGACGATCTGGTGAAGGTCGCGGGACCCGGCTGGATGAGGTTGGCGCGGGACCGGTCGTCGTGGAGATCCTTGGGGGAGGCCTTTGTCCAGCGGTGGACATCTACAGGCTGGTGAAAATGATGATGATGAAATAGGCAATTCCTATGGGAAAATCTGTTCCCACGGGAAACATGCACAGATAAGGGCAAAGCCCGGCAGTGCTTTCGGTAATTTACTTATAGATAACAACATGGCCTCTGCAATGTATAGTATTTTTTGTATCGTCTAAAAATACTAGGTATATTAAGTTCTTTTTGCGAACAGGTTTATTACTTCTGCTGTATATTGATGTATGTATTTTTCAATGTTGTAAAATATCGTGTAATAAATGAAATTATTGATATTGTCCAAACTATTTCCGTTAACTTTATTTATTCCTATTTAGAAGGGACTCTACTTCGGGGGTCAACGAACGGATTTCATTCGATCGTTGACGTTAACAAAGATCTATAGATTTATTATTGACCCTGGAAATGGCCGAATGAAAACGTTAGAACACATAAATCTATAAAAAAAAAAAAAATTTCAATTCAAATCTTAGTTTTAATCATGCCACATCAATAGATAAATGACACTACGTACACTAAACATTTTGTCGACTTTATGAGATACCATTAGTATTTGAAACGATCAAGGTTATACAAGGCTAGAACGATGAACATTGTGGTGATGGGCTTCTATAATGTATTTTGTGGTGTCCATCTATAGATTGAATGCCAATTAGTTACCGACAAATTTTTTTTGTGTCACTCCCATGACTGACTCGACTAAGGCGGAATTCTATAGAGAAGCCATTCCTTTCAAAAAAAGTTGAAGTACCTATTCATACGTATAGATGTACCAAGTTATCTGTGAAGTGGCAGAATCGGGAACTACGCGAATGTCATTCGGCCGTCAGAACAAAATATATAGAACGACGGGCATGGAGCGATGGCAGAGCCACCCTTAAGCGTAACACAGCGCGGCGGCGTTGCGAAAGCGTTGCGGCGGCGAATCTGCGGAAAGCGAAAAAAAAGCGGAGCCCTTCAGACAACATATACCGCTAGCGGCGGCGGCGGTTTGTATGAAGACCGCTCCGCACCGCGCCGCGCCGCCGCCGCTCCGTGTAGGGGTTCTCATACACTACAAAGGAATACAACGCGCCGCCGCCGCTCCGCAACGCCTGTCTGCGCTAATCTGTCAAATCAAAACGTCAAATCTGTGCGCGCGGTTTTGTCGCTTTCGCCGTCGCACCGCCGCCGCGCCGCTTTGATGTAAAGGCTTCATACTATTTCGAACGTTACAGAAAAAAACCGTAACTCTTTCGCAACGCCGCCGCCTAGTGTGTGTTACGCCACCCTTCAGTTCACAGATCACTTGGTAAGTCTAGATGTTTATGTTGACTTAAGTTTGCCGTCAACCCAAAGTGAGGTAGTGCATGTTCTCGTGGGGAGGCGCCGGCGGCGCGTCGGCGGCGGGCTGCGCGGCCTTGGGCGGAGACGCGTCCGCCTCCGAGGCGCTGGTCTCCGACTCCTCGCTGCCGGAGCTCGCGTCGTCAGGGTCCGGCGCCGGCGGCGGCACCAGCTTCTTCTTGATTCGGTTCCTGTAACGAGGACAACTATATAAGGTTACCGACATGGCCGAAAGGATTAGCAAACTGAAGTGGCAGATCGACGGCCGTTGGCGCGAACGAGCTTTGGAATTTGGAATGGAGAACCATTTTTTTGACATGTGGGCCACTAGAATCATTAAGTGTCCCTTAACGATCATGCTTGCATGACATGCAACGTTTACGTCAATGTCATGAATAATGATGCATGATGGACCCTCATGCTTGCTATCAATCAATACAGTGAAGCAACGTCCAGCACGTAGTTTGCATGTCATGCACATCAATCACTACAGCTAGACGGTCATGCACGAGAGACAGCACGCAATGCTGTCATCCCGCATGATCGTTTAGGGAGCCCAATAGAGTTACTTGTTCATATTCATTTATCCATACTCATACTCGTCAATATTGTAAGCGGTACTGACCGTTTGGGGTAGGGCTGCTTGAGGTGGAAGGTGCGGTAGTGCAGCTTCATGCTGTTGCTCTGCGTGAACCGCTTGTCGCACAACGTGCACGCGTACGGCTTCTCGCCGGTGTGCGTCTGGGAGCAAAGCAACATACGTTTATCCAAAATTGGAATACAATATTCTCTTTTTCGGTGGCAGCCTACCGCAGGCCGCAGCTTCAATATGCAAACGCAGGCCGCGCGTGTCTGAAGTCTAATATACATTGCAATGGACAACAGGCCGCCACCGCAGGTCGCGTGTGACTGTGATACGCTTTAAGCCATAGAATAGATATTCTTCTAATCATTGGCGTATGCAGGTTTCCTCGCGATGTTTTCCTTCACCGTTTGAGAGCGGTCAGTACGACCGGGGATCGATCTCGGACCTTGTGCTCCACATGCTGCGTCTTCCTCACTACGCCACTGACGCTGTTTGCTCCCCTGACGGTCATTATGCCACTGACACTACGCCACGGACGCTCTTTGAGCCACGGACGCTCTTTGCGCCACTGACACTCTTTGCGCCACTGACGGTCATTATGCCACTGACGCTCTTTGCGCCATGGACGATCTTTGCCCCACGGACGTTCTTTGCGCCACTGACGGTCATTATGCCATGGACGATCTATGCGCCACGGACGCTATTTGCGCCACTAACACTCTTTGCGCCACTGACGGTCATTATGCCACTGACGCTCTTTGCGCCATGGACGATCTTTGCCCCACGGACGTTCTTTGCGCCACTGACACTTGCGCCACTGACGGTCATTATGTCACTGACACTCTTTACGCCTTGGACGATCTTTGCGCCACGGACGCTCTTTGCGCTACTGACACTCTTTACGCCATATACGTACTTTGCGCCACGGACTTCCGTGGCGTAAAGAGCGTCAGTGGCATAATTACCGTCAGTGGCGCAAAGAGCGTCAGTACGCTATTTTGGTTTATAATCAAAATGATGCTATTGCGCGTGTGTACGAACCAGCAGGTGCCTCTTGATGCTGACGCTGGAGTAGAAGGCGCGGCCGCACGTCTCGCACGTGTGCAGCTTCTCCCTGGAGTGCATGTTCTGGTGCGCCGGCACGCTGCCGGGCTGCGATCACCAACAAAACGTATATTGATAAATATGTACTACTAATAATATTTGGACCCGGCTGGATAAGGTTAAGCGGTCCCTAGACGATCATGCGGCATGATATGCGTTACGTGCTGTCACTCATGCATGACCGTTTAATTGTAGTGATTGATGCTAGTTTGCATGTCATTTCGCATCAATCACTGCAATTAAACGGTCATGTATGAGTGACAGCACGCAACGCATGTCATGCCGCATGATCGTCTAGGGACCGCTTTAGCACGGGACCGGTGGTCGTGGAGATCTGTTTGCAAAGATCCCGAAAATAGCTTGGCCAATGACGAAATTTAATATTACATTCCAATTATACAGCGTTTTGGGAAAATCCTAGGATTTTTGCAATGTATTTCAATTATCGCATACTTCACTTGGCGACGTTATCTAGTATTACATAATTTTATTGTTTCTTGTTGTTATGTTTTACACCTCTGTGCCTTTCTTGTTTGTTTTTATTTTTAATTTGTTAAATTCTCTCGCCGTGTGTCAAAGTCAAACTATTTTATGGCATGTAAGTACACTGGGTACATTTATACAACGTCAATTTTTATCTACCACCGTTTCCAAGGTGTTAGCGCTGGGGAAAAGAGAGTATTGTCATTGTGTACGTTAAATAAATTCTATTCAATGTACAAACTCACCGCCAGGGAGGCGCCGCATATCTCGCAGATGTGCCTCTCGTTGGCGGCGAAGAACGAGGTGCGGGGGTGCTCGGACAGGTGGTGCTTCATGCACGCAGACTGCGTCTCGAAGTGCTTGCCGCACTGTGGAACCAAACATAAAAAAAAAAAATTCGAGCAAGGTCTTTGGAGAATGTTTGAAGATTTGTGAAAGGATGGATGAATGAAGTTGTTTATGTTTAAGTAATTTGTAAGTTTTGACATGATCATTGTGTAATTTTAACATTCTTTTATTATTAATATTTGACTTAGAATAAAATATCATGACATTGCTCTTTACGGATAATTACAATTTGATTGTTTACTGTAATTGGTTAAACCGTTGTAATTAAATAAATAAATATTAAAATATCTGCAGGTAGCTCAAAATCAAATCAAAATTAATAATAATAAATAAAGTTTGGACAAATTTTACACAAGACTGTTTATAGTCCCAACTAAGCCGAAGCTTGTACATGGGTACTCAACAACTGATAAACATACTTAAATACTTTTAAAAAAAAAAAACTGCAGGCAACAGGTTAAATTATTTGCGGTTAAACCTACTTGATGACAAGAGGTAGGTTTCCGACGCGTCGTCCGCTTCGGTTTTCTTCTTCGCTTCCTGTCTGGTGCCATATCCTGGCAGTCATACGGTTTCCTGGACACGCAAAACACAGAATATTATATAGGTAAGTACCTACATAAAAACTTTATATTCCGTTTTTCCTTAGCTGTCAACAAGTTTGTTTAGCTGAGGATGATGATATGATGATAGAAACCGTTGTTCCGAGGCTGGTATGATAATAAATTCAAATTCAAAAGTATTTTATTGCATGTAAGTACACTAGGTACATTTATACAACGTCAATTTTTTATCTACCACCGCCTCCAAGGTGTTATATAGAGCTGGGAAGAAGAAGCGGCGCAACAAACTTCCGCAACACATCTTTTAAAATCAAGTTTGTACACATAACATTATTTTGTAAAGATTGTGCGAGGCTGAAGTAACATTAACACCAGGCATCTTTGTCATTTAGATAATCGACTGTCCTATAATAAGCTTTCTTACAAAGTTGTTGTTTAATGTAGGTCTTAAATTTTCTGTCATTCATATTTAAGATTTCTTCTGGTAGTTTGTTGTAGAAGCGTATACATTGCCCCGTGAATGATTTACTGACCTTACTAAGCCTTAACTGCGGTGGTACAAGTTTGTTTTTGTTTCTTGTAACATAAGCTGTGTTCATGTCACAGTGCCTCAAAAAGAGAGATATATTTTTGCGGACATACAAAATATTTTCAAAATGTATTGACTGGCAACGGTTAATATATTAATTTCTTTAAACTTTTCTCTTAATGATTCTCTACAACGTAGATTATAGATCGCCCTAATAGCTCTCTTTTGCAAAATAAAGATGGTTTCTATATCTGCCGCTTGACCCCACAGTAGGATGCCGTATGACATGATGCTGTGGAAGTAGCTGAAATAGACTAATCTCGCAGTAGCAATATCTGTTAATTGTCTAATTTTCCTAACGGCGTAGGCGGCCGAGCTTAGTCTGCCAGCTAGTGAAGCTATGTGGGGCCCCCATTGAAGAGATGAGTCTATAGTTATACCTAGGAACACCGTGCTTTTGATAAATTCTAATCTTTCTGTACCTAAAGTTACATTATTATCTACATCTCTTATATTTGGTAGGCAAAATTTAATACATTTAGTTTTTGTTGTATTTAATGCTAGATTATTAATGCTGAACCAGTTAAGTACTTGTGTGATAGTATTGTTTACCTCAGGAAGATCACAAGCTCTTCTGCTAATTTTAAAAATCAGAGAAGTGTCATCGGCAAATAATACTATGTTGGACATGTTTTGTATTAGAAATGGCAAGTCATTTATATATACAAGAAAAAGAAAAGGACCCAGAACTGAGCCCTGGGGCACCCCCATTTTCACAACTGAACCAGATGATTTAACTCCATTTATATCAACTTTTTGTTCCGGGTTTGATATGATAATATGATGACAAAAATAGTTGTTCTCTTTCATACTCACTTTCCCTTCAATGTATGAGTAATCTGAAAAGAAAAACACTCCATTAGATTAAAAACACCTCGTTTTAATTAAAACATAAAATTTTGTAGCAATCTTACTTGAGCCTTCATTCTCTTCCCTAAAATCTTTCGCGGTATGGAAATCTCGTCTATTTCGTCTCTGAAAAAATAAAGATAAATATTATCTTATTATAGTCACCGTAAATCTTTTTGGCGGTTATGTGAAGTTGGCTGATTCCCGCGCATTGACTATTTTTAGATGTCAAACACAGATCCCTGTGCGGTTCACTAGATGCTTATTCAATTTTAAGAAACAGATCATTGATTCGATCAAGCGAATCAAAATTATTCTCAATTACGCACACATAGACTGTAAACAGTCAGCGATGTGCAAACAATATGTGACTATATTCACTCGACCGCCAAAAAGATTTACAGGGACTATTTTGAAGGATTTATTTGGACCCCTCACTTAGATTAGCGCGTTCAAAGAAACTCTACTAATGATATTGAACAATCTTGGACATTGTGTTATTCTATTAATGTATTTCTTATTTTACTTTTGCATGCCATAAATTATGGTAAAACATGTAGAACTTTATTAAATAAGAAACATCTGTAGACAACCATGTTTTACGCAAATAAATATTACTTACTTACTCTTCAACTAGATAGAAAAAAGATAGAAAAAAATGAAAAAATTGAAATAAGCTAGTAAAATACTCACTCAACTCCCTCGGTGTGCATGGCCGAGTGGAACAGGTGTTCCTCGTACGCTTTCCGGGTCTCGAACCTGATGTTGCATTTCTCGCAGAACGTGTTCACTTCCTCGTCGTCGTCCGGGCTTTCCTGTACAGCCAAAGTAAGGGTTAAGCTGCGCTTACACTTCAACTTTTGCTTTAAAGAACATTTATATCCTACTAAAATTATAACGAATTTTATTAGAGAGAGATTAGCGCGTTCACACAAACATGCCGTACGCTCACCATGAGATCTTTGACGTATGCTCACCATGAAATCTTTGACGTATGCTCACCATGATATCTTTGACGTATGCTCACCATGAGACCTTTGACGTATGTTCAACATGAGATCGTTGACGTATGCTCACCATGAGATCTTTGACGTATGCTCAACATGATATCTTTGACGTATGCTCACCATGAGATCGTTGACGTACGCTGACCAAGAGATCGTTGACGTATGCTCACCATGAGATCTTTGACGTATGCTCACCAAACTCACCATGAGATCGTTGACGTACGCTGACCATGAGATCGTTGACGTATGCTCACCATGAGATCTTTGACGTATGCTCACCAAACTCACCATGAGATCGTTGACGTATGCTCACCATAATATCTTTGACGTATGCTTACCATGAGATCGTTGACGTACGCTGACCATGAGATCGTTGACGTACGCTGACCATGAGATCGTTGACGTACGCCCACCATGAGATCGTTGACGTATGCTCACCATGGTATCGTTGACGTGCTTGATCTTCTTGTGGTTGTTCAGTCCGAGCGGGCTGACGAAGGAGGCGCCGCACAGCACGCACACGTACTCGCTGCGGTGCGTGCGCAGGTGCGTGTAGTACGTCGACGAGTGTCTGCGGACAACATTTTTATTTATTGCTACGGGCGCAACAAGCAGGCGGGTCTCCTGATGTTAAGAGGTCACCGCCGCCCATAGACACCTGCAACACCCGGGGGGTGCTGGTGCGGCGCCGGCCAAGGTTGAAGAGCTCTTTTGACTCTCTTCTTGAAGGACCCTATATCGTAGCGCTGTTTAAGCGTAATTTAAGATTACAATTTCTATTCCAAGACCTCTTCACCCTAAGAGGAAGAGAACTTTAAATGTCTATGACATAAGTTTGTATATTGTTTGTTTTTATGTTATCTGTATTCTTTTGTCTGTAGTTTTAGAACCACAAATAAAATTAGAATTGACCACTTCTTTAAATGTCCACCTTCTACAAATTAGAAGAAAAGTTTTAAAAAGTGTTTTTCCAGGTGCAGTTTTCCACGCAAATTTCGAATGAGAAAGTATACCCTTCCGAGCTTGTAAGGTGAAAAGTAAATTATTTACCACTTACTTGAATTCCTCTCCGCAGTGGATGCATTTCTTCAGGACACCACTGTGGTACTCCTCATGCAAAAGAGCTGTGCTTCTGAAAATGAAAAATAATGAAATCTTAGCAAAGTTTTGGTTTCAAATCAAGGCATTTGTACAGTCAACCGCACGTCAACGGAAACACTTTGACCTCAAGTTGGCCTAGTTTCAATACTATGAAACCAGTTTATATTTTGTTTCCACTGATGTGCGGTCGACCGTCCATGTATTTTTTTAGGTTTGCACGGTAACTCCTTTCGAGTTAAATGTGCGTCACAGTAACAGAACTCCCAGAGAAACTTAGAACCGGTGCTATCCATTTAAAATAAAATTTAAATACTCACTCTAGCGAACAGACCAGTGGGCACCGCAGACAGTGGTACTTTGTGAAATGCTGTCGCATGTGCTTCCTCAGGTGGCAGTCCCACTTGAATCGCATGTGGCAGAAGCGGCACTCCATCGATCCCAAAGACTGTGGAATATAATAACAATGTGGTTTATGTACAGTCAAGGTTCATTAGTGCAGTAGCAGTCATCAACAGCCTATTAACATGTCCCCACTGCTGGTCATCATCATAACAGGTCACTGTAACCTAAACAAACACATGCACAATTTGGGCATCACAGACAGCCCCCTGTGGTAGGGGCTGTCTGCAGGAGAGCGAGACGGTGGAGCATGCAGTGCTTCACTGTCCCGCAACACAGGAATTCAGATCCGAAACGGGTCTGGCAATAGATCCCAACCTGGCAACAGTGCTGCCGTCAGCCAGACTGCATTACTCCATTACTTTAAGGAGTTGGGATGGCTGGACTGACGGCCCGGGGGGAATTGCACAAAACTCCCGTCTTCGTGAAGTTGTTGCAGGGACTGCCACCCCCGTTTAAGAATAAGAATAAGTCCCCACTGCTGTAAAATTGGATTGCTGTGGTAATTATTTAATTAGTACCGGTGCCTCCGAAACGTAAATTTGGTTAAATATTGCTTACTAACCTCACAATGCCTCAATTGGATATGTCTTTTTAACATATCCTCTTTAGAGAAATTTTTAAAACAATCCACGCACTTGTATGCAGATGCTTTGTACTTGGGATCCTCTGAACGAGCCCTGAATTCTTTGATCGCCTCCTCTTCGGACAAACTACACTTCTTCCAATTAGTGGAATCCAAAAATCTTACACGTTTCTTGGAAAAATGTGGATTGATCTTTTTCAAGCCGTATTCAGAGAAACTCCTGCGTCTTTCTTTTATTTTCTCACTTTTTAATGTTACAATTTCCTTTTTAATGTCTACAAATATTGTTTTAGGACTATCTGGTCCTTCATCATTAATTTTCTGTATTTTTTCTTCATCTTTTTCTTTAGTTAAGTTTTTGAGTGGTATTTCATCTTCATTTTCATTATTTTCGTCTACAGGATCATTTTCAGGGTCTATGTTATCGTCACGGTCCGTAATGGAGTCTTCACTGATATATTGTACTTGCTCTATGTTTTTGGTTTTTGTTTCTCTATCTTCTTTGACACAATCTGTTTCAGAGTCAGTTTCTTCACTGTTGTCTGTTGTACAGTAGGTTTTGACTCGCCTAGTAACTATTAAAATTTCAATTGGTGATTTAAGGTTATTGAGTGCTCGATCGACTTTGTAGACTGCTTCATATGTTATCTGAAAATTTTAAGTTTAGGGTTTGATTCATATCTCTTCAGGATATGAAAAGATGTTAATATTAATGTAGTCCTTAGATAAATAAGCCTTTTATTTCTGACAATTTTGTTACAGTGGTTGTTTATAACAGTTTTTTTTATTCTTAATTCTGATTTTTTATCATAGGCTGTGGATAGAAAATTACGGCACACTCTAAGGGAAGCCATTGCCAAAGGGCAAACTGACATAAAAAAAACAGTCCATAGTAGGTAAGTACATTTCTCTATATGATGTGCTTCCTCGCGAGATTGCTCGCCCCATTAATTTCCAAACTCTGCTCACATATGTAGATACTCCCTTATTTAAGTATTTATGCAAATATATTCAAATGTTCAATATCAAACGGTAATAGGTACTTGTCTTGTGTACCTTCTTTCTATTTATATATATTTATTTATAGTGTATGTTTTACTCTCCTTCGTGATATCATTTTGGTACCGAGCAACAATCTCAACAAAAAAGGTGTTTTCTTAGAAACTGACCAAAGTTGCCCCACTGTGTATTTTCCACTACGTGACATTGGCGGAATTATTGTGCCTTACACAATACAAAAGGCCAATACATATAAAAAAAAAAGTATATATTATTTAAAAAGTACGCAGTATTTTTATTCTTTGATAGGGGTGGCAGAACACGTCAGCCAACACATTTCTTATAGATAAAAGAATTTTTTTCTAATTTCCAGCTAAGAAATGACTGAAATCAAGGAGTCTTATACTGGTTTTGTTTCCACTGACACGCGGTTGGACATACAAAGCTTAAAGTATACTAACAGGTCCCCTCCAATTAATCTCTTTCAGAGCTTTCTGTCCCATATAGCACTTCTCCTTGAACATGTGAAACTTGTGCAGCATGGACGCACATTCGAAGCAGAAGTAGTGAGGTAGGCCGTCCTTGTCGTTCACCTGCAAAAAGAGAGAGTATGGCAATAATTGTTATTAATAATAGGCTGATATTGATATGTAAGAGTTGTGGAGTGGAGAGACATGTTCTGGCGGGGAGAGGTGAGTTCTGGAGTGGAGACCGCGGCCCGGTATACGCGCAGCGTGGGACGCCACTCCGCCAGGTGGACGGACTACCTAAAGGTGGCCGGAAGCGGCTGGATGCGGAGGGCGGAGGACAACTATTTTCAGTGATTTTGCACGTGTCCAAGAATATAGTTGAATTGAATATGTACCAGGGAATAAGACAAAGTTATACATAAAGCTACAAAAAAGCTTACCTTCATAGCCATAACTTCTTCATAATACGGTTTGAGCTGAAATCGATCGTATTTGTACACTTTGCACTCCGTCCGCAGACATATCCGGCAAATTTTTAGTTCTGACATTATTCATTAGTTAAGTTCTATAAAATTAACTAGTTATACTTAAAATTAATGAAAGCGAAGGCAAAAACACGAAAAAACTAAAATTCCAAAACAACGCCGAGCGGCGGCGGCGGCCATTGTTTTGTTTGATTGACTGTCACTGTCACTGTCAATAACCTATTATTTTACGATTTTAGGCAGAAGCATCTATTAATATACAGCACATATCTTCGTTCAGGTTACTGTTTTTGATGATGGTGTGATATTAATGCTAAAACGGTTTTTAAAAATCGTATGAAACCAACACAGACGTCAGCGTCGCCTCGCGCATATGATTTCGTACTTTATTGACGTCTTTATTGAGTGCGCTAGAAAATTCTCATTCCGTTTGTTTCGTCTCTTCATACTATGAGAGACCAGTTGCTACTGATTTTGTTTCCACTAACGTGCTTTCGGCCATACATTATACTTAGTTGGAGAAATCAAGTAAGTACATCTCTCTCATTATTATCATATCTGTAAATAACTAATTCTTAACGCTTTTCATGTCTAATTAAAATAAAATAATAATAAAAATATATATTTCATGGCTAATTTTAAGGGTACCTGCCTCCTAACCGAAAACAACGCTCAATTCACATTACAATCTGGCCAAATCAAGAGAGGAATAATCAGAATGACATTGCAGAGTGCAGTGAGATGAAAAGGGTGTTTCCCCGCACTGCGGTGTGAACCGCAGTGTGTAGGGTGACCACAGACAAGTGGTAAGAAAAATTCCTGCTAAGTGACAGCACAGATTACATTAAAATCACAGAACACAGAAATGGTTTTATTAAATCTGTGATTAAAATAGTTGTGACAGTATTATCTTCTTAAGGAATGCGCAGACATAGCTGAAAAATGCTCGCGCACTATTTGACGTCATTGTCAAATGACCCTTAGCAATAAAGCCTAAAGAACAAAATTGTATACGCGAGGCGACGCTGACGTCTGTGTTGCTATTCATAACGATTGTTCTTTTGACAATAACGTCAAAAAGTGCGCTGGCATTTTTCCGCTTGGCCTGCGCATTCCCTTATAGGGTACTACCCTTTATGGGAATACGCATAGGGAATGCGCAGGCCAAGCGGATAGTAGGGGTAGGCCAGTATTTCATACTAATTTCAACTTGATACCTCCACGCGTTCCTAAGTTAAAGGGTATTGACAGACCGACAGACAGACGGACAACGAAGTGATCCTATAAGGGTTTCTTTTTCCTCTTTTGAGGTACGGAACCCTAAAAAAACGTTTCCAAGCTCATTGTGAAAGAAAACCGTAGGATATTATTAAATAAAATATGGAACGGTAAATAATTCACTATTTACCTGACGTGGCACGCTTCTCAAACCTTCACCTGTATACATCAAAGCATCGAATTTTCCACCTCCATGGCCAGCGCTTGTCAAAGTGTCACTTTAAGGATATTTAAGGATTTCATATTCGGAGCAAAAGCTTTCCCCCGATGATATATTCCGCAATACATCATGCTCTAGGAAACATATTGAATAGGAACGAAATGTTGTCTTACATGATTTTTTCTGTGGGGATTTTATAGGTATACTTACGTAGTTTTATATAATAAGTATTTGTTTGTTTGGCGCTGTATGTATCTTTGATTAATGGTGTGTGTGTATACATAGAAAGAGTTTTCTTTTGCACTGCAATTTATTTTATAGATTTTTTTACGTGTACAAACAATGGCGGCGTACAGACCAGACGGAATGGAAAGGAGCGAATGAATGATAGATGAATGAATGAATGACAAACAAAATGAACGAATGAATGGATTATGTTGGCTGGGTTGCCAACAGGCGCTGAGCTAACTCAAAATTATTAAGTAGGTACCTATTTATCTAATTAGTGTAGGAAAGTAAGACTAAAAAGATTCTTTTTATTTTTCGCATTTCAGTTCCTGTTTTTCGGCGGATTTTTTATTATTACTTACTTAAGGCAGCGACGTTAAAGTCATTCGTAACAACCAAGCTAGCACCAAAACTGTATAATTACCCACCGAGGGTACTTTTATCAAGTAAAAACGTCATGTTTCTACGAAGCAAGTCATGACCGTCAGGTGCTTCGCAAACGATGATTAATTGACCTTCACGAACACAGCATTATTCTGGGGGCTGAAAACAATATCGTGATAGTATTGGAATTCAAACAGATGTGACTTGGTACCATAATTATTCATTAGTGATCATATAACAAGGTATAACTATGAAAACAGAAGTGATTGGTAAGTACCAAATGACTTAGAGCGTCAGTGGCGTCGGGGATAAGACGCGGCCTCTCATATCGAAAGGTACGGATTTCGATCCCCGGCTGGGCCATGTAGGTACCGATGGGTTTTTTCTCGAAACTTAAGTACATTTACTGACTGCTCTCAGACAGCGAAGGAAAACATCGTGAGGAACCCTGCATACACCGAAGAAGACATTCTTAGGCACATGTGAAGTTCACCAACTCGCGCTAGCGTGGTGGACTATAGCCCGAACGCCCTCGTTATGAGTGTAGGCTTGAGTCCCAGCACAGGGGACTGTTAATAGGCTGTTGATTTAAAAAAATATATGATTTACATTAGTGTTGTATAATTTTAAGTTTTTGGGTTATAATTTTAAGGGATGGTGGTCGCTGCGCTGACTTCACGAAAGCGGGAGATTTGTGCAAATCTTCCCGGGCCGTCAGTCCCGTACATCCCAACTCCTTGAAGCAGTGTAGTAACTTTCAGAAGTTACTCGTTGCGGCAGGGTACCTACTTGTTGCCGAGAGGTCGGGATATAGATCTGAAAATAGTGTCAGTCCCGTTTCGGATGTGAATTCCTGATTTGCGGGACAGTGTAGCAGACAGTCTCCTGCACAGGGGACTGTCTGTGATGAATTTCGGGCACCATTAATTACTTTGTATTCAAAGGTAATAGAATAGAATAGTTCAGAAAAGAAACGGTTACAGAAGGAGACAAAACATTACGTACTTATGTACCTATTGCATTTTAGTAGATATCCATCACCTGTACGAATACCTACAGATGGCAAAAAACTTCGCTTTATTGAAGATTCCTATTTCTTCTATAAAATATAAGACCTCGCAACGCTGCAATAATAGACCAGAATACTCAGCACCAAATACACAATTTCCTTTAAAATCACTCCCCATCTAAGTGAGATCGGAAGCTTTTAACGTACACCCAACACTGATGGAGACTCTATGTGATTCCTGGGAATAGGTATAGAGTACGTACTCGCATGTCTAAAATGTTCTTTGGTGTCGTTAAAAGGTCTCATCGCTTCGAGCGATTCATTCTACTGATTTTCCTTCGACATCCGATATAAAAGTCAGTAGAATCCACCATTCGAAGCCAGGAGAGCGATTCAAAAATAGAGCTCCAGACTTTAATGGACTATTAGCAAAGTTCACCGCACGTAGGTGACGTATAAGGTTGACATTTTACCCACTTGTTTTGTTAAGCCCCTTTTCACGTCTTAGCCAGTCTTGGCCCACTCAAAATAATCACCACGCAAAGTTATTTTGGTCACTGGATCCTTTTACGAAAAACCTCGTTTTATATTAATAGGTATATTGAAAGTGATTTAATTTGATAACTAAAGGCAAATCCTTTCATTCGCTGTTGTATAGGGTCTAATTTATTACCACAGACCACCCAACCCATTGACTGCGCATTGACGGCGCATGAGAAGTCGACAGCGTTCACCGAACTTAAGGCCATCTCCGCTTTGGTATATTACCGGCATCAAGCCATAATTTATTGTTTTAGTGTGAGATTGATTTTGCCTATGGTAAGGAACAAAGTCCCCTTGTAACACAAATAACTATTGCGGGAGCTCTTACCGTACGCAAAATCAAAATCAGACTAAAACAAGTATGGCTTGACACCGGTAAAATATATCTAGGCGATGGCCTTATGTTCGGTGAACGCTTTCGCCGTCAATGCGCAGTCAATTGGTTGGGTGCTCTGTGTTTAATACAAATTAATTGAACAGTAAATTAACTACCCACAAACTATGAACCCTTTCAGAGTGTAACTTTAAGTCCATAAGACGGTGTTCGCTAAAAGTTCTAGGTTGACATGAGCACTTGACATTATTAGGTAGGTATACCTATTATAAATTATATATATAACTCATTATGTAGTAAGTAGGGGTTTAGGGTAGGTTTATGCGAATAGTTTTCACTTTCTTACCACAATTAGGAGTGAAAAAAGTTTTGTATTCGTGAGAAAAAAATCGCATTTTTTCATGAAAACCCTTTGCATAAAAAGTCGAAAAAAGGTCGACACCAAAAATAGTACATTGTTAACCTAGGTGTGAAAGTAACTTATTTAAGTCCCGAGACCGAGGGCGCCAATAGTTCGAGGGACCTCTCAATAAGTCTTGAACCCGAGGGAAACACTGTGCTTTTCATTAAGAATACACTGAAAGTAAAAACAAAAACATAAAATCAGTGTTAATACAAATTTCTGCTATACGGAAGTATAAACAAAACTCTACAACTCGAAAAAACAAATGAAGATCGGATTGCCGCTTTCCTGTCTACTTTGTTTTTTTTTCTGTGACCGGCCAGCTATTCTGCCATTATTTTTCATTTCCATCATTGAAAAAATGGTAAATATTTTGCAGAAATCTATGTTATTTTAAAGAAATAGTTGACAGTAATAATTATAATAAAGTCATTTAAAAATATATATTCTTTAATTATTAAGTACATAACTTTACGTTATTTCAATTTTACATCGCGCTGTAATTGAGTGGCTGTATAGACAGTTGGATCATGGTCCAATAGAAATGTCAAAATAGTACTAGTTTTTTTAAATATAATTTGACAGCTGTCAGTTGAAAGCGATTCTCCCTAGGGCTGAGATGTATTACTTTCAACCCGCTCCTCAGGCAACTTCAGACCTACTTTCAGAGTATGAGTAATGAAAATTCATGTGTTTGTCTGTGTGTCCGCCACCGCCAGTCATTAAAAAAAATACAATATTAAAATCTATTATAAAGTTTAATTTCTGTAGGTACGGT
The DNA here is from genome assembly GCA_949699065.1 of Metalampra italica. Classification (NCBI taxonomy): domain Eukaryota; kingdom Metazoa; phylum Arthropoda; class Insecta; order Lepidoptera; family Oecophoridae; genus Metalampra; species Metalampra italica. The sequence goes on along the minus strand of OX452991.1, from coordinate 6,649,146 downwards.
CGACCGCACGTCAGTGGAAACAACCTGTATTAACTGGTCTCTCATAGTATTGAAACTCTCAGGCTAGGCCAGCTCAAGATCAAAGTGCTACCACTGACGTGCGGTCGACTGTACCTACATATTGTATACAATTTCCCCTTGTTCCTTAAAACCAAGATAGATTAACAAACTCTGAGTACATAAACATTAATAAAGTCTTCTAACTTCTAAGAACGAGGATCCCATAGAACAGACGCTAAAATAATAATAATAATAATAATCAGAGAGGGACACACTTAATACAAAAGTGGTAAGAGTAAGCTAGACAGATTTATTATCTTCTATCTCTATCAACGTATGCGAATTTTTTGTTGGGGTGCAGTACAAGCCATATCTACTGTCAACAAACCACAACCCGACTAAAATAGATAGTGTTTGTTCAGTTTGACCCCGCCATATAAGAAGCGTCTTCTCAAAGTATTGGGGTAAAAGACTATTGCTATTTCATGCTATATGCTGAGCACGGTTCTATGGGATACTAGTTCTATGACTAACTTCCAGTCTACTCAGTCTCATGTCTGTTTGTTCCTCTTTATCTTTGCCCCTCTTACCCAACCTTTAGGCATTTCTACGAAGCTGCGGATTAGAATTATGCAGTAGGTACCTATTTTACATGCGCGACAGGATTTGAAACATATATCAATGTTGTTTACAATGTACTATGAATGTCGTGAACACGGCGAAATTCGCGTAAAGGGTCCTCCCTGCATTCTAACTTAAGGTGGGTTCACACGAGTGCAAAGCCAGCGTGAAGCGCTGTGAGCGGTTGAAGCCTACATAATGTGGTTCATTACTTTTATTGCACTCGAGCGAATTAAGGTTTCCGAAACCGGGTCTCCAATTTTTACCGGTTGTCGAGCCCTAGTACCTACTCCCATTATCTAATTTGGAAGTTGTTTTTATAAAGTGTCCCTAATCAATCATGCTTGCATGACATGCAACGTTTACGTGAATGTCATGAATCATGATGCATGATGGACCATCATGCTTGCTATCAATCAGTACGGTCAAGCAACGGCCAGCACGTAGTTTGCATGTCATGCACGTCAATCACTGTAACTAGACGGACATGCATGAGTGACAGCACGTAATGCATGTCATGTCGCATGATCGTTTAGGGAGCCCAATAGGCGTAAATATCTAGTGGTTGCGTGATTGCTATGCTGGGATTTTTAACTTAACTATCATCGAAAATAAAATTCAGTTTTAGTCTAAGAATAAGAACTAAAAGCATTGTTCTGAGGTTTTAGTGGCCGAGTGGTGGCTTTAAACTATTGATTGATTGATTGATTGATTGACAAAAAAAATACCTGTGCTTTTTTTGCCTGCTACAAAAAATATTAATAATATTCGGTTATTATTAAGCTCCTAGACAGTCCCCAGTGTCGCAATTAAGCACCGCGCCTTAAAACTAAGCAAAGCACCGTTTGTAATCTCAAATATGAGGACGGTATGAATTATTAACTTGAGAGGGTTGTCAAAGGCTCCGGAGCGCTTAGTAAAATGATATATACTTAGGGCGAAATACACAGGCCTCAAATAATTAATTAAAGTGTTGACTAACTATCGCATCAATTGTAGCTATACAGCTTTGCTTGTTTCTACAATTAATTGCAGTTTAATTTGCCGGGACAGCGACAAATGAAAGCGACTAATCTCGGCGTAGACGACTCAGTTCGGTTTCAAAAGTCCATGAATTAAAAAATTTTGCCACTCCCATATGGATCAGTAATAAAAGCATTCTATATGTGTCAAAATCGTGTCAAATGTATTAAAAAAATTGTGACTCACTCACACATTCTCATTTTCAAACTCAATAGTGAAAAGATACTTCCACCTCCTCCCGCTACTCCGCTTCCTTTGTCCGCACCCCCCCTGTAAATGGCACCATAGGTTCCGATACTAAATATGCAAGATGCGCACAGGGAGCGCGCGCGCCACCAAAGAGATTTAAACCTTCTTGCAAAAATCCGAACAGCTGCTTCCCGCGCTGCCGAGAAATCAAGCTATCCAACAATGAAAACTCTATTCGAATCCACTCAGTGGATTTGGCGAGAAAATTAACAACGCGAAAGGTAGCAGAGCTCTCATTAGTAAGTAGTAGTAATAGTGATTTCATGTGCCGGGAATCTCGAAATGCTAAAATGTTAGATTCTAAACTAGATTTCTAAAATAGAGAAGACAAATTTTCCTTCGACATCGGATACAAAAATTAGCAGACTCGACCGCTCGAAGCGAGGCGAGCGATTCAAAAATAGAGCTCCTGCTTAAAATCGCCGCGACAAAAATGTAACCATCGGAATAACCTTACCTAAACTTACCTATATCGCAATAAACATCCCAAAATAAAATTTCTCTAAGTACAGCTTAAACGTGCGTGCGTCCGGTCCGGTCATTGTAATTCACGGGCCGTCGTCCAGTTCGTCGCCGGACCGGGAAAATTGCCGGAATACCTTCCCGATCCAATTGTTTACGTAAGATGAATTACTAATGCATCCAAGGTGATGTTTCGAGGAAAAAGTCGTAATTCAATCAATATTACCTAGTTACCTAAGTACTAGTATGTCCTCCGATTTCCATATTTAAACATTGGGGCCATCAATACAGGCATTAAGTATGTAATAATCGGTGCCACCATCATCAAATCAAATCATAAATACATATTCAAGCTATATTTATAGGGTAGGGCGGGTGCAAATCAAGCTATTTAATATACCTTGCGGGGTAGGATGGGTGCAAATCAAGCTATATACCTTGCGGGGTAAGACGGGTGCAAATCAAACTATGTAATATACCATGCGGGGTAGGACGGGTGCAAATCAAGCTATATACCTTGCGGGGTAAGACGGGTGCAAATCAAACTATGTAATATACCATGCGGGGTAGGACGGGTGCAAATCAAGCTATACAATAAACCTTGCGGGGTAGGACGGGTGCAAATCAAGCTATATACCTTGCGGGGTAGGGCGGGTGCAAATCAAGCTATAGGTTTAACATACCTTGCGGGGTAGGATGGGTGCAAATCAAGCTATGTAATAAACCGTGCGGGGTAGGATGGGTGATAATAGTATTTCCTAACGATAACAAAATAATTCAGAGGTATTTAAACGTTAATAAGTTTCTCGAAATAACTTAGTCGTCATTTCAGGAAGTGGTAATTTCATAAGTGGTCAATTCATAAGTTAATTTAAGAAGTGGTTAAATTGTATTCTAGAGGGCACATTTTTGTGGTAATGAACGCTGTTTCAGTGTATTTTTTTTTGTTCACTTTTAAGCGTGTCGACTAGGCTAACAAAACGTTATTCAGCAAACTAGCGAGCAATATAAGAAACGAACTGGTAGTTTTTCTTCCATTATCCTTAAGAAAGCCGGTAACGAGGAGCGTACAAAAAATATTAAGTCCGCTTTTATACCAAACACTTGTGAATTATGGCGGAATAGCTGATTCCCGCGGCTTCGCCTGCGCAAAAAAGTTTTTCGCGCGAAAACTGCTTTTCCCGAGGGATGAATTAATTATTGCCTTATGTGCTATTCTGATGTATAGTCTATATTAATTAGACACTGCAAAGTTTAATCAAAATCTGTTCCGCAGAGTATCAAATATCCAAACATCCTTACAAACTTTCGGATTTATAATATTAGTAGGATGTGCTGATTGATTGATTGAATGATTGATTGATGAATGTTTGTCTGGCTTGGATAAATCTTCTAGGGAACTTGTTGTTAACAGTAAATTTGGATTTGTCTATTTGTGAGCAGTGCAGTGGCTCGCTGTGCGTTATATATAACACTTATAACTTTCTTTCAAATGCTCATCAACCTTTACGTATGTGTGTCACACAGTCCATGCAATCCATTGCGAACGTAATGATGTTTAGCTAGCTCTCACCCCCGCTAGTTGAGCCACAAAAAATTGCAGGCACACCACGGAGCTAAAAACATTTCAACAATGCGCATATAGGTTAGGTTAGGAAGTGGACGGTCGAGGAAGTAGACGTTCGAGGAAGTAGACGTTCGAGTAGGTAGACGTTCAAGGTAGACGTTCGGCGTGGACGTTCGAGGAGATGGACGTTCGAAGAGTTGGACGTTCGAGCAGGTGGACGTTCGTGGAGGTGGACGTTCCGGGAAATAGAGCTAACGGACCCAGTGGAAATTCCGGGAATACCTAAGACCAAACGTGAGACGTGTATAATTATAACAAAGAAATTGCACTATGAGAAATACAGGTGACCCATTTAATAGTGGTAAAATTTTTAAAAAAGTAGGTATTAAAGGCCATCATTATTTAAAAATATGATTAGTTATGAGAAATTAAAAGTCTAGAAGTAATGTTTTTTTTAATTCTCTACTCAACATGCTGTATGTACCCAGTGCGTTGGTGGACTTCACATGCGCCTAAGAATTCCTATTTCGGCGTATGCAGGTTTCCTCGCGATGTTTTCCTTCACCGTTCGAGAGCAGTCAGTAATGTGTTTCGAGACAAACCCATCGGTACATGGTGCGACCGGGGATCGAACTCGGACCACTCGACGTGACGGGCCGCGTGTTCCCCACTGCACCACCGACGCTCATTAACAATCATTCATATGAAAATAAATAAATGTATGAATCACCCCCCAACACGGCCGGCCATACAAATTAACGTGTCCCATCCAAATATATTAATCTTGTGTACACAGATACGGCCGGGCCACTCGATATGTTTTAATTAATATCTACCCGGTCAACAGAACACAGAATAGAATGCACTAGAAATAACATTATCAGCGGCGAACTTGTCGCCGCACAGGTGACGTATTAACCACCAGTTAGCAAGTGACGTCTTCCCACGTCTTCCAAACACTAGCTTAAGATTGCGTAATAGAGTAAGTAGGTATAACTCACAGAACACGGAAAAAGCTCGCTACGCTTATATTTCTATGGTATAACTACATAGTTTGCAATTGGAAGACGATATTGAGATATTTGTATTCAAAACCTCATCTAGTACTTATTGTTTCGAGAACCTTATTTATTACTAGCTTTTTCCCGCGGCTTCGCCCGCGTAGAAAAGTTTTTCCCGTGTACATTGTGAAACAGCGCCCTTTCAGTAGGTGTTTTGTTACTTAGGGGGTATTAGCGGACGCCCGCGACTTTGTCCGCGTTAAAAAGTACCCTATATGTTATTCCAGGATATAAGCTATCACTGTCCCAAGTTTCATCAAAATCTGTTCGGTAGTTTTTGCGTGAAAGGTAACAAACATCCTCACATCCTTACAAAACTTTCGCCTTTATAATATTAGTAGGATAATTTAACATTTATTTATTTGTTTAATTTAATACGTATGTACCTCATCATCATCATCATCATATCAGCCTGTAGACGTCCACTGCTGGACAAAGGCCTCCCCCAAGGATCTCCCCGACGCCCGGTCCCGCGCTAACCTCATCCAGCCGGGTCCCGCGACCTTCACCAGATCGTCGGTCCACCTTGTGGGAGGCCTGCCTACACTGCGTCTTCCGATACGTGGTCGCCACTCGAGAACCTTTCTGCCCCAACGGCCGTCAGTTCTACGAGCGATGTGCGTATGTACCTATATAAATAATATATATAAAAAATATATAAATGACTCGTGCCGGACTAAAAAAATTAAGTAGGTACAGTCGAGCGCACGTCAGTGGAAACACTTTGACTTTGAGCTGGCCTAGCCTATTAGGCAGTTTCAATACTATTCGAGATCAGTTTTTCAAATTCAAATTCAAAATTATTTATTTGTGATTTCAGGTAATAAAATGGTGTTATATAAATTAAAAGTAGAAAAAAATCTCTGTCATTTCGACATACAAATTGCACACAGTAAATTAATAAAATGAAAATACAATTATATACATAGTTTATACTGGGTTTGTTTCCACTGACGTGCGGTCGTCCGTACCTACCTACCTAAGGCAACGTATCTTCCCCTTCCACGGATGCAGGACTCGTGGTTACACCGTTTTCCATATTCTACCTTATTTTTATTTCATCCGTCACAAAATGACCAAATAACAAATTATATACGCTTTATAACATGAAATTTAAAAAAAAGCTGCTCCCATATGGATGAGTAACAAAAGCATTTTAGGGGGTGCCAAAATCGTGTCAAATGTATAATAATATTTATACTCACTCACACATTCTCATTCTCAAATTCCATATAAATTTGTATTAGCAACTTCCTCCCGCTAATCCGCTTCCTTTGTCCGCACCCCCCCTGAAATTGACACCGAATTTTTCTTCGTTTCCCATACTAAATATGCAAGATGCGATCTCCACAGGGAAGCGCGCGCGCGACCAAAGAGGTTCGAATCTTCTTGCTTCATAATATTGTATTTTGATTTGTTTATTTGACGAAGGTTCATTGAAGATTGTATTCTGTTATCAGAAACTCTCGATACACACCTCAATCACTTTATCTGATTACAAAAACGAATTTGGTTCGATTACAGCCTACGTACCTTATTCATAAAAATACTTTCATTTGGGTTTATTTCAATAAAGTGTCGCATTACCTTTTCAATTTCAATTTCAAGTTTCAGTTGGGTATACTCGTAGAGTTAAGATCTCTTTGGTGCGTGCTCGCGGCCCCTTAAAGAGACGTAAAAGAAGCATTCTATGTGTGTCAAAATCGTGTCAAATGTATCACAATACTGTGACTCACTCACACATTCTCATTTTCAAACTCCATATAAATTTGTATTAGCAACCTCCTCCCGCTACTCCGCTTCCTTTGTCCGCACCCCCCCTGTAAGTGGCACCATTGGTTTCCATACTAAATATGCAAGATGCAGTCTCCATAGGGAGCGCGCGCGCCACCAAAGAGATTCGAACCTTCCTGGGTTTGTTGCGCCGCTTCTTCTTCCCAGCTCTATATAACACCTTGGAAGCGGTGGTAGATAAAAAATTGACGTTGTATAAATGTACCCAGTGTACTTACATGCAATAAAATAGTTTTGACTTTGACTTGACTTGACTCATTTAAGTAGGTAGTTAGTATTAGTACTTAGTCTTAGTTTTCATTAGAATCTATTCACCTTTATTTCATAGCTATATAGGGTGAGTTTCTCTCTCTACCTCTAAGATGAACAACCGAGCAATCAAACATATTTTGAATATTAATAATATTAATTATGATAAGTACCTACCTGCTACGGTTTTTAATATATTTCGATAAAACGTACGAGTGGATGCCCTTCAATCTTTATCAGTCTCATTTAGCCTTTAACATCGCTTATTTGACCGGAAAATACATACATACAAAATACATACATAATTGCCTTTGATAAAATGTTTCCAAAATAGATCTTCTTGATAATAATCATCGTATACAAATAATAGACCATTCTTCTTAAGCGTAACACAGACAGGGCGGCGGCGGTGCGATAGCGTAGCGGTAATTTTTTGTAATGTTCGAAATAGTATGAAGCCCTTCACATCGAAGCGGCGCGGCAAACGTGCGCTGCGACGGCGGTGCGAAGGCGAAAGCGACAAAGCCGCGCGCACAGATTGATTACGGTTGGAGTTTTAAAAAACCAAGTTCACCAGATTTTAAGTCAGACCACCTGCTTTCAAACAAAAAAAACCCGGTTCAAATCGGACCAGTAGTTTCAGCGTGATGCGGGCACAAACTGACAATCAGACAGACAGACAAAAATTTTTTTTGAAAAGTGTTTTAGGGTCAGATAAGCCTAAATAACTAACTCCAAAAGTTTTTCCTTAAATCCCTTCAATGTACAGATTTACTCCCGTTACGATTTTATAAGAAGTATACACAGAACACGGAAAAAGCTCGCTACCCTCCCGCTCGCAACGCTCCCATGGACTTATATTTCTATGGTAGTATAGTTAAAGAATAGATAAAAACCAAATGAAAAGCGTCGTCGTGTCCATGACGGTCAATCAATTTCAATTAAGCAATTGATTTTATGGCGTTTCGGCCATCAATTAGGTTAAACTTCACGCCCCTTCGTTGTAAAAATTTGATTCATCGATTTATGAAAGACTCGCCGATGCCCCGCGACTTCATCCGCGTTATAAAGCATATACTGTTTATATGTTATTAAATTTTTTAACCCATTCTAATCGTGCCAGTTTCTTAGTTTTAAAGTTTGTCAATAGATGGCGTTAGGTGTATTTTACACCCCGCTATCATTTGGTTCTTCGCAAGATAAATAAGATAGGCGTGCAAATTATCCACCAGTTTTTACCTCTTTATTATCAGTATGGATAGATTTAGCTTTTTTATAAGCTTTTAAAAATTCCCTCAAAGCGGACATTCATTTTCTGGAACGAATTTCCTTATCGCACGTTAGTTACACTCCAGTCTAGTCGCTTGGTGATGAGAGCAGAAGTTCTCCTGGCAGGAGGGAGACCGCGGACCGGTACGCGCAGCGTGGGACGCCCCATCGCCAGGTGGACCGATGACCTGAAGAAGGCGACCGGAAGCGGCTGGATGCGGAAGGCGGAGGACCGGGTTTGCCACCACACACTGGTCTAAGACAACGGTTTACAATAATAATGTCCAATCTGAAAACCGTCTAATCTGAAAAACATCCAATCTGAAAAACGTCCAATCTGAAAAACGTCCAATCTGAAAAACGTCCAACCTGCAAAATGTCCAACATGAAAAATGTCCAATCTGACATACATCCAATCTGAAAAACGTCCAACCTGCAAAACGTCCAACTTGCAAAATGTCCAACATGAAAAAAGTCCAATCTGGAACATTTTACATTACAGAACCTCAAAAACTGCTATTTATTTATTTTTAGATTGGATATTTTTCGGATTAGACATTTTTCACATTGGACGTTTTTCACATTTGACATTTTTCAGAATGGACATTATTACAGTAAACCAAGACAACCATGGGTTTAAATGGTTGTACTATAGCTTCGCCTTACAGCTATGCACCCATCTCCCAATCAACCCTGTATGACGTTTCCTACAGGTTCGATCGAAACTACCTTATATACTTACGTATAAATCAAGCAAAGCACCTAAGCCCTAACTTCTGCCACGGTTTACGTATGGAAATACACTGAGATATTTGCGTAAGAATATTGAAGCGAACATATTGATCGAATCTTCTATTGAATGGGTTCTATATTTGGTGACGTCATACTTTTGATAGGATGACGCTGGCTGAATATAGTAGTAAGCATAGAGTTAAGATCTCTTTGGTGCGTGCTCGCGGCCCCTTAAAGAGGCGTAAAAGACGCATTCTATGGGTGTTATAATCGTGTCAAATCAAGAAGATTCGAACTTCTTTTGTCGCGCGCGCGCTCCCTTTGGAGATCGCATCTTGCAAATTTTGTATAGGAAACGATGAAAAATTCTTTGTCAAAATCAGAGGGGGTGCGGACAAATGAAGCGGATTAGCGGGAGGAAGTTGCTAATACAAATTTATATGGAGTTTGAAAATGAGAATATGTGAGTGAGTATAAATATTATTATATATTTGACACTATTTTGGCACCCCCTATTACTCATCCATATGGGAGTATCTTTTTTTTTAAATTCATGTGTCAAATGTATGACAATATTGTGACTCACTCACACATTCTCATTTTCAAACTCCATATAAATTTGTATTAGCAACCTCCTCCCGCTAGATCCGCTTCCTTGGTCAGCACCCCCCGTGGAAGTGGCACCATTGGTTCCCATACTAAATATGCAAGATGCAGTCTGCAGGGAGCGCGCGTGCCCCCAAAGAGATTCGGACCTTCCTGGTAGTAAGCATACAAAGCGAGGCGAGCGATTCAAAAATAGGTCTCCAGGACGGGTCTCCCGTACAGCTGTGAAACCAGCGTTAACGTATAAAGATAGCAATGACCGGCTAATCGGCCTCTGTCCGCACTCGAACCTACGAATTATTCGTCCGGCTTCCCGGACGACCGGATGACGTCCCCGGACGTGACCGGCCCGGCTGTGCGAAGCTTTGCCCATGATTTCCCTTCTTTATAGACATTAATTGAGTGTAAATATTGATACAATACGTTTTCCTTCGCATCGTTCATGGGTTTGTATGCGAAAATTAATGAAAATATATAAATATTTCTTATGGATGCTGTTTATTATTATAAAGATAGGCGAAGCTCAGTTTCACAACGAATATGCTAATCGTTATTTATTTCAGCTATGGTTAGGGATAAACACTTCTAAGTTTTAATTTTTAAGGTTTAAAATTTTTATTTTGTAAATTAATTTGTTGTAATTTGAAATGTACCGATGGGTTTTACTCGAAACCTAAGTACATGTACTGACTGCTCTCAAACGGTGAAGGAAAACATCGTGAGGAAACCTGCATACGCCGAAGAGGAAATTCTTAGGCGCATGTGAAGTCCACCGACCCGCACTGGGCTAGCGTGGTGGACTGTAGCCCGAACGCCCTTGTTGAGAGGGTAGGCCTGAGCCCCAGCAGTGGGGAGATTAATAGGCTGTTGATTTGATTTGACTCACTGTTAATTTGGTTGTATACATGGTGGTCTTGGTGGACTTCACATGCGCCTAAGAATTTCTTCTTGGGCGTATGCAGGTTTCCTCGAGATGTTTTCCTTCGCCGTTTGAGAGCAGTCAGTAACTTATATAAACTATAGTTAAATCTGAAGCTAACACTAAAATTCAAATTAAGTTTTCATCTCGCTTTTATGAAACTGACACTCTGATTTGTTAAGACGTGTTCACATCAAAACCAAATGGACGGATCTGAAATTTGGGTCATAACATAATTATGCAAATTTTCGTCCGCGTCCCATTCCGGGGGAAATTACGGAAAAAAACGTTGACTGAACGAATGGGGTGTCAAAAGCGTCTCGTGACGATGACGTCATTCACGCTGAGTTGGGTGACCCAAAGTAATTAATAACTCTTTTTACGACTCATGTTTTTACGCAGAATATGAGGTGGAATTGGATGACGATATTCAAAACCAAAATATTATAATATAATTTAATACTGAACGGTTAGTCTATTGTTCTCTTTTTTATCTGAAGAAATAAGAAAGAGATGACAATCTGTATTTTAGAACTGTCAAATTAGTGTAGTCCTGTCAGACACAAGAAATTAACCATGTTTTGCTCATGGTTTGTATTTCAACTTAGAGCATGGCGATTAAAATTCCTTCTGTCTGACAGGACTAAACTAATTTGACAGTTCTAAAATACATGCCATCTCTTTCTTATTTCTACAGATAAAAAAGAGCACAATAGACTAAATTTAGTTAAGTCGTGTGCACCCCGAATCGACACCAATGTCAACCTGATCCCTATGTATTCACGGCCAGTGTGTACACGCCCTAACACCGATCGCTCAACTATATAAAGTAAACTATTTAGCTGCCACGTTTTGTTTTCGCCGCTCTTTCGTGTTTTCGTATTGCACGATCGATGGCCTAAGATATACATACAGCATGTTTCATTCAATAGACATAATTTGAATGTCATAACTACTAAATAGGATTTATAGTGTAGTTTTAAGTGATTTCTTGCCGACACTAACCTCGTAACCCAATTAAAATAAAGAAAACCAGACCACGTAAGGCTCATGCTTAAATTGAGTTTATGAGTCCTACGACCGAAGGTCCTTTTTAAATGACTAATTTGCTTTGGGTCTGGTGCTCTATTTTTGAATCGCTCGCCTCACTTCGGGCGGTCGATTCTACTAATTTACCTTCGACATCCGATACAAAAATCAGTAGAATCGACCGCTCGAAGCGAGGAGAGCGATTCGAAAATAGAGCTTCTGAACGACTACTTTAATACTAATTTAAGGGACGTACGTAGCCCATAAGAGGCCAAATTAATTTCAATATTACATAAGTACGTATATAGAATTCATCTTGATGTGATAGACCTCTTCCCACATAAAAAAATGACATTATATTATGTACATACCTTTATCGATAGTCGATAAAAAATACAATCAATCCAGAAATTTCTTTAGAAATATTAATATTATCATACTTCTAGAAACTAAAATCTGTGCTTCTATGTCTGATAATAATAATACCTATGACAGTCATTTATACACGACGCATTATAGGCAGGCTGAAACAGTTAAAACCTACCTACGAGCTTCCGAATATTAATAGAAATGACTGAACACCCTGTACACATAACATAAATATCTGCTTAATATACTGTTACCTTATGTTTACAGGAATTTCGATCAACAGCACTAACCCACAAAGTTTATTTTAATTTGACATGTTATTTAAATATTTTCTTGCAGCAATTTATGGCTGTGCTTTAGTAGTTTTTCTCCAACTCCTTTTGAAGGATACGTGAGATATCTGCGGAAGCATTTGCATAACGGGGGTAAAATAAAAACATGATGTATGAAATTTGAGCCTATATTGCTGCTTCGTCCCTAAAAAAATACTTCTTCGGGGTGCACACGACTTAACTAAATTAAGTGTATTGTGCTCTTTTTTTATCTGTAGAAACAAAAAAGAGAAGGCATGTACAACTGTCAAATTAGTTTAGTCCTGTCAGACCAGCGAACTTTAATAAGTCCGATGTGTCAAACACAAGAAAATAACCAAGGTTTGTATTGCAACTTAGAACATGGCGATTAAAATTTCCTCTATCTGACAGGACTAAACTAATTTGACAGTTCTAAAATACATACCGTCTCTTTCTTATTTCTACTTATAAAAAAAGAGAACAATAGACTAGGCTAAATTTAGTTAAGTCGTGTGCACCGCCGAATCGACACCAATGTGTTTTAATAAATATTATTGTCATAGCAATAAGTCATCAATGCATTCCCCATCCAAGCGGCTGGATGGGGAATGCATTGATGACTTCACCTCGCTACACTCACCACAGGCTACCTTTTCAAGGTCGTTGGTGCAAGCACGCTGACCATGCGGGGCATGCGGTGGTCTCCACTTCAAACCCAGAAAAATTATAAAGGATTCCACATGTGGAAGTACGGAATCCTAAAAATGTAAGACTTTAATATAAACCATACTACACATTCTTAAGAAGAAGCGTGGAGTGATGTTTGATTTATTAGTAAGTAATAAATTATAAAAACAATGGTTAATGGAAATCTTTTTTATCTGTAGAAATAAGAAAGAGATGGCATGTAACTGTCAAGTAAGTTTAGTCCAGTCAGACAGAAGGAATTTTCTTGGAATAAGTCCATAATCTAAGGGGATTTTATTCGCCATGTTTTAATTTGCAATAGGAACCAGGTATTTTTCTTGTGTCTGACAAGACTAAACTAATTTGATGTTCTAAAATTCAAGCCATCTCTTTTTTATTTCTACAGATGAAAAAAAAAAGACTAAATTTTGTTAAATCGTGTGCTCTCCGAAACAACAACATATTTGACCTTGAGCTGGCCTGACCTATTAGGGAGTTTCAATGCTATGAAAGACCAGTTTAATATACTGATTTGATTCTACTTACGTGCGGTCGACCGTACATCACGTATATAACGTAACGTTACTATTAAATACGCATTACCAAAGTAAACGAAGAGAGAAAATAGTTCGAAAAAGTTCTACACAGGAAAGTCGAAGCAAAATAAGAGAAAAGAAAAATTATGATTTCTTTTCAAAGAAAGAACAGATGTGCAAGACGTATTGGCAGAAAATATATAGTCTAGGAGCTAATGTTTAGGTATATTCATTTAACTACCACTGGCTTCGACTGGCCGAAATTGTTAAAGTTAGAATTGTGTGTTTAAAATTAGTCAGAAAGCATAGGTAGGTAGGTACATACATAAATCGTGGAAATAACAGTTGTGCAATCACTTTCTACAGCAAGGATTTTATTTTTTATTTTATTTTAAATATTAAAAAAGGCTTACAATAATGTAAGAAAATAAGTTCCCAATTTATTTAACCGATTTTTTAAAAAATATATACATTTGTCCTTGCGGCCAAATTTTGACTTAGAAAGTGTCTTTCACAGTTGAATAATTCTACCATGTCTCCACATACTCCTTTATCAGACCTTTAAATAAAAGAAACTGTGTGATACAACTTTAAAATTAGATTTCCAATTTATTTTTTGAGCACTTTTATTATCGTAATATGTACTACGCGGACAGTGCTCTGTGGATTATGATTCAGTTTTAATTTTGACTTTCTGTTGATTTAGAAGTTCCGAAACTACGTCGAAGTCGTGGGTTCAATACCTTCAAAATCAAACTCGTAGCATATTTTCTCAACCTGCAAACCCAACCATGATGCTTTGTACCTATATCTTGGTATATTAAGTAAGATTTTCATCTATATATTTATTTATTTATTTAAATACTATATCAATTACTACTATAAACTATACTAATTATGTACCTTTAAAAATAATTATTACAACTATAAATTATTATTATTATAATATAATTATGTATGTCTACTTTTAAACGCACACACACACACATAAACACACACACACACACACACACACGGGGACATCTAGCTAAGGTCCCCAGCAGAAAACCAGCGCTGCGCCTCCTGGGTGCAGCACTATGCTGAGCTGGGGACCTTTTCACGATCACAGCATCGTCTACCACCTGATTTTATGTCAGGTTAATTAATTAATTTCACTTGTATATTTGTGTGATTGTCGAATAAATTATTTTTCTTTCTTTCTTTCTTTCTTTCTTTCAATACAATTAATACGTACTAGTTAATAAAATTCAGTTTATAATTTATTATTATTTTATTTATTTTTTATTTTAGTTATGTCAAGTTACGTCACTTTTTCTTTAAGAGATTCTTATTGGGTTTCCGTAGCTAAAGAAATACAAATCCAATTTGGTCAAAAAACCGAAAGGTCAAGTGTAACATAATATGACATTAGACACTATCTCCCGGACTATGCCTTCGTTACTTGTTACGCCAACTTAAGAAGACTTCTGACAAATCTCCCGAAATGTAAATAACAATTTCATTATAATTTCCATGAATATTCAAATAACAAACGGAGACACAGACTCGAAGAATTATAAATTAGTACTAAGTAGGTAGGGCTTCAAACTTGTGATAACAGCACGCTTTTTTGTAGGTATGCTTTAGTTTATTTTTTAAGGTTCCGTACCTCAAAAGAGTAAAAAGTTACTAGCCGTTCTGAATTACCAAAAAAGCCTTCAGTGTGACAGAAAAGCTCAATTGTGACTATTAAGCTTTCCGCTTCAAAGTTCTTTTGAAAGCGTTCACTTTGTTCAAAAGTGTCCATACATGCCCACGCCGTTCTGCACTAGAAAAAAATTCGGAGAGATAAAACAACTGGTATAGTCTTCTCGAAAACATTTGTCTATTTTGACAGTAACTTACTTTAGAGTATAGGGAAATATAGTAGGGGATGAAGCTAAACTGTATATAGCTGCCAGGAATGTGTCAGTTACATAGTTAATGCGGCGAATTTGTATTGAATCAGACCCCCTCCCTACTACACTCCGCTTCATTCTCCGAAGCCCTTAGAACCCACGTAATTAGCCACTACGTCCCTCCGACTTGCTGTACTAAAATCATCGATTCCCTTATAATTTACATACGGATTTAAAAGTTCTTGTAATTGCTTCTTAAGATAAGAAGCGTCAAATACAGCACTGGGAACTAGGCACGTATGTTATACAACCAAAATCTTTTATTGTACAGTACAATTGCTATGTTTATTATTATATTATTGGCATGTGTGTTTTATCGACCATCGCTTTCGGCGTAACAAACTTCTAGCAACACAATTCAATGAAGACTCTCAGAACTCAAGTAGAAAGTGGCTCTTCAAGCCGGAACACAAGGTATTTGGTGACGAAAAAAGGTTAGTAACATCTGTTTCTAGTGTACTACTACAATCAGTCAAAAAATAAAAATTGAGTCTAATGTCAAATGCTGCATACAACATTGAAAAGACTACAGTCTCCATCCACGGTATAACTCGGTACAAGGAAATAAAACAACTTTTCTGTGATAGCATACTGTGATTTCCATGCAAAGGTGGAAAAAGCGTTCGATTTTTAGAGTTCCTTAAAATCCCGGACCCAATTCGGAAAAAAAAGATATTTCGTGATTCGTAAAGGATGAGAGTATTTACTGGACTAAAGACCAATGGAAATTAAAGGCTGTCTGTGGAGAAAAATACCTACCTTAATATTGAAGACAGAAAATTTTACTCAAAGGTAACATTCCTTTATAAAATTAGATATGATTAGGTTAAAGTGCATTCAAAGGTTTTTGAAAAGTCGCTTGCCTCAGCAGTTATTGAAACCGACACAAATCCAAAAAAAAATACACATAATTTTGTTATACATTAAAATATCACACAATATCAATAACACACACAATACAACTTCTAATATAATTGATGCTATTTTTGGTTATTTTCTTTTAGCTCG
This sequence comes from Metalampra italica, assembly GCA_949699065.1. Lineage (NCBI taxonomy): Eukaryota > Metazoa > Arthropoda > Insecta > Lepidoptera > Oecophoridae > Metalampra > Metalampra italica. Next base: position 6,632,735 of record OX452991.1, on the reverse strand, counting down.
AAAATAAAGTACTGAAAAACCTGAAATATGATGTACAGAACCCATCAACTGTTCACGAACGTACTTGACATATCTACACTAAAGCGACTTTACCCTTTTATATGGATACCGAATAGAAACCTATACCCGAGTAGGTATTCAGATCATGTAGGTATCCCAACGGTATTTCCCTTACCTCAGCCAAGCGCGACCTTTCATTTCGGTAAGAGCTTGAAGCTTGAAGATATGATATCGACTTTCATTTTTATTGGCCACGCAGGCTTTCTATAGAATTGGCATTTATTACAATAAAAATATCAGCAGCCATCATAAAAATCAATGTGTCAAGACGGTAGTTACGAAAAAATGTAGCTATAGAGTGGGACATAACTGCCCACTTTCCTGAAAATGTCAGATTGTGTTGCCTTTGTATAAAGTTGTAGGGTTCCGTACGTTAAAAGGAAAAAGAACCGTTATAGGATCACTTCGTTGTTCGTCTGTCCATTTTTATCAGTAACGCGTGGAGGAGGTATCAAGTTGAAATTAATATCAAATACTCATTTCTGCAGTCCCTTGGAGCTGTAAAAAGATCAAAACCGCCCGTTGACCTAGAATCATGAAATTTGACAAGAAGCTGTCTTGTAGCACAAGTAAAGGAAAATATCCGAAAATAGTAAATTTGTAGTTACACAAAAAAATCTTTTTTTTTTCTTGTACCAACAAACTTAACTTTTCGTATGAGTAAGTTATCCATAAAAGTTAGTAAGTACCATGTGATATAACTACAAATTTTATTAACAATTATCTAATTATATATATCTTTAATTAAATTTGTACTAAACCCTCAGGGTGCGAATCCTACTCGCACTTGTCCGTTTTTTATATATAGGGCTACTACTCTATTAGCATAAAAATATTCAGCAACAAAAAACAATACACAAGTTTTATTATTCTTTACTAATTATGTGACCTTTACATCACGTGAGGTCTTAATTTATTCCGCCATTTGCAATTCAAATGGGTAATACAAGATGGCTGCCGCCTGCAACGAAAAAAGAAAATTGTCGCGTATTTCACGGGATTTTCCACCTTACTCCGTCAAGTTACATCTATTTTTGGAAGCTTACACATTATTATTCAAATTTTTTATTTGTATAATTTGTTTTGTTTCGTTCCAGGACAGTGTTCACACGAAAATCAGAGTATTCACAGGACAGTACAGACTTTCACACAAAATATTCCTATGATTTTAACTTGTATTGATAGTTTACTTAATATATAAAGGTTTTAATTTAATATTTAAAATGCTACATTGCATTGTTACAACGTGTGTGTAATTTGACTATGCATTTTACATTGATTCCCGCGGGAATTTAGAAAAATCCCATCTTGGTGGTTGAATTCGTTCGCACCGAGGAATCTCTATGCAAAACTTCAAGTTTCTTTGACAGCATGCATATCTTCAGACTATGTCCCTGGCAGGTTAGGCAGAAATGACGGAGCGCCAAGTGTCACGATTCTGATATTCCATAAAATATGAAATTTTAACGTAATTTTTTTCTCGATCGATCACAAAACTCCATTGAAAAGTAATGAAATATGCGATAAAATTTAAAACGAAAGCTTCAAAGTACACTCTATAAAAATGCGTCTTTGGCCCAAATCAAATAAATTACTTATAAGCTTTACTATTAGTTCTCGATTTAGACTCGAATATTTTCTCAAATAGAATCTTATACATTTTACACGGTCAATATAATACAGTACATTGTTAGAAGTTTCAGCTCTGAAATGAGTACCTATCTAAATATGACCACAGGAAAAAGTAGTTGTTTTCAAGATATTTTTCATCATCAACAGCCTATTAATATGTCCCCACTGCTGGGGCTCAGGCCTACCCTCTCAACGAGGGCGTTCGGGCTATAGTCCACCACGCTAGCCCAGTGCGGGTTGGTGGACTTCACATGCGCCTAAGAATTTCTTCTTCAGCGTATGCAGGTTTCCTCACGATGTTTTCCTTCACCGTTTGAGAGCAGTCGGTAAATGTACTTAAGTTTCGAGAATAAACCCATTGGTACATGGCCCAGCCGGGGATCGAACTCCGGACCTTTCGATATGATAGGTCGCGTCTTATACCCGACGCCACTGACGCTCTCATTATTCTCTCTCTCATTCTCATCTCTTTATTAATTCAGATTTTCGAATGCCACATATATAGTTACTAGGTACCCATTGTTATCTAGTTTAAATACTACGTCCATTTTTCCTACCGTGGTAGGGGCGTCGGTTATAGGATGGCCTTGAAACGAAACGATAAACGTCCGCCGCATGGCTGTTAAAGCGATATTCGTCCGGGTTTAGCACTTCTTTAGTGCGACGACAGACGGACAAACGGACAGACGGAATAGCTCACTGGGAAGCGTGGTTACAAAAACGGATACAGCACAAAAACGGACTGCTCTGTAATGCCGCCCTGTACGGCTGCAATAGTCGCAACAAACCTACACTACAGACTATCCTACTAATATTATAAATGCTATAGCTTGTAAGGATGTTTGGATGTAGGTTATGTTTGAGACTTCCTACATAGTTTCGATGGATTATTGTTCTTTCACGCAAAAACTACGGAACAGATTTTGATAAAACTTTACAGTCCCTAATATAGATTATACGTCAAATTAACTATTATACTATAGATACCCGAGAAAAACTTTTCAAGGCGGGCGAAGCCGCGGGAAACAGCTAGTCTATTAAAAAGATTAATTTCACTTTTCTCGTCGCGGCGCATAAAGGCCAGTTTAGGTTGGCAGTCCAGGCACTCGCATATCATAGTCGGCAGAATCTGGTCTAGTTAGCAGACATACGGAGCCTCTTCCAAAAGGTCAGATAGGTAACTGGTGACTATGGAGCGAGTGAAGCGAGCGACAGCATCCAGAAAATTACTTAAATTTATTTAAATGTATACCTAAACGCTGTATTGCAGTTGGGTATGGACGGTTGTGCGACGTCCTCTGCATCACAGACTATATGGGTGTCCGTATTGTATTTGCAATTACGCCACCGGGAGCCTCTGACTATAAAAGAGCTAGGAATCACTTAGTTTTCTAGCTCTTAGAAGTGGCGAGTGTGGCAGGCTGGCACGTAGAAAGGTGCCATTTTGTTTTATTACGGGTTGAATTGTTTACGTGAGGAAAAGAGGGACGAAATTTTTAAGTTTTGTATCGTGTTCAGTGCGGTATTTGTTCGTGGTTGTGATACGAGGTTTATACATAAGTTAGTTTCATAGTGACGAGGCTGTTGCTTGCGACTTCGTAAAACTACAGAAAAATGACTCTTAGCGTGCTACTGCACTTATGAAGTTTACTGTACCTACCTACCTACTTAGAACTTTTAGATGTAGAGTTTATTTTTGTTGGAAGTTAACTAGGCATTCTTTAGGTATATTAATTTTATATACAAAGTAACATTTTACTCCTCATTATTTATAACCTAAACTATGAATTATAGTCCGGGTTTGATTCCCGTAGTGTATATATTTTTAAATCTATTAATGCAGTTTTCCTTGTCTTTAAAACGACATGGTTCTTTTGAAAATATTTATCTATCTATTTTCCCTGCGAGATCGAATCAGAAATGAGGAGATCCGCAGGAGAACCAAGGTCACCGATATAGCTCAAAGAATTGCGAAGCTGAAGTGGCAGTGGGCTGGGCACATCGCTCGTAGAACTGACGGCCGTTGGGGCAGAAATGTTCTCGAGTGGCGACCACGTATCGGAAGACGCAGCGTAGGCAGGCCTCGCACAAGGTGGACCGCCGATCTGGTGAAGGCTGGGTGAGGTTTGCGCGGGACCGCGCGTCTGGGGGAGACCAGCAGTCCAGCAGTGGACGTCTATAGGCTGATATGATGATGATGATGATCTATCTCTTTATATAGTTTCGGACGTTTCCATACTAAGTGACCCTCTAAGTTGAAAGCACAAAATTTCTCCATCCGCCCCCAATTAACTGCAAAGCGTATTATCTAAAGTAGGTTCCAAGTAATATCCGCAGTCATTAGCCCACTGAAACGTACTTAGCTTAAAGGATATTAGAGCGGAAGCTGCGATGTTAAAATTACATTTCTTTATCATTAGAAGCTGCCATCAGGTATTGCCTAGAAGTGCTGACTATGGGGAAAGCTGAATACTGTTGCTAGGTGGCCTGTGAAACCCACTCAACTATGCCAAGACGAAAGTATCGTGTTATTTCCATATCAACGAGAAAAGCATCTTCTGAATACGTAATGACGATATTAATAGATACGGGCCCTTGCAACCGCCTCCGTGCCCGCCACTTTGGAACCCAGCGGAATGTCAAGGGATGGTGGTAAGAGGCCCGATGGAGCGACCCTAGTGCCGTGGACCCTGGGCCGATCACTGGTGTGGGACGCCACTTGCGCTGATACTTTAGCCGCATCCCACATCCAGAAAACGGCTCACAATGCCGGCGCCGCCGCAGAAAGTGCTCAGGAACTCAAGCGCCGCAAATACTCGTGCTTGACCGAGCACTACAAGTTTGCGGCGATTGCTGTAGAGACAATGGGTCCATGGTCGTCGGACACAAAAAAAATTATGCGCGATATTTCCACGCGACTGGTCCTCGCCTCCGGTGACCCCAGGGCTGGCGCGTACCTCGCTCAAAGGCTAAGCCTAGCCATTCAGCGAGGTAACGCTGCCAGTGTCCTGGGAACCATGCCGTGCACACATGAGCTGGACGACGTGTTCGTGATATGACGGGTTTTTATTATTAATTTATTTTAGGTAGGTAAGTAGGTTAGCATAGTATATATATATTGTATCTATCCTTAGTAACTTTTGATACCAAGTTTTTTATATAATTAAGTATTTCTGTTTATATTTGTTTATATTACAATGTAGATATTTATCTACCTATACACGATACAGCAATGTTTGTGACATCAACTTTGATTCCATATCCAGGTTCCGGAAAAACATATCTTCGTAATAGACTCCTGCTTTACTTGACACTTTAAACAATGTGAACTTATGTGAATTTATAACATCCACTGTTTCACTCCAGTTAATTTCAGCATGTTGTGTTTACCTATAAGTAGTTGTACATCTCATTGTAATACCATATTGTAGAATATAATTTCAAAACATGATGTAACAACTGTTGGTTTACTTAATAAATAAATAAATATCTCCTTCGCCCTCCCTTGCTTCCTTCCATTCTTTCATCCTTATCTTATCTTCTTAGGGGGCCAGGAATACCTGGCGACACTTCGACCCTACGGGATCTGTTGTGCCAAACCCCTGTCCGCCAAACGGTGCCCCAATCAGTTTTTTGGTGGACTTCACATACGCGTTAGAATAGTAAATACCAGTCTCTGGCGTATGCAGGTTTCCTCACCGTGTTATTATAATAAACCGTACTTTAGTTTCGAAAAACTCATTGGTACGGGCCAGGATCGAACCCACGACCTCATAAACGTGATGCGAGTGCACAACCAACTAGGCTGCCACAGCTCTTTCATCCTTACTTTTTCCTTTCTTTCTTTCATTCTTCCTTGCTTCCATCCCTTTCTCCCTTTGGTTTTTTCTTTCTTCCTAGGTTTTGGACCTCTTTCATCGCCGTACATGCAAGAAGATAATATAATAGTGTCTCAATACCAAATAGGGAATGACAACCAAAACTGGCGCTGTTTGCTTTGTCATCCCATAAACGATTTCCCGGAATTATCTCCACACTTTTATCCAAGTTTATTAAGTAGTTTCCGTCTCTAGATATCAAAACAAATAAATAAAAATTTGATGCAAAATCATGTCATTACGGAAATGGCGCTCGTTTCATAGTCACGACACCAATTTGTATCTAGTCAAACACACCTTGATGAAAAATTATGCCTCGACCGCCCCTCGCTGCGTTTGGTACAAGCGTTGGCAGTAAGACGTTTCTCAGATTAGTGCGGCGGGTGGCAGCCGCGACACAACCACTACACCATCCGAGTATAGTTAGTTATGCAGCTGCCTCAAATCAAAGCACAGGACGACTGCACTAATGCGTGACACACACTGGGCGGCGGCGTTGCGAAAGCGTTGCGGCGGCGAAGGTTTGTATGAAGAATGCGCCGCGCCGCCGCCGCTTTGATGTAAAGGGCTTCATACTATTTCGAACATTACAGAAAAAACCGCAACGCTTTCGCAACGCCGCCACTCAGTGTGTGTCACGCTTTATTATCATATCATCGTACGCCGCCGATCTGGAGCTCTATTTTTGAATCGCTCTCCTCGCTTCGAGCGGTCGATTCTACTGATTTTTGTATCGGATGTCAAAGGAAAATCAGTAGAGTCGACCGCTCGAAGCGAGGAGAGCGATTCTAAAATAGAGCTCCTGGATTGGTTGGACGATCTGTGACGCAAAACTGCCGGGTCCGATTTTGATGCAATTTTGCACATGGGTATAGATAAGGTTTCAAAATCGTTTTGCTGTTGCTTCATAGACGGTTATTTAAATGACAATGAGGGCTCGTAACATTAATTTCCACAGCCTTGCAAAATCTTTACAGACAAATTGATAAACAAACTTGATTTTAAAAGATTATATACTGCGGAAGTTTGTTGCGTCGCTTTTCTCAGCGCTATATAACAGCGCTAAACATAGTGGTAGATAAAAAAATCAACAGCCTATTAACATGTCCCCACTGCTGGGGCTCAGGCCTACCCCCTCAACGAGGGCGTTCAGGCTATAGTCCACCACGCTAGCCCAGTGCGGGTTGGTGGACTTCACATGCGCCTAAGAATTTCTCCTTCGGCGTATGCAGGTTTCCTCACGATGTTTTCTTGTACCGTAGTACCCAGTGTATACTCTGTTACATATTTTGACTTGGACTATACCCACATACCATACAAAGCGTCTCCTTTATTTTTAAATTTATTAGCTGGTTGTTTTTTATTGAGTCCACGTGGGCACCAGGTCTTATAGGATACCAGAGGAACATAACTGTTCAATAGCAAGTGTTACCGCTGTCACTAAACGCTCGGACCACAAACTACAGGTCAAGTAGCAGATTAACCGCACCTGCCGTGGCTGAGGTCTCTCCTTACGAGCCTAGCTGTAATCGTAGCTCTTGAGTAATTGCTACTTATTGTTACTGTTACCCTGGTACCTACTGTTACCCTGGTACCTACACTGTGGAAGGAAAATTATGATTCTTTTTTTGCTACGGCGATGTGAGCAACCACCTTTATTTTTCAAATTCAATTTTCAAATACGGGTAGATTTATTTTATTTATTTATTAATTGATAAAAAACCAAAAGATTCTAATCTAATTATCGTTTAGAAAATCTATCTACTTATGTTAGAGACTACACTGTTATAAATTATAAACTCTATTTCAGGGTTTTCTGCTGCTTATCCATAAATTTAATTTTTGAAAAAAAGAAAAAGAACTTCTTTTTTGGCAAAAAGAATCTCGATCAAAGACATAGTACGTGACATAGATCAATTAAGTACCTCTATCTCTGCCCCCTGGTCCAAATAACCCCACTTTACGGTACAAGGATTGGATATTACTAGAGATCACAGCACAGGTATTGAGATCCGGGGGGTCGTCAACAGGTTCAAAGGTCTGATGACAAGCAAAACAGATCAAAGTGACGGGAACTGTTCGGATACCCGGTTCGTGACACATAGTTAATGACCGGCAGAGAGCGTCTCACTGATCCTCAATAGAGTCAAGATAATAGAAAATCTAGAAGCGACAAATTGATCTTTCTTTTTCCTTTAAGCTTTGCAGTGCAGAAAACTGCAACACAAATCGCAGTTCTCAGAGTTACGAATTCGCATTCGCCGATTCGCTGTTTTGTGTTCTGGCGCAAAGGAAAAAGAAACAAAGAAGACGTAACATCGCAGGAATGCGCGATGCAATTCGCAAGTTCTTGCGATGCGTCGTGCGAGCTCGTAGATTACTACGTTGCGACGTCTCATCGCAGTTTTGTGTTTCTGACCAATAGTTGCATAATCTTTGACAGTCGCCAACTACGGCTATGTACAATGCCTAGGTAGTTCCCGTGCGCTCACTTCTGCGAATTTGCATCGCGCCGATTCTCAGTTTTATTTTGTGTTTTGGCGCATAGGAAAAAGAAACAAGGAAGACGTAACATCGCAGGAATGCGCGATGCAAATCAATTTGCAAGATCTTGCGATGCGTCGTGGGAGCTCGTAGATTACTACGATGCTGGGTCTCATCGCAGTTTTGTCTTCTGACCCTTAAGCTTCTGAAGGATAGTTGCTTACCTACTCTTTGACAGTCGCCAACTAAGGCACTAATGCCCAGGTAGTCCCCGCTGCGCTCACTTCATCAGCCCTGCCTCTAATCAATGCACCTCGTTCGTTCCAACTTCTTTTGTACGGTTTTCTGTTTAACCTCACTGAGGACGGAGTTTAAATGAGTCCAAAACAATGGCACCTCTGACCTATTGTAAGCTTTGTTCCAAGTTGAATTGCTTGATATTAAAATTTGTTGTAAACTTTTGATCTTGTGGAGAACTAGTTTACCTAACGAGCTAGTTCAAACAATCTGAACTACAGGTTTAATTGGCTTTTGGTCACCACAGAAAAAAATCCACCCAGATAGATGCCGGAACGGCTGAACAAATTTTAGTAATGTATTCAGAATAGCTTGATTTGATTAATGGAAGTCACGGCGTTATAAACATTATAATTATTACACCTACTGACCTGACCTCTTGAGGAGACATGGTAATCGATTAAGTCGGAAAACTCAAACTGCTCAACGGGCTAGGGAAAGAGCCAGCTCGAATTTCTCTGAGAGACAGGATACGAAACGAGGTGATCCGCCAGAGAACAACATATTCCGCTAATCGGACATTATGCTAATCTGGCATTTACGAATCTGACATACTGCAAATCTGATACTCCGCTAATCTGACATTGTGCTTTTCTGGTATTGTTGGCGACGAACTTCTTTGTAGCTGGCCAATTGGTTGAAAGCACGGTTTTTATATGTACTTTTGAATATAGAAGATGTCAGTAGGAAATTTAGTGTGTGTGTTCTCAATGTTGCTGTAAAACTTGGGAAAATATAGGGGCTGTATTTTCGACTTCTGTTACTTTCTGCATTTTTAATTATCTTACCTCTTCTTGTCGCCTTCATCTTCAACCGGATGGTTGAAGATGAAGGCAGGTAAAAAGCGTACAAACTAAGCCAAAAGCTCAAAAAGTTAGTATGTTGAATTGGGTGTGGGCTGGTCACATTTGTTGGTGAACCGATAACCACTGGGGTAGACAAGTTCTTGAGTGGAGACTATACGGTGGGCAAGCGTAGTGTGGGACGCCCCCAGCTAGGATCAGCGTATGGTGGCTGGCAGTGACTGGGTGCGGAGAACCGAATATCGGGGTAGCGTCGCGCCTTGGGGGAGGTCTATGTCCAGCAGTGGACTAGTGCAGACTGAGGATGATGAATGGATCATAAGGTAGGTTTAGTACAATAAGATTGAGATGATTATTCTATTCTGTTTTATTTATCTATTTGCACTTTACGAGGTTTTCATGGGGAGACTTTATAGGTAGAAGCTTATTACCTGACAGTTTCGGCTTATTACTCAACTAAGGCGGAGCGAAAAGGAGCTTATTTGTTCAAAGTCAAGCTTATGTTCCAAACGATTAATGGGCGTGGCGACGCGAAGGAAATGTGTGACAGGACGAGACAAATGACAGTCGGTACTTTTTTGCTGAAAGCAAAAATATTATTTTAAGTAAGTAGATATTTATATTAAACACGGGTCTTTATCAATATCAACAACAGACTACGAGTATGAACATGTCCCCACTGTTGGGGTATCTATAGTCCACCACGCTAGCTCAGTGCGGGTTGGTGGGATACCGTAATGGAATCAGAGTAAGGACCATTCAGAAAAATAGAGCAGTCATTAAAATGTAGTTTCGATAAAAACCTATCGGTACATGGCATGGCCGGGGATTGAACTCGAGCTATCGACATGGCAGGCCGCGTATTTCACACTACACCATCTATCATCTAATAGATCATCTTATTATGGTATCTGTGCCATACCTTTTGGTTAAAGGCATGCATCTCATGGAGCATAATTAGATTTTGAAAGTATTTTGCGTTTATTGGTTAACCACAGCCACAGGCAGTTATCACTTATTTTTACTTGACTTCTGGGACTTGTCAGAAAACAAAAAGAGGTACGAAAGTCAAGATATGTCAACACATATCGTTCTTAAAGTTCTCACGCTACAAGGTTTCAGCATTATTGAATACAATCTGAAAACACACTTAAGTAAAACACAATATTTTTTGTTTCTTTGCTGAGTGCGGTATATTCTACCAAAGTGCTCTTGCATGTTCCGGTCGTATTAGCGAAACGTTTTCATTCCAATATTTCTCAATATACACAAATTTTCAGTAATATTTCAACCAAATACACGTAATACTTTAACAGTAAGACGGATGATAAACTGCCAAAGGTACAAACCCGACCAGCTGGGTTAGTCCATCTATTTATAACCTAAAACAAAATGGACAAAAAAAATCCAGACAGTTCTACTGCTCACCGCTATAGAGAACTTTACGGACAAAAAAACGAATAAAGTCGCTTCCTCGTTGACAAACTTATTTGACATCGCAAAACATAATTTTAATGATAATGTAAATTTTGCATGCCATATATATGGTGAAGCTTGAGATCCTGTGTAATCATAAACTCCATACAACTTATTACCATGTTTCAGCAAATAAATTCATTCATTCATTCATACATTCATTCATTCAATCATTCATTCATTTATTCATTCATTTATTCATTCGTTCATTCATTCATTCAAACTATTTTGTCAAACTGATATTGACCACGAGACGAGGATGTGTACGTGACAGCGTGCATTTTGTGAGTCGATTCCCCCGCAAAAATTATAGGATGTTTCGTTTTAGGGCGATGGCAGCCCGTAGTGCTCGTGTTGCTCTCATCATCAACCTGTACTAGTCCTCTGCTGGACATAGCTTAGACCACGCGCCACTAACCTTCATTTCTCTGCATCAAGTCACTGCCAGCTGCCTTACGAAGAACGTCGCTGGGGCGTCCCACACTATGCCTGCCCACTCGTGGTCTCCACTCGAGAATTCGTCTACCCCAGCGGTTATCGGTTCTCCGACAGATGTGACCAACCACTGCCACTTCAACGTACTAACTTATAGAGCTATGTTATTTTTGAGATTGACACCTATACCGGCCAAAAAAATATCACTTTCAATAAAAACCACCTTCATATATAAACAAACACTACGCGAAAATTTCGAATGAAAATTGAAATTTCAAAATCAAAAATCACAAATTTCAAAATTCGAAATGAATTTGTGAAACTCACGACGTATTTGATCTTGAAGTCTTCCCCTCCCTTTAGAAGTCATCTCATCACGTCTCAATCTTGTCACTTCAAGTTACGCAGGGGATGTTATCTGGGTCAGATACCTGCTCTATTGTCGAGGGAAAGAAACAGATTTCGTCTAAAACACAAAGTACTTTCAAATGCTAAAAAAACTTTGTCCGCGGGAACAGTTTACCGCGGTAAAAAGTATTCTATGTGTTATTCCAGGATATAACTTGGTACAGGACAGCTGTCACTGTACCAAGTTTCATCAAAATCCGTTCAGCCGTTACAGCGTGAAAGAGCAACAAACAACCTCACTTCAAATATCCATCCTCTCAAAGAACATCCTTACAAACTTTCTCCTTTATAATATTAGTAGGATTACTTAATGCTATATGCTTTCTTGCAGCGGGAACTTTAAGGTAGGTATACCTTTTATATTTAAGCAATTAGATTTTACCAATAGTTATTACGCAACAAGAGACGAAAGTGTCTTTCCCAGTGAGCGACATTGAATGCCGAGATACGAAATATTATGGTAGTATTTTGAGTCACGAGCGTAGCGAGAGCGCTCTGTTGAAGACTATTACTTACTATTATTACTTACTCTGTGTTAGCGAGTCATTTAATGAGCGAGATGAGAAAACTTTGCTCTCATGATTTTTCACTCAAGCGATCCACAGATTTTTTTCCCTCGCTGCTATATAATTTGACTAACTACCTATTGAGATCCGTTAAGTAAACAGACCGCTTTGTTTACGTACACATGTACAAGTAGATTTCAAGTACGTATCGGTAGCAGAACGATCCAAATCAAATTAATATTGGAGTGGGACGTCTTTGTTTTCAGGCTCCAAATCACACCTTATGTTAATAGGTACATACCTACCTACCAATAATGGAAGTCAGTCATTAGACGTAATTTTAGTCTATAATAATATGCTCGGAGTTTCTTTGAAGGACATGATCCAAAATGAGGAGATCCGACGGAGAACCGAGGTTACCGACATAGCCGAAAGGATTAGCAAACTGAAGGGAAATGACGACGACCTGAAGAAGGTGGCCGGAAGCGGATGGAGAGCGGAGGACCGGGTGTGGTGGCGTTCTTGGGGCAAGCCTATGTCCAGTAGTGAATGATAATAATAATAATAATGTTTTGGACAAATTTACACACGGCTGTTTAGTCCCAAACTAAGCCGAAGCTTGTAAATGGGTGCTCAACAACTGATAAACATACATAAATACTTTTAAATAAATACTTAGATACATACAAACACCCAGAATCCGAAAACCAGCAGTTATGCTCATCACACAAATGTTGGTCGCGGGTGGGAATCGAACCCACGACCTTTGGCGCAGTAGGCAGGGTCACTACCACTACGCCAGCAGGCCAGTCAATCATACAAGGCTGAAATGATGATGGTGATAATTATATAATTATTTACGGGTCTTACACACGAATAAGTTTTATTTACCTTGCCCGACGTTTCGACCAGGTTACACTGGCCGTGGTCACGAGCTGACTGGAGAGGCGAGCTGTCATTGTTGATCGCTGTGAGTAGTTTCTGAAACTACCCTCTGCTGATCTTGTATTATTGGAAAGTCCCGGCACACAACACTCACGGTATCAGCAGTCAGTAAATGTACTTATGTGTCGAGAAAAAACCCATTGGTACATGACCCAGCCGGGGATCGAACTCCGGACCTTTCGTTAAGTAAGCCACGTCTAATCCCCGAGGCAACTGACGAAATTCGACCTACTAGGTACGAGTAGAACCTCCAAGTTAGTACTTGCACATAGTTCGATGTACAGTCAACCGCACGTCATTGGAAACACTTTGACCTTGAGCTGGGCTAACCTATTAGGGAGTTTCAATACTATGAGAGACCTGCTTATACTGGTTTTGTTTCCACAGACGTGCGGTCGACCGTACAAACATAACTTTGGTTGGACGATAGCGCCGCCGCCGCGGCCGGCCTACTGTCATGCGGATTTCCTGAAAATATATTTCCTTCCTTCGCCGCGTTCAGATCAGTCAGTTAGTAACACTTTATTTGTGAACTTTTTAGGGGTAGGTGTGGTTAATTTACCAGATGTTACACGATCATGCGGCATGACATGCTGTCACTCATGCAGTAGTGATTGACGCGATTGATATGCAATCTACGTGCTGGCCGTTGATTGACAATCGCGCGTACTCTTCACTGGTACTAAGTGATTGATAGCAAGCATGAGGGTGCATCATGCAGCATGATAATTCACGTAAAAGTAACGCATGTCATGCCGCATGATCGTGTAGGGACCGCTCATGGTTATGATATTTATTGTTCGATAATTTATCAAGGTAGTGCTTGGTTTCTGCTACCGCAAATCCGGTCTTTATCGATGACAGATTCAAAAGCAAACTTGGGGCTTTTTAACCCTTTATAAGGCAGAGGGGATTTGGATACCACTTAGATAATAAACATTTACGGAGAAGAACATCCTCTTTTTTATTTAACTATAGTGGTATTATATAGCGAATATATCAGGCTTTCTTTCCCCATTCATTCAATGTCAATGAATAGGTGTATTGGAAACAGATCATCTGAAAACTCAAGTGCACTAACAGGCTGAGTGCATAATATAATGACCACATGTTTTTTTCTTAATGTTTTTTTTTGCCGTAGATGTGTTCCCCAGTGCATTACATACATGGTTGTATTTATCTTTCACGTAGCATATCTGTATAACTGGGACCTCTCTCTCTCTCTGCTTCTACAAAATATAATTTTTACCTTATTGCTGTTTCCCCTTGAGCATCATTCCCCGGTATCGCGTCTGGCGACCCCTATTCTTTTTGGAAGGGGAAACGGCCCCTGAGGGTGTTTTCTTTTTGAAAGAAATGAAATAGGCCCACATTTAATGACGATGCTTTGTTAAGAACCCAACAAACAGACAACAAAGAATATTGGAGTTAAAACAAAGGTAATTCGACAGCGGGCGAAAGTTTTATGTGCTACTTTCCGCTCGCGGCTACGCACCAAGAAAAATTAGTGGTCATTTTGTTTATGACTTATCGTATGACGTCTCGGGTCGAGACCTCTCGACTGCTGTGGAGGTCCACTGTCCTCTGGTACACAGGTCATTACCTAGCCTGGGGGACAGGAGTCCAACCCCTTTGTTGATTTGTACAATCTGCTCTTATTTCTATTTCAACCTCGTATCTTTCGCTAAATTGTACTCTTTGGAAATCTGCGATCTTGGAAATAAATAAATTTATTATTATTATAGTCGGAGTCGCCCTGGTTTACCTGGAGGAGAGCGTCAGTGGCCTCGGGGATAAGACGCGACCTATCATATCGAAAGGACCGAGGTTCGATCCCCGGTTGGGCCATGTACCAATGGGTTTTTTCTCGAAACTTAAGTACATGTACTGACTGCTCTCAAACGGTGAAGGAAAACATCGTGAGGTAACCTGCATACGCCGAAGAAGAAATTCTTAGGCGCATGTGAAGTCCACCAACCCGCACTGGGCTAGCGTGGTGGACTATAACCCGAACGCCCTCGTTGAGAGGGTAGGCCTGAGCCCCAGCAGTGGGGACATTAATAGGCTGTTGATGATGATGATAGTCGGAGTGACTCGCCCGTTCCTTGCATTGCATCGAGTAAATATCATACCTGTGGCAACATTGCCTCAATTTACTATTTATGCTGGGGCATTGGCAGCACTGGTGTCCGGTGAAACTGTAACGGCCGCCGAGGCCAACAGTATAGTCCGTCCAAAAAAAAAGCACTGGTGTAGTGCTACGACCGACAAAGCGCTGAGCGGTCGATTCACACGCACAAACCCCTAATTATCATATCATTTATGAGCCCCAATACCCGGGCCACCACAGCGGTAATAGCGGACGCCCTGCGACTACTTCTATCCACATTAAGAAGCATATTATGTTCAGGATATAAGCTACCACTGTACAGAGATTTATCAAAATCGGTTCGACCGTTAAAGCCGATGAATGATTGCGCAACAAATTTTTGATACAAAAATTCTTATAATTCTACTTATCTTGTACTAATACTAGGTAAATACCACAGTGAAGATTTAGTAAGGTCAGTAAATCGTTCGCGGGGCAATGTATGGCTTCTACAACAAACTACTAGAGGATATCTTGAGTATGAAGGCCACTACGAATTTAAGAATCACATCAAAAAACAACTTTGTATGAACAACAAAATAACAGCGAATAGAATACCTAGAATAGAATAGAATGAACTTGATTTGACACAACATAAGGCACACATATACATAGAACCATTGCAAAATACGAACAACAAAACAGAGATAGCATAAAACATAAAACATACAAACATGGTGGAGGTTACGAAAACCAACCAACATAGATTAAAACATAAACCGGGATGTATAGCAATTAAAACATTACTGTATCTGTAATTAAATAAACACACAATAAAAAAGGATACATAAAATAAATTGTTATTTATATGACTTTGTATGAAAGCTTTTATAAAAAAATAGACAATTATCTACTTTATATACCTATTATATTTGACTGACAAATATGTCTAGTATTAAAGTTACTGTATCCTCGCACAATCTTTACAAACAATTGTTATACAAAATTGATTTTAAAACAGACGTGTACAAATTTTCTTTTCCACTCACCCACCCATACACACTCATTTAAGCATTAATTTTTTTAAATTTGACTGAGACTGCCCATTTCAACTCTTAGATAGGGAGTTATTCGTTTTTCCCCCTTTTGTCTATGTTATAACAAAAACTGCCAAGCGAAACAGCCGGACAAGAGCATTTTTGGCCAGTCTCGAAACGTAGACGCTTCGCTCGCTTCGCTCGCTCGGTCAATTATTGTTTTGTCCACTAATGGGACCATAATTAAAATGGTTTTTTGATCAGCGCAGCGCTACAATTTTATTTTAACGAAGAATATCAACAAAATCTACTACGTCTAAACCAACGAGTCATTTCTCATTCACTATCTAAATAAAGATACCTTCGGATCTGCCGACGACAGCCATTAGCCGACTAAGGGAGGCCGATAGGGAGGACTATAATGCCCTGACCTTTGCACCCAAATCGAAGCGTCGATTATCAGGAATCTAATGCAGCTGCGAATAGCCCGATGTTATTTCTGAGGCTTGGAAATGAATAGCGCAAGTCGCCAGTTTTCTGAGGTACTTACTCATCATTAGGTACTTACCTTTAAAGGGAAGCTTTCGAACCCAAACTCTTCAAAATGAACGAAACTTTGTAGGAATGAATGGTAATCTGGCATTTTGCTAATCTGGTATTTTGCTAATCTGACATTATGCTAATCTGACATTTGCTAATCTGGCATTTTGCGAATCTGGCATTTTGCTAATTTGACATTATGCTAATTTGGCATAAAACGTACAAACCAATGAAGGTAGTGCTGGTATTCTGAGTAATATACTTAATACAGATACATCATTCCAGATTAACTAAGATCAATAAATAGATTTAAGTGTATTTTTTTCCACTTATCCCTACTGGTTGGGATACCTTGGTAGGTATAGGTGTACCAGCCGAATAAATTGTTTTTGGGGCTCTGTGTACGTGCTACAACAATATCCCGGAAGAAATTATCAACTTATCTGAGAACAAATTTAAGTCTTCCGTAAAATCAAACTGTGAAAAGGAGCATTGATAAAATTCCATGGAGTGCCTGATGGCTCAACATAGATAAATATTGTAATGAACTAGCTATATGTATGAAAGCAGGGGCCTGCCCATTTCAACTCTTAGATAGGGAGTTATTCGTTTTTCCCCCTTTTGTCTATGTTATAACAAAAACTGCCAAGCGAAACATCCGGAGCGAAAACAATGCGGCAAAGCAAAGTTTCGAATACAGCGGCGCTTCCATGGCCGATATATAGAGCTGGCAATGGGCTAGAACTGTGCTCCCTAAAGATGGTTTCATAGATCTATACGGGGGATACGGACGGATCTCAATAAATAATAATGTTTTTACAAATTTACACACGGCTGTTTAGTCCCAAACTAAGCCGAAGCTTGTAAATGGGTACTCAACAACTGATAAACATACATAAATACTTTTAAATAAATACTTAAATATATACAAACACACAGTATCCGAAAACCAACAGATATGCTCATCACACAAATGTTGGTTCCGAGTGGGAATCGAACCCACGACCTCTGGCGCAGTAGGCGGGATCAATACCAACTACGCGAACAGGCCAGTCAATAAGAGAGAAAGATAATAGGAGATAAGAGGCGCTAAAACATCGTTTTACAGCGACCCGCATAGTTCCGTAAAGCTAATCGCCCGCCGCATTTAACCAGTTCCGATTACTTTGTTTAGGTCGTCGGTCCATGGGCCCTGTGTGCTGGGGCGAGGAATACAGCCACGGTATCCCCTGCCTGTCGTACAAGCCGACTAAAAGGGGTCGTCGGGGTCGCGGGCGGCTGAGGCGGGGGCCTCAGTCGTCCATAACATCTGGCGCGACCCCGAGGAGGGCAGCAGCACAGGGTGGCCTCGTGCTGCTGCAGCACCGCGAGGGTGCTGGGGGGAGGAACCACTCCCCCCGAGGTGGGCCGCTGCAAAGCGACGGGGCGCTTGGAGTGGCTTCGGAAGCGAGCTCATTGACCCCGGAGTCACTCCATGTGCCTGAGATGGCCACCGTGTGGTTTTAGTGGGTATGCCCTCTAAGGGAGACTCCCACATATCCCGGCCTCCTCCCCCGAGGGGTCCGGGAATGCATAAAGCATTTCCACACGTAAAAAAAAAAAAAAGGTCGTCGGTCCATCTATTCCGGTGTCATAATAGTAGTATAATTAATTTTACCATCATCATCATCATGTCAGCCCTTCAAAGTACACTTCTGGACATTGGCCTTCCCCAATGAACGCCACCACAACCGGTTCTCATCCAGCCGCTTCCGGCCACCTTCTTTAGGTCGTCGGTCTACCTGGCGGAGGGGCATCCGATGCAGCGTTCCGCGGTCTCCACTCCATTTTTAATTTAATAAATAAATAAATAAAGAGAAATTTATTTTTTTCTACACTGAATATATTAAAATTAAAAAAATTAATAAAATAAAAGAGAAATTTAGTCATCAGCGGCAGAAATTTATTAATAGACATAAGACGAGCGTAAAACGGAATCCCACGTTATTGTCTATGATTTCCTAAGTCTGTGGCGCTTGGATTAGTGTCAGGCCTCATATCCGCCGCAGCTACACACAAGCACAGATAACATAACTGACACGCCATCTGCTGTATTACATGTCCATTGGTGATATTTCGTCGTGTGACAAATGATCAGACCAGAGGGCCTTTTTATACATTCGAGGTCACGTTGGGCCCTCAGATCTCAGTTGGAGAACGATATGCGTGACATCTGCTGGTGGCATCATCTGCATCATCTGGAGTAAGAATGGAGCCAGTTCAGTTGCTAATGCAAGCCGTTTTCTAATCGGAATAGTAAAAAAAGTAGTCCTGAAACGGCATTGAATTGTATGGAAATCATCATCGACACATAACCTACATACAAACAAACAACACGAACGAAGGAACAAACAAACAAACACACACACACACAAGGAACTGCAGAAGGAATCCAATTTGTAGGAAACCAAGCAAGTGCGTATAAAAATGAGCCCATAACCAATTGTTATGGTGCATCTTTTAATTTAGGGTTCGATTCCCACCTGAGACCAACATATTTTGTGTAATGAGCATATCTGTTGGTTTTCGGATTCTGGGTGTTTGTATGTATTTAAGTATTTATTTAAAAGTATTTATGTATGCTTATCAGTTGTTGAGTGAGTACCCATTTATAAGCTTCGGCTTAGTTTGGGCCTAAACAGCCGTGTGTAAATTTGTCCAAACATTATTATTACTAGTAGTTCCGTGAGAACAGTAGACCTCGCCAGCCCTTATAAACCAAACCTAAAAGAAACCAACAAAAGTCAACTTTGGAAACAGAAAAAGTACCTACTAAAGTGACAAAAATTAGCACTTTAAAGCTTAATATTTCGCAAACGGATCCCTGAATCGAAAAATGTTTATCACACACCCGCGATATTTTTGAAAGACCCATCCAACGATACCTCACACCATGGATATCACGCGGAAAAAAATAATTTTCCATTTTACGTATGCAGTTCTATGAACATAATTTATTTTTTCAACTTTCTTAAGTCGATCCACTATTACTCAAAAACTAATGGAACCTACTTAGCCGTAATAGTTTTCCTTGTAACTACGTTATATATGCTACTGCCATGAATTTTTTCACATTTCCAGAAGCAACCGTTTAGCTGGCAGGGGGGGGACACGTGACTCTAACAAAAATTACCGCTTTAAAGCTTAATATTTCGCCAACGGATCCCTAAATCGAAAAAATGGTATTCACACACCAGCAATATTTTTGAAAGACCTATCCAACGATATCCCACACTATGGGATTCACAAGAAAAAAAAAGTTCACTCCCACTTTGCGAGTAGGTACTCTAAAAAAAATGTTTTTCAAAATTTTATTCTACTCATTTTGTAGGTCTAATTAATTTATACATATGCCAAATTTTCGTCAAAATCGGTTGAAAAATGCGACCTGTAGAGAATTACAGACAGACAGACAGACAGACAGACAGACAGCCGGACAAGAGCATTTTTGGCCAGTCTCGAAACGTAGACGCTTCGCTCGCTTCGCTCGCTCGGTCAATTATTGTTTTGTCCACTAATGGGACCATAATTAAAATGGTTTTTTGATCAGCGCAGCGCTACAATTTTATTTTAACGAAGAATATCAACAAAATCTACTACGTCTAAACCAACGAGTCATTTCTCATTCACTATCTAAATAAAGATACCTTCGGATCTGCCGACGACAGCCATTAGCCGACTAAGGGAGGCCGATAGGGAGGACTATAATGCCCTGACCTTTGCACCCAAATCGAAGCGTCGATTATCAGGAATCTAATGCAGCTGCGAATAGCCCGATGTTATTTCTGAGGCTTGGAAATGAATAGCGCAAGTCGCCAGTTTTCTGAGGTACTTACTCATCATTAGGTACTTACCTTTAAAGGGAAGCTTTCGAACCCAAACTCTTCAAAATGAACGAAACTTTGTAGGAATGAATGGTAATCTGGCATTTTGCTAATCTGGTATTTTGCTAATCTGACATTATGCTAATCTGACATTTGCTAATCTGGCATTTTGCGAATCTGGCATTTTGCTAATTTGACATTATGCTAATTTGGCATAAAACGTACAAACCAATGAAGGTAGTGCTGGTATTCTGAGTAATATACTTAATACAGATACATCATTCCAGATTAACTAAGATCAATAAATAGATTTAAGTGTATTTTTTTCCACTTATCCCTACTGGTTGGGATACCTTGGTAGGTATAGGTGTACCAGCCGAATAAATTGTTTTTGGGGCTCTGTGTACGTGCTACAACAATATCCCGGAAGAAATTATCAACTTATCTGAGAACAAATTTAAGTCTTCCGTAAAATCAAACTGTGAAAAGGAGCATTGATAAAATTCCATGGAGTGCCTGATGGCTCAACATAGATAAATATTGTAATGAACTAGCTATATGTATGAAAGCAGGGGCCTGTGCTGTTGGGTTTGTTGCTGTTTCTTCCCTTCGGCGACGTACACGTGGAAACAGTTAGTTTTAGACAGAATTGACGTCACAAAGAGAATATTGTATTCCCATTTTGAATAAACGAATTTTCATTCATTCTATAAGTATTTCTCTTTGGAACTTCTTTAGGCCGAGAGTTGTAGAAAACAATATATTTTATGATGTCGCCTGTAACTCCTGGAAGATGTGACTTAAAAAGCTAAGACCACCAAATTAAAATAGTTATAGGTACGTAATGTCTTTTAGTTCGCTTTTTCAGTCTCGAGTTTTTAGATTATTGCCTCAGAAATCAGAAATCAGAAATATTTATTGTTAGAACCAGTTCTACAGATCTTATAATATTAGTAAAATAATGTTCTTAGTTCTTACCTAGTCAGGCATACAATAATGGAAATAATATTTATTCTAAGCAGTAATAATAACAGTAAAAACAACAGATGTTCATCAAACTCACAATTTTGCATAAAATTCATTGAGGTCGTAAAAAACATTATCAATTAACCATTTCTTTAATACTTTTTTAAATTCTTTGTCAGTTACATTTTTTATGTCATTGGGAAGCTTATTATAGATTCGTATTGCAGTCACAAATGTACTCTTGTCATAGATCATGCATTTTATTGTGGGGAGTATTAGTCGATCTTTGTCTCTAACATTTATGTGGTTTATATCCGAAACCTTTTTAAATGCGTTTTTGTTTCGTCGCACAAACAAACAGATTTTAAGTATAAAAATGCCTGTTACTGTGAGAAAACCCTTTTCCATAAATGTCGTTCTCTTCCTCTTTCTTCTGTTTTTCTTTCCCGGGTCTAAGATTACCTATTGAACTGTTTCCGTAAAACTTTCAAACAAAAGATAACATTTCGAGACAAATTGGCTGTAACAAGATACTTAACCCCGGAAATATACAGAAAATGTTCTCGCAAATTCACCTGTCAGGCATCTACTTCGTAGGAAAACGTTGAATATACGCGTGAAGGAAAGTGAACTCCCGTTTAGGTAATAGCTCGTTAGGCATTAAATTAGACTGGAGATGCGAGGAAGGCTCAGTTGTGATGCATGATCTTACATTAAAAGTGTCATAAAAAGGTATGGTATTAGACGACAAGAGAAAAATTCAAATCCTTGTTCACTTTTAGAGTATACTTTGGAGCCTCGAGGGGTTTTTTATTTATAATTTATTTTTAAGTTTAGTTTTAGTTTTATATAATAAGTTTTTTATTGTTATACTATATTTATTATATAGTATAACATTATATAGTATATTATAGTATATTATATCTATATTTTTTATTGTTATAATATTTGTTTAGAGTATTAATGTTTTTTTGTAGGTTTTAGCTTGGTTTTTACACCTTTAAGCCAAATAAACAAACACACAAACAAACAAACATCTAGTTAGATATTTCATAAATCAATTACTTAACCTTTATTTACTTAACTGGTGGTTAAAGCTTTTTAAACATAAATTTTTTGAACATCATAGAGTTATTCATGTGAAAAGACCTCATTCCTACACAATTTACATAGAGATTAAAGTCTTATAGAACCGTCATCTGCAAAAATAATGGAATGGAAATGGCACAGTCACGCCTTAATCTACTACACGGTGCGTCGGAGGTAATGATGCTCGATAAAGAAGGCTTCCTGACTGAAATAGCTACCACCTCACATCTGATCTAATAAATTACTAAGGCCGTCCTATGTTTGTAATCTTGCGTGAAACCAAGCAAATCTAAACATTTTTTTAAGCAAAAAAATTTACATTAATATTAACTAAACTTTTAAAATTGCTTGTCCCGCTGACTGACTGATCTTTATCAGGTTTATTTTACAATTTTTCATTACTCATACTCTGAAAGTAGGTCTGAAGTTGCCTGAGTAGCGGTTTGAAAATAATACATCTCAGCCCTAGGGAGAATCGCTTTCAACTGACAGCTGTCAAATTATATATAAAAAAAACTAGTACTATTGTGACATTTCTATTGGACCATGTTCCAACTGTCTATACAGCCACTCAATTACTGCGCGATGTAGAATTGAAATAACATAAAGTTATGTATTAAAGAATATATTTTTTTAAATGACTTTATTATAATTATTACTGTCAACAATTTCTTTAAAATAACTTAGATTTGGGCAAAATATTTACCATTTTTTCAATGACGGAAATGAAAAATAATGGTAGAATAGCTGGCCGGCCACAGAAAAAAAACAAAGTAGACGGGAAAGCGGCAATCCGATCTTCATTTGTTTTTTCGAGTTGTAGAGTTTTGTTTATACTTCCGTATAGCAGAGATTTGTATTAACACTCATTTTATGTATTTATTTTTACTTTCAGTGTATTCTTAATGAAAAGCACAGTGTTTCCCTCGGGTTCAAGACTTATTTAGAGGTCCCTCGAACTATTGGCGCCCTCGCTACGCGTCGGGCGCCAAACCCCGTCTCGGGACTTAAATAAGTTACTTTCACACCTAGGTTAACAATTGTACTATTAAAGTAAGCAGTCGCTAAAATAGGATTTTTGAAAATTCCAACTTTAAAGGGGAGGAAATGAGGGAGGGTGGACTTTGTACGAAAGTTCTTTGAAGTGAAGAAACATGAAAATTCGAATTACAGCTACTGAGCAAAAAATTACATGTTTCAGGGTTTTTGGATTATAACATTTTAAAGGGGGGCGGGGGGGAATGAAGGGTGAAAGTTGATATGGGAGTATCAGATATTTTAAAATAGAAACTTCAAAAATACTTTTATTTGTAATACATTTTCCGGCAAGGCTTCAGGCGATGCAGGAAACTTATTCAACGCGGGCGAACCGCGGTGCTTCCGCTAGTCTTGTATACTGTAGTAATATTCGAGTGGCCGTTTTCACTCTGTATATATAAAGGTTATACATAAGGATAACCTAAACTCATTAGCATGAAAAAGTCTTTTACCACAATTAGGTCTGTTATTGAGTTATACTCGAACTAAAAGCTTTGCTAATAGGGTTCTTGTTTTGATAGAACCCTAAAACGCAAGTCAGCATAGGTATAGGAACTTTTAATGTAACCGGTCATCGCAAATATAGAGAGCGTCAGTAGCGTCGGGGATTAGACGCGGCCTATCATATCGAAAGGTCCGAAGTTCGATCCCCGGCTGGGCCATGTACCGATGGGTTTTTTCTCGAAACTTAAGTACATTTACTGACTGCTCTCAAACGGTGAAGAAAAACATCGTGAGCAAACCTGCATACGTCGAAGAAGAAATTCTTAGGCGCATGTGAAGTCCACCAACCCGTGTGGGTTAGCGTGGTGGACTAATAGCCCGAACGCCTTTGTTGAGAGGGCAGGCCTGAGCCCCAGCAGTGGGGACATGGGATAGGCTGTTGATTTGATTTGATCGCAAATATAGGGGATGTTTCTATGCGTGATGTTAGGGAATTTCAACTATGAGAGACCAGTTTCTTTCTGGGTTTTACCGGCGATCTCCAAGAGAAAGGTTTAAAAAGCAAAGTGTTCTATTAATAAAGATGGTAATAGCCGGCTTAGAGGATAAATGAATAAAGGATTTCTCAATATCCGTAATCCTTTTGTCGATATTTAATTAATTAGTACGATAGTGTTTTATCCCTAATTTTATTCTGACACATCTTTTAAAATCAAGTTTGTAAAACAAATTCTTTGTGAAGATTGTATGGTGGGCTGGACGCAACCTAATTCCAGGCATCTTAAAATAATCGTCTATTAATAAGTTTTTTTACAGTTGTTTTTAATAGGGTTCTTAAATTTTTTGTCTGTCATATTCGAGATAGAGCGTCAGTGGCGTAGGGGATAAGACGCGGCCTATCATATCGAAAGGTCCGGAGTTCGATCCCCAGCTGGGCCATGTACCGATGGGTTTTTTCTCGAAACTTAAGTACATTTACTGACTGCTCTCAAACGGTGAAGGAAAACATCGTGAGGAAACCTGCATACGCCGAAGAAGAAATTCTTAGGCGTATGTGAAGTCCACCAACCCGCACTGGGCTAGCGTGGTGGACTATAGCCCGAACACCCTCGTTATGAGGGTAGGCCTGAGCCCCAGCAGCGGGGACATTAATAGGCTGTTGATTGATGATGATATTCGAGATACTTAATAATTATCCTCTGGTAGTTTGATGAAGAATATTCCTCTGGTATATATATATCTGGTGTATATACAGTTTTTTTTTTAAATATGTGAGCGTATAAGGAATTTCGTGAAATCCCTGATATCCTCATTTCCCTGCGACATTGCCTCGTGAACGATTTACTGACCTTCATCATCAGCAGCCTACACTAGTCCACTGCTGGACATAGGCCTCCCCCAAGGCGCGCCATTGAGTCCGATCTTCGGCTCTCCGCATCCAGTCACTGCCAGCCGCCCTGCGCAAGTCGTCGCTCCATCTAGCCGGGGGGCGTCCCACACTACGCTTGCCTAGTCGTGGTCTCCACTCGAGAACTCGTCTACCCCAGCGGTTATCGGTTCTCCGACGGATGTGACCAGCCCACTGCCACTTCAACGTTAACCCTTTGAGCTATGTCAAAGGCTTCGGTTCTCTGGCGGATCACCTCGTTTCGGATCCTGTCTCTCAGAGAAACTCCGAGCATATAAACTCTTTCCATAGCCCGTTGAGCGACTTTGAGTTTTCGGACTAGTCCCACTATCAGTGTCCACGTTTCGGCGCCGTACGTCATTACGGGTAGGACGCACTGGTTGAAGACTTTTGTCTTCAGGCATTGTGGTATACGCGACGAGAGGATATGACGCAACTTCGCAAATGCTGCCCAGCCCAGCCTGATTCTCCTATCGGCTTCCATCTCCAAGTTGTTTCTACTGACCTTACTAAGTCTTAACTTTTTTCTGTCTCTTACCGACCATCTTTACATTTAATTCTATCCTGATTTTACAGCTCGTTGAAAAAGAAAGAACTGAGAATAAATCTCAGCGAACGTCTCGGCCTGTTTAATTTGTCCTTTTTTTAGCGTTTGGCTAAGTCTAGCTCTTAATTGTCGGTTTTCGTTGACCTTTTGGTGTTGTCGATTCGGCCCCAAATAAACTCAGCCAAAAATTTATTATGTTACTCGAAACGTCCCGTACCTCGTTATTTTGGAATGACACACGTGATAATTGTACATTTTAGACTTTCGCGCTTTGTATTCATAATTGTATAATTATTTACGGGTCTTACACACGAAATAGTTTTATTTACCTTGCCCGACGTTTCGACCAGGTTACACTGGCCGTGGTCACGAGCTGACTGGAGAGGCGAACTGTCATTGTTGATCGCTGTGAGTAGTTTCTGAAACTACCCTCTGCTGATCTTGTATTATTGGAAAGTCCCGGCACACAACACTCACGGTATCCGCGGGTGTATTCGACGATAAATCGCGTCGTCGATATCACGTGTTTTTTTTTTGTGGCTTAATTCATATCGACTAAACTATGGTACTGTTGGAAATTAGACAAGGATAGATGATGATTTTCTTCTGAATTATCTTTGAGCAATTCAATGCGAATTTAAAGAAAGCGTAATAATTTCTTCTACTTTGTTTAGTTGTCTGTAGACTATTTACAACCGGTGTGTCTTTAGTTTTATTTGAAAAAAAAAACACGGCGGGGCACATATAGTGGCGGCGGTGTCAACCTGTATACTTAGACCAATTTTATTGTATGTAAGTGATTTTTATGAATTTCCGCAACGCCCTTTATCACTGTATAAACTTTCCTAAATCAATTTCGATAGTTTCCGTCGTAACATTATTTCAGAAAACACGCACGAACTTTATAAAACTTACCTTTTCATGGATTGTTTGTAAACTACGTACCAAATTGATTTACACTTCGAAGTAAAACTTTATAAGAAAACATCCCAAAGGGAACAATCTGTATTTACTGATATTATAATAAAGCTGAGAGTTTGTTTGTTTGTTTGTTTGTTTGTTTGTGTGTTTGAACGCGCTAATCTCTGGAACTACCAGTCGGATTTGAAAAATTCTTTTTTAATTTGATAGCCCAGTTCTTGAGGAAGATTATAGTCTACTAGCTTTTTCCCGCGGCTTCGCGCGCGTAGAAAAGTTTTCCCGTTTTCTCACATCCTTACAAACTTTTGCCTTTATAATATTAGTAGGAAGTAGGAAATGAATTAGTATTTATCATCACGCTACAACCCTAAGAGGCCGAGCCACAAAAAAAAAATCTTATAAATAATCCGATTTCTTTTAAATTAAACGGCGCAGGCGGTGAAGCGTGAAAAGTTAAAGGGTGAAAAGCGGGGCACAAGCTAGTATTGAAATATTTTTGTATACCAAAATACAATGTATACAAATACACTGAAAGCCCGCGTTACTCGATATCCCATACGTTTTGTTTAAACACGCAGTTTCCTGTGCACTTAAGTGTATAATGTTTACTAACACCTTAATTATAACGTAATGTATAAGCTCCGGTTTTAGACAGGGCCGGACTTAGGCTTATTCGGCGCCCCAAAAATATTAAAAATCAACAAATTGAATTTAAATATGTTAATGTTCTTCAAAATTTCAGATGAGACCGCTCCTTATTCTTAGACGGGTACTGACTCCACGAAAGCGGGAATTTTGTGCAATTGCCCCCGGGCCGTCAGTTCAGCCATCCCAACTCCTTGAAGTAGTGGAATAGGCTGACGGCAGCCCTGTTGCAGACAAGCCGAAGACTAGAAACCACGTGCTTTGGGACTGTACGAGGAAGAAAGCCGCAAGATGTTGGACCCATTGCATAGAGGGCAAGCGGGACCGGTGTCGCGGACATTGTTACCTAGTTCGGAGGCGAACTTCGCGCGACTGAGAGAATTTGGCAAGGCTTGGCATAGGAGAAGATTAACTGAGCTGCTCGACGATGAAGTAAATGTTATGTGACGTCACTCCCAGAAGGGGGATACGTGGAAATAACTGTAGATTGGGAGGGTCAAAAAGTTTCTATTTAGGCACTGTTGCAGGAGGCTCAATGACGAGAGGTCTGAATGTATTGCCAGCCCCGTTTCGGGTGTGAATGCCCGGGTTGCAGGACTGTGTAGCTGTGCGTGCTCAACTGTCTCCCTCTCCTGCATCCTTCCTCCCAGCGCTAACACCTCAGAAGCGGTGGTAGATAAAAAATTGACGTTGTATGAATGTACCCAGTGTACTCATATACAGCAAAATATTTAGAATTTGATAAAGTCATAGACAGTTCCCTGTGCAGGGGCATTCAAAGTTGACAGCCCCTGCACAGGGGACTGTTTGTGACGCCCAAGTCGTAAATGTATTTGTTCTGGTTGCAGAGTCCTGTCATGATGCCAACCAGAACAAGTTATATAAAAGTCACATACACTATCGTTCTCAGGATAATAAATAAAAACATCAAGGTCAATGAAATTTATTTACAGTGACCAAACTATACAAGCTTAATCCACTTCATTCTCACTCAAATTTATGTAATAAATACAATGTTTATTTACACAAGGATTTTACAGTTGCCATACTTACATCTGGTTAAATAAACTAACAACTTTAAGCTTAAGCAGAATATCTACCAAGGGTCATCTAATATACTAAGGGACAAACATTATCTGCAAATTTAACTTTACGATGTTTCACATTTTAAAACAGTATTAATAAGAACTTAGATGGTTAGCCTTACACCGATGTATTTGGTAATCCTAGCACACAAAATAAAATCTAGAATTTACTGTGAACGGTACTTTGAATGATAAATAATAGTCGTTTATAGTACAAATTGTGATATGATAGTGATAATATACAATACAAATTGATATTATCAATAAGATATTAGTATTTAAGACAACTATACTTAAAGCTTAAAACATCCCTGAAACACGATAAACATTTTAAAACTTATTTCACATCTCATTATTAAGTCTAAGTCGTCCGAATTCTTAATAAACTGTTTTAACCTTCTTGTTATTCTTAATCTGACAACTATTTAAACTACGATTAAACTTAAATTTAAACCCGTTTTTAGCTTCATCGTTAAACAGTTCTTTCTCAGCACTTTCACGATAATCCGCGTACGTATCACTATGTCTCTCATCGACGATGTTCTGTTTCCTATCAAACTCACACCCACTGGGTCCGGCGCCTTTAAAACAATCATAATACGGTTTACAATCGATACTGTTAGTACTCCTTGCTATATACGTTTCGACACCCTCAGATCTTCGCAAATCAGCGCTGTAACAAACGTAGAATTTGTCTTTTAACTGTCATTCTTTACCCACATCTGTCGCTAAAGTGAATCTAGTAGCCGACTCGCTTATAGAGTCGTCTCTCAAGTTCGGTCTTCGATTCCCGTTCACTTGCTCTATGAACGATGTGTTTGTGTTTCTCACAAAATCTCTATTGATGCTATTGTGATTTGACGGTGAGAGATGAGTGAGCCTGTAGCTGACGCAAGAGTCGTTTCTTCTGACGACGGTCCTGGTGGTACCAGCCCTGGAGCTGCCGATCGGAGCGAACGTCCCGTTCTGGTCTGGTACTGACGACGTTAGGCAGCAACAGAAGCACTTGAAGTAGGATCTGTGGAATTCTCGCCGGAACTTTCCTGAAACAAAACGTTACTTTTAAAAGTCTGGTAACATAGGTAATACCTTTTAATATACTATTGGGAAAAATATTAGTGATGTACAGTAAGGTTCATAAGTGCAGTAGCACGCTAAGAGTCATTTTTCTGTACAATGTTACGCACGACAACACGAAAACCAATTAGAAATAACTGACTATCCAAGTAAATAGCGTGTTTTAAACCTTATTGTCATAGCAATAAGTCATGAAATCATCGTAATATCAAGGAATAAATATTAGTGGATATGTGCGTGTGTGGGTACAGATTTATAAGTAAATCGTAAGTGAAACTGGTCTCAATCTATTGAGTTGCGGAACTGCTACTGCACTTATGAACATTGACTGTACCTAGTCGTGTGATGACTGATGATCTAGTTTTAAGATAGGATCCATCAATTCGTGCGATAATTAGGAAAAATCAGAGCTTCTGTTATAAATATCAGTCCAGTCGGTGAGCTCCAGGTCGAATTATAAAAGAAAAAAAAATGATATGGGGTTCGTTACAGAACACAAAAACAATAGATTCGATGTAGATAATACCACGTAAAAGAAATAAAAACCAGTGGGATAATACTATGATTATTAGTATTATAATCACGAATCTAAAAATATTATTGTACCTTAATTGACAAATAAAATTAACTTTTAAAAACTGTGCAGACAAAATTAAATAAAAAATTAAAAATCGTTGTGAAATTAAAAAGGATAAAAATGTACCATGCATTTATTAAAACCTTTTGCGTTCAACAAGCTATTGAGCTTTAAATAAATGAAAACCAGTTCAGTGAATTTAAAAGTAATCTATTCATGGCTGTGTATCTAAGGCTGCTTTTACAATTCAGTGATTTAGAAATATTTACAGATGGAAAACATAAAATACGTGAAAACACACCGACTAAAACATCGAATAATTGAAAACGGTTACTGAAGCCACACGGAAACAGACAAAAAACATAGTCAATATTTTTTGTATCTGTGTATTTTATTGTACATTAAAGAGTAGAGAAGAGAGTAATTAATTGAATCCTACAAAAATATTTCAGCAACTGTTTTCAAAGTAAACTAAAAGCTACTGCTATACTACTTTTGACTAGCTGTTCATCCCGGCTTCGCACATGTATTGTCTTTAAGTACCTCTATAATAGTATAAATCGGAATGAAAGAAAATCGTTTAGTTTGTAAGATTACCCCGAACATACAGAGAGAAAGGAATACAAGGTGGACCGACGATCTGGTGAAGGTCGCGGGACCCAGCTGGATGAGGTTAGCGCAGGACCGGTCGTCGTGGAGATCCTTGGGGGAGGCCTTTGTCCAGCAGTGGACGTCTACAGGCTGATATGATGACAGAGAGAAACGGCTGGGCTCACTTTTTATATATGCATAAATATTATATATTGCTTGTCGCTCGTTTCGCTCGCTCCAAGGGTCCTGTCAGCCTCACATCTCGTTGCTTCGCTTCTCGTCACCTATTTGACCTAATCTATGTTTTTATTTGGGACTATCGCTCGCTTCGCTCAGTCAAAGGGTCAATCCCTGTTAACCTCACAATTTCATATACTCAAAACAACTAAACGATATTTAGCATACTCGCTAAGCGTTGTTTAAAGATTTGGCTCAGCAATCGGATTGGATGTCGGCATGTAGTGAACTAGTTAGCCGTTTTAAATTAACCGAACGGCATCAAAAAATGACACCATCTTAAACGAAAAATATTCAAGTTTAGCAGTACCTTTATAGGATAGGGCTGAACTAACTTACTGACCTGAAAACCCTGGGAATCCTGCAAGCAAAACATTAATAATGACGTTTTTTTCAAAAAATAAGCAATACAGAACTAAAACAAAAATTACATTGAATTATAATGGCAAGATTCTCTTTGTTGCGTTTTGAACAAAAACGCCCTGCCTTGTAGAATCTGGTGTATTTCAATTACACACTGAAGGTAGGATTATCTCTTAGCACGACACCGTATTTGCGTAGAGGTAATGACGGAAAGTTAATTAGTTAAGGTAAACATTAATTTGGAAATGGGATTTGTTACTTCATTCGCATGTGTCGCGTCTGTACTTCGTACAGTTGGCAGCGTAAATGTATTTGGTTGTGTAAAATCTGTCTAGACACAATATACTTAGGTCGGTTGTTATGTCCGGTACCGAACTACTAAGCCTTCTTTTTCTTGTACAACCGAACTCTTGAGACTAAGGTAAATGATTGCTGGTCTCTTGCGGAACTCACAAAAATGGAAAACCAAGTCAAACTCACGGGAAAAATTGCAGAATTTTTGCATGCCACCTCTTGACGCTTATTAAAACTGTATAGCTCATCATTGCTTTAGTATTTTAAAATTTTAAGACAGAAAATAAAGAAGAATAGAATATTTTTCGCGAACAAAAACGATTTATAACCGGCCGGGTTGCCGCCGAGAATTAATGCCGGTTTTAAGCCTCTGACTAATAATGGCAGTTACCGCTACAAATAGGGGAATATTTCAAAACACGCGATATTTAGACGCATCTATCTTGAATTAAATCTATATGAAAACTGCTCTTGAAACAAAAAAAAGGTAAAAACTATTTTTATAGAAGATTTATTTGCAAAAGTCACGATATCGTAATTAGCAAAGACTGGATTTGCGGTGTTTAAAATTGATAGTGACTCATCGTTACTGTAAAAGAAACGCTCAAAGTTTATTAAAGGTCTCCAAATTCCCTTGCTGACTGTACCTAATTAAATTAATGTGTCCACAGCAAATTTGTACAGGCGTAATTAGATTAATAGTTTACCGTTTTTGTATGTGACGAGAGTTTGACAATGGTCCGTTTGTTTGAGGGGCCCCATATATTAAAAACCTGAATGCTCCCCTGTCAACAAAGAGTTTGCACTAAATAATTAACATTTATTATTTTAACGTCATAACGTTATATTTTGTAAAATAACGTTATTATTCTTATTTTCAGAATGTTTATACTTCGCATTCTTGCAAAGTATGATGGTATCTCTCAGTGATGAGGTTTGTGAAAATCACATTGAATTTTGCGCAGTAGTTTTCGCGAGATGCGCCGGAACAAACATAGTATGTTGTTTTGAGTTGATTTACTGTAATAATGTCCAATCTGAAAAATGTCCAACGACCATGCTCGAACTGAAAAATGTCCAAACTGAATAATGTCCAATCTAAAAAACGTCCAATCTGAAAAATGACCAATCTGAAAAACGTCCAACCTGAAAAATGTCCAATCTGAAAAATAAATAAATAGCGGTTTTTAGCGGTTCTGTAGTTTTAAATGTTCCAGATTGGATATTTTCAGATTTGACATTTTTCAGGTTGGACATTTTTCAGGTTGGACGTTTTTCAGATTGGACGTTTTTTAGATTGGACGTTTATTAGATTGGACGTTTTTCAGATTGAACGTTTTTCAAATTGAACGTTTTTCAGATTGGACATTTTTCAGGTTGGACGTTTTTCAGATTGGACGTTTTTCAGATTGAACGTTTTTCAGATTGGACATTTTTCAAATTGGACATTATTATCGTAAATCGACTAAAATAATACAATGCTATTCTTTAAACTCGAATAAGCCGCTTGAATGCGACCCTTGCTAAAGGAACCGCAAAGTGGGTGAATCTCATTTACACAATTTCTGACATTTGAGAAGGATCCATTTTCTCTGATTACCTTACACGCCATCTAAAAGCTATTTCTACAAATTGAGTCAAGAGTACTATCTGGCTGAATCTACAATTTCATAACCTACCATTTATAGATTTAGGTAGAGACGAAATTTTGAGTTGTCGTATGTTTTGTGATTAAACGATTAAGCAGAATTTTAAGGTATCGTATGTTTTGAAATCGAATCGAACTTTGAATTTTTTCTACCACCCTGAGTAAAAAGTTCAATTTCATACTTGATAGTTTCGAAAGTCGAACTTTCTGGACCATATTGCGAAATGACTTTCAGTAAAACTAGCTTCCTCCCTCGGGTATGAAAAGGCGTCATTTAGTACTCGGAACGAAATATACTATTATATTATCACCCTATATATATATTATGTAAATAAGTATAATAATAAGTAAATAATTAGATTTAAGTATCTAAATAAAATATGTCTTTTTATACTTATTGTAAAGTTTGTAAAATTTCTCTTTATTTATTATTTAT
Organism: Metalampra italica; assembly: GCA_949699065.1. NCBI lineage: Eukaryota > Metazoa > Arthropoda > Insecta > Lepidoptera > Oecophoridae > Metalampra > Metalampra italica. The sequence continues at coordinate 6,598,916 of OX452991.1, read as the reverse complement.
ATATGTATATTGAGCTTGAATCAAAAAATTTAGCCACGAGCGCGCGCGCCACCTTCTTGATATTGAGAGACAATTTACCTAAGTTGGTGTTGTTAAGGCTCCGAATAATATTAATTATGTACATTTCGTACACAAATAGACGATGAAATATCTGGAAATATCATTGACAGAAATTACGCATGAAAATGAATATTATTTTTACGGGGCACAAATTTTTCATATTAATGTTTTTACGATAACAAAAAACGGAATTCGACAAAGAAAACGACCAATTATTTTTCACACCCACGTTTTGTAAAAACGAATGGAGGAGTGATTTTTTAAAATAAAATGTCTATTTCTGGGGTACCTATTGATGAATTTTTTGACTTTCGCGCTCTTTGTGAGTACGGTCGACCGCACGTCAGTGGAAACACAACCAGTATAAACTGGCCTCTCGTGGTATTGAAACTCCGTAATAGGCTAGGCCTGCTAAGGTCAGTGTTTCCACTGACGTGTGATTGACTGTACCTACTCAGTCAGATCGTGACACGGCGAAACTTATAGTTCTCGCGTGTGAGACCCGTGTCTATTGATAAATCCTATTGTACAGGTTACCGATACGTTATAGGTACTAAGGTATTTATTGTTATAGGCTATAACAATAAACAGGTATTAATTATTTATTGGACACGGGTGTTACATGCGAAAACTCGACCCGTGGCTAATATACCCATAGTATAAATTATTGATTGACAATCAAGAAGTTTCAAATCTCTGGACGCGCGCGCGTGCGAATGGCTAAATTTTTGGATTCATGTTGACAATAGATCCTATCCTGCGATCATCAATACTAAAATGCGAAATCCATATGCGAAAGTTTGTCAGGATGTTTCGATATTTTGTGAATGAAATGAATGAAAATTCGTTTAGCAATGAATGAAAATTCGTTTGTTTAAAATTGGAATACAATATTCTCTTTTTGACGTCAATTCTGTTCTGTCTAAAACTAAAACCAAGTTTCCATCTGTATGTCGCCGAAGGGAAGAAACAGCATCAAACCCATAGCAGCAGTGAGTTTGGATGTTGTTACTCTTTCACGCAAAAACTACGTAACAGATTTTGATGAAACTTTACAGTAATATACAGATTGTTGTTGTGTGAGAAGAAAGTCGATTAAAAAAACCGAGCTACGGTTATTATATCAGGACTTCGGATTCCTTTGAAGTGACTTGCATCAACGTTACATTTTCTTTGATTCCGCTTTGGCATTCTACTTCGAAAGCTTAAGGGCTTGATGCTTTGGCGGGCGACGTTGAATATTGCATGCGATGAATGACATCCCTGCTGTATTCAATAGTAGCTTGAGAAGATCTTAACGTAAGAACTCATTAAATATTAACGTTATGTTAACTTAAGTGAGCGTAGTTCTTTCACTCAGCAATCTTGGTTTGCTGGAATGAATCAAGTAGAAAAACAGAGCTTTTTATGAAGTCTTATTAAGATTCAAGATGTCTTGACAATTTAATCTCAAAGAATTTAAATTCTGTAAAAAGTGTAAAAATGAGATAAAAGATAAGTGCCTACCGTTTCAAAAATATATATAAGAGTGTATAGTGGCTATTTCTAATAGATGGTAAGATTTTAACTGAAAGAGAAGAAAATTCAAATATAAATCATCTAAAATAAAACTAACTAAATGTATGGCATAAGTAAGTGGAGATTAGATTTGTAAACAGTTCCCTATCGAAGCCAATGTATAAGCTAAACTCGAAAGAAGTGGATGAAATTCGCTAAATGGTTTTCAGTTTGTAAGGCCATTGACAGATAGACAGACAATATGTTGCGTTTCACTAAATAAAAGTATATTACGTCTACCACTGTCATCATAAGAATATTTGATTTAGCCAAAGCATAGACTAAGAAATATGAAAATAAGAAATACAATCGAGCAATAAAAACTAAAGATAAAGTGATAGAAAGAAAAGGAAAGGATAAAGAAACAGAAGTAGAACTCACCACTCATGAAGTTGTAAATGAGGGGATTGACGGCGGAGTTTGCGTAGCACATGACGTGGGAGATGAGAGCGATGCAGGTCATGACGTCGGTCTGCTGGACGTCGTAGGCCACCCTGAGGAACACCAAGAGTTATCTTATCTTCATAAAGGCAAAGGCAGGAATACCTTGCGATACCTCGACCTGGAATCTGGAACTGGAATTTATCTTTACACATATAATCAGACTGCATTGCATCCCCTTGCTATATACCTAAGTTAGAGACGGGAATACTTCGCACGATTTTCGGCAAATTAATCGCCTACTCCAACTAATTCGGAAAATTTACTGTATTATTTGGTTCGAGTGGGAGTGGACTCTTTATTGCCCATAAAAAAGCGTCGTAGGTAGAAAAGGTCATGAACGTATTATTAGAGCTATAGAATTGATGCCTACTGAAAACCGTAGTCTAGTAACAATATCAGTTCAGTAACAGGAAAATCGTTACTACTTAAGTCATCATTTTAGTAACAAACCCGTACTAATGGGAAACTAATTCTGTCTGTTTCTATGTTACACTTTCACGCCTAAACCGCTGAAAGGATTTTGAAGACATGCTTAGGCGTATGTGAAGTTCACCAACCCACACTGGGCTAGCGTGGTGGACTTAGCCCGAATGCCCTCGTTGAGAGGGTAGGCCTCAGCAGTGGCGACATGTTAATAGGCTGTTGATTTGATACTGCGTATCTCTTCGTTGCTTATCCGGTCGGCCAATGTAACGCCTTAAACAGCTGTAGAGAGATCGCATTTCTACAGCATTCATCTTATTTAAACACTAGCCGATGCCCCGCGACTTCATCCGCGTTATAAAGTATACCATTTAAATGTTTTTCAATTTTTTTAACCCGTTCTAATCATGCCAGTTTTTAGTTTTAAAGTTTGTCAATAGATGGCGCTAGGTGTAGTTTACACCCCGCTATCATTTGGTTCTTCGCAAGTTAATAATAGGATAGGCGTGCAAATTATCCACCAGTATTTACCTAGATATATATATATATAGATTAGGATACTATAAAACCAAGTAGTTAGCTTACCTGAGCACAGACAGTAGATGGACTGGGAAGTAGCACACCGCGAACATGGCGACGACTGCGACCAACATTTTAGCGGCTTTTCTTCGAGAGCGGAGCTGGCCCTCAGTCGAAGCATTGGCGTGGATCGATGGAGTCGTCCTACGATTTGCTGCAAGCCCTGTGAAACAGATTAAAATGTAGTGTCCTGCATTTAATGCACTAACCGACTTTTCACAACCATTCGAAGTCAAAGGTTGATGTGGCGATGATGAACTATGTGACATTCGAACAGAATAGTACAGTCAACCGCACGTCTTTGACCTTGAGCTGAGTTAGCCTGTTACGGAGTTTCTATACTCTGAGAGACCAGATTATACTGGTTTTGTTTCTACTTACGTGCCGTCATCAGAATCTGTACCATTCCCATGTCTTCGTGTTATTGCCTTAATATGAGGCGACTAATAGCAGTTAGCCAGATCACATGATCAACTTTAATCTAACACTTGTAACCGTTCGCACTTTACTTCATTAGTATTTCATTTTTCCCTTTTTCATGTAAAAGTTGTAAGTAAAGTTAGTAATAACTAGCTTTTTCCCGCGGCTTCGCCCGCGTAGAATAGTTTTTCCCGTGTACATTGTGAAACAGCGCCCTCTATGTAGGCGTTTTGTTACTTAGGGGCTATTAGCGGACGCCCCGCGACTTCGTCCGCGTTAAAAAGTATCCTATATGTTATTCCAGGATATAAGCTATCACTGTACCAAGTTTCATGAAAATCTGTTCGGTAATTTTTGCGTGAAAGAGTAACAAACATCCTCACATCCAAACATCCTCACATCCAAACATCCTCACATCCTTACAAACTTACGCCTTTATAATATTAGTAGGATTGACGGCACTGAATGAAAGTTGGATAACTGTCAAACCACTAAATGACCGTATACTCGTACCATTGCAAATTGCAAGAAATAGTCGATCGTATTCTCATAAATGTAAAATTTGTTACCAATTTTTTCATTAACTAATTCCTTTTAAATATTCAAAAGCATGTCTAGATAATTCACTGATTGCGACCAGTTTAAAGAAGTATTAATTTCCCAAAATATATGCTGATTGCTTCTAACTTCCACGGGACTCCCTATTAAAAGTTATAGGAGTTAATAGCAGACAATTTAGTTTGCAGCAAGTTTATGAATCTGGAAATCGAAATTTATTAGCCTGAAGATAAAATCCTTGTAAAACATGAAGTTACTACACTAATAGAACCCGCACAGCCATTTTCTCTTGATTTATATCTTCATATCAGATAGAATAGCAATATTTATTGCGGCTAGATTACACCGGCTTTCTTCCTATCATAAATATTCTTGATGCCATAGATTATTACAGTTTGTGTTTACACTAGTGACTATGTTCTAGATTTCTCAGTTTTCTGACGCATTTCTTTAATAAATTAGACAAGATTAAACAACAGACATTGTAGGAAAACAATGTTTGTTCATCCGCATTTGGCCCTATTTTGAATCAGTCAAACGTTATTTGGCCAATTCATGAAGTAACCAATTGTTATTATTGTCCATATCGGAATCGGCCAACAAAATATCAGAAAAAGTAATTTGATTTCACTAGCAACCTAACGCTGGTCACTCTTCTCCGTCTCTGTATTCTTGCATGCACACATAGTTTGGCTTTATGAACTTCTGTTATTTCGCCATGATGCATCGCTTAAACAAAGCCCTGTCAGCGCCTCTATTGGTTGATATTTGAACTATTTTACAATGTAATTTACTATGTTTGGCTATAAAATATGATGAAGTAGCCAGACTTTGCTGTCCACGTGGAACTATTTGTACTAATGGATCGGGCTAAGGCACATCCGTTGACCATGTCATGAAATGCCACCATTTCATGACATGGCCGGACGGTTCATGATATGGCCAACTCTACCCTCGACTGGTACCTTTGTCAGAGGGAAACGTCAGATGAGTTGGTTACGCTTCCCGTGTTGCTTTATCAAACTATATCTACAACACTTACATGGTTGTACGCTTTATGATATGGCCAATTCTACCATTGACTGGTACCTTTGTCAGAGGGAAATATCAGATGAGTTGGTTACCCTTCCCGTATTGCTATGTAATACTATATCGAAACACTTACAATTATTTTGACCAGTCGGTGTAGTGCAGAGCTTGTGTGACTCCGTGTGGCCAGGAATATTGTCTGACCTCCACAGCACCCTGACGATCTGGCAGTACGCTATCATCATCAGGAGCAGGGGGAACCTGGTGAAAAGGATTCACTAAATCATTGTGATAGTGGGATGCTGCAACTATTCCCCTACAGTACCTTGCACCACTATTGAACATCACTAATTAACAAAATAACCCTCAGTTTTGCTTCGCCGTAGTCGGGTTAAAATGGAAATTTTCTTCGTAATTTAATACTGGTTAAATAAAAATTGCAATTAGGGCCGCCCCAGTTCGTCACAATTTTTCCTGTTTTCAGTTTCGAAAGGGGAAAGTTACAGTGATTTGGGTACAATTAAGTCCGTATCGAAAAATTTCCCATTTCTTCCATAATCCCATAATTTTGGCATCACTAGATGCCAAAATTATGAAACGGGAAAATAAAACCCGTTTCATCACCGGAAATCTACAGAACTTCATTCATTTTGAAGAATTCGGGTTGTCCTTCCCTTGTAAATCTCTGCACTTTCCGAATGTGTTCACTCTAAAATAGTCTAGAACCTTGCTAGCCCCCCTCAATAGCCTGTTCTGCAAAATGATGTCTATATCAATTTCTTTTCAATTTCAATTTATTCAATTATGCTATAATTTGCTATTATGATTATAAACGTACGTGTAAAGGAAAAGTGCCTTTATGACGTGCCACTTAAGGTCGCTATCGTCCGACCACGTAGAGGCGCACTGCATGAAGTACTGCACATTGAAACGGAGCTCCATCTTCCTCTGCACCTGTAGTACTACGAATTCCGGAACATCTGCGCAAGGAAATAATCAATTTAATCATCAGGCTCAATGAGCAAAACTGAAGCTCGATAAATGTGTCACAAAAATTATGAAACAGCATAAACAATTACCTACTATTGATGATGTTGTAGATTATCTCTCAGGTTCAAAATACTTTACTAAATTAGATTGTAATAGTGGGTTTTGGACAGTCCAGCTAGATTCGGACAGCTCCAAGTTGTGTACCTTCTCAACACCTTAAGGTAATTATCGCTATAAAAGATTGCCATTCGGTTTATGTATTTTTACAGAAGCTTTCCAAGAAAGAATAGAAGAAGCTTTCAAAGATATTGAAGGCACAAAGTTCTATGTCGATGATATTGTTATATATGCCAAAACCATAGACGAGCACAATAATATTTGGTCAAAAGTTAAAGAAAGGCTTCTTCGCGACAACAAATTAACTGTGAAACATGTACCTATGTGAGCATGTACCTATTATGAATTTCATTTTGTAAAAGTCAAATAAATCTAATCTACTCGTAATAGTATTTTGAAATTCAATCTCTAAAGGGATGAAACGGTTGTTGAAATGTATTATTGAATAGACATTTCGAATTGAATCTTTGTAAGAGTACTTACTCTTGTATGAGACTTGAAAATTTGCAAATAGGTTCCTCACATAGCTCTGATGTCCACTAAGAAAGGTATTTTTCCCACGAGAAAGGCGAGGCCGCGGGCAAAAGATAGTTTGACATAAAACAAAGGATAATAACATCTAAAGAACTATACATTTTTAAGTGTCTGGTGCCGTGAAAACTACTGCGGATACAAAATGTCAGCAGCGCTGGTTTGGGTTGACTTCACCTGGAAAATATAAACTATTAATGTAAACGGCCTTACTGAAAGTGAGGGAGAGCAGCCAGATGATGAGTATGGCCGTCTTGGCGCGCCCGGTGGTGGACTTGAACTTGAGCGGGAAGCAGATGGCGTACCAGCGGTCCACGGAGATGAACGTCAGGGTCAGCACCGACACCGTCACGGACACAGACTGACAATAGAAAGAGAACACAATAAAACCGATGAAGAACAAGAACAGAAGAAGGCATTCCTTTTATGTTTTATACAAATAAATTAGGTATAGTTTAAAATAAATAATAAGCAAATAAATTCCTGATAATTTTTTAAATATTTATGCAACAGATAGCGTAGGTAGTGCTATGTTTTCAGGGTTGGCAATCATATAGAGAGTGACCGATTGAACGAGGGAATCATTTAAAGACGAGAGGAAAGAAGCTGATACCCATAGGTATCATGTGAGTGTGACTAGATAGATCTGTGTGATAGATATAAGTAATGTGACTTACTAAATTTTAATATTCGGTCAACTAGTTTGACAGCTCAATATGCACAAATGTTGCCACAGATTCTTGGGTCAGTATGCAACATCTTCACAAGTTATATGAGCAGTAAACAATAGCCAAAAAGCTTTTTAGTAAGTTTATGAAACACTAATTATTAAACAAAACAGAGATGAAGAGAATGATGAGTCCTACTCCGTGGATGAGACTGAGCGAAGTGAAAGAGGTGAGTCAGGATCGCGATACTTGGCGCTCTGTTCTTACTGTCTACCCCGTCAGGGACATAGCGTAAAATAGGTATGTATGTATTTGTACGGTAGACCGCACGTTAGTGGAAACAAAACAAGTATAAACTGGTCCTCATAGAATTGAAACACCTTAATAGGCTAGGCCAGCTCAAGGTCAAAGTGTTTCCACTGACGTGCGGTCGACTGTACCTAAAATTTCACATTTCAGCTAAGCAAACTAAAACAAAGAAAAATGTGTTTGCTGTATTTTATATTTTCTTCGTAGTATCCTTATTGCCTAAATAGTATCGATAACCACTGCTATTAGCGTGTCTTCTAACAGTATTATTAAACAAAATGTTATTAACAAAACATGTTTTGGCAATAACCTCGCTCGGCTTAAAGGTACCTTGGAAAGTAGCGACCAATATATCTTCCCAGCACCCTTTATTTGGATTGAATTAGCTAAGACCGATATTGATTGGGAATGCCAGTGATTTAGTAGCGATTGGGGCTCTGATAAATGACTGCTATGTTCAACTCAATATTACTTTCACGTATGTAAAATTTATTGGACCCTTGGGAGATAAGATAATGTTATAGAGAATTTAACTAGCAAGCTCTTATCTTCTTAAAGGGCCGGGGAATGCATGGCGACTCTTAGAGTTTTAGGATCTGTTGTGCCAAACCCCTGTCCACCAACGGGGCACCGTGTTTTGGTGGACTTCACCTACGCCTTAGAGCAGAAACTAATTTATGGCGAATGCAGGTTGCCTCGCGATGTTTTCCTTCACCGAAAAGCCTGTAGTATTTTATTAAACCAACATACCCATTTTCCCCTCATATCCAGCCAATTAACTGTGTATAATGTTACGCTTGTTCCAATTTCAGGTCTAGTAGTGTTGAGTTAATCGTAACCGGTGGACTGACAGGCGGATAGCGTATTGACGGAATAAAAAAACTCTTTGCAAATTATGATTTAGGTAGTTACGAAAAATATTCCAGAGCCAGAATAAGACTTGAATTAACATTTTACGGAATCACTGAATAACGCCGGAAATAAAAATTTAACGCTTTTGCATAAACGAGGTTTATTTTTATCCGGCCAACAAAACTTGAACTCAAAGTACGAATAATAAAAGTCAAGCCAAGTTTAATATGAATGAATGACATTCATAGAAATTAATTTAAATTTCAGGCGTGCCGAGAAAATCTGTTAAAACCGTTCCACAAAGATTAAACGGGAAGACTGTTTGAACGTCTACGAAATACCAGACCTATGTAAAGAAATGGAAATCGCGTTTATTTTTTGAATAATTGAACAGAATTCTGATAAAATCATTTTATTAGTAAACAAAGTGACAATGTCAATGAGAATAAAAGTGAGGATATAATTAGGTACATTATTTCTTTATTATGTAGAAGTGAGTCATCATTATGCGAACCTATTACAAAAATGTCATTAAAAGTGAGTGATCCCTCTCCACCTACAAAATAACCATCTAGTTTAAGTTTTATCGTAAAATTATATGAATAAATATATAAATTATATTAATTAACACAGTAATTAATATGTTTCCAGGCTTAAAAAAATCACCTCATTAAATTAAGACAAGTAAACTAATATAATAGAGTGAGCTATGCTCGGAATTTCTCTGCGTGATCGAATCAGGAATGAAGAATGCTCTACGAATTACCAGTGGTATGGGGCAGGGCACATCGCTCGCAGAACCGAAGGCCGTTGGCGCAGAAAGGTTCTCGAGTGGCGATCACGCACCGGAAGATAACCCACAATCTGATCATAGTCGCGGGAACTAACTAGATGTGGACAGCGCAGCAGGACTGCGCAGAGACCTTTGGGAGAAGAGAGCTCCAACAGTGGATCTTCCGACTAATAGGATGATAATGCAGTCACTATTTTTGCGTTGCTAGTTCCATTTCAATCATATAAGGAACTTTCATGAATATGTAAAATTCCATGAAAGAAATAAATATGGAACCACATCGCCTTTGAAATCAGTATTCAAAGATCGCAGTAGAGATCCCTTAATATACGTTGGTCTTAGGGAAAATGGAAAATGTGACGCATTATGCGACGGAAATTAAATAATATGGAAATAAATGAGTATGTGTGGGCTGGAGGGAGTGTCACTCAATGTATTATTATTATTGAATATGTATCAGACGTAACATATTAATGACGTTAGCAAATCTAATCTAATGTATGTACGCATTTACAAAAAAAAACATAACTAGAAATGTAAGTCAGTATTAGTTTCTTGGAAGCATTCTTCATTTCTTTTGTGTAGACTAAAAATAAAAAAACCTCTGCCTCAAAATGTAATTTTCTTCAGACACCAAATCTCAGTCATTTATAACCATCGGAGATAGGGATGATGTATTTTCTGAGAGATCTTACAGTTATTGCCCTCAAGGGTGTTTTAGATAAACGTTCGCACTGTAAGCCATCTCAGGGAAACTGAGACTTTTGAATACTATGCTGTATGATATTTTGATCATGATCAGCGAGCAACTCCTATTTCTTCCCTTAAAACTGTTCATCAACAGCCTATTAATATGTCCCCACTGCTGGGGTTCAGGCCTACCCTCTCAACGAGGGCGTTCGGGCTATAGTCCACCACGCTAGCCCAGTGCGGGTTGGTGGACTTCACATGCGCCTAAGAATTTCTTCATCGGCGTATGCAGGTTTCCTCACGATGTTTTCCTTCACCGTTTGAGAGCAGTCAGTAAATGTTAAAACTGTACCTCAAAACTGTAGAACATTATTAATTTAATAACGTATATCAAATGATTCTTCAGGTTTCCGTAATTTTTTGTTGTGTGAAAAATAAATGATGAAATATCCTGAGTTCGGTCTGACCTACTTGCTGATTGCCAGATTTGATGTACAATTGAAACCGCTACGTATAGAAATGTTTAAATTTTGCATTATTTTTCTTAACTGACGTAGGATCCAGTCAACCTTTAAACGTCTCTCAAGGATCACAAAACTTTTCGATCACTGATAAACTCCAAAAAAGTGATCCAAAATTTTGTCTTGAAAACACAAATTGAAGACAGACAAAGGCACTTTGGCAAGAATTCTATCCCGTTTAAATTGATATACTTACTGAAGTAGAATCCAAAGTTAAATCAAAAGGTGGAATCGGAGTCGCTCAACTGAAACAAGCCCTAGAGCGATGCTTTATATCGTTTTACAGTTCAGACCAACCAATAGATATATCATAAAAGTTACTTTGTGATGGTTACACACTGGCGCCGTCCCATCTTCCATGCACTTCGCTGAGAGCTGGCGCAGCCGCTTCCAACGCGGAAAACCTCAAGCGCCGCAAATATGAGTGTCTCAGTGGAGACCTCATCTTTGAGGCGTTTGGGGTCGAGACCCAGGGTCCGTGAGGTTCCGGCGCCCACCGCCTTTTCAAAGAAATATCAAAAAGGCTGGTGGAGAACACGCGGGACCCCCAAACTGGCGGATAGTTTGCCCAACGCATAAGCCTCGCAATCCAGCGAGGCAATGCCGCCCGCCAGAATATAATTTCTGTATATACTAAATTTAAATAAATGACTTACTTTGTGAGTATTTACAATGAGTCACCAGATAATTAATTGTAATTCTTTCAAGAAAAAGATTTTCACAGTGTAGTGCTCGATCGATCAACATACGAAAAATTTTCGCCATTTCCGTTTTACTTTTCAAAATAATTAATTATACTGCTGACGGTGTTATTATAGCGTATTCTAATAAATAATAACACACCAGCCTGAAACGCAACATTTTTATCAGTTAGCCAGATCGCGACAAGAAAATTGGTAGAAATGTAGCTCGAAATTAAACGTAATTTCGCTATTATCCATTACGCCACAAGTAACTTAAAATTACAAAACTAATTAATTCGACGCTGGAAAGCAAATATAACACACAGCAGACTGTACTTTGAGTGCTTAGAGGTACATACTTGTACCATCTGAAAAGAGACAGTGGCATAGCATAAACAGCCCTAATAGCAGATAGATACGTCGTAATAGAGGTAACGGATGGAATCGAGAAATTGAGAAAACAGGAACAGGGGCCACCCCATAAAATAAAAATCTGTATACCATCTGTCGGTTACTGCGCTTTTGCTTTCAGAATTAAACTAATAGAAATTTAGACTCACCTGGAAGTAGAGTACAATCCTGCACATGGCTGTCCCAAAGAACCAGGTCTCTGTCACATCCCACAACACCGTCGGAGGAAGGCATATCAAAATCACCATAAAATCTGCCACAGCTAAGTTCACTATAAAATAGTTTGTCACTGTCCTCATAGAGTGATTTCTATACACTGCTATGCAAACTAAAGCATTTCCTATAAGTCCTATGATAAACACTATGGCATGCGTTGCAATCAGTACCCATTCGTATGGTTGGGGAAATATATAGTCATTTAACATCTCCAAGTATTCTTCTTTAGTCATATTGCAGAAATCTGGATCTCCGACACATGGTTCTTCTGTGAAATTATCGTAATCCATTGTCATGTCTTCTCTGTTTACCATTCTACCGTATTCTATATCCGATTGGTTATTGATTATATATTTTTCTGGATTTTTGGTTATGTTTGTTTGTGCTTTATCTGTAGCACCAATTTCATCTGGAACATCTTTGTTTTCTGTTTTGTTTAATATAGATCTTTTTATATGATTATGTTTTAAATAATTCAGCTTTTTAATATTTACATTCTTAATATTATACACTGGTTTAATTAGATCACTATCTACAAATGAATTCAGTAATGTCACATTCGTGTATATTTTTAGTGATTTATTTATTTCATTGGCATTCAAACAAAAGTTGCAAAGTAGGAGCATGGTGATGAGTCTTAGGGGTGTATTGCGAAAACCCATCATTATTATTTCACGTGTACATTTTGTCGTGAGTAATTTTCGATGTTCCAACGACGATGCTCATTTTGTGCCGTGAAAACTTTTGCGATTACACGGAGCCCGCGGCATCTGTAAAGAAGATAAGTTTGTGAAATTGATGTTTGCAAGGAAAGTTGTAATGGAGGTTTTTACAATAAATAACACTAGAACAACACTTTATACAGTTAACTAGATCCAAATAACAAACTTTGAGAGTGTGGGTGTTATGTTAATTTTATAAGGTTACACGGGAGGGCTAAATCAATTCAAAATTCATTTATTTCGACGACTTTGATCTAACTTTGTTAATAACAACATTGCCAATAAAGCATTTAAAACTAAATGCTGAGAAATTCACACCTAACTGACCAGGCAAGCCTAGTCAGAAAAGACTAGTCAGAATAAAAAAATCGAAAACTAGTGACAACAACGGCTTGCCTGATCAGCTAGGTTAGGTTAGTCTAACTCTCAGGAGGCTCCTCCATCAGTACTCCGGATACCCATCAGCAAATCCTTCCCTGACAAAGATCTAAAGGCGCAAAGTGATCTCATTTATGAAAAAGGTCCTCTGATACTAATTCATTGCAGCCGAGTTTATTAGTTATATATAGTAAACTCTATGTAGAGCGTTGTATGAAATATGAAAGACTGTAGTATGTAGTAAAACATCCGCGGTTCGCGCACCTAATGAATGTAATAATAGTTACTGTTTGTTTATGTTTGTTAATGTGGTTTCCCTTCGTTTACGTTTCTTTTGTGCGTTTATTTATGTTGATGCTATATTTGCGTGCGTATTATGTCATATTGTGTCTATGAATAAATGTAGGTACATCTGGCTACTGAAAGAGCTATGCTCGAAGTCTCCCTGAGAGACAGCATCCGAAACGAGGTGATCCGTCAGAGAACCAAAGCGTTCGACATAGCTCAAAGGGTTCATCATTCATTAACAGCCTATTAACATGTCCCCACTGCTGGGGCTCAGGCCTACCCATTACGATCCTTTAGCCTACGATTACGCTCCAATCCCTCTACATATGCGAAAGTTTGCATGTTTGTCAGTTTGGATATTTGTGTGTTTGTTTCTCTACCATGCTTTATCGGCTAAACAGATTTTGATGAAATTTGGTACAGTTATAGCTTTTTATCTTGGGATAACATGGGACGAAGTCGCGGGGCATCCGCTAGTATCTGAACATAGTAGGTACTACTAATTAAATTACCGATGATGTTGATTTTATATTAACATCAGTCAATTGCGTGCAGTGAAGCTAAAAGAAAAATCTTCTGAAGCTTCTTTTTCAAAGGGAAATTCCCTCTGTGACGTTCGTTTAAATGAAATTTACTTTGGCTTGTTTCGCAAAGCCCATACGGAATTAATTATTTAAGTCCGAGGAAAAATTCTGCTGTTTGAATGTCAGGCGTTCGTGCTAGTAATTAATGCAAGTTTGACAGACTGGAATAAAATAACAGCGCGGCATAATAATGTGTGTTAAACTTACAATGTAACATTATGCCTCGGGTATGCCCGTATGAAATTTTTACAGTAGGTAGGTGGGTACTAGGTACAGTCAAGGTTCAGTGCAGTAGCAGTTTCGCAAGATGGTATTGAAAGACTGATGAATGAATGCAAGGAAATGCTAGAAAGAGGAATGCCTATTTCGTCCCTAGTGTAAACTTATATTATTGTAATTCATCGGGATCTCCTCCAACTCTGCTGGCGCCGCCGCCAGACGCGCGGCGGCCCTCAAAATTCAAAAATATACCTCGCTGCGAGACCTCTTTGAGTTTCTGCCTTTTGCGGTTGAGACCCTTGGCTCGTGGTCACCTGAGGCTATCGCCTTCGCGAAAATTATCGGGCATAGTCTAAAAGAAAAATCGGGTGACTCACGAGCCAGGGCTTTCTCCGTTCGCCGCATCAGTGTGGAGATTCAGAGGGGTAACGCCGCGAGCATTTTAGGCACCATTGGAAATTCGGCGGAGTTGGAGGAGATCTTCTACCTTTAGGAAAGTTTTTTTTTTAGGTTTAGGTTTAGTTTATTTATTTATTTGTAGATTAGTTTAAGGTTTATAATAAGTTATTTTTATTTTTAATTATATAGTACGACTTAGTTGTAAGGTGTTTTTGTGAATAAAATATATTATTGTATCACTTTGGATATTTAATCTGTAATGTTACAATAATTTTTATAATAATAAATTGAAATTGAAGAATCTTACTGTACATAGACTCTACCAGACGTTTGAGAAGTTTCTTCAAAATCAAACTCAAAACTATTTTATTGCATGTAAGTACACTGGGTACATTTATACAACGTCATTTTTTTATCTACCACCGCTTCCAAGGTGTTATATAGTCTTCTAGACTAACTTAGGGAAAGCACTTTAAAAATTGAAATCAGGTTTACTTAAATAAGACTTAATTTTTTTTTACCTATACTGGTTACCTAAAACTAACTAATTTCAAAGATTTTTCGAACTTTATTTTTTTGATCGAACCGGACAAATTATCTGGAACAAAAGATCCTATACTTTTAAGATGCCAATAGAGAGGGTCCATCATAACGAACCAGTCAAAATAAAAACTATTTTATTGCATGTAAGTACACTGGGTACATGTATACAACGTCAATTTTTTATCTACCACCGCCTCCAAGGTGTTAGCACTGGGAAGAAGAAGCTAGCAGTATTTCCAAAAACATGGATGACATTTTACATTTAATTAACAAAACTATTTGACTAGCTTTTAGCCTACTTATGCCTGGAGAAGAAATTCTAAGACACGTGAATTATGTAATCGAGTTATTAACTTAAATTATAATTTTATTCAATTAATCTAATAGGTAAGTATAATTAATCTAAAATAATAATATTTTTTTACTAATACTTAATTTATTAGAGTTATTAGACTCATCTTCATAAATCGAACGTACACAAGTATCTATCTAACCGCTACCACTTTACCCTGGACTTTCTTATGTCCTATTTTTACCCAATTTATGTGTATACACAGGACGGTTTTAAGAAAAGGTGTCTATAAATTAGATTTTATCCTCTATAAAGAAGGTCAGGAGGTTGAAATACAGCTTATCTCAAACTAGTGTTCTATACTAAAACATTGGTTTCGGTACTTTTGGTCACATTTTCTAATACATAGTAACTCACTTGGTGTCATTCCTAGGATAGAGCGTTAGTGGCGTGGTGGGAAGGATGCGGCCTACCTATCATATCGAGATTTCCAAGTTCGATCCCCGGCCGTGCCATGTAGTACAATGGCTTTCTCGAAAATTAAGTACTTACCTACATTTACTCATTGTCATTCCCAAACGGTAAGGAAAACATCGTGATTTGTAATACTTAATCTATGGTTGAATTGTTGTCTACTTGTATATTGATTTAAACTATTTTACGCGAGGCTTTTTGTTCGTCTGTCTGACTATCTACCGGGTAACTTAAAAACTACTCGACCGCTTCAGCTGAATTATGGAATACAGATCCAAAATTTGCTCGGAGAAAAAGGAAAAATTATTAAATTGCGGAAAAACTATTCATATCAGGAACTGAGCCATAAGGAATCATCGACGCAAATGGCTAATGGATAACAGCTATGTATAAATTGACAATTATTTATTAATTTTTTGTACATTCTTATCTAAAGGTACGTACCACTATGTTCTTGCTATAAAACATTTGAATTTAAAAGTAGAAGCCGAATATTTCGGTTTCAATTTCGACCGAATCTTTCACTTCATAGTACACTATTCCGAACACACTTGACACTTCTACACACCCTTTTGTTTTTTCTACCCTCCTCACTTTGCCAGACATAAACGAAATAACATTGTAATGGCGTGCTTGGTCGTTTTGTTCCCAAAGCTTTTGGTCTTAGTACACAATAACAAGGTTACTTCGTGCGGCTTAGGCAAAGAGACCGCACAATACTTGTGGTTTTTATCACCATTTTATGTTTCAGACATATAAGATCCACCTTGTACGGTCGACCGCACGTAAGTGGAAAGAAAGCCAGTCTTAAACGTAAACGTAAACTTGTCTCTCATAGTATTAAACTCCCTGAAAGGCTATATTATAGGCCAGATCAAGGTCAAAGTGTTTTCATTGACGTGCGGTGCGATCTACTGTACAATACATAAAGGCCAAGATTATTATTTATACTCATACTTATTATTAAAACCCAAGTTAAAGCTAAGCTTGACAGTAATTAGGAAACAGATAAAATGTTTTTACTATTAAATATTAAATTTAATAAAATAAAAATGTAAACAAAAAATAAAATTACAAATAACTTTATTTGTAATTTTATTTTTTATATTTACATTTGTGCCAGCAACACGCCATTTAGCAATTTGCCACTCCATACATAAAATGTTTTACGGGTTTGGATACTAGGTGTTTTAGCCATAGTGGACAAAGGAAGCGGAGTAGCGGGACGAGGTTGTTAATACAAATTTATATGGAGTTTGAAAATGAGAATGTGTGGGTGAGTCACAATTTTTTGATACATTTGACACGATTTTTGACACCCATAGAATGCTTTTATTGCTTTTGGCTACTGATCCACATGGGAGTGGCAAAATTTTTTGATGCAATTAAGGCATGAGTCAAGTGTGACGCCTTAAAATAATAAAAAAATTGTACGCTCTGTGGTATCCAACCAGACCTCTTGAAATGATACGTCACGTCTTACCCACTTGCCCACCGCAACCCACGCATTCGATTACAAAACATGATATCGATGTGATATCGATATCGCCAAATATTAACGCCGGCCATCTCTACTGGTGACGTCAGTAAATTACCATGCAATGCAAACAGGGGTTCAAAACGTACGGTTTATTTTGTTGACACTCTGACAATCGTGGAGCGGTCTGGAGGTCGCATGAAGCCCCTAATTACTCACTCAATGACGAACGAATGAAATGGTTTTTAGTCTCTGACACAAAAAGGATATTAAATTTACATGTAAGTACTACAGCTTGATGCTATAGTCTAAACAGTATTAAGCTTATTACTAACTTGCTTTTTCCGCGAAAAAATTTTATGCACACGGTCATGCGGTGCACGCGTCTTCATTTTGATTTCTGTATTACTACCTAACATAAAGTTTTTCGCGAAAAATCCAAATTAATAAGAAGCATAATATTGTTAAAATGGATTTCCGCAAAGTAACGCATGATACGATTATATGTCTGTTTCTATCAAATCAAAATTAAATCAACAGCCTATTATTACACTTTTTTATTTATTTATTTAACAATTTATTGTACACACAAAACATTAACAAGATACAAAACAAAACAGAAAGAACATGTACAAATGGTGAGGCTTATCTCTTTATGAGATTTCTGCCAGCCTACCAGTGACAGGAGAGAAGTGTGTTAGGGCAGACAGTGTGTACTAATATACTAAATAAACTATATTATAACAAAAATATTCATAAAGTATAATACATACAAATATTATCGTACACACTTACATACAAAATGGATACATAAATATATACACACATATGTATAATATATATATATATATATATATGCTTATGGATCAAGAGAGAGGTAATGCTCCTTCACTCGCTTTCTAAAGATTGCGACAGACAGGCTTTTTTCTCTCTTTTTGTCTGTAATTTTTAAACGTGCATTATAGTGTATTGAATTGAATTGGGGCAAAAGCCTATACATTCGACTAGAGTCCAAGAATCTTGATATTCGATAGAAAAATAAAATGTTAGCAAATTTTAAGAAATGCTCAATTTTAAAATGTCGCAAAACCTAAGTTCTTGTTTTTAAAATTCCTTTGACACGTGTTTCGGTTTTCATACCATTTTCATAACCGTGTATATAACTAGAACTAAACTAATGTAAATTTCCTCCCTGCAGAGCTCGAGTAACGAAGACCGTAAATTTCCCCAAAACGAGGACCTAATTAACTTCACAGCCCTAAAACGTTTAGTTGGGTCGACAGAACTTAACTTACTTCCAAGGAAGCATTACCGTCTACTTAATACACAAATCTGACTTAATTATGTATATCCTAAATAATAATAATGTTTGGACAGATTTACACACGGCTGTTTAGTCCCAAACTAAGCCGAAGCTCGTAAATGGGTACTCAACAACTGGTAAATATACTTAAATATTTAAATATATACAAATACCCATCAGAATCCGAAAACCAACAGATATGCTCATCACACAAAATTATAAATAATAGATAGGCACTTGTTCGATCATAAAGCTAACAATTATGTGTTAAGTGCAGTCTTATCATTTGGCTAACTGTGTTTTTATCATGGTACATACATGCATAGTGATCTAATAAATGCTTTTTCATGTACATACATAGCACCTATTTGTTAAACGGTATTAGGTACATCAACTACTAATGTAATCTATACCTATATTAAAATCGCAAGGAAGCTAAGTATATGTACGTTAAATAACAATAAAAAAAGTTAGTGCTGTAATTATAATATACTTAATACGGACCCCAAAACAGTTGTTTTAAAAATGTTTGTTAGTTTGTCTGTTTATTTGTTCAAGCGTCACTCAAAATCTAAAGTTTTGATGAAACTTTGTATAGAGATAGTGTATACAGTGTGTGTACAGCACATCTCGAAAATAAAGGGCTGTTAAATAATTATGCAGCTAAGAGGTAGAAGTCCAGAGAAAAAGGTAACTCGACTAGAATTACTTCAACCTGATAAAGTAAAATAAATCGGTGACAAAAGCGTGCTGCAGATTATAATTGACGCAAAACTGAGCACTTAAATTAGTAAGGCGGCGATCACAATAGATCAGCAATGATCGCAGCGATACAAGACTGGATTGAAAGAGCCCCATAATATAAATTCACAAGAGAAAATAATGCCTCATAGCAACGATATTGAATTAAACATGCTTATCACGATTCATGAAAGGTGTCACCAACTCTGACGAAAACACGTTATAAAAAAACTTTTTTCATAATCCGTATATAATGCCAACAAATAAGGGTCGCGACAAACACGACATGAAAAGAGGGCGGACCTTGAAAGTTCCGTATTATAACATTACAACCCATTTTGCTCCTTTGTATGCTAAGTGTGCAGGCCCTTTATTGATTACAGATGACTCTCAATTATTTAGACCTGCCTCTGCGCCTGCGGTTTATAAGTTTTAAAATAGTATTAAAAAGTAAAGATGATTGTCTGGATTCTCATCAACGTCTATACATATATTACTATCTTTCCCGGCTTTGCTCGCGTGGAATAAGTTTTTTTTCTGGGAGCAGTCTACCGAGGTAAAAAGTAGCTTGAGTTTGTTTGACGTAAAAAAAATAAACGAAATGAATATTAGACGTTTATGAATTTCCATAAAATCTAATTTTATGGAAATTCCATAAATTTTCCATAAAAAATGGAAGATTACCAATAAAGATTGGTAATCTTCCATATAACTTTCCAATTTTGAATTTTTGCAATATACCTATGAAAGTTTATAACTACCCTTCTACTTCTGCCTATAGCATTGTTGTGTCAACAAATCAAATCCTATTATCTCATATCCAGGGTAATAAACGTATGCTAAATGTTTTCACAACATTTCTTGAGCTTCTCCTTCCGAACCATTTAACATTCTTATGAACGGTAACGAATGAATGAACGAATGAATGAAGCATCAAGATCGGAATGCTTTTACGGCTACGTAAACAAAACATGTGCACATAATTGATTGTTTTTAATACCATTATCACGACGCACACCAACTGGCTGTCACAGAATTTTTGCGCAATCTTCTCTTGTCCGACTGCGCGGGCGCACGTGAAGTGTGTTTCGTTGAGTAATGTGTTTTTGAATGTGATGCATTGGAGTTTCTATATTCTTACTTATTAGTTTAATCTATCTAATGAATTTTTTTTTGTTGAATTCGTCATCATTCGTCATTGCCTATGTCATAGACCATACAGCCAAGTCATATTTAGTTTGTTTTTCTTCAAAAACCGGCGGTTACAGCACGGCCTTCACAAAAACAGGGCACGACTATTAATAGTCGGCGATTTTCAATAAAACTGCAGCACGGCCTCCACGAAAGCACAACTAGTGCCATTCGGTGATCCACACTGCAGTTCACGTCCGCATTAAACTGATAGTAGGTTTAATGAATATTTAATTTTAACAAGGGTCATTTTGGAACGATCTGGTAGAGTCGTTTACACGCTTTTATTTAACTATCCCGCACAATATACACTTTAGTAAGCACTTGTTGCATCTAAAACTATCACAGATATACAACAAAACCTACAATATACATTATTTAGGAAAACTGAATAAAAAGACAACTGTCTCCGACAAAATCCCGCCAAAAAGCCTGTATTCATTGAATAAGTATAATCCATTATCTTCTTCTATCTATACTATTACATTGTAACCAGAGTATTTCTGTACATTGAGGGAATCAAAAAAACCATTGGAATACGTTATATAAGCTTAACTGACCCCAAAACACTTTTCAAAAAAATTTTGATGCCGCGGGCAACAGATAGTAAGTAACATATAGGTACGATACTTTATAATGCGAACGAAGTCGCCGGGCATAAGCTAGTTTGAGAATAAATCCGTGTCCGATCCCAGGTCGTGCCAATATACTAATCAATGAGCATTTCTTGAAACTTTAAAGCACATTTACTGACTGCTCTCAAATGGTGAAGGAAAACATTGTGAGGAAACCTGCATACGACAAAGAAGGAATTGCTAGGCGGAAGTTTAGTCCACCAACCCGCATTGGGGTAGCGTGGTGGACTATAGCCCGTACGCCCTCGTTGAGAGGGTAGGCTGATGGCCCAACACTTTGTAAAAATGAGAACAGTTGGTGTATTCAGCGGCGCTTTGGGGTCAGTATTACGCTTATTATTTATGGATTTCTGACAATTTGAAGTACTGCACGTTGAAGTGGCAGTGGGCTGGTCACATCTGTCGGAGAACCGATAACCGCTGGGGTAGACGAGTTCTCGAGTGGAGACCACGACTAGGCAAGCGTAGTGTGGGACGCCCCCCGACTAGATGGAGCGACGACCTGCGTAGGGCGGCTGGCAGTAACTGGATGCGGAGAGCCGAAGATCGGTCTCAGTGGCGCGCCTTGGAGGAGGCCTATGTCCAGCAGTGGACTAGTGTAAGCTGATGATGATGCCAATTTCAGAGGATAATTTCAATAAGTACATTCTATGTATCCTACTATGTTATAACAAACTAGGGATTTCAACACGGCATCCTTAAAAATAGGTCACAACCAGAGTTAGTCGGCTTTTCCCACTAAGGTTCATATACTCACTAAAGTGACAGTAACTTTAATGGAGATTTACGACGGAAAATGTTGCTACGAACTAGAAGAATGTTTACACGCGCACTTACATCTACACATGCACAGGCATTTAATGTATAAAATACTATCAAAGTTATACACTAAAAACCGGAATATACATGATTTGGACAGTACATATTTCTTTATTAACTTTATTGCGTACAACAGGCGAACTTTATGCCTAGGGCATTCTCAACCTGCTAACTTTTTAGTCTTTCACTGATAGATGTGAAGATAAAACGTATTTTTCATTACTCATACTCTGAAAGAAGGTCTCAAGTTGCCTGAGTAGCGGGTTGAAAGTAATACATCTCAGCCCTAGGGAGAATCGCTTTCAACTGACAGCTGTCGAATTATATAAAAAAAACTAGTACTATTTTGACATTTCTATTGGACCATGGTCCAACTGTCTATACAGCCACTTAATTACAGCGCGATGTAAAATTGAAATAACATAAAGTTATGTAATAATTAATCAATATATTTTTTTAAATGACTTTATTATAATTATTACTGTCAACTATTTCTTTAAAATAACATAGATTTGGGCAAAATATTTATCATTTTTTTAATGATGGAAATGAAAAATAAAGGCAGAATAGCTGGCCGGCCACAGAAAAAAAAAACAAAATAGACGGGAAAGCGGCAATCCGATCTTCTTTTGTTTTTTCGAGTTGTAGAGTTTTGTTTATACTTTTGTATAGCAGAGATTTGTATTAACACTCATTTTATGTTTTTGTTTTTACTTTCAGTGTATTCTTAATGAAAAGCACAGTGTTTCCCTCGGGTTCAAGACTTATTTAGAGGTCCCTCGAACTATTGGCGCCCTCGCTAAACCCCGTCTCGGGACTTAAATAAGTTACTTTCACACCTAGGTTAACAATGTACTATAAAAACACTTCTTCGAATAATAGTAACATTGTACTTTACAAATAATTTCTAATACAATTAAAAACTCTAGGAGACAATCACGACGTTCCGCCAAGACCGCCAAAAGAGTCCCCTAGCAACCTTATTCATACTTTCTCGGGTTATGATCATATCGTCTAAAAATCAATTTGTCTATAAAGCAAAATCCCTAAAACCAACGACTAAATTGTAGAATGCCTAAGAAATAAAATGCTTCATACTCAAATTGTCTAAGTAGTAAAATGCCTAAAACCTTTAATGCCTGAGTTGTGAAACATCTAAAAAGCAATTTGATATAGTTATGGCCTTTGACATAATTTGGTTCGTAGTCAATTTGCACTGTTAGACCTTTTGCAAATTAGACATTATATTTTGTAAAGTAGAGAATATGCGTATGTCAAATTACCTAGTAGTCAATTAGCTTTTTAGACCTTGTACGTTTTAGGCATAAATTGATTTTTAGACGATACGAGCACCCTTAGAAACTATGTCTACTACACCTATGATACGCTCGCCCACGTCCATACTGGAGTTCTTTTATTCCGTTAGAATTTTAAAACAATGGAATGAAGGGACGATTAAAAATAGCCGTGGTGACGTAGGTTCGTTATTCAGCCAGAGGCGCCTCCTGACAGCGTTTAGCAGCTTTTTTATCTGTGACTGACGTTTCCTGTTAACTATTCTTTGTTGTCGGCGAAAGCCGTCGGTTAATCAATTTTACAGCGATGTTTTCATTGATGAACTTTTAGAGTTTGGCACTGCAAAAATTAAATGAATTTTGCCGCTGAATTTTCTTAATTTTGGAAAGTTTAAAAAAACAGGCAAAGAAGCGTGATCAATTTTATAGGCAACAGATGGCGGAAGTATAATGCTATATTTCAGGGTTGGCGATCATAATTATACAGAGGAATTATACTGGTTAAACAAGGGAATCTTTTATAGAGGTTTATAAAAAGCCTATGCGTATTCCATAGGTACAGTCGACCGCACGTCAGTGGAAATAAGATGAGAAATGGAAGAAAGTATAAACTGATTTCTCATAGTATTAAAACTCCCTAATAAGCTAGGCCAGCTCAATGTCAAAGTGTTTGCACTGGGGTGCGGTTGAAAAAACATCTCAATAATTTTATACTTTTTTCGATTTAAAAAAAACGTGTAAATTGCTATCAGTTTTTCCAAGTCAAGATTTTCCACTTGCCTTAATACTAGAAAAACTGGACTGAGTCTTTGGCCACCTCTGTCCAGTTTTTCCTGCATTTAAGGCATTATCAATGTCATCTCAAAACAAGAAGGTTTAAATCTCTTTGGTTGCGCGCGCGCTCCCTGTCGAGTTCGCATCTTGCATAATTTAGTATCGGAACCTATGGTGCCATTTACAGGGGGGGTGTGGGCAAAGGAAGCGGAGTAGCGGGAGGAGGTGGAAGTATCTTTTCACTATTGAGTTTCAAAATGAGAATGTGTGAGTGAGTCACAATTTTTTGATACATTTGACACGATTTCGACAGCCATAGAATGCTTTTATTACTGATCCATATGGGAGTGGCTAAATTTTTTGATTCATGTCTCAAAATCTCGGAATATGCACTCACAATAAAATATAAATACTCTTCTACAAGTAATTTATTTACTTAATAGAAGGCTCCAATGTCTTATATAATTAAGTTTAATGAGAAACGAAATAAACATTTTTTTTTTCTTACAATTTTATGTTGACTGAATTCCCTTTAGTCACTCTTCCAAAGCCTTTTGACTCAAAGTGCCCTGATTGTTTGAAAGGCAAACACATCGGTCCTTTGTGCCAACGAAAAATCTATAGACGAGTATTATGTTACAAACGCATGTAGGGTAGGGATGACCTTTTTGGCTCTATGGGGAACGAAGCTTTTAGGTCAGATATGTAGGGTAGACGGACTTGTTTTGACAGGAGGTTAGTGAGGTCAAAGGTGCAGAGCAGAGGAGCGCTGTGATACCCTAATGGAGTTCGGTGAGAGGGGGTTACGGATATTGACAACGTAATTTTGTTTTAAAGAATTCTTGGTACATAGGTACGTATCGTCAATTCAATTATTTAAACACACATAATATGTTGATAGACAGATTTTTAAAAAGTAGGCTTTGGCTTGGTTATTATATTTTTGAAGCCATCGTAATAAGAAAAAAAAAACTATATTTATTGTAGCTTTGATGCATTGAACAGGCTACGAATCGGAAGACGCAGCGACCAGCGTAGGCAAGCCTGGACCGACGATCTGGTGAAGGTCGCGGGACCCGGCTGGATGAGGTTAGCGCGGGAGATCCCTGGGGGAGGCTTTTGTCCAGCAGTGGGCGTCTACAGGCTGATATGATGATTAAACAGGCATCCTAGAAATTCATAGAGCACGACACACAGAGCTGGTCGCCGTTTCGCACCACAGTTCATATCCTCATAAAGTGCTGATAGTAACTTTAATGGAGATTTACGATGGACATTTTGGTACGAACTTCAAGAGTTGTTAATGTTGTTATTTAAACACTTTTATTTTGGTTTCCCGCACAATATACACTATAGCACTTATTGTATAAAATATATCACAAAATCATACATTAAAACGTAAATAATCAAAATTTTTTGAAGTGTCAAAAGTTCCCGCCAAAAGAGACGGCAGGCAGCTTTTATAGGCGGAAAATAATCCAATATTACAAGAAAGATTAGAAGAAATATTTCTAATTTAATGATTTTTAAATATTTAGTAGGTATAATAAGTAAGTCGGCCGATAGTATATAGAATCACAAAATCTGCCCACAAACCTAGGGTTCTAAGCTAGAATTTAATTTATATATAACTAGCCGATGCCCCGCGACTTCATCCGCGTTATAAAGTACCTATACTATATAAATGTTATTCAATTTTTTTAGCCAGTTATAATATGCCAGTTTTTTAGTTTTAAACTTTTTAAATAGATGGCGCTAGGTGTATTTTACACCCCGCTATCATTTGGTTTTTGGCAAGATATGTAAGATAGGCGTGCAAATTATCCACCAGTTTTTACCTCTTTATTAATAGTATAGATAATAGATTAACAGCAGTAATTAATACAATACACCGCCTTTGATCGTCCGCACGCGAAACAATTTTCCGCATAAGTTATTTCCGACTCATTCAACATCTGTCAATTCAATCTGAAAAGTTAAATTTGTTTTTCGAAAACCTGATTTGTTTTGTTCAGTGAGGTGTTTCCATTCTGTAAAGCCATGTGAATGGAATAAACTCATATTCTAAATCAAATCATCATCATCATCAACATCAGGAGGCCCGCCTGCTTGTTGCCCCCGTAGCAATAAAAAAAAAATGAAATTAATCACAGTTACATTTATAGGGACATTTTATTTTATTTTATTCAGGAAACAGTCTAACAAAGAAAATACTATGTCATGATCACAGATAATAAAACATAGACACAGACAGTTTCCACAGATTACCTAACAGAAGATTAAAAAGAATACATAACGTAATGGGTCGTTTGTATTGTGTTTAACGTAACTATACGACACTCACACATTCACACTTGTAAATATGAATAAGCAGTGTAATATACAATCGTATTTTTTCAAGTTACATAAAAATACTCCTTAAAGAAAACAAGATATTAAATTTTAGAACAAACAAAAAAACTTTAAACCTCTCTCCTGTAAAGTTCCTTTCCACTGACGATAAATATATTTGAAATGATTATCAAGTTTATTTAGATCGCAACTATTAGTTACTTTCCTCGACTTACTTATAAATACCCTCTGGATTTTTTTTAAATGGGGTTTACGGCCCTAGAAACAAAGTCATATTAGGCCCGTCATAGTTTTAAATCAATCATGTAACAAAAAACCGGCGGTTACAGTACGGCTTCCGCAAAAACTAGGGCACGACTAGGAGTTAGTCGGCGATTTTCACTAAGGTTCACACCCTTACTGAAGCTATAGTAACTTAAATTTAGAAGAGATTAAGAACGGACGGATTTTGGTACGAACTAAAATTAATGTTTTGACCACGCGGGTTTTGACAAATTTACACACGGCTGTTTAGTCCCAAACTAACCCGAAGCTTGTACATGGGTACTCAAACACTGATATACTTTTTATTTATATACTGTACATACAAACACCCAGAATTCAAAGCCACAGATGTGCTCATATCAGCCGAAAAACATCCACTGCTTGACAAAGGCCTCCCCCGACGCCCGGTCCCGCTAATCTCATTCAGCCGGGTTCCACGACCTTCACCAGATCGTCCGTCCACCTGGAAGGCCTGCGTCTTCCGGTACGTGGTCGCCACTCGAGAATCTGTCTCGTAGTATTGAAACTCCCTGGCTAGCCCAGCTCAAGTTCAAAGTGTCTTCACCGACTGACGCGCGGTCGGCTGTACAATATCCAATACGATTATCCCAGATCAATACGATAAACAAAACCACATACATTTTTAATGTCCACGAACATAAGTAGGTGCTTTAGATTTTATAGCTCCGTTAGGTGACAGACGCACGAACGCCAATATCGGGAAAGGCAATAAAATCCGATCGATCGATCCCACAGATCCGCATCCGCGTAACACCACTCATTTTTCCAATAATCCACTCTCGTATCTGTTTTTACCAGCGAACTTTAATAACTATAGAAGCATTACTTCATACAAATTTATTTGAAATTGTGAGATTCGAATGAAAACAAATGCAATTATGATATGCTAGTGTAACACAGGAATTCAGATCCGGAACGGGCCTGGCAATAGATCCCGACCTCTCGGCAACGACCTGCAACAGTGCTGCCGTCAGCCAGAAGCCCTACTCCACTACTTTAAGGAGTTGGGATGGCTGGACTGAGGGCCCGGGGGGAATTGCACAAAACTCCCGTCTTCGTGGAGTCGGTGCAGGGACTGCCACCCCCGTCTAAGAATAAGAATAATAATAAGAAAAAGATATGCTAGTCTGAAGTAACAAAACATGTAAGATGATTATAGACCATATCGCTATGCGACAAAGTATACATTTGCTTGCATTGAATTCTACATAATACATTTTCATGTCTAGTACTCATGCCGCGGCGACTCTTTTGATGTCATCATTTTTTTGGGCTTAGTAATATTTCTATACTTATTAAAGTTCGCTGGTTTTTACCTATATTTGAATATAGGTTTATAGTTTGCATAAAACTTTTTTAAAGTTATTTTATTAAACAAACCTTTTAATTAGGCAAATAATAATACGGGCACCTAAAAATCCTGAAAGTGGCACCTAAAATATTGAACTGTGCAGGTTAGGTTAGGTTAGATACCTTGAATTTGAATTATTATGTGCCAATAAACGACTCTACCAGATAGTTCTAAAATGTCCCTTGTTAAATATTCATCAAACCTACTATTAGTTTAATGCGGACGTGAACTGCAGTGTGGATCACCGAATGGCACGAGTTGTGCATTCGTGGAGGCCGTGCTGCGGTTTTATTGAAAATCGCCGACTATTAATAGTCGTGCCCTATTTTTGTGGAGGCCGTGCTGTAACCGCCGGTTTTTGAAAAAAAAAAAAAAATGACCTGGCTGTATGGTCTATGACTTGCCTGGTAAATAAATAAAATTGGTAAAATAAATAAAAAATTTGGTGCCAAGTTTATTACTTCAGTCGCCCGGTTTATTACATGCCTTTTTAATACCCGTGTGTCGCACCAAGTATTGGCTGCTACTTCGCGATCCCACACAACACAAAGCATTATTACTGAACGTTCGATTGAACGTGACCCTAGCGGTGTGGGAAACTTTATTATACAGCAAAAGTATGACTAGTAGTTCCGTGAGAACAGTAGACCTCGCCTGCCCTTATAAACCAAACCTAAAAGAAACCAACAAAAGTCAACTTTGTAGTTGGAGACAGAAAAAGTACCTACTAAAGTGACAAAAATTAGCACTTTAAAGCTTAATATTTCGCAAACGGATCCCTGAATCGAAAAATGATTTTCACACACCCGCGAATATTTTTGAAAGACCCATCCAACGATACCCCACACCATGGATATCACGCGGAAAAAAATAATTTTCCATTTTACGCAGTTCTATGAACACCAGCAATATTTTTGAAAGACCTATCCAACGATATCCCACACTATGAGATTCACAAGAAAAAAAAAGTTCACTCCCACTTTGCGAGTATGGTAGGTACTCTAAAAAAAATGTTTTTCAAAATTTTATTCTACTCATTTTGTAGGTTTAATTAACTTATACCTATGCCAAATTTTCGTCAAAATTGGTTGAAAAATGCGACCTGTAGAGAATTACAGACAGAAAGACAGAAGGACAGACGGACATTAGCATTTTTGGTCAATCTCGAAACTTAGACGCTTCGCTAGCTTCGCTCGCTCGGTCAATAATGTAGGTAGTCTGTTTGTAAATCTACTATAAAGTAAAGTCGCTATAGGCGCTGACCACCAAAGGGCTCAAACGGTACTAACCTAGCAAAGGTGCCAGACAAAAATGGACGTTTATACTGTACCCAGTCAAACGCAGAAAATATGTTGACTTGGTCACATCTGCCGGAGAACCGATAACCGCGGGGGTAGACAAGTTCTGGCCTACGTCCAGCAGTGGGCTAGAACAGGCTGATGAACATGATGATGTTATTACGAAAGAATATTTTAAGAAAAATAAAACAATTCTCTGTAATGTTCTGGTATGCCAACGGTATGTGTATTATTATATGTGATAGAGCTCTATCAAGGCTTCCCACTGTATCACTGCGACCATTTCTGATCTATTGTGACCGCCACCTTAGTTAGGAAAGAACTTCAGCACGCTTTGGTACCTATTGATGGTTTTGCTTCAACAGGTTGAAGTAACGTGGGTATTTGCCCAGATGGGTGCTTCTTTCACGCATCAGTGGGTTGAGTGAATGACAGAGCGAGAGAACGGGATGGATGTGTAACAGAGCATTATTTATTTGACTATCAGCCTGCTACATG
This sequence comes from Metalampra italica, assembly GCA_949699065.1. Lineage (NCBI taxonomy): Eukaryota > Metazoa > Arthropoda > Insecta > Lepidoptera > Oecophoridae > Metalampra > Metalampra italica. Next base: position 6,569,147 of record OX452991.1, on the reverse strand, counting down.
TAGCTGGATGACAGCTAGCTTGTTCTTCTTCTTCTTCTTTGTTTAATGGCAATTGGAGCTAGCTAGTTATTCCGCCGGGTAATGTGTCATATTATTCAGTTCGCAGTCACTCTTACTTCTTTTGACCAATCAAAGTATCGCGGTTATGTTTTAAAATGACAGTTTTTTTTAGTGACAATGTCAGTGTGTCTGACTGAGGTGAAATATGTCCAAGTTTCAAAGGTATTGCGCTCTGAATCCTGTGAGCCAAAGGGTTAATTATTTGCTTGTCATACTAGTTGTCGGTGTGTCACGGGTCGGTTTGAAAATTGAGTATGTATTGGAGTCGGTTACCGTAAAGTGAAGCTGTTTGCGATCGCAGTTGACAAGCTCCGAGCAACCTTACAAAGGGTGTGGTTGCATTATTAGCGGGACAACCCACTTATTCTATTATTTTTAGACAGCAAAATAGGTGATGTACGCCGGGTGGAGGACGATATCAGGCAATAAGTGGATAAGTCAAGGAATAATAAAGAGAGAAAAAAATCTGAAAACTTTTTTTAAAACTCTGACAAAAGATTTTAAAAAATTGGAGAGATTGCCGTAATTTCACATTTCACACATAAAGTAGGTATATTCATTCATAGTTTCATATGAGTTTTCACTGCTGATATAGCTATTGAAAATTTGTATTAAAAGTAAACACCTCACAAACAATTTAAAAAAGTGAGGATCTAAATAAAATGTCTGGTTACAATAAAATACAGTAATAAGCCACAGTTGAACGGCTCGGTAATTAATTATATTTAGGAAAGTTTATTTGTAAAAGTAGCGAGAAAGGAGTGGCGTGGAAGTAGTCAGAGGAGTCCTTGTCAGAAGATTCACAGACGGCTAAAAAATAATTATCCGTTATTGTCAAAAATACATTGTAAGTTAGCATAATGTAAAAGTCAAAATAAAATGCTTATTTTTTTCAGGAAAGCCTGTTTTCATCCCGCTAGCACTGGAGCCCTACCTCAATGTGGCCTGCACTGTACACAATCCCATTCTAATGGAGGCTCTAGATACGCCCCTTCGATGTCAAGTTGGAAATTAGTTGTTGTTTTGTTTAAAAGTTGTTTCAACTAACGTCTATTGTTGATGGCATTCGAGGTTGTAGCGGTTTCGACCTACTTTCGGGTCTGCGACGTAACTGAGTCTGTGAGGTGTCGTACGTAATGCTTAAGTTCGACTTAAGTTGGAGAAGACTCCAGACTCGAGACAGGCTGTTCAAGACAGTAGTATTCCGTTTCCGGAGACAAAAGTTTGTCGGATACAAGAAGAATAGTTGTTACCATTAATTTTGCTCAGCAAAGTTCCAAGCAGAAACAACTCAGTTTTGTATTCCCAAGAGACGTACGGTCGACCGCACGTCAATGGAAACAATATCAGTATAAACTGGTCTTTCATTGTATTGAAACTCCTTGAAGCTAGGCCAGCTCAAGGTCAAAGTGTATCCACTGATGTGCGGTCGACTGTACCAGCTGGTAGTTTAATCCCTGCTAATATAAAAAATGCGAATGCCTGTTTGTTACGATTTCATGCCTAAACCGCTGAACGGATTTTGATGAAATTTGGTGTGGAGATACACCAAACCTTGGGGCAAGACATAGGCTACTTTTTACTGCGATAAACTGTTCTCGCATGCGAAGACGCGGCAACAGCTAGTTTGAAATATGAGTAGAATTATTTCACAAAAGATATGCACCTATTATTATTAAGTTTGTGTTAGCTTTGCTAATGTAAAGACTGAATTCATGATAGATTTTCTTATAAATTATCATACCAAAAATCAACAGCCTATTAATATGTCCCCAATGCTGGGGCTCAGGCCAATCCCCTCACGAGGGCGTTCCGGCTTTATGTCCACCACGCGAGCCCAGTGCGGGTTGGTGGACTTCACATATGCCTAAGAATTTCTTCTTCGACGTATGCAGGTTTGCTCACGATGTTTTCCTTCACCGTTTGAGAGCAGTCAGTAAATGTACTTAAGTTTCGAGAAAAAAACCATTGGTACACGGCCCAGCCGGGGATCGGACTTCGGACCTTTCGATATGATAGGCCGCGTCTTATCCCCGACGCCACTGACGCTCTATCATACCACCGACATTTCAGTGGAGGAAAACATCGCAGGAGAAATTATGATCCTATAAAGTATTCCGCAATATAAAACAAACTATAAAACAATACTATACAAAACCACATAATTCCTTAATTCAGAACTAGTATATTGGCTGGTGATGCGACAAAAGCACTGGGCCCAACCATCTAAAGAAATGAGACGAATTAGGGATTCTGCGGCGTGAAGATGAATGGAGGCAATTCGTTGCGAGCCTGTAAGGGCCAGGTCTTTCTAAAGAAACAGAAATGCTTAGAAAGGTATTCAGAGGGAGGGTGTGAGGAATGGACCAATCTATTCAGTAAAAATGTCCTGCACAAGTAAATCTATAGTCAAGACTACACTTTTGATTAAAACATTCAATTTATTCACGCGCTAGAGGTACTATAGACTAGAAACATTTTAAAATTTGAGACTTCCATATTTCTACTGTTATTATAAACGCGAAAGTTTGTAAGGATGTTTGGCAGTTTGGATGTTTGTTAGTCTTTCACGCAAAAACCACGACGACACGCATATAAAAAAAAACAATTTCATCAAAATACTTTTCACTGGCGTTGTATGAGAAAGCATTTTATTAAATTTGACTAACTTCTGGCTGCTTGGATTTTTTTCTTCCGATATAATGAAATGATCCATAAATACATGAATCTGAGTCGATCCGCATTAAAAAAAATTGATCATTATGACTCTATTTTCAACCGACGAAAAAAAAGGAGGTTCTCAATTCGACCCGTATATTTTTTTATTTTTTTTTATGTATGACCACGCATAACTTTTTACAGAGCAGTCCGATTTTGATAATTCTTTTTCTATTGGATAGGGTATACTTCGAAGTTGGTCCCATTTAAATTAGAAAAAAAAAATTCAACTCGAAGGGTAGAAAATTAGGGGATGACTGATCGTTCACCTACTAAATTTTCATCTTTGAACCGATTCTGTTGAAACTAGGCACACTTAGGTAGTTCTAATGACACTACAACATGACGGTGAAGTTGATCTGATGACGGAGACGGAAGACCGTCGAGGGAACTCTTCAACGGTGTACAGCAGCTACCTCGTGTTTGGGCTATTCATTCATCTTAATGAGAACTTCTCATTCTCTGAGAGATAGGATCCGAAACGATAGGTGATCCGCCAGAGAACCAAAGCCTTCGACAAAGCTCAAAGAGTTAGCACGTTGAAGTGACAGTGAGCTGGTCACATCGGTCGGAGAACCGATAACCGCTGGGGCAGACGAGTTCTCGAGTGGAGATCACGACTGTGTAAGCGTAGTGTGGGACGCCCCCCGGCTAGATGGAGCGACGACCTGCGAAAGGCGGCTGGTAGTGACTGGATGCGGAGAACCGAGGATCGGGTTCAGTGGCACGCCTTAGGGGAGTCCTATGTCCAGCAGTGGACTAGTATGGTCTGATGATGGTAAATGAGAACTTTATACTTAACATAAGATTTATGGATTATGACTACCATCGATGGTTAATGATGGAGACGAAAGGCGGTCGAGTGTAATAAATAGTATATTTTAGTCACAAAAAAGTAAAAAATAAAAACTTTTTAACAAAAAAATTAAACCTTTAGTAAATTAAAAAAAAAAGAACCTTTTTAGTCTTACGAAACTCCTACACTAATTAATGTAAATCGAATTAATTTTGAGTCGGCGCCAAACAAACAAGCAAATTAATTAAAGTTATTACGTAAGGCGAAATGATGGCAGCCAGCTAACAAGCAATTAAAGAGAAGATCATTAAATTACTAGAAATCAAATAATTAATTTGCATGTGTTTTTTGGCGCCGACTCAAAATTAATTAGATTTACATTAATTAGTGTAGGAGTTTCGTTAGACTAAAAAGGTTCTTTTTTATTATTTTTCGCTTTTCAGTTGCATTTTTTCGGCGGTTTAATTTTTTTGTTAAAAAGTTTTTTAAAGACAACACGCGCTTGACAAAAAATATTACTATGTCAAGATTGTTTTCACAAAAAAATACCTAATGGTTCCTAAGCCAGTTTCCCTGGATCTCCTATGATTTCATACTGTCCCAGTTAAAAAAACACACTGTATTTTGATTTTTGGTATTTATGTATTTTATTCTATTGTCATAAAAAGTTATGAACGCAACTACCACATAATTTGGTATTAAAATACTCGTGCTGTATATTGTAAACCGAGGCGTACTCGTGTTTAAATACTTTTCATTATGATACAGTTGTTTAAATAACCATTCCCCACAATCCAACATCGGCACATAATATGTGTCAGTATGTAAGTACATGATTTCCAACATAAAAATGCAATCGCTCGCTCGTATCGGGTCACGTGACGCGAGGCACGTTCGTACAGCCGCGACCGTGATTAAATTCCAACACGTAGGTATCGGGTTGCTTTGTTTACACCCTCTAACATTATAGACAGTCGATGTAAAGGTATTGGAGAAATTAACAACATCAAATACCAAGCTCAATGCCCATGCACCCTCTTACCTTTTCCTGCCGCCATGTTGGCAATCATCACCATCTTATCAGCCGAAAGACGTCCACTGCTGGGCAAAGGCCTCTTCCAGGTATCACCATGAAGCCTGGTCCCGCGCTAGCCTCATCCAGCTGGGTCCCGCGACCTTCACCAGATCGTCGGTCCACCTTGTGCGAGGCCTACCTACACTGCGTCTTCCGATACGTGGTCGCCACTTGAGAACCTTTCTGCTCCAACGGTCGTCAGTTCTACGAGCGATGTGCCCCGCCCACTAATGCTTGCATGTGAATGTCGCAGGATAGCTGGAAAAATCTAATCAAAAGGTCCGGATAATTTGAACCTAGAAGATTTTCGTAATCAGGATTAGGGCATCCAATTTCTGTATTCCGAGATCTCGAAATGCCGATGAAAAAAAATGATGCGGGATCATTTTCCAGTCCCGCAAGAAGCGGGATTACCTGTGCGGGATTTGCGGGATTAGCAAGTAGCATACCTCTTCACACGACACTTAATATAGGCATTTTACACTTGCGGGATCCCGCAATTTCCGAGACCCCGCCCGCGGGATCGAAAATCATCGACATCGCAAATACCAAGATCACAAATAACACGCGAAATTGTTTGCAACAATCGCGCTAATTTCAGAATAACACAAAAAAAATTATATCATTAATTTGTTCAAAGCTTGTAAAGATGTCTTCAATAAAGTTTGGATCCACCATCTGGCGCCGACATTCCCCTTACAAATTCATTATTAATTCAAACCCACGTTTCAAAACACTCATAATTCAAACAAAGGAAATACATCCAGACCTAGGTGATGCACGATAGTGTTGCAATGATATCGATGGTCCAGTAGTTTATTAGTTTTGAGAAAGGCAATCGAATCTTCTTACCCAGTTCCTCTGGGAAATAAACATTTTACCCATGGATCGACGAAAAATGCCCATTGGCATTCGCTGGTGAAGACGCGACCTGTCACGCCGAGAGGTCTGAGATCGATTCCCCGTCGCGCCGCAATGTACCGATGGGTTTTTCTCGAAACAGGTAGGCACATTTACTGATTGCTCTCAAACAGTGAAGGAAAATATCGTGAGGAAACCTGCCTGACTAGCCCAGTGCGCGTTGGTGGACTTCTGACGCGCCTAACAATTTATTTTTCGGCATATGGAGACGTAGTAATCTGCTGTTGGTTGGATTTTTTTGTTTCGCAAAATCTAAACTGGGTAATTCTGTGGTAGTAACTCATCATCATCATATCAGCCTGTAGACGTCCACTGCTGGACAAAGGCCTCCCCCAAGGATCTCCACGACGACCGGTCCTGCGCTAACCTCATCCAGCCGGGTCCCGCGACCTTCACCAGAACGTCGGTCCACCTTGTGGGAAGCCTACGCTGCGTCTTCCGATACGTGGTCGCCATTCGAGAACCTTTCTGCCCCAACGTTAGTCTACGAGCGATGTGCCCAGCCCACTGCCCCCTTAGCTTCGCAATTCTTTTAGCTACGTCGGTGACCTTGGTTCTCCTGCGGATGTCCTCATTTCTGATTCGATCTCGCAGGGAAACTCCGAGCATAGCTCTCTCCATTGCCCTCTGGGTGACCTTGAACCTTCTTATGAGGACCATAGTGGTAGTTGGTACCTAAGTATCGATATATTCGACAGATATCTCGCAACACTAAGCACGCAATACGGCATTACTCATTCAAATCTCACTGTATCCGCGATAAGCCTTTCGCCATGCCTGCGCCGGCTTCGTCGATAAGACTTCACATCTGCGCCTGAGACGGTTTCCTAATACCTCACCTCATCTATACTAATGATAAAGAGGTAAAAACTGGTGGATAATTTGCATGCCTATGTATATCTTGCGAAGAACCAAATGATAGCGGGGTGTAAAATACACCTAGCGCCATCTATTGACTTTTTAACTAAGCTAAACTAACTTTAAAACTAAGAAACCGGCTTGATTAGATAGAACGGGTTAAACAAGTACATCGTATACAGAATGGTCCATCGAGATGTGGTATATGTATATAAATTGTATTCTAAAATTTTGGAAATTTTTTATGAACTTCAAATGTCTGTTAAAAAAATGTCTGATGACACAGATGCTTAGAACATGTTTTGTCTGATTGGTTACACATTACTTCAATTAAATAAAATAAAAAAGAATTTGCTTATCATTCAATTTGGTCGTTATAAGCAGTTAAGGGGCTATGATATCTCACAGCGGGTCGGATGATCCGTCGCTATTTCAACAATACTGTATCATTCATTTTGTAATAAATATGCAGTAAAATAGAAGACTTTTACTAGTTATTCACGATTTCGAAAACACAGTTCGTTAAAATTTTCTCAATTAAAAAAAATTCCAAAGTTAACCATTTTAAGAATTTATTTTCGCTACTTTTATGTAATAAAGCTACGTACAATCACCATATTTTGAGTACTAACTGTACTTACTAATATGCAGATCACATAACATTTGAATTTACAAAATACACATAACTTTCGGCAAAAAAAGGAAAAACCTAAATCTAAGCGTTTTTGAGCCAGCCCAACTTGAGCCGCATGGCATCTCCCTACCCCGCGTCAGTCCCGCTCTGCCAGTGGCACGGGGAACACGTGTCGCTCGCCGCCATCCAGCTGTCACTCCCGTCACACGTCATTTATTCAAATTATATTTTGAAATAGGGTAGCATCTTTGTTGCTATCCTAGTGTTTTTTGGAGTACAGTCTCCTTGACTGAAAAATGACTGGATGTTTGTTTGTAATTTGTTTCGATACTTGGTTGTTTGACTTGACAGAACAAAAATAGACGACGACGTGTAGACAGAAGACTACAAAAGAAATTTTCTGAAGATAATATTTATTTTCCAATATCTTTCTTAATAATTTCCCGACCGTTTAGTATAATAACGAATTTTTTAAAATGGGAAACCAAGGTAACAAATAAAAGAAAAGACTTGGTTGGCGTAAAAAAATAGGCAAAAACTTGAGTAAAGCACTAAAGTGAGTATAATTTATTTGGTAAAGAAAATTCACATCGGGTTAAATTATTATACGTAATCATAAATGTACTTATCTTTCTCAAATTAGATTACGACGATGACTGTACCAAGTTTCATCAAAATTAAATATTTTTCCAGCGGGAAAAGTTGCGGACCAGGACGCGGGCGCAAACACGCATGACAGGAAAACCGGCCTAAATGTATTAAATTTTGCTTACCAAATGTAAGACATGTAGAAAATAATATGACTAGAATTTATTAAAAGTATTGTGTTCCTTGGTATAACTATAGATTCATCTTTTCAATGGGGGCCCCACATAGCTTCACTAGCTGGCATACTAAGTTCGGCCGCCTATGCCGTTAGAAAAATTTGACAATTACTGATATTGCTATCGCAAAATTAGTATATTTCAGCTACTGCCACAGTAACATGGCATAAGGCATCTTACTGTGGGGTCGAGCAGCAGATATAGTGACCATTTTTATTTTGCGAAAGAGAGCTAGGTATTAGCTCGATCTATAATCTGCGTTGTAGTCATTAAGAGAAAAGTTTAAAGAAATAAATATACTAACCGTATCCAGTCAATATAGATTTGAGAATATTTTGTTTAAGTAAACCCGCTGTAAAACCACAGCCGCCTGCTGGTGATGTCCGGATGGATGATGAGGGTTTCACTATCGTACAAACTACCAGGAGATATATATATCTATCTTGAATATGAAGCACACAAAGTTTAAAAATCACATTATGTAACAATTTGTTATTATAAAATAGACGATTCTTTGAATGACAAAGACGCCTGATATTAATGTTACTTGGTGATGTGGTACTCCTATGCTATAAAGTATGTTGACATTGACTGTAAATAAATTATTAACACATAGTGTTTTTTTTATTAAGAACCATCTTGGACGGTCAATATTGTGTAGCTTACCCTACATAAATAGTGCGAGTGAGATAGGTGCGCTGACGGCGGCGGTGGGAGAGGCATGCGGGGGGGAAATTTGAATTTGAGCTGACATACCATCGACTCTTAACAGTAAAATTTTGGGTTTTTCAGCCAAAAACCTTAAAAGTCGGGTTAAAAAAAATAGCGAGACTTTGTCTAAGACAACCATGGCTCAAATGGTTCCTAACGGTCTGTACTAGCTTCACCTTAAGGCTATGCACCCAACTACCAATCACCCTGTATAAGGTTTATACGAAAATACCTACCTTATTATTTTCTAGTCTTACAGTTATACAGGCTGTTTTGGCGGTGGAAAACGAAACAGAAATAGAAGAATAACTTCAGGCGTCTTCTACATTATAAAATACAGGGTGAACAATTTTTAATATCATTTTCTTACAAAATCCCTAAGCAAACAAGGTAAAAACCGTATTGGAGAAAGTTATGTTTGTTGGCCCAATACTATTACCATAAAAATGATTTGTTCCTTCCAGTCCAATGCAAAGTCTGTTAAATACGGGAGTTGCGGGTAATATCTCACGTCCCGAAGGCAAAATATACCCACGAAGCGATAAAGTGGCCCCGTAAAAAGGTATCAAGTTCCTCATTACCGACTTCCAAAAAAGGAGGAACTACTATGTTCGGCTGTATGTATGTTTTTTTACCTATATACATTACTAGCGAAGGCTCCGCGGCTTCGTCCGCGTTAAAACATTCCTCCCTTTGCCCTTAAATTCCCAATGACCTAATCTATTACTAAGAGACCTAATCTATTTATTTATTTATTGATCATTACATAATAGTTAATACATGAATTGTACAGACAGTCCTCTAGCGGAAACCTAGATAGGTTTATCTGTAGAAGACGAGTTCGCGTTACATATTACAAATATTCACTTAGAATTTAAATTATACAATCCTATTTCATAAGTGCGTAAGGTCCATTTTATCATCATATTATTATATTTAAAGAGGTAAAGTTTGTTTTTATGGATGTATTTGGTTATCCAACCAAACCTTAACATTGGTGACCCCGACGTGATACAGAGCCAATCCGGTGGACTTTTTAAAGTCCTACCGCCCTCGTTGATAGGGTAGGCTGGAGCCCCAGCAGTGGGAACATACAAATAGGCTGTTGATTTTGATCAGGAAGGTTCGAACCTCTTTGGTGGCGCGCGCGCTCCCTATGGAGACTAAGTCGTTCGTCGTTAGATCCCACTCCCCAATGTCCCACATGGGACGTGACAGCGAAAGCCAAATTTAATATTATTTATATTCGTCATTACACCTCACTCCGTTTTTTTGCCATTTATGAGTAGTCTGAGTACAGTTAGGCTACTTTTTACCGCGGACAAAGTCGCGGGGCGTCCGCTAATACCCCCTAAGTAACAAAACGCCTACATAGAGGGCGCTGTTTCACAATGTACATACGGGAAAAACTTCTACGCGGGCGAAGCCGCGGGACAAAGCTAGTATAAAAAAAAAAACCCTTTTTTGCCAACACTCTCGCAGGTATATCTAATTACTTAATTGTAGAAAAGCATCAACTTCAAGTTGGCTAAAATAAACATTTCAGAACTGTTCATTTGGAAATTCACGCAAATCCTTTCAGCTCCGAAGCGTGATAGACTAAGAAAAACAGAGATGAAGCGAGATCGTCGGCGATTTATTATAAGTCCGGGGAATATTTTATAGTCTTATAAAAATTATGTATAACGAGGGATTTCACCTAATTTTATCTTGCTTGAGTGAGGTAATTTGTGTTAATATAAAATGCATGATTGTGATTGATGCGGTATTGATGTCATTAGGATCTACCCCAGCGGTAATCGGTACTCCGACAAATATGGCCAGCCCACAGCAACCTCATCATCATCATATCAGCCTGTAGACGTCCACTGCTGGACAAAGGCCTCCCCCAAAGATTCTCCACGACGACCGGTCCTGCGCTAACCTCATCCAGCTGGGTCCCGCGACCTTCACCTACTAAGTTAAAATGTATGACTGCTCAAACTACAGGCAGCGCCAGAGGTGCCTCAAATCAGGAATCCCACGCGTGGGAAGGACTAAATTAGTCAAAAAATAAATACATACTAAACAAACTGACACAAAGCGCAAATATTCTGACAGATAAATTGTCTGGACTAATCCGAATAACCAAATGGTTTTAAAAGAACTGTCATTGGAAAATGCACCCTATTGTCTAGCGATGAGATGTGTTTTAGGTTGACGTGCGCTAAAGGGTACAGACGCATGGAAAATTGTCCACTTCCGCTCGAGTTGCATTGGACAGATTGGCATATTGTCTGACGCGGATAAACAACCGCTGGATAGAACAATGTAGTGAAACAATAATGACTTCTATGACTTTAATTTCACGCACTTGGCACACATTTAAATGTGCTCCAAAAGCACTTTTTACTGAAGAATATAAAATGGAAATCATGAAAATAGCTCGTGTTTTTGCAATCTAGTTATTTACATATAACTGTGTTTTTATTGTTTTTTTTTACTTATTAATCATTGAAAGAAATAGTTTTAAAAGGCCGAGTTGATTAACACCTCGATGAAAATGTTTATTTTGTGGCAGTGGATTCAGACTATCGATCCAGTTTGTTACTTAAATACGAACGAAGTATGATTATAATTAATAAGTTAGGAATCATTCATATCTAAAAAATAATACTTTACCAAGGCGGTCATACCATTCATAAATAATAGAAAAGTAAAGGAAAATAATAAACCGAGAAAAAATACTTAACTGGCGACTAAAAATTAGGTTAGATAGTTTGAATTTGTATTTTACCCAAATTTAATTGTTAATATTTAGCCAAAAGAATTTGCCCTAGAAAAGTCGCATGAAAAATATTCAAATAATAAACGTGAAAATCGGTGCATAATTTTTTGTCCATAAAATATGTGCAAGACACTTTCTGAAAACAGAAAATAGAAAACTTATAAAATGAAAGTTTCAAAAACTCTTTTTGTAATTATAAAAAATTACACGGCAATTAACTCAATTTCCAACTTTGTAATTTCGCAGTTAAAAATTGTGAACCTTTTTCTGTTTAAAAATTCCTTCTCAATTAATTCCTTGTTAAATTGTTCAGTCAGCCATGCCACGGTACGTACGGATGTGACTCCGTGTAGCGTTAATTGATCAATTCTGTTCTATAGATGATTAACGAATTCTCTGATTCCAAACAGCACCTGCGACACGACACAAAATATGGACTTTTGATAAAACTGCCTAAAAATAAACGGCACATGAAAGTTTAAAATTAAGCTCAATTAAAACAGGAATCGCGAGCTTGTATAATTTCATTTTTTCTTAGGTAACACAAACTTCATTTACGTCTCGGTCACATGTGCGTGCAAGGTACCCTAGCCGCAAAAACAAGTTTGTGTTGGCATTTATTGTATACATATATATTTACTCGCCTGTTCGCGTAGTGGTAGTGACCCTGCCTACTGCGCCAAAGGTCGTGGGTTCGATTCCCACCCGGGACCAACATTTGTGTGATGAGCATAACTGTTGGTTTTCGGATTCTGGGTGATTATATTATTAGGTATGTATTTAAATATGTTTATCAGTTGTTGAGTACCCATTTACAAGCTTCGGCTTGGTTTGGGAGTAAACAGCCGCGGGTGAATTTCTCCAAACATTATTATTATTATAAAATATGGATGAACCGTCTCTAATTTCGTGAAAAAATAGACAAATACAAATGGACATCGCGCTGGGGCTTGACACAAAAGGTCCGATGTAATTTTTTTCATTTAAAAATCTGAATGAAATGTTGTTTCAGTCTTGTAGTTAAATTATTATGCTTGTTGGCTTTGCTGTGGGTTAAGCAGGTTATTCTGAACATTTTTGGATAATTTAAATCAGGAAGGTTCGAATTCGCGGGCGCCCACCAACGAGATCCTAGCTCCATGATTTTTTAATGATAGATACCACTTCGTCCAGCAGTGGACGGCGACAGGTTACACTTTAACAATGTTTTTTTTGTTCTTTTGTTCAACGTCGCAGAAAATAAATAAGACCAAAGAACTAACCAAATCCTGACGAATGGAAGCTTGAGCATAATAAATGAGGAGCGAACAGCTTATAAACACATTTATTTATCTCAAGAGCTACTCAGGAGCAGAGCACTCATCCAGACCCTCTGTTATCCGCGATCACTTTGAGTTGTCTGTGGTGCAAGTTCAGAATAATAATAATAATAAAGTTATTTATTTTCACCGTATCCTAATACATACAGGAACTTAATTCCACTTAATAATAATATGACTATTTATTTATGTATGTATATACTAGGGTTATATCTCTTATATCTTATATCAAGAGCGTCAGTGGCCCTGGGATAAGACGCGGCCTATCATATCGAAAGGTCCGGAGTTCGATCCCCGGTTGGGTCATGTACCAATGGGTTTTTCTCGAAACTTAAGTACATTTACTGACTGCTCTCAAACGGTGAAGGAAAACATCGTGAGGAAACCTGCATACGCCGAAGAAGAAATTCTTAGGCGCATGTGAAGTCTACCAACCCGCACTGGGCTAGCGTGGTGGACTATAGCCCGAACACCCTCGTTGAGAGGGTAGGCCTGAGCCCCAGCAGTGGGGAGATTAATAGGCTGTTGATGATGATGATGATGATACTAGGGTTATGGAGACTGACGCTCGAACTAGGGCAAAAACCCTGTTACTTCGGGACGCCAGGTCTCCTCCCCGCGGAAAAAAACATTGTCTGGCCTATTATAATATTAAACTAAGTCAGTTTATTAATGTATTATACTAGGTAATATATATATATTTATTTATGAATAATCATCTAACTCAAAAAAATATTTATGTTGATCATTTTTGAATGTTTCTTTGTCTATCTGTCTGTTTGTTGAAACGTTTGGTACGTTGATAGTTCGAATAGTGTCATTACGTCCAAATTGATATTTGGTCCAAAAAAATATTACCGCCCAAAGTGAATTTAGTTCAAAACGCATTAGGTCAGAATGTTCTCTATATCCGATTTTAAGTCAATTTAGTCCACATTGCACTTGGGCCAAAGTTTTTTAGACTAATACATATTATTAATCATCAGCATTTTCGCCACGTAATATTTTCGATAAACACTAGCGATCGGTTCATATGTACAAACTTGATTTTAAAAGATGTGTTGCGGAAGTTTGTTGCGCCGCTTCTTCTTCCCAGCTCTATATAACACCTTGGAGGCGGTGGTAGATAAAAAATTGACGTTGTATAAATGTACCCAGTGTACTTACATGCAATAAAATACTTTTGAATTAATGTCAGTAATTGTATATACTTTTTTGCCTATAGGACCTATTTCAAATTAAACGTTTCAGAACAGGTTTAAAAAGTACAGTTTTTTTATAAACTGCGGATAGTTTTTACATGAAATAACCGAACCTTATCGTCGGAATGACTATAAGTCGTAAGTAAAAAAAACCGGACCCTGAAGGTTCCGCACAATCTTAATTTTTAAAATTTTCGAAAATCGTGGATAATTTGGTAATACGCAATAAGACGTCCACTGCTGGACAAAGGCCTCCCCAAAGATCTCCACGACGACCGGTAATGCGCTAACCTCATCCAGCCGGATCCCGCGGCCTTCACCAGATCGTCAGTCCACCTTGTGGGAGGCCTACGCTGCGTCTTCCGATACGCCACTCGAGAACTTTTCTGCCCCAACGGCCGTCAGTTCTACGAGCGATGTGCCCTGCCCGCTGCCACTTAAGCTTCGCAATTCTTTGAGCTATGTTCGACCTTGGTTCTTCTGCGGATCTCCTCATTTCTCCTCTTGGATATTGAATGTACCCATTCAATTAAAAGTCCTTAAACTGCATAATTTCACCGAAACCGCCGCTTCATTTGTAACTTAGACCAAATTACAGAGACAACTTAGAACAGGATATGAAATAAGTTTGTGAGCGACTGCCAGTGAGGAGGGCAGTGAGATGGGAAGATCCTATTAATATTATGTGCTAGCCTATAATTACAACAAAGGATCTGTTCCATCAACAATTCAATTCATCATTCAAATTCAATTCAAAACAAAAATAAATATATTTCCTTTTTGTAAAATTATTCAAAACTATTTTATTGCATGTAAGTACACTGGGCACATTTATACAACGTCAATTTTTTATCTACCACCGCTTCCAAGGTGTTATAGCTGGGAAGAAGAAGCGGCGCAACAAACTGACGCAACACATCTTTTAAAATCAAGTTTGTACATAACATTACTTTTATAAGGATTGTGCGAGGCTGAAGTAACATTAACACCAGGCATGTTTGTCATTCAAATAATCGACTATATAATAAGCTTTCTTACAAAGTTGTTGTTTAATGTGAGCCTTAAATTTTCTGTCATTCATATTTAAGATTTTTTTCTGGTAATTTGTTGTAGAAGCGTATACATTGCCCGGAACAGAACGGCTATAGAGTTAAAATTATATTATAGTTAGTTAATTCTGGGGGTCGTTTGACAAACCTTGGCAAACAGAACGGCTATAGAGTTAAAATTATATTATAGTTTTAAGTACAGTAAATTATTTATCATATTGCATTAAATAAAAGTATTATGAATGAACACATCCTTTTTTTCCTCTTTACCCAGAATCGTTTACCAAATTAAGGTAGATTTTGTTCATAATGTAATTAACTAATTATATACAAATTATATACAAAATAAAATATAATTAAGTACTTATATTAATAACTAAACATAAATATCAAAAAACTATTGTAACAATAAAAGCATAAAATTAATATAAATATAAAGCTAAAGAAATAAGACCTAGACTAAATTACCAACTACCTAACAGAGATAAAAAATTTGAGCTAAATCGCCACCATCGCTCGGAAGAGTCCCGAGGAGACTCGCCACATTGCCCCGCTGAATGGCGAGGCTCAGCCTTTGACCAAAGTAGGCACCCGCTCTCGGGTCTCCAGAGGCATCGACCAGGCGCGACGAAATTTCTTTAAAAAGTTGCCGCGCCTCTGGACCCCTATTATAGTTAGTTAATTCTGGGGGTCGTCTGGCAAACCTCGGCAAACGCGTGCAGCAGGGATTTGGCTGGCGTTTGTAAAGGTTTGCCAAATGTGTGGATGCAGCTTAACGTTTTTGGTTATGGTTTGGATTTGGTAATATCGTTGAGAGTTAGCGCGACTGGCGCCCTGGTCCCTAGTCTCTTTTCCCCATCTGAGTCTGACTTCCACTTTCTAGTGCCATCTGCCCTGAAACTCTTCGGTACCGTACCAAATGTATCTTATTTTATTGGGGGGGGGGGGGGGGGGGCAGGAGTTCCTATGGCGACACTTTGGCCCTACAGGATCTATTGCGCCAAACCCCTGTCCACCAACCCAATCCAATTGGTGGATTTCAGATACGCCTTAGAATAGAAAATCTAATCTTTTGGCGTATGCATGTTTTCCTTCACCGAAAAACCTGTGGTAAGCAATATCGTACTTAAGTTCTGAAAAACTCCTTGTTACGGGCCAGGATCGACAGGACCTCGTGACGTGAGACGAGTGCACTACCAACTAGGCTACCACGGCTTCCTTGTAGCAAATGTGGACTGCCCACTGCCACTGCCGCTCTTCAGCAAAAGAAAATATAGACGACAAACTCGTAATGATAATAAATGATGGACCATCAACACTATTATCTCAAGTAATATGTCTTGATATATCCCCTCCAACCCCAATAAAGTCTGTTACAAAGTTTCGGACTTCGAACCAAGAATGTAGTATTGACTTAAAGTGTAACTTTTCGGCCGAAATAAAAAATTCGCCATTTAGGAAATGAGGTAGTTAGTGAACCTATGGGAATTCCCCCACAAAATCAATAGTGCTCCTCATGGACCCACTACTGAGTGGGATCATGAGGAAATACATTTCATCGAGGTCCCACCACTAGGACATAATGGTGGGACCAGGAGGAACAAAATGTAAAATTAAATACTCATGTTACTAATGAGCCGGAGGGGTACCACGGGTACTGACAATAAATGCATATCTTTCGACCGAACGTCAAACTCGGCACATCTCATTTATATGAAAAGTCGTTTTGAAAACATGGTAAAATTATTAAAGTCCAAAGTGGTTAAGTTCAAATATTTTCTAATGAACACAGTTAAAATTTGACGTTTTCTCGTGTCATTTTTCCCGTGGTATATAAGGAAGTACCACGTTCTAAGGAAAACGAATTTTTATACATTGGACCAATTTCAATTTGCCAAAATAAAGACACTAATCGGTTAAAAATATGCCGCGAATTGCCGAATCCGAAAATGAAACTTCGATGGAACACTACAACAAAGTAACGGGAAATAATAGCGCCAAATAAACAATAAAGTCCATGCTATCCCGTTTTATTATCTGTGCTTTATGTGCTCTACACAGTACGAGATCTGATCGGACTGGCCCGATCGGACGGATTTAGTCAGATGACAGAATATCGTTTGCTCCGTTTATCTTGCGACCGTTTATTCCGATTCACCAAGACCATCGTTTCTCAAATAATTTTGCTCTAAAATTGTCACACATATTACTATAGAGGGTGTTCAAAATCAGTGACGTTTCGTATCTAACTTTCCCTTTACAACATCAACTTAGATTATTTATTTTTTGGAACTCTCATCTTTATTGTAACGTTCATACTCAAAGAAAGAAATAAAACTTAATTTATTTGCTTACATAGAGGCGATTCTAAACTCATAGATCTATCATTCCTCTTTACAAACTAGTAGTCTAGGATCACTAGTCTCCCAGTTTGACAGCTGTCATCCGAGGTTGGTGGTTAGGAACTTTTGTTCCTAACTGCCCACCCAGGTGGACAGCTCAGGTGGGCAGTTCGAAAGCGGGGTTAACTTTTAGTTGGGTGTGTGACGTAACAGTCGACCGCACGTCCGTGGAATCACTTTGACCTTGAACTGGACTAGCCTATTAGGAAGTTTCAATGCTATGAGAGACCTGACGTGCGATCGACCGTGCAAATAAAACAATATGCTGAACACGTAGAACTCCGTTCAGACCAAATTCGTCGAACAATCGTATCGTGTGTGGTCCGCATTAGTGGGGTTAACGACCGAATTACAGCTGGGAGAAGACTTTTATGGTGACTTAAGGGGGTTAGATTACTTAAATAATAGGAGTGCAGTAAAGTTTCACTCAGCGCGAATAGTTGGCTGTAGGGTTTATTGTTGGGGCAGCTGACGGTTTGTCTCAAAAAGTTTAAGTCACGATAAGTTTCTTTTTTTTAATAATGGTTTTACGGCCAATTGGAAACAAGCTCTTATAATCCAGTATAAACTAGTCTCTCTTATAGTACTGAAACTCCCTAATGGGCCACGCCAGCTCATGGTCAAAGTGTATCCACATGAAATGGCTTAATGAGAGCGTTTTAAAGATTTTTCATTACTCATACTCTGAAAGTAGGTCTGAAGTTGCCTGAGTAGCGGGTTGAAAGTAATACATCTCATCCCTAGGGAGAATCGTTTTCAACTGACAGCTGTCAAATTATTTTAAAAAACTAGTACTATTTTGACATTTCTATTGGACCATGTTCCAACTTTCTATACAGCCACTCAATTACATCGCGATGTAAAATTGAAATAACATAAAGATTAGTAATAAATAATTTTATATTTGATTTAAAAAATATATAAATGACTTTATTATAATTATTACTGTCAACTGTTTCTTAAAATAACATAGATTTGGGCAAAATATTTACAATTTTTTCAATGATGGAAATGAAAAATAATGGCAGAATAGCTGGTCGGCCGCAGAAAAAAAACAAAATAGACGGGAAAGCGGCAATCCGATCATCATTTTATTTTTCGAGTTGTAGAGTTTTGTTTATACTTCCGTATAGCAGAGATTTGTATTAACACTCATTTTATGTATTTGTTTTACTTTCATTGTATTCGTAATGAAAAGCATAGTGTATCCCTCGGGTTCAAGAATTATTTAGAGTCCCTCGAACTATTGGCCAAACCCCGTCTCGGGACCTAAATAAGTTACTTTAACCCCCTGGGGTAACAATGTACTATTAATTCTTCAGTTCTGGCATTATAATTTTGACAATTCTGTCGTTGTAGCACTGGAGGTGCGCATGCTCATATTATATCTTCCACCTCTGAGCTCCACCTTTGAAATGGCCTTAACCGTCATTAGGCTGACTGACGCACGTAGATTCCAATCTGGTGCATACGAATTGCACCGGGTTGTGACGGTGCAATGCAATGTCAAAGATCAGAAATAAACCGGGTTACAATGTGCTATTTTTGCAACAATTGTTGCACGATTGTTTAAGGGCCATTTCCTGACTTATTATAGAGTTGAGTGGGTCAACATACCGCTTACTAGAAGATTTACACTCCTCGAAGATTTCAACATCATCCTAAGTTTGCCTGGAAGAAATCGCTGACAGCGATAATGCCGCCATTTGATTGTACACTAGTTTATTAAATTATCGTAGTGTACATTTTTAAATTTAATATTGGTGCTCAATAAAGTATAATTATTGATTTGATTTTATTTTATAAAACGGTGGTTTTTCCAGTTTTCTTCGTGAGATTTTTTTACTACAGGGAGTTACATAACTTCACACGATGTCCCTGGCGGGGTAGGCAGAAAGAACAGGGCGATAAAATTTAAAAATTTAGTTTTAAAATAAGACCAATAAATCCTATTTGTTATTTCTTACAATATTTCATCAAATCATCATTGTAAGTACAAGAAAATAAAGCTAGTAAACCTATTTATATATCCCAATTTATGGTTCGGTCCTCATGGTCCCAGATGCGTGTTTTTTTGGCTTTTGAATCAATTTAACTCACTATTAAAATTAGTGCAATACCTACCATTAACAAATATTCACATAAAACAGAAAAATTAACCTCTAAAGAGCCTTTTTTGTCGTGCGGGGTAAATTGTATTTTTCCCAGACTATATTCTCGCGACAGTATAGTCACTTCCATCAGGTGTTTTGTCTGCCAGTATGCCAGTTTAATTCGTTAAATAAAAAGTACCTACTTCAATGAAAACGCGTGACTTCCGAACGGTTTCCCACACTTTGCATATTTGTTGTTTGACTTTGAACGACCAGGCAAATATGGTTGGTTTGTCTATAAGATTGAGTATTTGTCCAACTGGACCATAAAAGCACATAGCTGTTTTTAAAGTCGACTATCTTATTTATTCACTTATAAATATAGGGTGTAATGAACTAACTGTAGTTATCCCAAGGTTTCAAAATTACTGTACTGTACTGAAATAAGTGAAACAGCGGTAACTAAGAATGATGGTATATTGATGCTGGTAACAAAAGTTCACTGGAAAGAAAAATAAAATTATGTTTTTACTATCTATACTTACTTACATGTTTTGGGGACCAGTGGCGACAGACGTCAAGAAATTAATTTAAGAAAACAGTTTATGTGCCTATTTATTCGAATGTTGTTCATGAAGAAGTTGTAATTTTTTTATGGTTTTTTACCATAATACATGTCAAAATGGTCCTAAACGAAACATAGCCTCATTGTCCACAATAAGAGGATCCTATATCATCGCAACAAATACAGAAGAATAATCGATTCAGTTAATGTAGTATTGAAGCTAAAAAACATTATAGATACCAACTTTTAACTAAAAGAAATGCAGTTGGCACGTAACTGACTATATTTCAAGTTTATGGTTTTTACGCTAGCCATATCTGTCAGTACCAGCTAACCCAGTGTGTGGGATACCTAATAGATGTAGTGATGCGTGACGATAGAGCTAGTAAAATATCGATAGCCGTGCCAATAATAATTAATGCTTGGCCGGGAATCGAACCGGACAAATATTAATATAATATTAGAGAGAAAGCACAAAAATCTGTGAACTGTGAAGAATCTGTGAATAGTTTTACCTATTTTGGAAGTTAAAGGAATGTTACCTTACATTATAAAATTTTCTGTCATTAATAATTAGGATAATTTCCCTCCAGGGGTATCGGTTGGTTCACCTTGTATAGTACCGATCTATCAATTAAATTGGATTGGAATAATATCGATACTATTGCAATGTGTCAAAAAAATGCTTACATCGATACTTACATAGATCAATCGATAGTATATTTAGTGCGTAGTTATAAATAAAGAATGAATGAATTTATTTAATTGACGCACACAAGAGCAACACAGAACATAGAAAAACATATTTTTACAATATAAAAGAGTGTTGTTTTGTATTGCCGTTAACTACAAATGTACAAAGTAGCAGAGAAGTAAAAGTAAAGTGAATCGATTTATTTTTATCGACAGTTAGCAACACTAATAATATAATATCGTTTGTATGCTGATTTTGAAGTCTGCTAATGTTTAAGCCTTACTGCAATAATAACAGTCTAACTGACTTAGTTAATCCCGTACATGGTACGTTTTACGCATAATAATTAAAATGTTTTACAGTTTTGGATTTTAGAATGAATAGAATTATCTTTGTTGGTAAAATGTTGGAAAATATGAGGATCCGAATGGGTTGTTAGCAGTTAGCAACTTTCGCTCATTTCTAACTTTAATAATACTTAATAATAAATAAGTACCTATCTATTATTTGGATTTACGACATTATTATGTCCAATCTGAAAAATGTCCAACTGTTGAATTGATATAGGCGCTCCAAGTCAATAGAGACCATAAGGCGATATTTAGTTTCCGAGTTAATTTAAGTTTTGTAAAATGACTCAAAGATACGACACGATTGGGTCATGGGTCACTACAAAACAGACAGACAGGCAGACGGACAACGCAGTGATCCTATAAGGGTTCCTTTATTCCTCTTTTGAGGCACGGAACCCTAAAAATACAGTGGAATTGCGAACCTACTCCTTTTCGAAGATGGTTAAAAATACAAAAAATGTGGAATAATACTTGAAAGCATAAATCCAATAGGTAATGGCACATTTCGTAGCAAATTGTTGTGGAGTGGCAATGGCAATCATTATGTTGCTTTACTGCCGAAAATACGCCGAAATAAATCGTAAGTGCCGGTTCGGAAGACTTGGGAGTCTGTGCCGAGTTCATCCCCCTGTATAATGTTTATTGCAAGGGCGAAGTCCCAGGATATAGCCGGGTTGAGGGATGTGAATTTGTAAATAAAACATAATATTGTAAATCAAACCAATGCTCCCTGGAGGGCAGGTACTGTAAATAGTGAAGAAGGCCTGGTGTCCTGTATCTACAGGCTACTATAAGTAGCCTAGTCTCAGGCTCCAGACTCCACTAACTAGCTTTATATGTCAGTTGTGGAGTAAATAAAGATTATTTGTAAAGATAGTAAATTTTACTAAAAAAAACCTTTATTTAATTTTTTATCTCAAGAAAAACCGCATTCATAGAATTTTTAAAAATCACCAGTTTTTACCGAGATAGAACAGATAGTCAAAATAAATACAGGATGTAAAGTATAATTTTTAAAACAAATTACTAAGTAAATTCGATGAACCTCAATGGTAACTACTTACAATAAAACCACGCGATTGGCAAATCTTTACAAACGCAAACGTGTGGAGCAGGGGTTTGGCTTGCGTTTGTAATGTGCTCCCTAAACGATCATGCGGCATGTCGTGCATTACGTGCTGTCACTCATGCATGACCGTCTAGCTGTAGTGATTGACATGCATGACATGCAAACTACGTGCTGGCCGTTGCTTCACTGTACTGATTGATAGCAAGCACGATGGTCCATCATGCAGCATTACATTCACGTAAGCATTGCATATCATCCAGCATGATCATTTAGGGACACTTTAAAGGTTTGTCAAACGTGTGGATGCAGCATAACGTTTTTGGTTATGGTTTGGATTTGGCAATGTCGTTCAGAGTTAGCGCGACCAATCACAGCAAGCCGCGACCTTGACAGACCAATCAGCAACAGCGCACCCTTCGCCCGCGCCCCAGCTATTGGACATAATTGTTTGCTTGTCGAATTTAGGAGCATTAGAATTCATTAGGCGATCTATGACTCGAAATGACGTTTCCGAATGTATTTGGTATGCTGGAGCCGTGTTTATCCTACACCAATGTTAATTGCAACTATGATGAAGTATATTGGAGGATATTGGAGGATGTACTGGTTGAATTCGTAAATAACCAAATAATTAGCAGTTAGAATACACGTTGTCTTTCTTATATGAAAGACTCACCCTTTGGCTCGCAGGATTCAGAGCTTAATACCTTTGAAACTCGGACGTATTTCACGTTAGTATATATAAACAGTGACAACACAACGTTGTTGTCACTGTTCCCGGATATGCGACCTGCAGTTGGCATTACTAGGTTGGTAGTTTGCACCAATGGCGGTCGTTGGTATAAATACGCACTGGGCTAGCGTGGTGGACCTTTCTCCGACGACAAATATCGCCAGCAGCGCCCTAAGCCGAGGTTCGTGCCCCATGGGCGCCCTTAGGCCTGCTGCCCCCCCTAATGGTTGAGCTGCGCGCCCTCCGCGCCAGCTAGAGCCGAACGCATTTGGCGATCGCTCATCTCTCCGGTGAAGCTGTGACGGCCAATGAAAGGGCAATAGCAAAGTCAATTCTATAAAAAAAAAAAAAGTGGTGGACTATAGTCCGAACGCCCTCGTTGAAAGGGTAGACCTGAGTGAGCTTCAGCAGTGGGGACATAGGCTGATGATGATGAAAATAGATAACTAACTGATATTTCTAGAGCCCACAACTCTTTCAATGCTGAGAATATAATTTAGACGATTTTAGCAGGCCAAGCGAAATTTAGCTTGAAGTTTAGCTGCATTAAAAAGTCAAAAACGTATAAATGTTAGATGGATGACATTGATTCTTAACGGTCGATAATAATATCCTGGAATAACGTAGGATCTTTTTAAACGCGGACAAAGCCGCGGGGCGGTCGCTAGTAGGTAATATAATTCGGCGGATTCCGTGGACGTGGAACTTGGTCCTTGGATGACAACCAATTATTTCGTAATGTCATTCAGCCTCCGGCTCCGTAAGAGAAAGGCAGTTTTACTATTTTCCCAAATCTTGCTCACTACCTACACCTAGCAGTGGGTAATCCATAGACGTTCAGATCTTAACCAACATCGGATATTCTAAATTATTTCTTACAGCGGACGCCCCGGTTACCGATACGTAACCCGCTAACATTTTGGTTAGTTTGGGAACATATAGTTACGGATTCGCACAGGATGTCTCAATTCGTAACTCGGCTTCAAGTGGCAACAAATATCTTAGCTTACCGTTTCATTGCTGGCTCCAGTCTCAGTTATTTTTTTATTTACAAAATCCATAGCATATAAGAAGACAATGTTATTGTAGATTAATAATTATAGTTCTCCTATGATGGGGCTGACATTATTAATTGTAAAAAGCCGTTAAAAAGAAATAAACGGATAAAAAAAAGAATAGTTCTTATTGCCGAATACGGATTTACAATATGCGATGATAATAATGAATGCTGATGGAGTGTGACAGGTACAGAAATAAGCGGGAGTTAATGATGAGACGACTCAAGCGGAATCCACTAGATGTAGGTTTGGCTCAGTCTATCTTGTCCAAGCCTGCATCTGTGGCGGCACGATCCTTATATGACATTTTTGAGTCAGTAAATCTCGGTTAGGGTCGGGGCAGACCAAGCGGAAAGTTGCTCGCGCACTTTTTGACGTCATTGTGAAATGAACAATATCACTATAGCCTAAAGAACAAAATCGTATGAATGACCTCGAGCGCGAGCCGACGCCGACGAGCAGAAGTCGTTTTACGATTTTGTTCTTTAGGTTATAGGAATATGGTTCATTTGACAATGACGTCAAAAAGTGCGCGAGCAAATTTCCGCTTGGTTTGCGCAGTCCCTTAGGGTACGATGGGACTGACATGTGGTTAACAAAAGTCCCAAAATAAAACAAAGATTTAAAAAAAACCAATATGTTTATTAAACTTTCATTTAGTAGACATGATCATGGAGTCTGTATGTTTGAGTAAGTGTGTTGCAAATATTGGTATAAAATGGAATCTTTATCCAGATTTAGGCCAGCATTTGAATGATAGTCTGATTGCTAGATATTTTCATGTCGGATTAAAACCCGAATAAAAGGAGCTTGGTATAATTCTAGCCAGACCGATCGGGTCGGATGGTCTAAAGGTTCTTTCACTTGCGGCACTATCAAATTTTGTTCATATTTTTCTTTACGACGTTCTAGTTCATTTCGCTGACAACTGGGTCAAGTCATATGTCCTCAACATAAAACTACATATTTCATTGCCTATAAAACTTACAACGAACCGGAAACCATTTACCTAGGTACCTATATAATTCTGTGCGTGGGAGAAATTTTTCAATTTTTTCAATTTATGACTTACAATTCATGGTGTCATTACAGGGCTAACCCAATCGAATGATCGAAAATGCTTTTTCGATGTGAAAAACTGACACCATCTGATCGTACACTGTACCCCTGAGCGTACCACCCTGACCGTACCACCCTGACCGTACCACCTGTGGTACAGTGGGTCTGCAATGGAAAGGGAACTGGTTTCGATTCGTTTGGAAGAGGAAAAGGTTGACTGGCCTGTTGACGTAGTGGTAGTGACCCTGCCTACTGCGCCAAAGGTCGTGGGTTCGATTCCCACCCGGGACCAATATATTTTGTGTGATGAGCATAACTTTTGGTTTTCGGATTCTGGATGTTTGTATGTATTTAAATGTTAAGTATGTTTATCAGTTGTTGAGTACCCATTTACAAGCTTCGGCTTAGTTTGAGACTAAACAGCCGTGTGTAAATACGTCCAAAAATTATTATTATTATATTGTAAGATACTAAATTCGCAGTCACGTCTTCGGACAATAACTTCAATTCTAAGCATGGCCGTGCAAAACTTAACCATTTGGCCCTGGCAACCCTCATAGATTCGGTGAACAGCCGTGCCGAAAGTTTTGGGACAAGATTAGCTTTATGGTTGGACACAAGGAAGTTTTTGAAATCTATTTCCAAAATATCCGCTGAATGAAAATGGACTGAGTCAAAAGGATTCTTTATTTTTGGAAGGGTTAGAGGGTAGTCAGTAATACAGATATTTTTTTTATATAATTTTATTGTCAACTGTGGTTCCTAAACGATCATGTCTGCATGACATGCAACGTTTACGTGAATTATCATGCTGCATGATGGACCTTCATGAATCAGTGATCCACACTGCAGTTCACACCGCACCAAACTGATAGTAGGATTAATGTCGATTTAGCAAAGGACAATTTGGAACAATCCGGTAGAGCCGTTATACGCTTTTATTTATTTATCCCGCACAATATACACTTTAATAGGCACTTGTTGCATAGAAAACTATCACAGATAAACACCAAAACCTACATTATGCATTTTTTAAGAAAACTAAACAAGAAAGAACAACCATCTCTGTCAAAATCCCGCCAAAAAGCCTGATTTGGGTTAACTTTGCCTGTCACAGGCAACAAAAGTCAAAGCAGTTGACATGAATGGGCATCTTAGATCCCAGGGGATGGTTGAGTGCTGTAGTTAATTGATATTAACTCTTTTTTCGGCTAGTCTAGCCACGTCTGTTCAGCGTGGTCATTTGCAGACAAGGGACTTCCAGCAGTGGACAACGACACCCAGATGATGCATTTAAAAGTCAAATGAATTTCTAGATGCTGTCTCCAAAGCTGCTACTTCCTATTCCATAAAAAAATCATTACACAGCAATAAAACTTTGACAATTCCAGGAAACAGAAATGAAATTATTAAGTTTTGGACAAAGAGTTTTTCCGAGCGGGCCTTTAAAGTCGTCATTTTGTTGCCAATTAAAAAGTTTGTATTGCTCTTTTCTGTCTGTTCTCCGTCGGGTTCACAGATTATGTAATTGTTGACGAATACGGTTGAAAGTCACTTGTTTGTTCCCCGTACACTGCCCGCCGCTACCTACATAACCAAGTTAAGCCTTGTTAAACCTACGAATAAGGGAAGTTTGCTGCCTTTAACGCACTATCCATCCTTGCTGGCCGTCCCACGAAGCACGATTCAAAACGATAGTGCGTATGCTTGCTGGACAGTAAATGCACGATACTTTTTTTGTGCTATCCAGCAAGTCTTCGCCTTGTTCGTGTATCGTGCACGGACGGCCAACCAGGATGGATAGTGCGTAAAGGGCTTTACAACATACCACGGGATTAATACAGAAGTGCGACCACGAGTGTGCGATGTACGATAGTGCGACAAATGGTTTTTGTATATTATTATATTCTTAAAAACTTCACGTTTTCAAACATTACGACTTTGGAGGTCGATACCTATACACTTAGATTGAATCCCCGCTTCCTAACTGCCCACCTGAGGTTGTCCGCTTGGGTGGGCAGTTAGGAATAAATGTTCCTAACCACCCACCTTCTCCTGTGTGGGTTCTTTCTCCACCTAATTGGCGGTTGGTGATCTAGAAGACACAAGAAGATTCGATACATTCAGTGGCATCTGATTTGATCCTAGACTACCAGTTTGTAAAGAGGATTGATAGATCTCGTCGAGATCTTCATTTAGGATGACAGCTGTTAAACATAAAACGGCTGTAACTTGGAAACTATTGATTTTAGAAATAATTTTTTATTGAATTTTTACAAATAAATTCGTGTCAATTATGTTTCAGTAGGTTTACTCTACATTTTCTTGTTAGTATAATATTTATTTCAAGACTCATGAAGTCATGAAGTAAGACTAGCTTCTGCCTTATGTAAGTAATTTTCCCGTGAAATGTAATGGACAAATGGTTTGGAATCAAAGCTTGGATGTTTCCTCTGGCTTAGCAATTGTAACCCGAGTCAATTATATCCGCATTAATGTTCATTGACCCCATCCAGTCCATTAAAGTGAAGTTTATAAATAAATAGAGGTGGAGTTTCATCTCAGCAGGTAAATAAACTGAAAGAAATAATCTTTTAATGCGATAAGTTTGCTCTTTGTGTATATTGTTTTTGTTTTTTTCCCCCTTGTATTGTTTTGTGTGTATGACAAAGTGGTAAAATAAAGTTTACTCCAAATTATTATTTTGCCGTCGGTTTTATTTCTATCTATATTTGTTTTGTTAGTCGTCTCAATGAATAAATAGACATCAAATAGTACACTTTTAAAGCGTTGAACTTCATAAGGACCACCATTTATACTATATTCATCTTTACATAATAGCTAATGTTACCTAAGTCGATCTAAGTTCTTTTTTAATAACACTTCGTTCTTATAATCATTGATTGGTACACTGTGTCATTTGACGAAAAAGCGAAGTCTTCGTTCAAATTTTAATAAAATGTCTTATAAAAGTATTACTTACATTGCATGGAATTTTGGCACCGCTTCAAAAACTTCACAATGAACTGTCGAATTAGTGATTATTATTATTTGCACAATAACACTTAAACAGCAGCGAAGGATTATAATTTTTATTCTCTAAACAATCACACACATTTACGCAGTAATCACGAAAAAACCGAAAAGTTTTTATTGCACTTTTTAATTGTGAAAATAAAATTTTCAACAGGCAACACCAGTTTTTCTTTTTAATTGCTGGTTTTGTCGAATAAAAACTTTGATCGAAATTTGAATTCGGTTCGCGCGGGCGAGCGCCTAGGCTTGCATAGCCGACGGTTCGCGAAGTAAGACTGAATTTCCCGCGTACGCTGGTCGCGGGTTGGGCGAAGTTTCTTCGGCAATCGACGCCCGTGCGGGATTGGGAAATTTTCTTATCGGTACGGGGAAATGTAAAGGTGAATGTGGAAACACTTGCCTAATTACCGAGTTTAAAACATCAACAATATAAAAATTCACACTATTATTAAAAATATACATTTAATAATTTTTTTTATCTAAACTTTTTATAAATCGTTTGATTTTCTTGTTTGTGGTCCTGACTGATCTGTCAACGCACCGATTTCGGACATTTGGATGGATTTTTGGACACCGATATAGTTTTATCTATAGTTCATATTATGAAGATCGTTCTACGACAATTTTGGACTCAATTTTTGCCAAAAGTCTCGGAGTCCAAGTCGCATCCAGGTCTTTATATAAAGTACCCTTAGGGCTTCTTTCACCACTTGCTGATATTGTTACAGATAGTAATCTGACAGATAAACTAATCTATCAGATAAATCTGTCGGATAATATTTTTTTGTTTCACACCTCAAGTCTCTGATGAATCTTGCTGTTATCTGTGGCGGTTTATCTGACAGATAACCCAATCAGATACCTGTGAAAGCAAAATAAAAGGCTATCTGTCACATAACCTGCAGATAGGGTATCTGGGACTTTATCAGTAAGTGGTGAAAGAAGCCCTTAGAGTATTAGCTTATGTATACTCTAAGAAAGTACCAGATAATATATCAGTGTCCGATCAATAAGTCCATACACAGCGCAATCTATGTGATTTTTACGGAAGCTATTTTTACGGCTCATTTACTTGCGAACGTCGCACTTTCGCGGTTGACCCTTAGACTTGATGTTATATTGCACTGTTTGCCGCTACCTATTTGTAAAAATAAAATAAAAGGCTTTTTGGCGGGATTTTGTCGGAGACGGTTGTGTTTTTATTTAGTTTTCCTAAAAAATGTATACCTATTGTAGGTTTTGGTGTTTATCTGTGATAGTTTTTTATGCAACAAGTGCCTATTAAAGTGTATATTGTGCGGGACAGTTAAATAAGAGCGTGTAATCGACTCTAAAATGTCCCTTGTTAAATCTTCATTAAACCTACTATCAGTTTAATGCGGAAGTGAACTGCAGTGTGGATCACCGAATGTGCACTAGTGCTTTTCTGGAGGCCGTGCTGCGGTTTTATTGAAAATCGCCGACTATTATTAGTAGTGCCCTGTTTTTGCGGAGGCCGTGCTGTAACTTTTGTTTGTTGCTGTTTTGAAGGAAAACAAACAAAATATGACTTGGCTGTATGGTACTATGACTTTTGCCTGTCCGTCATTCGACGAAATAAAAACCGCCCTGTATTTTTTATTTGAAGCGATTTTTACCAATAAAATTTCCTATTTAGTATTCATAGAGCAACCCCAGCGCCGAGGGGAAATAACCTTTAATTGGGCAAGGCGATTACTCACAGAATTTAATTATTGTACAGCATCTTCAACATAATTAACTTTCTTTTTCTGTCTGCGCGTTATTAAATCTGGAATTTTACGGCTTCAGGGACTTAGGGTTCCAATCTGATTTATAACTTATTATAATTATTGTACTAACTACAAATTAATAAGATGTAAACGTGATGAAAAGAGCAATAATTATGGGAATTTATACCTACCTACTTAATTGCTTTTAGCAAAAATGAAATCTCAAGACAAAATATGGTAATTAAAATAGAAGTAAAATTCGAAAGAAACTGTTACCTTCACATAACTAGGTACAAATAGATCTCCATCGTGCACATATCAGCATTTCAACGCTCACTGCTGGACATAGGACTTCCCCAATGAACGCTACCACACCCGGTCCTCCGTCCTCCGCATCCAGCCGCTTCCTTGTTTAGGTAGTCGGTCCACCAGACGGAGAGGCATCCTATATACGCTGCGGTCCGCGGTCTCCACTGCAGAGCTCTTGAATAAAATGCTTATAAAATCTTATTAGTATGTAATAGCAAATAAAGATAGTTAAGAACCATCATTACGATTTTTGTGTGTCGGCTCCCGGACTAGTTGTGGCTGTTCCTTGTTCGCATCATACGTCATAATATCATAAGTATCAGATTCATAAGAGATAATTCAGTTTCGTAGACAAATAAACACATAAAGTGTACCTACGTAGTATCTTGTTAGATTAAAATATATAAACTAGTTTTCAGATCTAATACTAGGTACCTACCTATTACTTATGTATGATTAAATTGTTATTTATCACAATAGTAGATTAATAGTACACAACTGGTAATTAAATATTCAGATTAATTATTTTTCTCAAGAAGGCAACCCTCACTGAGTCAGTGACGCGTTAGAAAGAGAGGGAAGTCGTAGGTGAATATCTTTGTAGGCATTTAGCGCCCGTGAACGCTGAATTGCACTTTATGTGTCGTAGCTAGAGTCGCTATTTGTTTAAATGTCTTGCGAAGATACCTTTCTGTCCCTACTATTATCTATTCTGTGGTAATAGTGGGGTCTGCTGGTAAGAGGTAGAAATAAGACGATTAGGTTTATTTACATTTTGTCACTGTTTATATTTGCCTAAAGGTGTTCGCAACAAGCGACTGTTGAGAGGAGTACTTAATGCTAGAAGAGGATAGCACTATCTTGTGTCACCACAAGTACCTACGTCCAATAAAATATTTAGTAAAGAAACAATATTACATGTATGACTAAACATTACACACACTAACAAAATGTCTTAGCTAATGGATCGACCTATGAACGCTCCCACCCAAACACCTCGGCGTAGCGACATGAAATTCGATAACTTATACACCCACATAATTATTTGTAGGTATAGTAGGTATACCTTTTCATTACGTATGTACCTATGTATAAGCCCGAAAACTCAGTGGCTCTTCGAGCTATGGAAAGAGCCATGCTCGGAGTTTCAATCGGTGCGTCCTACCCGTAATGACCTACGGCGCCGAAACGTGCACATAGCTTATGTATACTCTAAGGTGCACACTGACAGTGGGACTAGTCCGAAAACTCAAAGTCGCTCAACGGGCTATGGAAAGAGCCATGCTCGGAGTTTCTCTGAGAGTATCCGAAACGAAGTAATCCGCCAGAGAACCTAAGCCTTCGACATAGCTCTGAGAGTTAGTATGTTGAATTAGCCGTGGGCTGGTCACATCTGATGGGGTAGACGAGTTCTCGAGTGGAGACCACGAGTGGGCAAGCGTGGTGTGGGACGCCCCACGGCTAGATGGACCAACGATCTGCGTAAGGCTCGCAGTGACTGGATGCGGAGAGCCGAAGATCGGGTTCAGTGGCGCGCCTTGGGGGAGGAAACCTGCATACGCCGAAGAAGAAATTCTTAGGCGCATTTGAAGTCCACCAACCCGCACTGGGATAGCATGGTGGACTATTATAGCCTGAACGCCCTAGTTGAGTGAGAGGGTAGGCCTGGGCCCCAGCAGTGGGGACATGTTAATAGGCTGTTGATTTTGATTGAAGATGGTATTACATTTGAATACAAAACCTCGTGCTCAATACGCCCGAACCGCTAGGCGGTCAGATCAGATCGGGTTCTAAAACCGCGCTGTTGAAACGCAAAAGCCGCGACATAATCTCGGAGAACTATAGAATGGCGATCGGATCCCTATTGGCTTTTGGGAGCTGTTGAAATTGAATATCGAGATTTCATTCGATTCAGCTCGACAATACCACACTCAGTGTGCGGGGCTTTGTTGAAATCGTTATTGAAACCCTTTGAGAGGTAAAAGTCATGTAAAACAGCAGAAAATAACGGACTTAAAAAAACTTACAATAAGGTCTGATGGAATAAGAGGAAAGAAGAGAGAACTAGGAAACCAGGTCTACTAAACATCATCATCATCATGTCAGCCCTTTAACGTTCTCTGCTGGACGTGGGCCTTCCCCAATGAACACCACCTCACTAAGGGCTTCTTTCACCACTTCCTGATATTGTTACAGATAGTAATCTTAGTGATAAACTAATCTATCAGATAAATCTGTGTGATAGACTATATAAAATGTATAAGATATAGGCAATCAGATACCTGTGAAACCAAATAAAAAGGCTATCTGTCGGATAACCTGCAGATAGGGTATCTGGGACTTTATCAGCATGCGGTGTAAGAGGCCCTAAGTCTTTCGCCCGACAGATAGAGCTGCTTCCGGCCACTTTCTTTAGGTCTTAGGTCCTACGACACATTATGGAACTTAAATGCCTAGAGTAGTGGTAGAAATGTGTATAAATAGATTCGTTGTTCTGTACAGTGAAAGAGTGTATTATCGCTTCGACTTCTTGCGAAAGACTCGTTGCGAATGTCCCTGACGGGGTAGGCAGAAAGAACGGAGCGCCAAATATCGCGATCCAGACACACCTATTTCGCTTCGCTCGGTCCCATTCTTTTCCGCTTGCCGCAGGACGCGAGGGCTCTGCAGCCATGTCTTTGAATCGCTCGCCTCGCTTCTAACGGCCGATTCTACTTTCCTTCGACATCCAATACAGAATCCATACAAAATAGTATCGAACGCTCGAAGCGAGGCGAGCGATTCAAAATAGAGCACGTGTCCACATCTCTGAGCTTTCAATTGACTGCAATTTTAAAAAAATGTTAATAATGAACCCGTCAGTAATTATTTTATGAGTTATTAAAATAATTATATAAGTTTTTTTATAAGTATTATTATTATTTAATTATTAAAATGAAAGTAAAAAGCTACGTTTTTCTACTTACATAATTTATTTTATCAAATCAGTATTTTTTATTATTATTTAACAGGTATGTTGTTCTTTTTTTTTAATCTACTTTGCGCTAAGGTGTTTGAGTTTGGCAACTTTGAACTAATTTCCGAAATCTAATTCGTTTCGTGTCAATGCTATCGCGTCGAAGCGAGCAAGCCCCGTTCTCCATCCCACTAAGTGATGCGTAGGCATACGCACCTATACTTAAGTTAAAAGGAGGGTTGAGTGATCCCTAAACTGAGTTACACATGCCCCTTTCAAGTACAGTGTCTTTGTAATTTAATTTACAGCTCTCCCAAATAGTCTGGTTACCTTTTTTTATAGTTTCTAAATACTCACGAATACAAAATTTCTTTCGAAGCGCTGCACTATAGTTTACGCGCTAGACGAGGTGACGGACAAAGCATGTAGCTTTTCTTAGTATCGACTTACCTATCTTATCAAAAATGCGAAAAAAGACGCGCTTTTGATATATACTTTATATGTTTTGGAACACTTACAGCTAATATTTACTAATACATACAAAACTTAAATATCTCTTAGTCGTTGATTAGTGTCCACAGCTAAGAAATAAATAGTTAAGTTAGTGTATTTTTTAGTATTTTCGGGCGTTTCTAA
Source organism: Metalampra italica (assembly GCA_949699065.1). Taxonomy (NCBI): domain Eukaryota; kingdom Metazoa; phylum Arthropoda; class Insecta; order Lepidoptera; family Oecophoridae; genus Metalampra; species Metalampra italica. The sequence goes on along the minus strand of OX452991.1, from coordinate 6,535,520 downwards.
AACACTATTTGTCACTTAAATTAAATAAATTATTGTTATACCTATTGTTGTAAATGGCTTCAGTAATTTAGACGCTAGGTGAGGTGACTAAAAACGCGATTTTTTGCATGAATACAAAATTTCCTTCACTCCCAATAGAGCTATTAGTCATTCGAATAGAATAAATAAAACCAGACTTACGAGCTCGAAAGGGCGGGGTTGTGTGTGATCTCTGTAGATATGTACACAGACCAGACACAATTCTACTTCACCCATCTGTCCGATGGCTGATTTGGCGAATGGTTTTGGGGGAGAGCGCAAGTCGTATTGATCCCCAAAACAAGACTGGCGAGTTATCCTTCACGTGGTTGCTGCCCGTTTTCTATCTGGTTCCCTCAGAAACAGAGACAACAGAAACAGTCAGTCGCACCCTGACTATCCCAACCTATCCCCTCCTTTCTTCCCCCTCCAACAGCTGCACGGATGTTGTGGTCATGTCGGTGCGGCCCCACCATCACACATAATGCTGAAGGTGGGGGGTAAAATGACCACCCGCGTGTTTGTGCCGTGCGCGGGGACCCGACACGCAAAGAACGATGGACTCCTGGGGGTTGAGCTGGCTCGGGTCCGGGTTAGATGGCTCGCAGACAGCAACACACCTCTTTGGGCCGGAGTGCTTGCAACAGCGGGAGGTCGTGGCCTAGCCAGCCGCGATCAATCGGCTGCCGGCGACCGCTCCTGCGGCCGTTAGGATAGCTTCCTTAGGAGATGAGGTCCACAGTCGATACGGTGCTCGGTGACCGCGTTGTTCTGTGAACGCGGATCATACCTTGCGCATGAGGCTCGTGGGCAGCGCTTCCAGGGGGGCTATACCTTTCCCGATATCCCTGGTGCCTAAACAGGCATCCCCAATTGCGGGCTCCATGGAGGGTGGGGAGTTGGGGAGGGCGAACTTTAAGTATTGTATGTATGGCTTCTCAACAGAAAAACCTAACAAAAAACCAGGGCTTGTTCTTACAGGGCGAGCAACAGGCTTCTCTCCTAGTGGGGAGAGGAGCACACCGCGAACTAGCTTCGCAAAGGGGGGCCGCCCACGCGCGGGGAGGCTCCAGTTCAATGTCTCAGGGACGTGGGAACCCTAACCTTAGGGGGACCGCCGCACCGAGCAGAGGACGGGGAGCCTACCCGGGCAGGGGGGGTCCTATTGATAGGGGGTCTCGCACTGACGGTGCGGGGAAGCGCGGAGACACCAAATCGGATGCTCCTACGGACGGTGAACTCCCAACGGGAGGGAACCCCGAGGCGGGTCCGGCTGGGGTCGAAGCAATTCCCCAGAACCTGAGGAGTGAGACCGGGAAAAGGCTCGGTGGCTCCCAGAGGAGGAAGAGGAGGAAGGAGCTACTGAGGCAACAAGCTTTGGCGGGGGGACCAGTGGAGCTGCCGCCGAAGAGACAAAGGGAGGTCAGCGATGAGGCCACTGACCCGGCTGGTGACGCCAAGAGGGTGAAAACCCAGGGCAGCTACAAAGAGGCACTAGCTGGAATCAAGATGGCCATCGTTGCTGACAACCATCCGGTGACTGTACTGGGAGAGGAACTGCTGGGTCCGATTCAAGATGCAGTCTGTGACCGCCTGATCGCCACTCCGGATCCCCTCCCTGTGGTGTATGTCAACAACATCGTTTCGGGGGCGGTGCATGTCACCTGTATGGGTGACGATGCCGTCAAGTGGCTTCAAGGACTCAGCGGAACAACAGTTGAGGACGTGAAGTTAAAGGTGGTATACGCCAAGGACCTTCCCAAACCGGTCAAAATGGCTTGGAAGAGCAAAAACGTGCGCAAAGACGAGAAGACGATGTTGACACTTCTTCAGCGCCTAAACCCGTCTCTAAGGACCAAAGAGTGGAAGGTGGTGGACGCACAGTTTGAGGAGAAGAGCGTCAGGCGCATTGTCTATATGGACAGGGTGTCAGCAGACCACATAAAGGAGCGGGGGTACGCGCTGCCGGGTGGCATCGACAGGTGCACCTTCAAACTCCTTGCAGATCTTGAGGAGGGGAAAGGGAAACCTGCTGCTGGCACCACGGCGGCAAACGACCCACCCACAAACACCCGGGGAGCTCTGGACGAAGCGGCGGCATCTGCTGGCGTAGCGGCCGGGGCACCTCTATTAGAAATTGACCCAGCGGAGGAGCTGGCCCTGTCGCAACCAACGTCGACAGGAACAGACGATCTGCTGGACATTGACGATCTGGCTCTGTCGTCTCCCGGCGTGGGGGGGGAGGCTATGGAGGATGAAGGGGGCAGCCAGTAAGGGTTGCCCCAAACCCACCATCTCCAAGATCTACAAATGGCGGGAATAAGGTGTGTACAAATAAATCTACATCACTGTAAGGCAGCTATGGCCCTTCTGGACCGTCAGCTGCAACAACACAAATTTGACATTGCCCTAATACAAGAACCGTACCCCTATCGGGGAAAAGTAACGGGCTTGGGTAGGACGGGGGGTACAATCTTTTACAACTGTCCTACTAACGACACAAGGACTTGCATCTATGTCAGAAATGGCATAGACGCGATGCCCTTGCGTAATTTCTGTTGCAGGGATCTTACCACGGTGATGATCCATACAGGAGGACGTGATGGGAGGAGGGCGACTCTACTGTCCTCAGCCTATCTTCCTCATCCGGACAAGGAACCGGCCACTCCAGCGCTCAGGAGCCTTGTCGACCATAGCAGCCGGGAGAACCTGGACCTTATCGTGGGCTGTGACGCAAACGCCCACCACGTGGTCTGGGGGAGCTCGGATGTCAACCAAAGGGGAGAGAAGTTACTGGAATATCTGGTGAGTTCATCTCTACAATTACTTAATAAAGGCTGTAGGCCCACCTTTGTGGACCGGCGGAGGGCAGAGGTTATCGACATCACGTTGGCAACTAACAGGGCAAGCAAACAAATCGGTAACTGGCACGTGTCTGACGAGATCACCCTCTCAGACCACAACTACATATGCTTCACGTACAGTGGAATAACACCAACCGAAAATGCTCGCAAAAGGAACCCCAGGAACACCGACTGGACCTCCTTCAGGTGGGACTTGAAGGCAGAATTGGGTAAGTCTAAAGGTCAGCTAAATTCTGTAATAGATATTGAGTTTGAAGCGAACACAATCGTCAGTGCCCTAAACACGGCATGGACGGGTAACTGCCCGGAGAGGAAAAATCTGGGGAAAAGGGTACCATGGTGGACTACGGAGCTGGCTGGACTGCGTCAGGAGGCGCGACGTGCCTTCAACGCAGCCAGGGCCAGCAAGGACTATAGTGAGTATGCAAGCACCCTGACAAAATACAACAGAGAGGTGCGGAAGGCGAAACGGAAATCATGGAGAGACCACTGTCAGGCCATCAGTACGATTCCTGAGGGCATGAGGCTCTCCAAAGCTATTTCAACATCAAAGGCTAACCCACTATCAACAGTTAAGGATAGTACTGGTAAGCTCACGGAAACTGGTGCAGAGACATTAGCAATAATGCTAAGCACTCACTTTCCAGGCTGCAGAATCACCCAGCAGAGTCAGGATGACTCAATCAGCCTAGAAGAGCAGGAGGCTCGTACCACCAAGGCAGACTGGGACATAGCAAAGAAGGTAGTGGACGAGCCGAAGGTTAAATGGGCAATGAGCAGCTTTAAGCCGTTCAAATCCCCAGGACCTGATGGCATATATCCAATCCTTCTTAAAGAAAGTACGGCGGTTATACTACCGCACTTATGTAGGCTATACAGAGCATGTATCGCTTTTGGCTTCATTCCCCACGTTTGGAGGCGGGTGAAGGTCATTTACATACCAAAATCGGGCAAGACAAGACACAGACTATGAAGAGGCAAAATCGTATAGGCCTATAAGTCTGTCTTCCTTCTGTCTAAAGACGTTAGAGAAGTTGGTAGACAGACATATCAGAGGGGGCCCCCTGAGGGATAAGCCTCTTCATAGTATGCAATGTGCCTATCAACCTGGCAAGTCGACTGAAACGGCGCTACATTATGTAGTAACCAGGGCTGAGAATGCACTAGAGAACAAGGAAGTCTGTGTCGGGGCATTCCTAGATATAGAAGGAGCCTTCGACCGTACGACTTTTGAGGCCATTAAAGAAGCTGCAATCAGACACAACATAGCACCAACACTATGTAAGTGGATAGACTGCATGCTTAAAGGCAGAATCATCAAATCCGAACTGCTAGGAGACGAAATATGCGCGATCACCACGAAAGGCTGCCCACAAGGAGGAGTGTTATCACCAATCCTCTGGTGCCTGGTGGTAGACTCGCTCATAAGCGAACTCAACACAGGACCGTACTTCACGGTTGGTTACGCGGATGACCTGGTCATCATGATCAATGGCAAGTTTCCAGGAACTGTATCCGGACTCATGCAGCAGGCTCTGGACATAGTAGAGGAGTGGTGCAATAACACTCATCTCTCTATCAACCCGAGCAAAACAACGGTAATACCCTTTACAAGGAAAAGGGACCTAACGGGTCTAAAAGAACTAGCCATGTATGGCACAAGGATAGAATGGTCCACCCAAGTTAAGTATCTGGGCATTATGCTGGATAAAGAACTAAGGTGGAGCCTACATGAGGAACAGACTATCTCTAAAGCACTACGGGTGTTCGGAATGTGTCGTTCCTCGTACGGAAAAACCTGGGGTCTTAAACCACAGGTAATCAAATGGATATACACCATGATGGTAGTGCCCATACTTACGTATGGAAGCATCGTCTGGTGGACTCGAACAAAACTGGCAACATGCAAAGTGGCACTATCGAAAGTGCAACGCTATGCATGTTTGGCCATAACAGGGGCTTTTAAAACCACGCCCACAGCTGCAATGGAGAAGCTGCTCGACCTCAAGCCACTGCACATCAGCATACAGGTGGAAGCCATAAAGGCACTCCACAGGCTATCAACTAGTGGTCTAAAGGGCAACGCCCAGACGACCACTGGACATGCTAAGATGGAGATATCGAAATATCTCGATGGGATCATGAGCATGAACTGTGACAAAACACAGCCAGTGTTCGTCTTCCATAAAAGGTATAAAATATATGTCCCTACCAGGGACGAATGGAAGGAAGGACTGCAACCTCCTGAAAAGGGCAGTCTAATATGGTATACAGACGGATCCAAAATGGTGATGGGAACGGGAGCCGGGGTGTACAACAAAGACTGTAGCATAAGTCAGAGTATGGGACTAAATGCAACGGTCTTCCAGGCGGAGACATACGCAATAATTGCGTGCGCACGGGAGATTATGGATAGAAATATCAAGGATAAAACTATCTATATACTCAGCGACAGCCAGGCAGCGCTCAAAGCCCTGAAGTCCTGTCGAGTGGACTCCAAACTAGTCTTGAACTGTGTGCAAGCACTAAATAAGCTGGGGAGTACAAACACAGTGCGACTGGTATGGGTACCGGGGCACGAAGGCATTCGAGGAAACGAGAACGCAGACGAACTGGCCAGAAAAGGGTCAGAACGGGCCCTGATCGGACCAGAACCATTTGTGGGACTCTCCTCGAGTACCATTAAGACGGCTTTAAAAGCATATGCCGACGAACAACACCTAGCGGAGTGGAGGGCTCTTGAGGGGCTGGCGCACGCTAAAAAGTTCATCGGCACAAATGACACAGGCTCTAAAATCAACATCTTAAGATATGATAAGAGAACCGCCCGCCTTATTGTAGGAGCTTTTACCGGTCACTTCGGTGTAAGGGACCTCCTGCATAAGATGGGACTATCGGAGACCTACATATGTAGAGCCTGTGGAGAGGACGGCGAGACGATGAAACATCTGCTGTGTGAATGCGATGCACTAGCCGCAAGGCGTATGAATGTCCTGGGTGTGGCTTACCCTGAACCCGATTACTACAGGCTCCTACCCCTCAGCTGCACAATAGCATTTGTGCAGCGAACACTTGGGGAGGAGAGCGCCAGGTAAACATAGGGGCCGACACAATAGATCCCATAGGGTCGCAGTGTCGCCGGGTGTGCCCGGCCCCCTTCTATAAGATAAGATAAGATACGAGCTCGAAATTTTGAGTTTTCTGTACTGTAATAATTCGTTTATGGTCGCATTTGCGTCCCATTCTGTCGTCCTCCGTGCAAAAAAAAAATGGCGAGGTTCCCGCGTGAATGATTAAAATTTCTTATCTCGTACAGAAACCGAATAGAAAAGAATAACAAATACCTACTGTAATATTGAAAGGCAAACCCAATATTGTCGATATAGCGATCGGGTTTCCTTACATATTCCTTTGGGTGAAATATTATTACGAATATAGATTGAAGGGTGACTCCGCCGAGACTGACTATTGTCGCCTGTCTTCAAAACCACCGAGTCACAATTTCGCTTGTCACCATCAGTTTGTTTGTACCTTAAATGATAAAATATTGTATGACTATTACTAAATATATGAATAATATTTAAACTAATGAAGGAATGTCGCAGTCACCTAGTTAAATCAGACAGTTGATTGAACGGCTAGCATGTTCAACAAATCTAACCTAACCTAATAGGTCTCCAACCCCTTAGATTTTGTGCAGCGAACACTTTGGGGAGGATATAACAGGTAAACACAGGGGCTGACACAATAACCCCCCTATAAGATACGGTGACCTAATACTTAGCCTAACTCGTATCATAATTTAATTTAACTTAACGCTAAAAGTCGTTCAGATTTCTCGTTAAATGTTGCATTCAATGATTTGGCTAGGTGTGCCATGTAGTCACAGACCACCCAACCAATTGACTGTGCATTATCGGTGAAAGCGTTCACCGAACTCAAGGCCATAGCCTAGATAAATTATCGGCGGCGTCAAGCCATACTTGTTCTAGTGTAAGTTTGATTTTGCCTAAGGAAAGACCGGGACTTTGTGTGCCGGGACTTTCCAATGATACAAGATCAGCAGAAGGTAGTTTCAGAAACTACTCACAGCGATCAACAATGACAGCTCGCCTCTCCAGTCAGCTCGTGACCACGGCCAGTGTAACCTGGTCGAAACGTCGGGCAAGGTAAATAAAACTATTTCGTGTGTAAGACCCGTAAATAATTAAATAATTAAGGTAAGACCTCCCGTAATAGTTATTTATTTTGTGTTACAAGGGGACTTTGTTCCTTATCTTAGGCAAAATTAAACTCACACCAAACTATTATTTACTCTGTGGCTTTATCCGGTAATAAACAAAAGCGGAGGTAGCCTTATTTTCGGTGAACGCTGTCGCCTTCTCATGCGCCGTCAATGCGCAGTCGATTGGTTGGCTGGTCTGTGTCTGTAGTCAATTAATTAATGAACGGGCTAGCAGCTAAGGATTTCATTAAGAGTATGATCTGCTTGAAGATACGACTTTTTATTGTGGTATAATTATGTAATATTGTTATCTTGTTAGGGGGCCAGGTATACCTGGCAACACTTCGACCGAATCTTTTATGCCAAATGCCTGTCCACCAGGCCCCAATCCGCTTTTGGTGGACTTCACATACCTACTCAGAATAGAAATTCTAAGCTTGCTGGCGTATACGCAAGATTCCTCAGGATATTTTCCTTCACCGGAAAGCCTGTGGTATTAATAAACCGTACTTTAAGTTCTGTAAAACTCATTATTATGGGCCAAGGTTCGAAGTGTAAGTGAAGTGTAAGTAAGCGTAAGTATAAGGTCGCTCAGCGAGCTATAGAGATGGCTATGCTCAGAGTTTCTTTGAAGGACATGATCCAAAATGAGGAGATCCGACGGAGAACTGAGGTTACCGACATAGCCGATAGGATTAGCAAACTGAAGTGGCAATGGGCAGGTCACATCTGTCGCAGAACCGACGGCCGTTGGGGCAGACGGGTTCTGGAGTGGAGACCGTGGACCGGTACGCGCAGCGTGGGACGCCCCTCCGCCAGGTGGGCTGACCTAAAGAAGGTGGCCGGAAGCGGCTGGATGCGGAGAGCGAAGGACCGGGTGTGGTGGCGTTCGTTAGGAAAGGCCTATGTCCAGGTGTGGACGCTAAAAGGCTGAGATGATGATGAAGTTTCGAACCCGCGACCTCATGAGCAAGATAGACAGGGAAAGTTGACCGATGAGGAAAGTAGACCGTTTGAACAAGCAGACAGAAGGGGAAAGGCGACCGAGATGGTATTGTAATGACGTATAATGTTAAATTATTAATAAATGACTGAAACTGAAACTGCACACAAACCTAGGCTAAATCTCTTTTCGTAATAAATAGACCTCTGATTCGAAGAATGTTCTCACGATAGTCGTTTGCAATTAAGCTGCAGTTATCTCCCATTACACTTAAGTACCTGGATACTATAAAATTTGTTTAATGTTTGATTGCCCTACAAAAGGGCAGGGCCGCTAAAATGCCATGTATTCGTATACTACATTCTTCTATCATAATAATGATCTGCTGCGATACCTACTAACTAAGAATCTGTTCTGAATTTAAACCGAACGTTTGCAAGAAACTACATTGAAAGATTGTCTGGAAGAAATCGCTCCTAGCGATAAGACCGCTTTTAAGTACATTACTGTATTTTTTTTCTTTTTTGTCTGTAATTTTTAAATGTGCAATAAAGTGTATTGAATTGAAATTAGGCCGATGTGGAGTTAAATGGTAAAAACCAACAAACACCTTTTACCCCAAAGTTTACCTCCCTCGTTCCGTCGTGGGTAAAACATAATTGATATAGGTAATAAAGTTATTAGTTTATTAATAGGTATTGTTATTACTACACCAGGTGAGCTTGCGTAGGTTTCAATGAAGTTTGTGTGGGTATACAGTGTGGGCTCATCGGTCAATCAATATATAAATGTACTAAGAAATTCGTGTGAATGACTTGCGATAGGCATCAGTAATTCAGGGATCTGTAAAGCGGTCCCTACACGATCATGCGGCATGACATGCATTACGTGCTGTCACTCATGCATGACCGTAGTTGTAGTGATTGACGCGAATGACATGCAAACTACGTGCATGACATGCAAACTACGTCCTGGCCGCTGCTTCACTGTACTAAGTGATTGATAGCAAGCATGGGGGTTCATCATGCAGCATGATAATTCACGTAAACGTAACGCGTGTCATGTCGCATCATCGTTTAGGGACCGCTTAAGGGTTGGACCACACCTGTCAGCACGGATTCGCCCTTTTTATATCTCTATGATTTTCATTTCACTGACAGTCATTTACTAGAGCGAGAAACATAGCACGCCCTCTATGTTTCTTGCTCTAGTAAATGACATTCTGTCGGCACGAAAATGCGACAGCATGCGATCGCACGCGATAGCGTGCAATAGCATGCTTTAATACGCCGCAGCACTGCCAATAGATATGGTCCAACCCTAATACTCTGTCAAAGAGTACATGAATATAAAATCCTAATTTCCAATTGTAACATTGACATGATATTTATTCCTTGTTTTATATACATTATTTTATTATTAATGATCATACACAAGTTGTGTAAAATTGACATTTTGTATGGCTTTGACATCTTGTATTCTATTTTTATTTTGTTTCTTTGACGATCACATTAACTTTGACCTTTTACGTAAGTTACACTATGTATTAATATTTGTAATGTGTGATAAATACATCTAATCTAATCTAATCTAATAGGTAATCCTTATTCCTGGCGTTTATGAACTGCTTCACTGCCGCCTATATCCGAGTGTATTAATAACAAATCTAGCGAGATGAAACCTTTATAATGAAATTAGCTAATCACTGTTTAACTAACCAATCCTAGCGTCATGTTAGCGGCCCGGCTGTGTTGGCTCATTAAGGATGCTCCAAATTTATTGGCCTATATTATCGCTCTCGGGGTTGATAGAACTTAACGTGTGTAAAACTGCCCTTTTCCCATAGATTTCCCGTGGGAAATCAATATTTTCAAAGGAAGAAATAATAATTTCCAAGGTATCTTAGACTTTCCGGTGAAACCTTGGACATGCTAACTCAACCTAGTTTTTACCAGGAAATCTAGGATTTAACGTAATTTAAGCTTTTACCGTAACATCCATTAAATAACAAAATATAAATATAGATTTTACTGTAACTACAGAGAAGGAGCCGTGGTAGCCTAGTTGGTTGTGCACTCGCCTCACGTTCATGAGGTCGTGGGTACGATCCTGGCCCGTACCAATGAGTTTCTCGAAAACTTAAGTACGGTTTATTATAATACCACAGATTTTTCGGTGAAGGAAAACATCGTGAGGAAACCTGCATACGCCAAAGACTGGTATTTACTATTCTTAAGCGTATGTGAAGTCCACCAAAAAACTGATTGGGGCACCGTTTGGCGGACAGGGGTTTGGCACAACAGATCCCATAGGGCCGAAGTGTCGCCAGGTATTCCTTTCCCCCTAAGAAGATAAGATAAGAACCAAAGAGAAAATAATAGTTACCTGTAACAGATAAAACAGGTACGGTCAACCACACGTCAGTGGAAACAAAACCAGTATAAACTGGTCTCGCATGGTATAGGCCAGGCCAGCTCAAGGTCAAAGTGTTTCCACTGACGTGCGGTCGACTGTACCTACACCATTCCTCAAAGTTTGTGTAATTAATTTGGAACGTTCTTATATTTTTTGTCGATGCTTTTCACCTTTTACGCAGTTTGTATTTGAATGACCGTATACATACATTTAATAGTCCATTAGTAAAATTGGGTAACCGACACGCTGGGTTTACTGTTAGATGAAAATGAAACGGCAAAGTCATTATAACGATTGTTATTAGAGTACCTAATACTGATGTCTATCTCAACAGGGGGGATATAGAATAAAGCACTAATTACACCACACATCTTGGGCGTACGCCCGCCAAGGTCATGTTAGAAGGTCACGCAAAACTGTCGTGAAAAGGCTTGCTATACAGCAATAATAATTATTATTTGCTTGCACGACGTGCAGGGTGTGTGCTGGACCTAACAAGGCATAGACAAGCTCTAACGTTTTTAAAAAGTTTTGGCTTGGTTTGACTAGACATTTAAGCCATATCTCAATTAAAATATCAAGTAATATGGCTTAAAAGTCTTGTAACCAAGCCAAAACCTACTTTTTAAAGCTTGTCTATGCCTTGCTGGATGCCTTGCTAGGTGCCGCGCTAGATGGTGTAAATGCTACGTCTAACATGACCTTCTAACATGACCTTCAGCGGGCGTACGCCCAAGATGTGTGGTGTAATTAGTGCTTTAATGTGGAAGAGGTATAGACAAAAGGAGGAATTTGTGTTTTTTTTTTGATTTGTCCTCTATTGAGGACAGGCAAGGGAAGCTTTGTCCATACATCCCTGACTTATATAAAGTATTATTTCTTATATTTATTTAAACCGGCGGTTACAGCACGGCCTCCACAAAAACAGAGCACGACTAGAGTTAGTCGGCGATTTTCAATTAAACCGCAGCACGACCTCCACGAGGGCACAGTTAGTGCCATTCGGTGATGCCAACCTGCAGTGTGGATCACCACACTGCAGGTTCATGTCCGCATTAAACCGATAGTAGGTTTAATGAAGAATAACAAGGGACATTTTGGAACGATCCGGTAGAGTCGTTACACGCTTTTATTTAACGATCCCGCACAATATACACTTTAATTATAGGCACTTGTTGCATATAAAACTATCACAAATAAACACCAAAACTTTTTGTGTTTTTATAATGGATTTTACGGCTCTGGAAACCAAGTTATGGTCTTCCTTTAAAATATTCTTAATAATAAAATTACTATAAGAAAAACGAATTACGTACTATAAAACTTCACGGCGCGGCTATTGCAAAGTGTACAGGTTGTTTCCACTGACGTACGGTAAAACTTACCAGGAAAACATAAAGTAAAGGATATCATATAATACTCTCAGAACAACTGAGCAATTATTAATATAGAGCTCACGGAAGAAACTTCGTTAATGAGTACGTAACAGATACTTTGAAACTAATATCACTGTAACGAATGCTTCAACCCTGACTCAATAAATCCAAGTCGGTATCCGTTTTGTAAATAACCCAGGGCGACTCGATTACCGAAAAATATGTAAGTACTTTTAATTAACGGTACGACGTCCATTTTTAATGAGATTTTAATATTTTTCGCTACCAAAAAAAATATCCACAGATACCCTTATTTTTATGCTACGCACCTAAAAGGAAAATAAAGGGTTTCTTTGTACCCTGGCTAAATAAATTCAATCGGTCCGTTTTGTAAATTACCCAGGGCAACTCATTTACCGAAAAATAGAATACAAATGATCCGCAGGAGAACCAAGGTCACCGACATAGGTCAAAGAATTGCGAAGCTTAAGTGGCAGTGGGCTGGGCACATCGCTGGGGCAGAAAGGTTCTCGAGTGGCCACCACGTATCGGGAGACGCAGCGTAGGCCTCCCACAAGGTGGACCGACGATCTGGTGAAGGTCGCGGTCAGATGGATGAGGTTAGCGCAGGACCGGGCGTCGTGGAGATCCTTGGAGGAGGCGTTTGTCCAGCAGTGGACACCTACAGGCTGATATGATGATGATGAAGAGAATACAAATACCGAACTGAAAAATAATGATATTGTTTACCTTTAAAAACTGTTTGACGTTATACATTTTTATTGCAATATCTTTAATATTTCGATACCCATATTAATTTTTGTAGTACCTTCCTAAAAGGAAAATAGAAGTTTTCTTCGCTTGCTCGTATGCTAGCATCTTTGCGTATTCTCTTCACGGTCGGTACTGAAATTCTACAATGGTGAATAAAGGTGTAACCCCAGAATACCTAACGCTTATCTTCTCCCGTACAGTATTTTGCGTACAAAACCCAAAGTCATTAACAATGTGTTCCTTGTAATTTCTAAACTGTTTGATGTAGATTGTAATCATCATTATAATTTAGACCGTAGAGCGATCTTTTAATGAAAACTATTGCGTCTATCCTGTAATGAACAATTTCTGAATTGCGCATGGAAATTGAGAAGCAAAATACCGCTGTTTTCTCGTGGAACCACTAATTTGTCCCACTGGTGGGACCACGAAGGAGACTCATTTCTCGTAGACCCACTGGTACTGTCAAATGGACAAAAACTATCAAATGGACTAAATTGGACCAATCTGTATAAACTGGGCTACAGTGGACCAAAGCGTACCAATGGACTAAATTGGATTAAACTGAACTAACGTAGGAGAGCGTCAGTGGCGTAGGGGATAAGACGCGGCCTATCATATCGAAAGGTCCGGAGTTCGATCCCCAGCTGAGCCATGTACCAATGGGTTTTTTCTCGAAACTTAAGTACATTTACTGACTGCTCTCAAACGGTGAAGGAAAACATCGTGAGGAAACCTGCATACGCCGAAGAAGAAATTCTTAGGCGCATGTGAAGTCCACCAACCCGCACTGGGCTAGCGTGGTGGACTATAGCCCGAACGCCCTCGTTGAGAGGGTAGGCCTGAGCCCCAGCAGTGGGGACATTAATAGGCTGTTGATGATGAACTAAACTGTTTAAATGAGCTAATGACTGGTTTTTGTTTATTTATGACTATCAGACTAGCCGACACGTGATTATCAGCCTTTTAGCGTCCACTGCTACACATAGGCCTTCCCAACGAAGGCCACCAATCCTGGTCCGCCGCTCTCCGCATCCAGCCGCTTCCGGCCACCTTCTTCGGATATGTCCGGTAACCTTAGTTATCGAAAAGACAAAGTTTGGTTCCTTAAACAACACTAACTCACCTATTGGTACCAATTTTACCAATGTCGTTTTTATTTATTCATCTTCCAACTGAGTGCAAATAAACATTTTATTAAAAAATGTGTGGTTTAGGTATTGTAATGAATTGATGTAATAATTCAGTGAATTCCACAGAATTCATGAGTTTACCCGCCTTTATTCTAAGTTTATTCCTAATTTAAATCAGTCCAATCAAACGGCTAACCTACAAAGTCAAACTTTCAACTTTACCTTCCAAAATTACTGAAATAGAATTTAAACGTGATTGCCTTAAACATTGATCAAATAAACAACTTAACTGTCCAGAAACAAAGTAGGTACTTACTATACCTAGATCCATTCTAGAAACAGTTTGAAGTTTTGAGAAATAAGTTTGCTGCTTATTGTTATCTTATTTCGTTGTGTGTTTTAACATAATATTGTTACAATTTGCATTAACACTTTAAGATACAAGAAAAAAATGTACCTACTACCATACCACATAATAAAGGCTTAGTAAGGTCAGTAAGTCGTAGTAGCACACGACTTTTAACTAAATTTAGTCCATTGTGCTCTTTTTTTGTCTGTAGAAATATGAAAGAAATGGCATGAATTTTATAATCATTAGAATGTGGCTGTCGTCATAATATTTTGGTTTTTGAAAAAAGAATTCTATCTAGACTACATAAAGTTTAGTATTTGAACTACATTTGACACCCGAACGGGTTTTTTAACACTCTAAGGGATATCTGTCAAATTAGTTTAGTACTGTCAGACAGAGGGAATTTCAATCGCCATGTTAATGTTATGTTGCAATACAAACCTGGTACATTTTCTTGTGTCTGACAGGACTAAACTAATTTGACAGTTCTTAAATTCATGCCATCTCTTTTATATTTCTACAGATAAAAAGAGTACAATGGACTAAAATCAGTTAAGTCGTGTGTGCACCTCCGAAAGCGATGGTAAACTCACGAATTTTCTGATGAAACGTCATCGAAGCGACCTCAGACTCCTGGTCGGCATTATTACGGGGCATTGTAACCTGAACAAACACATGCACAATTTGGGCATCACAGAGTAGAGCTTTGGGCACACAGCCCCCTGTGCAGGGGCTGTCTGCAGGAGAGCGAGACGGTGGAGCATGCAGTGCTTCACAGGAAATCAGATCCGTAACGGGCCTGGCAATAGATCCCGACCTCTCGGCAACGAGCGACCTGCAACAGTGCTGCCGTCAGCCAGAAGCCCTACTCCATTACTTCAAGGAGTTGGGATGGCTGGACTGACGGCCCGGGGGGAATTGCACAAAACTCCCGTCTTCGTGGAGTCGGTGCAGGGACTGCCACCCCCGTCTAAGAATAAGAATAAGTGCACCTCCAAATGGACACATGGAATACGCTTCTACAACAAACTACCAGAGGATATATTGAATAATATTAATATCTTGAAGAGTTTAGTTGGTTGTGCACTCGCCTCGCGTTCCTGAGGCCGTGGGTTCGATCCTGGCCCGTACCAATGAATTTTTCGGAGCTTAAGTACGGTTTATTATTATACCACAGGTTTTTCCGCTACGGTAAACATCGTGAGGAAACCTGCAAACAAACACTACGACAAAGATTAGAATTTCTATTCTAAGGCGTATGTGGAATCCACCAAAACGGATTGTGCCACTGTTGGTGCACAGGGGTTTGGCACAACCGACCCCAGAAGGGTCGAAGTGTCGCCGGGTATTCCTGGCCCCGTTAATAAATAACTGACATGCGTCGTTAACAGGACCATCTTCAAATTACGAGTGTTGGGGCGATGTTTACGAGCTGGCAAACACGTCTCGCCGTCGGACTATATCTCACGCGAAAAATATATGTTTTATAGCGCGCATTGACGTCGGAAACGTGAAGTTATGGGGGGATGGAATTTAGGCTCTCCCGCGAAGCGATTAAAGTCGCACGGCGATTATCAACTGACCTAGCTACTATTGTGGATCATAATATCAGCGATGGGGTCCTTAATCAAATCAAATCAACAGCCTATGAACATGTCCCCACTGCTGGGGTTTCAGGCCTACCCTCTCAACGAGGGCGTTCGGGCTATAGTCCACCACGCTAGCCCAGTGCGGGTTGGTGGGCTTCACATTTGCCTAAGAAATTCTTCTTAGGACGTTTTCCTTCACCGTTTGAGAGCAGTCAGTAAATGTACTTAAGTTTCGAGAAAAAACTCATTGGTGGCCCCAGCCGGGTATCGAACTTTGGACCTTTCGATATGACAGCTTCGTCATTTCGTGATAATTATTGAATGAATTTATTTGCTGAAACATGGTAATAAGTTGTATGGAGTTTATGCTTACACAGGATCTCATGCTTCACCATTTAAATGGCATGCAAAATTTACATTAAAATTATCTTTAGCGATGTCAAATAAGTTTCAATTGAAATTTAAATTTTTAGTTAAAATTAAATTTCAGTTGAAATTGTTTCGTCGTTTAGCTAAATATTCCAACAATATAATATAATTATGTACCAACTATCCTTACATTCCTATCTCGGCACCACACGTCACCGTTCACACGTACACTCGCAACTTTTCGCCTAGTTAGCGAAATTCGCGATAAAGCGCCAACTTCCCGGGTTATAAGGCGAAAACGAGGAGAACTTGGGTTCATGATGATCATAACCACATCGTTGTGGCGTAATAGAGTTATACCTGACTCTCTTGGGGTGGCCCTGTTCTAGGGGTGAGATGGATGGTACCCTGGAAGGGTTTGTGAAATCTTAACCAGCAGGGAAATTCACGAAAAGGTAGATGAACTGTTTGTCTATTGTCGACGTTTGTTTTAAAATATTATGAAAAATAAGGTTTGTTATAAAAATAAAAGGGATTCAAAGATGTCGTTATTAAAACAATATTGCTCCATATTTGACTGACCTGTTGGCGTAGTGGTAGTAACCCTGCTTACTGCGCCAAAGGTCGTGGGTTCGATTCCCACCCGGGACCAACATTTGTGTGATGAGCATAACTGTTGGTTTTCGGATTCTGGGTGTTTGTATGTATTTATTTAAAAATATTTACGTATGTTTATCAGTTGTCGAGTACAAGCTTCGGCTTAGTTGGACTAAACAGCCGTGTGCAAATTTGTCCAAACTATTAATTTATTATTATAGTAACATTTATATAGGTACAGTATAGATAGTACGTTCGTTTCGTTACCGCAATGTCAGTCAGGTACTTTTCGGAATTCAATCCAAAACCTCAGTTTAGACTTAATTTAACTTAAGTATTTATAATTTTTATGTCAATGTTCAATTGTAAATTCTTTATCTATGCTCAAAATGTGTACTATGTAATATAATCTGCCTCCAGAAATTTTTGAAATTTATAATGAGGAGTTTTCCAGCCTTGTTTTAATAAGTAAACAGCGTCTAAAAAGTCAGCAAAGTGTAATAAAATATGCAATTAGCCACAAGCGTTTAATTTTAGTTTTCCTGGAAATATTAGAAAAGTTTTTTCCTAACATTGCCGGGGACTTTCACAGCCCAAGTTTCAGTCCATTCGGACAGGCGCGGGCGGGTCAGACGGTCAGCCAAAAAAAATCTTCGATATTTATCTTTGCGTAATTTTAGAATTCTTAAAATTCTCAAACGATTCTCAAACGGTGAAGGAAAACATCGTGAGGAAACCTGCATACGCCGAAGAAGAAATTCTTAGGCGCATGTGAAGTTCCACCAACCCGCACTGGGCTAGCGTGGTGGACTCGGGCTATAGTCCACCACGCCCTCGTTGAGAGGGTAGGCCTGAGCCCCAGCAGTGGGGAGATTAATAGGCTGTTGATGATGATGATGAATTTTAGAATCCTGGTCATTTGCGTAATTGAATTCAGGTCATATGCGGATCAGGGAATTTACGTATGAAATTCTGGTCATCCGCGTTGAGGTAATTTGCGTTTCTGGTACTATGCATCTGAACGTAAATGACGGAAACTTAATAAAAAGACTGTAGCGGGAGCGTAGCGACCTTTTTCCGTATTCTGTGACTAAACCGCATCAAGATAATCCTATACAGGTCGAAAACAAACAAATATTCGTCGAAATAGCGCTTTGATCACAAACACTATTTGGTAACATTATTTCCAATTTTTCTTTAGGCAGATTATGTCAATATTTGTTACAGCAAAGACTTGTAAGGAGATGTATTACCCGTGGTATTATCTGACAGTGATATGGGTTCAATACTTTCATGTTGGACTACCGAGATCCAATCATTAGTCCTCCTAGCATGAGATCAATAAGTTTCGTGATCTTTGATACTTATCTCATAAAATAAACATAAATTTCGACATCTGAATAAAATCATAGTTTCTCTCTATCTTTTTTTTCAACTGTATTTTACAATTTAAAATTGTCGTTTTACAATTTATTAATGTACTAGCTTTTTCCAGCGGCTTCGCACGCATTGAATGTTTTTCCCGTGTACATTTTGAAACAGCGCCCTTTAAGTAGGCATTTTGTTACTTAGAGGGTATTAGCGGACGCCCCGCGACTTTGTCCGCGTTAAAAAGTAGCCTTATGTTATTCCAGGATATAAGTTATTACTGTACCAAGTTTCATCAAAATCTGTTCAGTAGTTTTTGCGTGAAAGAGTAACAAACATACATCCTCACATCTTTACAAACTTTCGCCTTTATATCAGTCAGTGGAAAAACACTTTGACCTTGGGCTAACCTAGCCTATTAGGGAGTTTCAATACTATGAGAGACCAGCTTATACTGGTTGGTTTCTACTTACGAGCCGTCGACCGTACACAACCAATAGAGGGTTACTTCGAAACAGCCTCCTTTCTTACCAGAATGAATTACAAGAAAATTTATCACAGTGACCTTTATTATAAATTATTGGAACTTTATAATAATTAATTGACCTTTATTATAATTCATGAGACTCGGCCCACTTGCCTTTGTCGCCCCGAGTGCGGGGGCCGAACTTGTGAATGAGTTGGCCCAAAACTTGGAAGTTTGATTGTTTGCGGTTCCAATAAATTTGTTATTGAGATAAATTAATTCAAATTTAAGTTAAATAATAGGTATACACTGCTTAAATGATGATTAATTTGGTCTTATATACGTCAGTTTAAACGAAGAGGCATAGTTGGTTGTGCACTCGCCTCGCGTTCATGACGCCGTTGGTTCGAACCTTGGCCCGCAAATACGAAAGGAATGATGACAGCAGGTGCCCTCTTATAGGGGTACCCGGACGCTATTTCTTTGTTTTGCATAGACTCCATGGGGCCTTAAGTACGGTGTATCTAGACCTTTCGGTGAAGAAAAACAGCGTGAGGAAACCTGCTGTGTGATTCTGTAAAGTACGAATTAAAACTCGACAATCACATCGCAACTCACTCACTTCACTTCGCATCCGATCATGAAAGACCTTGATGTGGCATTGTGTAAACAAATACAAGTTACACAATAAACACTTCACTTGCGAAGTAAAGTGAGTATTGAACTGTAAATCATTGAGTTAGAGACCGATCTCACTGCGGATTCAGGATCGAGTTGCACAAATACGCTTACAGAATAGCAGGGCTGCATACAATAAAGATTAGTAGGTACGAAGGTCCATTCAAAGGCGTGTATGAAATCCGCATAAAAAACGGATTGAGGCACCGTTGGTGGACACAGCACGCAGATAGTATTTTATACAATGCTTGGGGTTGTGTATATTGTGCGGGAAATTAAAATAAAAGCGTGTATCAACTCTTTCATTTCGTACCAAAATTTGTCCGTTGCAAATCTCCATTATAGTCTCCATTGAAGATGTTTAGTGACCTTAGGAAAATTCGCTGATTAACTCTGTTTGTGTGGAGGCCGTGATGTAACGGTTATAATAAAATAAATCATCATATCAGCCTGTAGACGTCCACAGTTGGACAAAGGCCTCCCCCAAAGATCTCCACCGGTCTTGCTTGCGCCAACCTAATCCAGCCGGGTCCCGCGACCTTCACCAGATAAAATAAATATGACTTTATTTTCGAAATAACATAATGGCTTAAAGGTCTAGTAACCAAGCCAAAATCTACTTTAAAACATATTCCTTTGCGTCACTCCAACACGTCTCAAATATATATGTGTCACACTCAAATATGTAGTTTATTGGCAATAACATTACTTATACTGCAGTATATTCGTGGGTATGTCAAACGGATCGTAAATAGCGAGACTGGCGTTTAAATGGATCATCTGTTTGGATATACGGTTGAGTGTTACTGAACTGATGAGGAGGCAGAATCGAAGTGAAAATATGTTATTGGATATGAGTCAATGATTAAAAACTAAAGGAGATGCCTTCAACATCTACATACATATTTTAATTTGTTGAGCGTGCCGATTCGCCATATTGTGTTTGATGCTGTTTACAGTGATAGAGGTGTTTTCGTGTAATTTAGTGGGAATCGTGAGATTTACTGGACTCTATCTATACTAATAAATATAGATGTAGAAACTGGTGAATAATTTGCACGCTTATATATAACTCAAATAATGTTGCGAAGAACCAAATGCTAGCGGGGTGTAAAATACACCTAACGCCATCTATTGACAAACTTAAAAATTAAGAAACTTATATTTTTTTTTTAGGTTATAAAATTTTGAATAAATAGTATTTACTTATACTTTATAACGCGGATGAAGTCGCGGGGCATCGGCTAGTTTGCTATAATTGCGATATGGACCAAAAATAAATATGTCAAAGTGTTCAATAAAACAGTGCTAGGCCAATTGTCGGCCATTTTATGTATTTAAATACATAAAAAATTTGCATAAGATTTAAATCTTATGCAAATTTTTTGTCTTTATATCTGTCTGTCTGTATATGCTAATCTCCGAAACCGCTGAACGGATTTTCTTGCGGATTTCACAGCTAGATTAAGCACAGCTTGGAGCAATATATAGGCTTTATTTCATTGAAATCGGATGACAGCTAAAAAAGTTATCGTCGTTTACAATTAAATCATATAACTGTAACTAGACGATGTCATAGACATAGGAGGTATGCATAGGAGGTATGTAATGGAAGCCAAAATATAATTTGTAAAATTCTTTGTCTGTAGTCTGTGTTTGTTCCGGCATCATGCAAAAACTACTGCACGAAATGGGATGCGGTTTTCACAGTTGTGTTCCTGAGGGTCTAACTTAAAATCTGGTGGTTTTACCATCTAGGATTTATTTCCCCCATAGGACCTACCTCCAAAATCCACGCGTACGAAGTATTAAATACTGTTAGCAGATAAATAAAGCTTGTATTACAAAAGTTTTCCACCGGTTTCTTTAACCCCTAACTATTTTTACATACTCCTAGACAGTATATACGTATACCTTTATATAGTACTAGCTGTTGCCCGCAACTTCGTATGCGTGGATTTTGGAAGTAGGTATAGCTATCTCTCCAATACTCAGACAGCGTCTAGTTACAATGAAATTATGCGAACAAACGCGCGAACAAACCCGCAACCAACAAACCCGAACAAACGCGCGAAACGCGCGAATAAACCAACTAACCTACCAAGCGATCAAACGCGCGAAACGCGCGAACAAACGCGAAACGCGCGACAAACCAACAAAATAACCAACCAACAAACCAAAGGCGCAAACAAACGCGCGAACAAACCAACTAACCTACCAAGTGATCAAACGCGCGATACGCGCAAACAAACGCGCGAAACGCGCGAACAAACCAACCAAATAACCAACCAACAAACCAAAGGCGCACACAAACGCGCGAACAAACGCGCGAAACGCGCGAACAAACCAACTAACCTACCAAGCGATCAAACGCGCAAAAAGCGGGAACAAACGCGCGAAACGCGCGAACATACGCGCGAAACGCGCGAACAAACGCGAAACGCGCGAACAAACCAACAAACCAAAGGCGCACACAAACGCGCGAACATTCGCGCGAAACTCGCGAACAAACCAACTAACCTACCAAGCGATCAAACGCGCAAAACGCGCGAACAAACGCGCGAAACGCGCGATCAAACGCGCGAGCAAACGCGAAACGCGCGAACAAACCAACCAACATACCAAAAGCGCACACAAACGCGTGAACATTCGCGCGAAACTCGCGTACAAACGCGCGAAACGCGCGAACAAAGCAACCAAATAACCAACCAAACACGCAAACAAACCCGCAACCAATAAACGCACGAAACGCGCGAACAAACCCGCAACCAACAAACCCGAACAAACGCGCAAACAAACGCGCGAACAAACGCGCGAAACGCGCGAACAAACCAACTAACCTACCAAGCGATCAAACGCGCGAAACGCGTAAACAAACGCGCGAAACGCGCGAACAAACGCGCGAAACGCGCGAACAAACGCGAAACGCGTGACAAACCAACAAAATAACAAACCAAAGGCGCAAACAAACGCGCGAAACGTGCGAACAAACCAACTAACCTACCAAGTGATCAAACGCGCGATACGCGCGAACAAACGCGAAACGCGCGAACAAAACAAATAACCAACCAACTAACAAAATGCGCGAACAAACGCGCGAAACGCGCGAACAAACCAACCAAATAACCAACAAACCCGCAACCAACTAACGCGCGAACAAACGCGCGGAACGCGCGAACAAACGCGCGATCAAACTCGCGAACAAACGCGCGAACAAACGCGAAACCCGCTAACAAACCAACCAAATAACCAAAACCAACCAAAAGCGCAAACAAATGCGCGAACAAACGCACGAAACGCGCGAACAAACCAACCAAATAACCAATCAACCAAACGCGCGAACAACCCGCAACCAACAAACGTGCAAAACACGCGAACAAACGCGCGAACCAACCAACCAAACGCGCGTACAAACGCACGAACAAACGCGCGAAAACAAATGTTGGCCCCGGGTGAGAATGAACCCAAAACCTTTAACTCACCATCAACTAAGCCAACGGCCAGTCACTGTAGAAAACAAATCAGTAGGTATTCGATACCGAGAGCCCCTGTAACCGGTCAATATAAGGATTTTGTTACATCCTGTATGTCAGTCAGTCAGGGTTTATAATAAAAAAACCTATGGTAGTTTGCAGAGTAGCCCTATCCTTTGAACAGGGCTCACTTGTAACACTTTCAAAAATAACCAGGCTACTCTGACCTGTAAGTTCATACAAATTTTAGCAAATGAGAGTTTTTTATTGCTGGTTGTATTTTTCTCGGCAAATTTTCGAGATTTTTGTGATTTATTATGTTATTCCGGGATATACACTGTCACTATACAAAGTTTCGTCAAAATCCGTTCGGCGGTTTAGGCGTGATGCGCGTTCAAACAAACAGACAGACAATAATTTTAAAAACTGTTCTAACATGTTCAGTTGCTCATTTTAAGTCGCCCTGGTTGGTTTTTTTTCGAATATATTCAATGTACAGACTTTTTGGCCTTTACGATTTTATTATATGTATAGATACATTGTGTCTTCGAGTTCATTGTAGCGAGCTGGCAGCAACCGGATATCTTGTAAGATTTATAACGTACCAGCTAATTCCCGCGACTTCGTCCGCTTGGAAAGGGTTATTCAACTCAACTTTGGTCGTATTTTTTTTTTTCAGATTGGATATTTTTCAAATTGGACATTTATCAAATTGGAAATTTTTCAGATTGGACATTTTTAAGATTGAAAGAAAGAAAGAAATTTTATTGCCAAAAAAAGCTAGTAGGTACATAAAACAAACAAAAAAATAAATTAAAAATATCATTAAAAAAATGGTACACACGCAGGTTAATATAATGTTAAATTAAAAAATGAGCAATGAACCCAAACTACAACTATAAAACATGTGCACCAGTAATGAAAAGAAAAAAATTGATAAATAAATAAAGTACCTACCTACAGATTGGCAAAAGGACATGGCTCAGCAATGCTGCGCAGCTGTGCAGCGCTGGTTTTCAGTCCTGCCCTTCTCCATGGGGTGTTGTTTTGGAGGGTAGTGGAAACGAGACTAGTAATATAACGATTGGACATTATTACAGTAAATCAGTCCACCACGATAGCCCAGTGCGGGTTGGTGGACTTCACACGCGCCTAAGAATTCTTCTTCGGCGTATGCAGGGTTCCTCGCGATGTTTTCCTCGCCTTTCGAGAGCTGCAGTCAGTAAATGTACTTATGTTTCGAGAAAAATCTATGGTACGTCGCACGGCCGGGGATCGAACTCTACCCTCTCGACATGAAAGGCCGCGTCTTCCCCACTATGCCACTGACGCTCTTTTATTTTGCATTAAGTTTCAGCAAATTCACGTTAGTAATCATTAATCTGCGAAACTTTATTAAGTAATAATTTAAATATCGCAGTCTCGCGTAAGTTTCATAAAACAACTATTTCTGGTTATTTATTTATTAAAAATTGCAACATAACAGATTAATCCAAACCCAGATTAGGTTGATCACACCACCCAATACAATTTGCAAGTTAAATTACTACCGCCACAATATGATTAAAATTTGCATCCTGATGCAGCATCTGATGCATTTGAGGACAAAGGAGTTACGCCTCTCTAGAGAATGCTGTGATAAAGTGCACTTTGGGTATAATAGCTTTGATAAATACACAATGAGGGTCTAGACCTCGATGGCGAACTTTGTAAGGCGACATTGTTCCGAAGAAAACGTATGCGGTAGACTTTGTGAGGTCTTTAAAAACACATTTATCATTCTACGTACTTACAGATCATCGTCATCAAGTCAGCCTTTCAACGTCCACTGCTGGGCATAGAGTATAGACCTTCTCCAATGAACGCCACCACACCTGGTCCTCCGCCCTCCGCATCCAGCCGCTTCCGGCCACCTTCTTTAGGTTGTCGGTCCACCTGGTGGACGTCTCACGCAGCGGTCCGCAGTCTCCACTCTAGAACTCGTCTGTCCGTCGGTTCTGCGACAGTACCAACTACAGATACGATATGTTATTCCAGAATATAAGCTATTAGAGTGCTAAATTTTATCAAAATTCGTTCAGCCGTTATGGCGTATTGAGCAATAAATAAACATACTTTATCATCAATAATATTAATTGGTTTTGTTGAATCTCTATTTATCGTTCACTACACTACACTAAATTTTTGATAAATTACTTAAATTTAAATATTTATAGTCTGTGGAACTGAAAGCCTAAAAGCATTTTATTGACACTAACAAGGAAAGGTACCCAGGTGTCTGGCTTCGATTCGGTTCATTCTAATAAATGGTGTGAAATGTAAAGTATATAAAAAAAAAAACATACAGCCGAACATAGTACCTCCTCCTTTTTTGGAAGTCGGTAAAAAGACACGTATTTTTTGGCGCGCTGTCCGTGTTACAGTCGATTTGTACCATTGATGGTACCAGTGACACGGATTTATGTCAACAGTACCCTTATTAATAAGACTAGTTTTGGCTACTTATTTTACTTCAAGGACTTTAAGGGCCTCTTACACCGCTTGCTGATAAAGTCTCAGATACCCTATCTGCAGGTTATCTGACAGATATCCTATTTTTTTGGTTTCACAGGTATCTGATTGCCTATATCTTATATATTTTATATAGTCTATGACACAGATTTATCTGATAGATTAGTTTATCTCTAAGATTACTATCTGTTACAATATCAGGAAGTGGTGAAAGAAGCCCTAATTTTATTATCTTTTTAGTGACCTTTTACTATCTTTTGGTATCTCTTTAGTATCTCTGCCCAAATTCAATCTAGTATGAGGAATCGTCTTTAAAGAGTGACTAAACTAAACTCTCTAACATGTTTTGAAAGATTTGTTGAAGCGAGATGCAAGTTATTTATTAAGATATGTTTAAGGCTTAGTAAGGTCAGTAAATCGTTCACGGGGCAATGTATACGCTTCTACAACAAACTACCAGAAGAAATCATAAATATGAATGACAGAACATTTAAGACCCACATTAAACAACAACTTTGTAAGAAAGCTTATTATACGACAGTCGTTTATCTAAATGACAAAGATGCCTGGTGTTAATGTTACTTCAGCCTCGCACAATCTTTACAAAATAATGTTATGTACAAACTTGATTTTAAAAGATGTGTTGCGGAAGATTGTTGCGCCGCTTCTTCTTCCCAGCTCTATATAACACCTTGGAGGCGCTGGTAGATAAAAAAATTGACGTTGTATAAATGTACCCAGTGTACTTACATGCAATAAAATAGTTTTGAATTTTGAATTTTTTTGAATTTTAAAAACATACCGTTTTTCTAAAGCGGTTCTAACCCATAATTGAATACGTGAAATATCAAAATTTCAAACCTCGTAAAAATATGACATAGTAGCGCTATAAAAAATTTGGCTCCGTAATTTTTCAGCGCTCTACAACAATGAGAATAAGATCGAAGCCGGATACTTGGGTTTCTTTCCTTGTAAGTAAAGCAATGTTCAAGCTGCTAACAGAGACAATAAATCACCAATTTCTTCTTCACAAGGACGCCTTAGTTTAAATCACAGACCACCCAACCAATTGACTGCGCGTTGACGGCGCATGAGAAGGTGACAGCGTTCACCGAACATAAGGCCATCTCCGCTTTGGTACATTACCGTCATAATTGTTTTAGTGTGAATTTGATTTTGCCTAAGGTAAGGAACAAAGTCCCCTTGTAACACAAATAACTATTACGGGTGCTCTTACCTTAGGTGAAATCAAACTCACACTAAAACAAGTATGGCTTAACGCCGGTAATATACACGCGATGTTCTGTGAACGCTTTCGCCGTCGTGCGCAGTCACTTGGTTGGGTGGTCTGTGGTTTAAATGTACGTTATTTAAAGACCGTTTTGTTTTAAGATCCTTCCTTTTGTGCGTAAAGGATGGCCCTTTGTCTGTAAAGTGTTCTTATAAATCTTTCTTTCCTAAATTAAAATGGTGCGGAACATGGATCCATCAGGTTTTTACATCATTATAATTAAAATAAGGGTGTTAGCAAACATCACCGGCTTTGGTGCTTGTTTGCAGATGCTTTAAGTAGGTATATTATGGCAATACAATAAATAAATATGAAAAAGTCGCTAGTTTTCGAAATATTAACACTAATTTTTTTCGGAAAAATTCACACATTTTAGATCAGTTTTTCGCGTCAAATACAACTTGTCATATTTCAAGATTCTAAATTTCTGTCATAAATGCTCAAATAGCCGCTATCAGTAGCGGCTATTTGAGCATTTATGACAATTCAAGTAACATAATGACCACTCAAGACAATTTTTTTTTGCAGTCATGAATTGAAAAAATGCAAATATCTCGAAAACTAATGACGTTATACTGAGGTCAATCTATATTATATTCAGGAAGGTTCGACTCTCCTTTTTGGTGCGCGCGCGGAGACTGCATCTTGCATATTTAGCATGGGAACCAATGGTGTCACTTAAGCGGAACACAGACAGGGCGGCGGCGGTGCGAAAGCGTTGCGGTAATTTTTTGTAATGTTCGAAATAATACGAAGCCCTTTACATCAAAGCGGCGCGGCGGCTGTGCGACGGCGAAAGCGACAAAACCGCGCGCACAGATTTGACGTTTTGATTTGACAGATTAGCGCAGACAGGCGTTGCGGAGCGGCGGCGGCGCGTTGTATTCCTTTGTAGTGTATGAGAACCCCTACACGGAGCGGCGGCGGCGCGGCGCGGTGCGGAGCGTTCTTCATACAAACCGCCGCCGCGCCACCGCCGCTAGCGGTATATGTTGTCTGAAGGGCTCCGCTTTTTATTCGCTTTCCGCAGATTCGCCGCCGCAACGCTTTCGCAACGCCGCCGCGCTGTGTGTGTTACGCTTTACAGGGGGGGTGCGGATAAAGGAAGCGGTCTAGCGGGAGGAGGTTGCTAATACAAATTTATTTGAAGTTTGAAAATGAGAATGTGTGAGTGAGTCACAGTATTGTCATACATTTGACACGATTTTGACACCCATAGAATGCTTCTTTTACGCCTCTTTAAGGGGCCGCGAGCACGCACCAAAGAGATCTAAACTTTATGATATTATATTCTAATTAGTCATATGCTGTCATAGGACACCCTGTATAAATGAACTAAAAGGTCGTAAAGAGGTCGCCGAGCTAGTGACCCCGTCAAGTGAATATAGTTCTCTAGCGCCCAGTGTAAGCGGCCCCTAAATCAATAAAGTCCAAAGCTCTCATCGTAAAACAGTATACATTTTGTCATTATACTAATTCCAAACGAAGCGACCCTAATTGGACTATTAAGGGTCTCTTACACCGTTTGCTGATAATGTCCCAGATACCCTATCTGCAGGTTATTTGACAGACCTGTTTTTTGATTTCACAGGTATCTGATTGCCTATATCTTAAATATTTTATATAGTCTATCACACAGATTTATCTGATAGATTAGTTTATCACTAAGATTACTATCTGTAACAATATCAGAAAGTGGTGAAAGAATCCCTAACTGTTTTTCTTTTTTCATTAGGTTAGAAAAGATGTCACTATGAGAGGAGGGAGATACACTTGCGGACATAAAGTGGTCCCTAAACGATCATGCTTGCATGACATGCAACGTTTCCGTGAATTATCATGCTGCATGATGGACCAACATGCTGCATGATTTAGCGTAAAGAGCTCCCTAAACGATCATGCGTCATGACACGCAATACGTGCTGTCACTCATGCATGACCGTCTAGCTGTAGTGATTGACGTGCATGACATGCAAACTACGTGCTGGCCGTTGCTTCACTGTATTGATTGATAGCAAGCATGATGGTCCAGTCGAGTAGAGCGCCAGTGGCCTCGGGGATAAGACGCGACCTATCATATCGAAAGGTCCGAGGTTCGATCCCCGGCTGGGCCATGTACCAATGGGTTTTTTTCTCAAAACTTAAGTACATGTACTGACTGCTCTCAAACGGTGAAGGAAAACATCGTGAGGAAACCTGCATACGCCGAAGAAGAAATTCTTAGGCGCATGTGAAGTCCACCAACCCGCACTGGGCTAGCGTGGTGGACTATAGCCCGCACGCCCTCGTTGAGAGGGTAGGCCTGAGCCCCTGCAGTGGGGAGATTAATAGGCTGTTGATGATGATGATGGTCCATCATGCAGCATGACATTCACGTAAACGTTGCATGTCATGCAAGAATGATCGTTTAGGGACACTTTGACAGTCGCTTAGCACATATTCCTCGTAAATAAATTTTAATGTCAATCGTTCGTTCATTCCTTCTTTGTAAATCAATGCGTGTCAAATGTAAAAAATATTGAACAGAATTAAGTAAAATAGTTGCTACAATTTATATAATTTTCTAAATTTTCCACCATGACAATTTGTAAAAATGTAAATTGTGTTTACAAATTGTATATTGTCACTTTTATTAGGTAGGATACCTACCGTAGAACCAGACATTGGTGGGTCAATGTATGGTTTCATTTTTTTTTGTTTTTCTCTTTCAAAATATGACATAAAAAAGTTCGTAGAATATTTTATTACCTGACATTTGCACGGTTTTTTCATCATTGCCTCGACATATATTGTTACTCAGCTTAAGAGTTATCCGGCGGTAAGACATACAGACAATTGTAGGTGAACAAGTATCCGTTTTAACGCAGCCCAAAAACAAGGCTTATCTTATCTTATCTTATCTTCTGAGGGGGCCAGGAATACCTGGCGACACTTCGACCCTATGGGATCTGTTGTGCCAAACCCCTGTCCGCCAAACGGTGCCCCAATCCGTTTTTGGTGAACTTCACATACGCCTTAGAATAGTTAAATACCAGTCTTTGGCGTATGCAGGTTTCCTCACGATGTTTTCCTTCACCGAAAAACCTGTGGTATTATTATAATAAACCGTACTTAAGTTTTCGAAAAACTCATTGGTACGGGCCAGGATCGAACCCACGACCTCATGAACGTGAGGCGAGTGCACAACCAACTAGGCTACCACGGCTCCAAAAAAAAAAACAAGGCTAAAAACGACTTTAAATGTGTGAAAGTATACGTTTTATACGCCTTGAAAACGACCTTTTATCCGATAAAATCAAATTTACTTAAAGTCTGGTGGACAGATGGTGTTCCACTCTGCGGTTTAATTTACTTGGATTAGAACCTTTTTGCTAGCGAGCCTTTATTGAGGCGGGCCGGTTACACCGTAGCGTAAGTTGTAGTGATTTTATGCGACAAATATAAGTCCAGGGTCTTTAAAATGAATGTGTAACTGAACGTAAGGCCAGCCGTGGTAGCCTAGTTGGTTTTGCACTCGCCTCAATTACATGAGGTCGTGGGTTCGAACCTTGACCCGTACCAATGAGTTCTTTGGATCTGCATATCAGAATTTTAACGTCCACTGCTGGACATAGCCGTTCTCCAATAAACGCCACCACACCCGGTCCACCGCTCTCCGCATCAAGCCGCTTTCAGAACTTAAATACGGTTTATTTATATAATCAAAATATCTTTGCCTTTTGTTAGAAAAAAATTAAACTGTCATATCAGTGATCGTTGCGTTGATTCTCCCTCTACTACTATACTGATTCTCTGTTGTCTCTTTTCTTTTGACATAAGGTATTTGACGTTTATTCTACCGCTCGTTCCAAGCGACGAATGGTCCACCATTCGTTCCCGAACGGCAACGAGTGGTGGTGAAGCGATTCAAAAATGCGGAGTCGATGGACAATTAAAAGAATCGACCGCTCGAAGCGAGGCGAGCGATTCAAAAATAGAGCTCCTGAAGATGTCCAGTGTCGTGTCGGTCGCTTGAATCAAAAAATTTAGCCACTCCCATATGGATGAGTAACAAAATCATTTTAGGGGGTGCCAAAATCGTGTC
This sequence comes from Metalampra italica, assembly GCA_949699065.1. NCBI lineage: Eukaryota > Metazoa > Arthropoda > Insecta > Lepidoptera > Oecophoridae > Metalampra > Metalampra italica. The sequence goes on along the minus strand of OX452991.1, from coordinate 6,504,994 downwards.
AAATGTATATCAAAAGGGACACTCACTCACACATTCTCATTTTCAAACTCCATATAAATTTGAATTAGCAATCTCCTCCCGCTAATCCGCTTCCTTTGTCCGCACCCCCCCTGAAATTGACACCGAATTTTTCTTCGTTTCCCATACTAAATATGCAAGATGCGATCTCCACAGGGAGCGCGCGCGCGACCAAAGAGGTTTGAAACTTCTTGGTCGGTCGTTATCACCGCAGTTTAAAGAGCCCATTCGCACAGCAGGTGTTTCAGCGTCTCGCTTCGGTGTGACACATGGTTAAAATGGGATGAATCTCACTTTCCCAAAGCAATTTATCTTTTTCGCACATGCTCTAATTGTTATCGGATACCGAGGTGATATGAACGTAGAACTAATTTATACCTTGGGAGTTAAAAATGGAGAGAGCTATGCTCGGAGTTTCCCTGCGAGATCGAATCAGAAATGAGGAGATCCGCAGGAGAACCAAGGTCACCGACATAGCTCAAAGAATTGCGAAGCTCAAGTGGCTGGGCACATCCCTCGTAGAAGTGACGGCCGTTGGGGCAGAAAGGTTCTCGAGTGGCGACCACGTATCGGAAGACGCAGTGTAGGCAGGCCTCCCACAAGGTGGACCGACGATCTGGTGAAGGTCGCGGGACCCAGCTGGATGAGGTTAGCGCAGGACCGGTCGTCGTGGAGATCCTTGGGGGAGGCCTTTGTCCAGCAGTGGACGTCTACAGGCTGATATGATGATGATGAGTTAAAAATGAGTTTTTCCCCTGCTGACGAAGCCTAGGATTTTTTTATCGAAGAACGTTTTTACCGGTAAATAGTCAAAGTAACTAAATATATTTAAAAAATCAACAAAGCGTACCCCTGAAAGTATCCAATGTAAACTACATTGTTCTACTCATATCATTGTATTTATTGAACTATCAAACTACCAGAGTTAATTTGAACTATAATTTGATTACTTTACACAACTTGTTATATTGCTTAGGAATGTCAGTCTGTCATTTTCTGTCTGTCATATTATTCAAATTTTCTTCTGGTAGTTAGATAGTTCATAGATACAATGACATTCATGAACTATCAAACTACCAGGAGAAATCTTGGACTGTGATTTGATTACTTTACATAACTTTTTATATTTATTAGCAATGTCAGTCTGACATTTTCTCTCTCTGTCATATTATTCACATTTTCTTCTGGTAGTTTGATAGTTCATAGATACAATGACATTCATGAACTATCAAACTACCAGGAGAAATCTTGGACTGTGATTTGATTACTTTAGATAACTTTTTATAATGTTTAGAAAAGTCAGTCTGTCATTTTCTCTCTGTCATATTATTCAAATTTTCTTCTGGTAGTTTGATAGTTCATATGGATACAATTACATTCATGAACTATCATACTACCAGAAGAAATCTTGGACTATGATTTGATTACTTTACTGAACTTTTTATATTTACTAGCAATGTCAGTCTGTCATTTTCTGTCATAATTATTCAAAATTTCTTCTGGTAGTTAGATAGTTCATAGGTACAATGACATTCATGAACTATCAAACTACCAGAGAAAACCGTCAATATAATTTGATTATTCACAATATTCAAGTTTCTTTCTGGTAGTTTGATAGATTTACAAATAAAAATTTCCAATCTGAAAAAATGCTATGACGAATGTCCCAATGTCCAATTCCCAGATCGGCCAATTCCTAAAATGACCAATTACCAAAATTTCCAATTCCCAGATTGACCAATTTCCAAAATGTCAAACTCACAAAAACTACAGAAAATGACGGGATGAATTTGCTAACCAATAAAAAAAAAACTATTTTGAATTTCCATGCACGTTCACTGCGCCGCGTTATAACGTGCGGTAAAATAAGGAACGTGTGAGTGGAACTCGCGGGGGTATTAGCATACGCATGTAAATGTGTGTGTATATGTATATAAATGTAAGAGGTAGCATCACTCTTGCCCTATAAGTCAATGAAGGATACATTTCCATCACACAGTGGAGGCGTCAGTGGCGTCGGGGTTCCTATCATATCGAATCGAAGTCCCCGTCTGGGTCATGTACCAATGGTTTTTTTCTCGAAACTTAAGTACATGTACTGACTGCTCTCAAACGGTGAAGGAAAACATCGTGAGGAAACCTGCATACGCTGAAGAAAAAATTCTTAGGTGCATGTGAAGTCCACCAACCCGCACTGGGCTAGCGTGGTGGACTATAGCCCGAGCGCCCTCGATGAGAGGGTAGGCCTGGGCCCCAGCAGTGGGGACATGTTAATAGGCTGTTGATTTGATTTGATTTTGACACAGTGGAGGAACATAGCAACATTAACCTTTAAGGGTGATTTCACAGCTGTACGGGAGACCCGTCCGGGCCCTGGACCGGCGACACGTAAGGCTAGAACATCATTTCACTCACAGCGACCCGGATTGTTCCGTACGGTACACGACGTCGTGTGTCTCCGCTCCGGGAGACCAGACGGGAGAGCCGGACGGATTTCCCGTACAGCTGTGAAACCAGCCTTAATCAAACGTCATCTAATTGAAGTTATCATAGAAATTAGTGCGATATCAAACCATAATAATCAGGATACATATACTAATTATTAAAGTTTGATAAGCACCTATAATATTGAAGTTACCAAATTTAACTTAGTTATTTTATTTTATAGGTGCCGAGGATCTGCATTGCCTCATTGGATTCCAGACTGATCCTCTGAACAAGGTATTCCTTGCCCATCGTCTCAACTGCGAATAAAGAAAAGGTAGATGCGGCAACACTCCGATATTTGTGGGATTTGGCGGGGGAAAAAAATTAAAGGAAAATTCTTATAGTGCAGTGGAAACACACGCTCGTAAACTTTCATTGGGTGCGTTCCGCGAGCGAATATATTTCGCTCTCGTCTTCAATATCTACGATTGCAATGCGCTTACTAGAGTAGAATTATCTATATTCATGAATTGAAATATTTGTCTATCCCATGATAGACTCGTCTATCAAATTATAGAAAACGAGTGTTTGAGTCCTATTTTTGTAGACTCGACGTCTCTATGTAGATTTGGCTTTAAAAAAGTAACCAAAAGAGCAAGAGTCCAGCTGTGTGATTCTGTAAAGTATGAATTAAAACTCGACCATCACATCGCAAGTCACTTACTTCACTCCGCATCCGATCATGAATGACCTTGATGTCGCATTGTGTAAACAAATACAAGCTACTTAATAAACACTTCACTTGCGAAGTAAAGTGAGTATTGAACTGTAAATCATTGAGTTAGAGACCGATCTCACTGCGGATTCAGGATCGAGTTGCACAAATACGCTTACAGAATAGCAGGGCTGCCCATCGGGGTGTGGAAATCGAGTCTTGTTATATGAGCCAATTTACGAGACTTGGCTAAAAATGATGTGTTATTTAATTTATGATTTTTAATTTATTTTATGTAAAAATATGAAACTTGTTTTTCGAAATAATTATTAAAATTAATTTAATTTTAAAAATGATTTGTTCCACATTCCTAAAAAAACTAAAAAGTTTGTAAGAAATGTAAAAAGAAACTGAAACTCATGCGGAATCAAATATTTTGACTTTGACCTACCTCATTCACTGTTAAGTGTATGTAAACAGGTTTAAGTTGATGTTACACCCCTTTTTACCACTCCCCCCCCCCCCTATTTTAAGTAAATTTTACTAATCAAAAGTTAAATTTTGGCTAAACCAAGATTAACGATCCGGCAAAGTTCCAGCGCCATCGGAAACTTTGGTAGGACACGACACAAAAATAATGTTGTTTCGAGTTTCAGGTGACATTTGGTACGGACATTGATTAATACTAGCTCAGGCCCGTTTGGTACATTTCCCGGAATGTCCACTCGGTCCGTTAGTTCTGTTTCCAGATTTTTTTATTATCAGAATTGTTATGCATGTGTGTAAAAATCTATAATAATGGTACCAGGCAATTTAAAAATTTAGTTGGTAGTAGAAGTTATCCTTTTTTGCAAGAAGTTTCGGATCTCTTTGGTGGCGCGCGCGCTCCCTGTGGAGTTCGCATCTTGTATATTTATTATCGGAACCTATGGTGCCAATTCCCGGGTTGGGGGGTGGGGGGGGGGGGGGAGGGGAGGTGGACACCCATAGAATGCTTCTTTTACGCCTCTATAAGGGGCCGCGGCCGCCAACCAAAGAGATTCTAACTCTATGCTTTTTAGTGAGAATAGCGGAATTCCGGGGAAGTTGACAACCCTGCTAAGTGCTACGTAAATACTACGACGTAGCACTCTATCGGGTCCGACCGCTACGCGTTCTACGCCGTAGCAATGTTCCGAGGCGAATTCCGAGTCTGAACGCAATTTGGACGGCTTTTTATTTCATATTTTTTTGTAGAAGAAATCCCTTCGGACGACTACGAAACCCGCTCTACGTAACCAGTTTCGTACGAATACTTTTTTTTCTTCCCACGTAACCGGTTTCGTAGGAAGCTTTTTTTCTTTGTATGAAACCTTTTTTCGTACGTAACCAGTTTCGTATAAGAATTTAATATATTATTACGAAACTGACAGTTACTTGCTATTATTATTATTTATGAAAAATTTATATAATGTAACTGTGTACAGACACACGGTTTCTACTGCTTTATTATAAGTATAGATTACAAAAAAAAGCCTTCCTAAAACCGGTTACGTAGGAAGAAAAAAAAGTATTCGTACGAAACTGGTTACGTAGAGCGGGTTTCGTAGGCGTCCGAATGGGAAGAAATATGGTAGCTTTCTCAAACTGTCGTCGTCTAATTTGAGTGTCGAATATGTGAACACAGTGATCAGTCAATCTACTCCGGCGGCGTCACGTAATCGATATTTGTACTGTCTCTGCCTTGATCAAGGCCTAATATGTAATAACAATACTGTTTGGACAAATTCACACACGGCTGTTTACTCCCAAACTAAGCCGAGGCTTGTAAATACTCGACAACTGATAAACATACTTAAATAGTTTTAAATAAATACTTAAATACATACAAACACCCGGAATCCGAAAACCAACAGTTACGCTCATCACACAAACGTTGGTCCCGGGTGGGAATCGAACCCACGACCTTTGGCGCAGTAGGCAGGGTCACTACCACTACGCCGACAGGCCAGTCAGTCATATGTATACGCAAACAATATAACACATAACATAAATTAAAGGACAGAGAATAAAAACAGTGATATAAATTGACGCGCATAAAATGTTTAAAAAGTTAATACATTGGAATGGTAGTGGGCTGGCAACCTGTCGGAGAACCGATAACTGCTGGGGTAGACGAGTTCTCGAGTGGAGACCACGCGTGGACAGGCGTAGTGTGGGACGCCCCCCGGCTAGATAGAGCGACGATCTGCGTAAGGCTGGTCGTTACTGGATTACTTTTGATATTTGTGATAGGGTTCTTACCCAGCCTTTGTATCACTGCGACCATTGCTGATCTATTGTGATCGCCACCTTACTATGGTTCCTACCTATTATATGGTTCAGTGCTAAGCTTTGGAACTGATTTGTTTTCCTTCATCAGGTTGAAGTGAGTAGCCCAGATGGGTGTTTTTTGTACGCATCAGTGGTTCACATTCGCACTGAAGGTGCAATTATTGGTATCATCATCATCATATCAGCCTGTAGACGTCCACTGCTGGACAAAGGCCTCCCCCAAGGATCTCCACGACGACCGGTCCTGCGCTAACCTCATCCAGCTGGGTCCCGCGACCTTCACCAGATCGTCGGTCCACCTTGTGGGAGGCCTGCCTACACTGCGTCTTCCGATACGTGGTCGCCACTCGAGAACCTTTCTGCCCCAACGGCCGTTAGTTCTACGAGCGATGTGCCCAGCCCACTGCCACTTCAGCTTCGCAATTCTTTGAGCTATGTCGGCGACCTTGGTTCTCCTGCGGATCTCCTCATTTCTGATTGGATCTCGCAGGGAAACTCCGAGCATAGCTCTCTCCATTGCCCTCTGGGTGACCTTGAGCCTTCTTATGAGGCCCATCATTTCATATTATTGGTATGTGTTGGACATATTTCAGATTGGACGTATGTCAGATTGGTCATTTTTCAGATTGGACATTATTCATCATCAACAGCCTATTAATGTCCCCACTGCTGGGGCTCAGGCCTACCCTCTTAACGAGGGCGTTCGGGCTATAGTCCACCACGCTAGCCCAGTGCGTTATTGGACATTATTATCGTAAATCAATTTCACTGGGTGCAATGGTGTTTTCTTTGCTATCTGGCATAGTCTGTGCACGTTAATTCCCGAAGCTTGAGGTTGAACAGATACCTAGCAAAGCCCACCTTTGGTCGCTGACTCAGCACAGTAAATGATTAAGCACTCTCACGGGGAAATATATTCGCTGACTCCACAATTTTTTTATACTGTCGCAACATTTTTCATCCTCGCCGACACGTGGAACTGATTAAAAAATAAATCACAAAAACGCAGGTGCCACAAATAATTTAATCAGCTTCTGAAAGAGGAAAGAATTCATGTAAGTACCTCTCCGAATCATGTTTCTACTTCGCTTTAGGAACACGTTACATATTATAGAAAGCTCTTCTTTAGGAGCTCGTTAAATGAGAAAGTGAATGAAGTAATGAATGAACGAATGAATGAACGAATGAATGAACGAACGAATTAACGAGTGAATGAACGAATGAATGAACGAATGAATGAACGAATGAATTAACGAATGAATCAACGAATGAATTAACGAATGAATTAACGATGAATGAACGAATGAATGAACGAATTAATTTACGAATGAAAAAACGAATGAATTAACGATGAATGAACGAATTAATTTACAAATGAATGAACGAATTAATTTACGAATGAATGAACGAATGAATGAACGAATGAATGAATCAATCAATAAACATCATTGTTGTATGTTATGTTAAATATTGTATGTTAAGTATACTCGTTTGCTTATCATTGGGGACAGACAACTTTGCACAAATTGATCCGTAATAAGGAGATCCGACTGAGAACTAAGGTTACCGACATAGCCGAAAGGATTAGCAACCTGAAGTCGCAGTGGGCACGTCGCATCTGTCGCAGAATCGATGGCCGTTGGGGCAGACGGGTTCTAGAGTGGAGACCACGAACAAGCGTAGCGTGGGACGCCCCCCACCGACGACCTGAAGAAGGTGGCAGGAAACTTTAGTTATCTATATAGATTACCTACTTGTATAATACATCAGAATATAACATGGGGAGTGTTCCGAGGAATTGTTCGATCTGGTGCCAGCCACCAGTTTTCGCCATCGCACCGCGCGCCGTCAGAATACGGTTCACCCATATTTCATAGATCCCTGGCGGACCAGCACTGTGCGCTTCTCGCGTTCTTTTCTGCTGCGCACGTGCATAATGTGGAATCACCTTCCCTCTGACGTTTTTCCACAGCGCTACGATATGGGGTCCTTCAAGAAGAGAGTCAAAAGAGCCCTCCAACCTTGGCCGGCGCCGCACCATCACCCCCCTGGTGTTGCAGGTGTCTATGGGCGGCGGTGACCTCTTAACATCAGGAGGCCCGCCTGCTTGTTGCCCCCGTAGCAATAAATATAAAAAAAGATTATAGATACCTCAGAAAAAGTTTTCAATGTGGACGAAGTCGCGGGAATAGCTATTATATTTATATTCTTATTCACTATTATGCTATTTGTATTCTTGTTTCTTGATGTAAATAACACTATATTCTTGATCCGCTAGCTAAAGTTGTTCTGGGCCTTATTTTTTATTTTACAACCCCGTGCTGGGTTCGCAAATCACGATTTTACGTTCGGAAGATTGAAACGGGTGTTGGTGTCACAGTTTAAGTAGGCGCCTACATTTTATTGTCAGTAACTTTATATTATTTTTATAGTAAACCGCGGTAGGAAAACACGAAGAACTAATTCTCGGGCGGATTTGAAGTCCACCAACCCGCACAATTGCCAATGGCGTTAATTTTGAGCGATATTACCAAATCCAAACCATAACCGTTATGCAGCATGTAGGTACACCTTTGGCAAACCTTTACAAACGCAACCCATGCCCCACACGTTTGTGTTTGTAAAGGTTTGCCAAACGAAAACATGCAACATAATGTTTTAGGTTATGGTTTGGATTTGATAATATCTTTATTAATAATGTTTGGACAAATTTACACACGGCTGTTTAGTCCCAAACTAAGCCGAAGCTTGTAAAAGGGTACTCAACAACTGATAAACATACATAAATACTTTTAAATAAATACATAGAAACACCCAGAATCCGAAAACTAACAGTTATGCTCATCACACAAATGTTGGTCCCGGGTGGCAATCGAACCCATGACCTTTAGCAGGCAGGCTGGGTCACTGCCACTACGCCAAGAGGCCAGTCATATGGTTCAGAGCAAGCGCGATTCGCCCCTAGTTTATACCTACTGTTTTTGTTACCACTGACATGCGATCGACGGTTACGAAGTTAACCTGCTGCCTATTTCCCCACTGTGGCCACTGTGACACGAACACATCATTCTGCTCCCAGGGCGCATCTACATCACCCGGTCAGTACAGGGCGACACTAAAAAAAGGATAAAAATAAATTGAAACTCCGGTCAAAGATCCTGGATCAGCCAACGTAAAAAATTCGAAAAATTCCGAAGAAAATACCTTTAGCTGTTCGTCGTGTAGGGAATTCGTTTAGGAGATCCCAAGCGATGTCATTGTAGGCTCAGCATACGTACTCGTAGTTTCACGGCGTCATCGACATTTTGTGCCATTCCCAATTTAAATATCTGTGACATTTGGGTGGGCTTCACGTGTGTTACATTCATCGTAAGCATAAGTACAATTTTACGTGTGTTATGGTACATTCATTGTGAGCATAAGTACAATTTTACGTGTGTTATGGTACATTCATTGTGAGCATAAGTACAATTTTACTTGTGTTATGGTACATTCTTTGTGAGCATACAATTTTACGTGTGTTATGGTACATTCTTTGTGAGCATAGGTACAATTTCACATGTGTTATGGTACATTCATTGTGAGCATAGGTACAATTTCACATGTGTTATGGTACATTCATTGTGAGCATAGGTACAATTTCACATGTGTTATGGTACATTCTTTGTGAGCATAGGTACAATTTCACGTGTATTATGGTACATTCTTTGTTAGCATAGGTACAATTTCACATGTGTTATGGTACATTCTTTGTGAGCATAGGTACAATTTCACGTATGTTATGGTACATTCTTTGTGAGCATAGGTACAATTTCACGTGTGTTATGGTACATTCTTTGTGAGCCCCACCCATTTACGCGTTCAATGAATTTGACATTTCATTTTCGTAATAATTATTATTTGGCGTATGCAAGTTTCGTCACGATGTTTTCCTTATTTATAAATAAGGATCGTTCCTTTTTAATGGATCCATAATTACTTTATTGTTAAGGGTAAGACGAGAACTAATTTATTTAAAGAATTGTACATTGATACGAATTACTTAGTAGTGAAAAAAAAGATTTATTCTACACTGAAGATCATAAACACAATTATTCTTTAATATTTGCATTTCTCTTCATGGTTTGATTGTAATCAGTTATTCAGAAAACCCTTGGTTCTCTATGATAGACCTGCTCTATAATACCTATCATATTTTGTGTAAAATTGCAGTAATTCACTTTTGTTCATGATTTATTCAGCCGCCTTCGGCATCGCTGTGAAAGTTTACTAAAACTTAAGATTCAGCAAAAATTTTACCAGGGATGTATTTAGGAAGAATAACCTCCTACCTTTAATGAAATGTTGAATTTAACTTCTTTTAACCGAAAGTACTAAGAAAAAAAATTTAGATGGAATTGATTCTTATGATGGGCTCTTTCGATTAGCATACCATAAAAATACAGGATGGTTTTTATTTCACGTCTATCCGGTTCAATTCCCAGCGCAGGCCGGTGATTTTTACAAAAATCTTTAAATGCAGTTCAACTAATTTTTAAAATAAATTAAGTCATCAATAAGTAAAATTTTAATTTTTTGCCTTGAATATTTCAAGTACCTGCTGTCCCTTCGTCTCTCATAGCCGTAGGACACTCTGTATATAATCGTTAAGAACCTGATTACGCTTCTGTAACATACACTAATATTTTATTTGTAATTCACTGATGTTTTCGAATCCTTGCAAAAGTTTTTAAGTCGACTTTTGCAGAAACAAGTTACTTACTTGCTATTACTAAGAAGAGGAATGGAATGTAAAATGGAAATGGAATACAAAGTAGACAGTTTACTCCTATTTAGTGTAACATCACTTTGTCTGAGTATGTCAATAACCTAATGACGCTAAAACTATAAAAAAAAACTTATTTTTATGCTTGGAGTTTCCCTAAAGGATATACCCATAGAGTATAGGATCTCTTTGGTGGGCGCCCGCCGAGTAATTTTTTTCCTTCATCAGACGAAATGATCATAACCGCTTTTCAAATACCTATTATTAAAATAAATTCCTATACTTTAAGTAGGTGAACAATAATATTAACCAATTAAAATTATATAAATAATAGGACCTAATAAATTAACAATAATATCATCTCTAATTAATTGCTTATACATTTGATTAATTATATCAAAACAATGTCCATAATTCAATTATAATAATGTTGGAACGCCTCCTACGAACAAGGCTATGATTTCCTCTGTCATTATTAAATACTAGCGGCCCATCCCGGCTTCGCACGGGTGGACATTTTTTGCAACAAGTAGCCTATGTCACTCAGGGTGAATGTAGCTTTCCAATAGTGAAAGAATTTTTGAAATCGGCACAGTAGTTTTTGAGTTTATTCATTACAAACATACACGCAAAAATACAAATGATTCCTCTTTATAATATTAGTATAGAAGTATAGATATAGATATTAGTATAGATTATTCATAATTATGAAACATTCAATAAATATTTGTAACTAACTAGCCGGTCGCAGAACCGACGACCGTTGAGGCAGACGAGTTCTGGAGTGGAGACCGCGGACCGGGACGCGCCTCCGCCAGGTGGACCGACGACCTGAAGAAAGTGGCCGGAAGCGGCTAGACGCGGACAACGGAGGACCGGGTGTGGTGGCGTTTACTGGGGAAGCCTATGTTCAGCTGTGGTCGTTAAAGGACTGTTACGAGATGATGAAATATTTGTAACAAAATATTTACCACAAAATAAGAAGGTATGAGTAACAAAAGGTCACAAACCTTAACGACCTTTTCTCGTGTTCTAATATCTAACAAAAGATCATTCTACGGAAGGCTTTGTTCGCCAACATGGGCGGCGTGTGGCGTCACAAGATAAATGAGGCTAGCTCTAATAATTACCAACAAGGAGTCACAGGAAGGGGTAACAAAACACGACACGCGTTTAGCAACAAAATATGGGGGCAAAGACCTAAGAATTTTACATACATACATGAATCAAAAAATTTAGCCACTCCCATATATTCTATGGGTGTCAAAATCGTGTCAAACTAATCACAAAATTATGACTCACTCACACATTCTCATTTTCAAACTCCATATAAATTTGTATTAGCAACCTCCTCCCGCTACTCAGCTTCCTTTGTCCGCACCCCCCCGGTAAATGGCATCATAGGTTCCGATACTAAATATGCAAGATGCGATCTCCACAGTGAGCGCGCGCGTGACCAAAGAGATTTGAAACTTCTTGCATACATACATCATCATCATCACCCTGCATTAGTCCACCGTTGGACATTATAAGTATGCCTCCCCCAAGACAGGCTGCCAGCTGCCTTACGCGAGATTGTCGCTCCATCTAGCGTCCCACACTACGCCTGTCCACGAGTGGTCTCCACTCCAGAACTCGTCTATGTATTCAGCGGTTAACCCTTAACCGCTTTCAATCCACCTCTCAACTCAATCCATCTCACTGGCACCTCAATGTAAGCTTTTCGACAAGACAAGAAACTTAATAGTGAGATTCGTTTAATGACTTCGATAACTCGCTTTTCAGCGAGGCAACGGCGCCAGATCCTGGGGACTATGCCTCAGCACGAGGGTCTAGACGGCGTCCACCTGTTGTAAATATATTAGTCATAAGTAGTATTAGTTTTTGGTTATTGGTTTTACTTATTTAAAAATATTTTAGGAAAAAAAAATTCCCACCCTTCGATAACCCTTAGATATTTTTCACCTTGACTAAAAGGTCGAAATCTAACGAAGTCGCAAACAACATAATATTATAGTACATTTTAGACTTTCGCGCTTTGTATTCATAATTATATAATTATTTACGGGTCTTACACACGAATAAGTTTTATTTAATTTAATAGGGAAGATGGTTTTAAATTGTCACCGTCGTGGAATCCAGTGATCGATAAACTTAAATCTCGTGACTTATCGTCGAATACACCCGCGGATACCGTGAGTGTTGTGTGCCGGGACTTTCCAATAATACAAGATCAGCAGAGGGTAGTTTCAGAAACTACTCACAGCGATCAACAATGACAGCTCGCCTCTCCAGTCAGCTCGTGACCACGGCCAGTGTAACCTGGTCGAAACGTCGGGCAAGGTAAATAAAACTTATTCGTGTGTAAGACCCGTAAATAATTATATAATTATGAACATAATATTATAGTCTTTATAGAGTGGCGTTAATTAATTAGATCCACCTTTGGACAGAGAAAGTGTCACATGAAAAACAATATGTTCTGTCCACCCACCATTCTTGTATTTATGAGCTGAACAAAAACAAATCTACCCGACGTTGCTAACCAACGAATAAAACAGTAATGCATGGAGACGGAAAAAGCGAGAATTGGCCCTCTGCTGGCCATCTATCCACATCGAGAGCCGTGACCCTCCCATTTCTGCCTCGCGCCTCAAACCCTGCCTCAAGCAAATCGTTACGCTCTATCACGCAACGTTTCCAGCAGTTTTAGGGTCGTCTCCAACTAAGGCGGTAACGCTGGTAGCCGCGATTTCGCCTGTACGCGTTCTTCACAATCATTTTTTCTATTCGCTTTTCTGTGGAATTCTATTACTACAATTAATCAGATTATGACGTATAATCTCTGTTAAAGCTTCTTACGTATAATACCAGAAAGAAAAACAATTAATACCTCACTTAAGATTTAGTAAGGTCAGTAAAATCGTCCACGGGCCAATGTATGCGGTTCTACAGCAAACTACCACAGAATATCTTGAATAATAGGACAGATTTCAAAAACACAACTTTATAAGAAAACTTATTTTAAAATAGACGATTATTTGAAGGACAAAGATGCCTGATATTAATATTACTTCAGCCTCGCACAATCTTTACCAACATTTTTTTACAATTTTGATTTTAAAACATGTGTTGCAGAAAGCGACATAACACCTCGGTAGCAGTGGTAGATAAAATGATGGGTATAAATATACCTAGTGTTATGCTATAAAATATATTAACTTTGACTTTAGCCTAGAGCAAGTTATAATCACCGCAAACAATAATAGATTAGAATAGAAAAGATTAGAGTATGTTAAGTATGAATAAATGAATAATTATGATTTCTGCGTTACTTCCGTCGCAGTCCTGCCGCGCGTCGCATTTGTATCCGCACACCGCGCCAGTTGCCATAAACCTTTAAAGTCTCCCTCCGTACAGTTTTAGCGGTGAATTGTATCTATTTCCGTTTTCTGCGTAAATAGTTAATGGACCTTGTAAAGATATACGTCAGCGCTGGAATAGTCCCCGTGACCGAGAGCTCCGAAATGAGCTGACTTGGAAAAAACTCGAGGAAAAGCTGTGAAAATTGCCTTTTTGTTCAACAACGTTGTAACTGAAAGATCTTTGTCGATATCTTATCTAATCTTCGACGGACCCCTTGATGGGTTTTTCTTTGTTTTTGGAGTGCCAGGTATAACCAGATAAGTAATTTTAAAACGGGCGTCGTACTCTCTCCAACTTTTCTTATTAATAAATTTGTTTTTATGTTTATTATTACCATTATAGTTAAAGTTAGGTGGGGTAAGTGAATCGCTTTCAAATATCTCCAATATTTGAACTTTCATTTACCACGGTAGGTGTTGATATAGTGCTGGCATTATAATGAATATTGGAGATATTTAAAAGCGTTTCACTTACCTTAGTGTTTCACTTACCCAACTTTTTAAACAAAAAAATACAACAGAGGAAAATAAATAAATCCTAAATATACAAATTCGACGAAACCTGTCGAAAACTTTCTATTCTTTGCGGATATTTTCCGAAGGTCAGGGGATATTTGGGGATTAATTGGATTAGTAAGGGTATTTACCGTATTTAGAAATACTACAACGGAATTCGGAGGGAAATCTTTTTAGTAATTGCCTTGTTAAGAATTTGTGAGCTCTTAATCTGGTAAATATGCTAAGCGATTTTTTCTTTGCTATAAGTATCTAGCGGATAACAGACAGAACGTTTATTTTGGTAAAGTGACGTATTTGAAAGCTTATAAATGAAAAACGCTTTAGGCGTGCCTTAACTACGAACTAAGGAAAATTGAAGATCCGAAAATTATTTGTTTGTAACTCGATTACAAACGAATAGACATTATAAATTCTTCGATCGTAGCTAATTACATGGAAAGAAAATACAGCAATCAAATTAAATAAACGCCGGGTATTACCTGCTCCATATACTTCCAAAACGATGAATACAACTGCACTTCTGCAGTTTAATTTTTACTGACTTCAAAAACAACATTTGTCGCGATCTTTTTCTATTATACGAATATTTGACCGAGCGAGCGAAGCGAGCGAAGCGTCTAAGTTTCGAGATTGACCAAAAATGCTAATGTCCATCTGTCCTTCTGTCTTTCTGTCTGTAATTCTCTACAGGTCGCATTTTTCAACCGATTTTGACGAAAATTTGGCATAGGTATAAATTAATTAAACCTACAAAATGAGTAGAATAAAATTTGGAAAAACATTTTTTTTAGAGTACCTACCATACTCGCAAAGTGGGAGTGAACTTTTTTTTTCTTGTGAATCCCATAGTGTGGGATATCGTTGGATAGGTCTTTCAAAAATATTTCTGGTGTGTGAATACCATTTTTTCGATTTAGGGATCCGTTGGCGAAATATTAAGCTTTAAAGCGGTAATTTTTGTTAGAGTCACGTGTCCCCCCCCCCTGCCAGCTAAACGGTTGCTTCTGGAAATGTGAAAAAATTCATGGCAGTAGCATGTATAACGTAGTTACAAGGAAAACTATTACGGCTAAGTAGGTTCTATTAGTTTTTGAGTAATAGTGGATCGACTTATGAAAGTTGAAAAAATAAATTATGTTCATAGAACTGCATTGTAAAATGATAAAATTATTTTTTTCCGCGTGATATCCATGGTGTGGGGTATTGTTGGATGGGTCTTTCAAAAATATCGCGGGTGTGTGAAAAACATTTTTCGATTCAGGGATCCTTTTGCGAAATATTAAGCTTTAAAGTGCTAATTTTTGTCACTTTAGTAGGTACTTTTTCTGTCTCCAACTACAAAGTTGACTTTTGTTGGTTTCTTTTAGGTTTGGTTTATAAGGGCTGGCGAGGTATACTGTTCTCACGGAACTACTAGTTTACCCTATTTTACCGATTGTATGTAGGTACTTTGACTCAACTCAGATGTTTTGAATAAGTTGGCAATCCGTAAGTCGTGCGTAAATCGTTCGAATTTTAATTATGTATACCTATGATTATTTCTGAACCATTTTTAATAACTTGAGTTAGAAAATTAAATATGTTACCATACTTTGTGTATGTATTTAATTCTATCTGTTTATTTTACAGGTCAATGGTTTTCTGCGATCGATGTACTTGTGAGGAGTTGGTTAAACCTTATAAATTAGAGTCGGGGCCGACTTCATTCGATCTTTCATTTGAAAAATATTCCACATAAAATATTGTTCTTGTGTTTTTGACACGTTCCAGATCTTACAAATCCCGACCAAGACGTGCGTGCTTGATTTAGTGACCATAAATCCTGGATCCGATTCATGTTTTCTCTCGCATGACATCTAATTTAAGCTTATCGAAGTTTTGAAAATGTCACTTTCATAAAATCTTATCTTCTTTACATACAATCTTATATATACATAGTTTTAGTAACAAATTATTCGTCCGCTGTGAAAGTGTCCCTAAACGATCATGCTTGCATGACATGCAAACGTTTACGTGAATGTCATGCTGCATGATGGACCATCATGCTTGCTATCAATCAATACAGTGAAGTTACGGCCAGTACGTAGTTTGCATGTCATGCACGTCAATCACTACAGCTAGACGATCATGCACGAGCGTGAATCAAAAAATTTAGCCACTCCCATATGGATAAGTAATAAAAGCATTCTATGCTCAGATTAGATATTCTAATCTGAGATTCTATGGGTGTCAAAATCGTGTCAAACTAATCACAAAATTATGACTCACTCACACATTCTCATTTTCAAACTCCATATAAATTTGTATTAGCAATGTCCTCCCGCTACTCCGCTTCCTTTGTCCGCACCCCCCCTGTAATTGGCACCATAGGTTCCGATACTAAATATGCAAGATGCGAACTCCACAGGGAGCGCGCGCGCTACCAAAGAGATTTGAAACTTCTTGTGCATGAGTGACAGCACTGCATGTCATGCCGCATGATCGTTTAGGGAGCCCTTTAGAAATAATATTTTGAGATTGCATCCTATCTACCTATACAAATTTATTAAAACTGATTTGTTTGTTTGTTTATGTCAAATTGTCCAAACATTCTTATTCTTTTTATATCATGTGACGAGTATACCAGCGTCCACCTCACCAAGAATTTAATCAGATCGTTAAATGAACTGCGAATTCAACCTCTACGAAGTTCAACTTCCCTACTTTGAAACTCGAATGTAACTTTGTAGCTTCGACGATCCAAACCTGCGCTTTGACTGTCACTTAGAAACTTTGTACTTTGTAAGTTCACAATGAACGTTTAGTACTTTCTTTGTGATTTTAATTGCAGTTTAAAATCTCGTTTACAGTTTTATTCGTGTTGTTGAATACTCTCCCAGTGTTTTTGCATTGTAAATCCCGCGTAGGAGAACAATTTTATTTACAATGTGAAAGGAAATTGAAAATTTAAATGATTTTTTAAAGATGATTTAAAGTTCATATTTGCATGTGATTGACTAGGCATGGAGCTATAGTAGGTACGATCCCTAGTCGGGCCATGTACCAATGGGTTTTCTCGAAAACTTAAGTACATTCACTGACTGCTCTCAAACAGTGAAGGAAAACATCGTGAGGAAGCCTGCATACGCCGAAGAAGAAATTCTTAGGCGCGTGTGAAGTTCACCAACCCGCACTGGGCTAGCGTGGTGGAGTACAGCCGAGAGGGTCGAAAGGGTAGGCCAGAGCCCCAGCAGTGGGGACATTAATAGGCTGTTGATGATAAATAAGAGACTAAAATTGAGTTAAGCACCACCGACCGAATCGATACTTATTTTAACATTGTTCTAAGTCTGGCCTATTCTTAATGAATGAATGAAATCATTTATTTGATGCACTCAAGAGCAACACGACACAGAATATAGAAAAACAAACAATAACAACAGGTTAAATATGCTTTTTATATCATGTGACGAGTATACCAGCGTACTTTTAACATTGTTCTAAGTCTGGCCGACTATTTATGAATGAATGAAATTATTTATTTGACGCACACAAAAGCATCACAACACGGAATATAGAAAATTAAACAATAATAACAAGTCGACAAGAGGTTAAATATGCTTTTATATCATGTGACGAGTATACCAGCATACTTTTAACATTGTTCTAAGTCTGGCCGATTATTTATGAATGAATGAAATTATTTATTTGACGCACACAAGAGCATCACAACACGGAATATAGAAAATTAAACAATAATAACAAGTCGACAAGAAGTTAAATATGCTTTTATATCATGTGACGAGTATACCAGCGTACTTTTAACATTGTTCTAAGTCTGGCCTATTCGAGTAGAGAACATTTTAATTAATAGACATAAGATGCCGCTGTAAGTCATGTCTAGGTACCAGGAGCACATAATTATTCGTAGCTACGACTAGGGTGACTATATTGCCCGTATCTCCGAGGCTATAAAGTGTTCAACCGCTAAGAGAGCCTCTCCTAACGAGGGTCGCCTCGTACTGTGACAGTCACCGTATATTACCGTCGCATTTGGCGTTCAGCAGATTATAATCATATTTTAAGTCCATCCTAAGTAACTTTGTCTAGATATACATAGCTTGAGCTAAGGAGAGGGCTATGATTGGAGTTTCTTTGAAAGACATGATCCGTAATGAGGAGATCCGACGGAGAACTAAATTAAATAAAACTATTTTATTTAAGTAAGTTTGTTTTTAAGTTAAATAATAAAACTTTATTTCAGATTTATTTGTCCACTACACTATTTCAGACAAAGTCTAACTAACTAGAGCTATAGCTGAAAGGTTAAGGAAGCTGAAGTGGCAGAGGGCAGGCCACATCTGTCGCCGAGACAGCGGACCGGTACGCGCAGCGTGAGACGCCCCATCGCCAGGTGGACCGACGACCAGAAGAAGGTGGTCGGGAGCGGCTGGATGCGGAGTACGGAGGACCAGGTGTGGTGGCGTTCATTGGAGAAGACGTTGAAAGCCTGATATGATGATCATGATACATAAGACCTATAAATGATGACCCAATTCAACGCCAACCCTTTCTCCTCACTTTGGCAAACCTTTACAAACGCAAGCCAAACCCCTGCTCCACACGTTTGCGTTTGTAAAGGTTTGCCAAATGTGTACATGCAGCATAACGTTTTTGGTTATGGTTTGGATTTTGTAATATCGTTTAGATTTTTTCAGCGATTGGCCCCCAGGTTAAAGTCGTTTTCGATTCCGACTTAATCGAACTTTTATAAAATTTGGAAAACCAAAATTTCTATTGTTTCTCGTAAAAATAAAATCCTCAAACATACATAACTTATTTATTATTAAATTGTAATAGAGGTACTCTTTTCAACTGCCTCTCGATCTGTCTCACGGTTTTATCTTTTATTTTTGGAATCGCAAATATAGTGTACACGACACCATAAAGGTTAATACAGGCAAATATATAGAACAGACTGTATATTCCAACGTATTCCTCGATGTATTTGAAGGTATGTACGTGCAGAAGTTTGATTATTTGAGAGTATGTGTATATAACGCCCAGCATCTTGGCTCTTATCTGTAAAAAGAAAAGGCACAAATTCAGTCTGCATGATATTTGTCTGTCGAAACAGAGCTTTATTAAAGTTTTAAATATTTTATGAAAACTTAAAATATACACACTAAGTTAAACAGAAATACATATAAATAAAAAAGGTTTTATAAAATAAATTACTAAAATGTCGTTTGCACAAAATGTTATTTTCCAAAAATGTCATTTGCCAAAAATGTCATTTGCCAAAAATGTCTGAGAAGAAATGAGGAAGGGACATTTTGGGAAAAGGAAATTTCGGGACCTAATCCTACCTGTGCCTGTTTCGTTGGGTGCCCGCGAAGTTAACCTTAATTTAGTTTGTTTAAGTTATCTGTTAATTGTTTGCGAGTTTGTGTTATGTTAGTGAATAAATGTCTATCAATCCATCTATTAAGAGGCAGTGTAAGCAAGGTGGACCGACGATCAGGTGAAGGTCGCGGGACCCAGTTTTTTTTTTAAATCTTTATTTTATTTAGGGACTTTTGTGTTCTCCACATGTCAGTCCCATCGTACCCTGACCAAGATTTACTGACGAGGCGACTCAAAAATGTCATACAAAGATCGTGCCGCCACAGATGCAGGCTAGGACAAAATTGACTGAGCCAAACCTACATCTAGTGGATTCAGCTTGGGACCCAGTTGGATGAAGTTAGCGCAAGACCGGTAGTCGTGGAGATGCTTGGGGGAGACCTTTGTTTAGCAGTGGACGTCTACCAAGCTGAGATGATGATGATGATGATGATGATCTTATGAGGTTCTTACCTCAAACGTGTAAATCTCCACCATTATGACGGTGGGTAGTCCCCAAGACACGCCGTAAGCGCAGACCAGCACTGCCAGCGCCGCCACTGGCACCCACCGGAGCGTGGCTACGGTCAAGTCAGCCTGGGTGTACACCGCCAACACCCCCATGGAAAACACCATGGTTGAAAAGCCTATTGCCAAGATGTACTGCAAAAGAAAAAGAGGATATAGAAGTTTGATTTTGCTCAAGGTTTTTCGTTCGTTCAGTTTCGGAACGCTGATTTGAAATTTTTTATTATTATTATTTTTTATTTAATCTATTAAACATTGTGAATTACATTGACAATTGGTATTGAGGTGTTGATAAACCAGTGTATTGGTTTGTCCCAACACCACCATTCGTGCTGTCCATCGGTTAAATATAGCAAACAAGACATAAATTACACTAAGGTAAAGAAAGCATAACATTGGTATTAAAAGTTGATCAAAAAAAATCATAAAGTTAAGATCTCTTTGGTGCGTGCTCGCGGCCCCTTAAAGAGGCGTAAAAGCTATTCTGTATTCTGTGGTAAAATAAGCATTCTTATGTGTGTCAAAATCGTGTCAAATGTATGACAATACTGTGACTCACTCACACATTCTCATTTTCAAACTCCATTATAAATTTGTATTAGCAACCTCCTCTCGCTTCAGCTTCCTTTGTCCGCACCCCCCCTGTAAGTGGCACCATTGGTTCCCATACTAAATATGCAATATGCAGTCTTCATAGGGAGCGCGATGAATATGATAAACATGAATCTAGAAACTCCTTGGTGGGTGCCCGAGGGCTAAATTCCATCCTTCAAGATGTTTTAATATGTAGGAAAACCTTAAAAACCCACTGCTACGATCCCTATTACTCTGCAGGAGAAATTTTATTATCGGAAATTAAAATTTATCATCATAAATGGTCTACTCATTTCATTGTAACTGCACCAGCTGTATCAGCGCTGTGAAAACGAGTGTCAGTGACTAAAACGGGGGTGTCAATATTTCCCCTACAGGCATAGTGACATCTGATTATGTTGCAATGCCTTGCAGCGATTGGTACCGTTTACAAACAGGCTGTTGGTTATGTATTACTATCTTTTTCCCGTGGCTTCGCCCGCGTAAAGTTTTTCCCGTGTACGTTTTGAAACAGTGCCCTCTATGTAGGTGTTATGTTACTTAGGAGGTATTAGCGGATGCCCCGCGACTTTGTCCGCGTTAAAAAGTAGCCTATATGTTATTTCAGGATATAAGCTATCACTGTACCAAGTTGCATCAAAATCTGTTTGGCAGTATTTGCGTGAAAGAGTAACAAACATCCTCACATCCATATAGACTTTCGCCTTTATAATATTAGTGTAGGATAGGATAGTAGGAAGGATTATCATTTGTGATGGGACTCTTTCCAGGCTTATCCAGACTTGTATCACTGTGGCCATCGCTGATCTTTTTGTGATCATCCCGTTACAGTTCAGTGCTAGGCTTTGCATTCGTTAGGACCTTCGGCATGCTTTCGGCACTGATTTGTTTTATTACTTCATCAGATTGAAGTGAGTAGTTGCCCATATTGGTGTTTCTTTTACGTCACACTCGCACAGAAGGTGCACTGGAGTTTCCTCTGCCTCCTGGCTTTAGTGTCCCGGAGCTTGAGGTTGAACATGTGTCTGACCGCAGTGTCCAGTGAGACCAGTTTTAGTATATTTTGTTCGATATCATGACTATTTTGTTGATCCACAGTCTTTATCTTCTTTTTTTTTTTTTCTCGTTTGTTTATTTTTCTAAAGCACTACAAGTGGGGTTTCCATTTTCACGAGTTTATAGTGCTTTTAGAGAGCTTGTAGGTCAAAGAGATCCTTTTCCCTGCAACAACTAGTTTCTTTTTTTTTTCTGTTTTACTTTATTTTTAATTTACGATAAGTTTTACTTTGTTAAAAACTAGACAAACGACTTCTAACAAAGGCAAATGGACTGAAAAGTTCATGAAGAGTTTGCTTTTTGTTTGAACAATGTCTGGAAGCACCAGTCGGATTTGAAAAATTCTTTTGCATTTGATAGCTCAATTCTTGAACACTCTACAAACCTTACGAACTGAGCAATGAGAAAAAATCCACAGACTTTACGCAGTACGCAAGAATCTTAGTACATTGAAAATGTACCATAGTAGCTAGACGGTTATGAGCGACTGTACGTTATTTTTCGTCTCGTACCTTGAAACCCTCGCTACGCTCAGTATTCTATCTTTGATCCAGTCGCTTCGCTCGTGGTTCAAAGCACAAATCCTAGCACCCTTCGCTTGCTCAGTTTTCGGCGAACTATAACGTCAGCACAGCGATATTGACAAAATGAAAAAACTTTGGGGTCACGTATCTCTAAAACCTATGAAACAAACCTATACCTACGAACCTATGAAAGATAAAATTTCAAAATATATATATTTGGATAGTCCATCTAAGCGCAGAGGTGCTTTTTTCTCATTTTTTCGATATTCCAAATAGATTCGTTTAAAAAAAAATTTCAAATTTTCTTTCCAAAAAATCTCCAGATTTTTCCAAACTTTTTCAATTTAAAAAAAAAATTGCCAACTGATTTTCAAACTTTTAACGCAATAATGTGTCTCGATAAATTCTGCGCCTTTTGAGCCCTCGTCTGACCCCGTAGCCCTAAATTTCTAGAAGTTATCGCAGATTTTGTTTATTTCGTGAAATCGATCCCATAAACATGTTAAAAGTCATAAATACTTTAAAAGCCTGGGCGAGCTCGCGGGAAATAGCTAGTAAACTTTATAGTACATTTCGCTAGAAGTTGCTCCTTCGTTTATCACTTACTTTCCTATCCATGAGACGTATCACAGCCACACTGAACAAGCTTCCAGCGAACATACAGCCTACTATTAACGTCTTCTCAGGGTCTAGGTTCATATTCAGCTGCGCCAGCGTCTTCTCCTGGTCCAGAAATATAATGCTGCCGCACAGCATCAGCGTGGTTTGGAGAACGATGCCAATTTTAGTCACGTCTCTGTAGATTGCGGTTTTCACTGGAAAATATTTCGATTTTTGCTGTAGGTATTCAGTAGATTATTCTCATTGTTTGTATTTTTTAGTTTCCTTGTATCTCCTATGGTTTTGGACTACCCCTACCCCTCTTACTGTCTTGGTTTTAAAAATCACAATCCATAATAATCACAATATATTACTGGCAAGCGTAGAGCGTCAGTGGCCCTGGGGATAAGCGCGGCCTATCATATCGAAAGGTCCGGAGTTGGATCCCCGGTTGGGTCATGTACCAATGGGTTTTTCTCGAAACTTAAGTACATTTACTGACTGCTCTCAAACGGTGAAGGAAAACATCGTGAGGAAACCTGCATACGCCGAAGAAGAAATTCTTAGGCGCATGTGAAGTCTACCAACCCGCACTGGGCTAGCGTGGTGGACTATAGCCCGAACACCCTCGTTGAGAGGGTAGGCCTGAGCCCCAGCAGTGGGGAGATTAATAGGCTGTTGATGATGATGACTGTCAAGCCCGAACTACTAACTGACTTGACCGAGCAATATCTAATGATAAAATTCCTAATAGTACATTTTAGACTTTCGCGCTTTGTATTCATAATTATATAATTATTTACTGGTCTTATACACGAAATAGTTTTATTTACCCTGCCCGACGTTTCGACCAGGTTACACTGGCCGTGGTCACGAGCTGACTGGAGAGGCGAGCTGTCATAGTTGATCGCTGTGAGTAGTTTCTGAAACTACCCTCTGCTGATCTTGTATTATTGGAAAGTCCCGGCACACAACACTCACGGTAACCGCGGGTGTATTCGACGATAAGTGAATCCAGTGATCGATAAACTTAAATCTCGTGACTTATCGTGGACTTATATATGGAGTATATAGTGATCGAAGGTAGTTTCAGAAACTACTCACAGCGATCAACAATGACAGCTCGCCTCTCCAGTCAGCTCGTGACCACGGCCAGTGTAACCTGGTCGAAACGTCGGGCCAAGGTAAATAAAACTTATTCGTGTGTAAGACCCGTAAATAATTATATAATTAATAAAGGAGATAATTTTGATTAGCGTCTAAGATGAGTTCAACATTCTACTCGTAGCAGCAGCAGTGTTCCAAAGAATTCATTACCAGATTGCTTAATTTACTTACTAGGTACTTTAACAATAAAAAGTTAGCACCTAAGTGAATTCTTTATTTGATAAAAACCACAAATCCAACTTTCAACTTGCTAACTAAACAACCACTGGGAGAGAGACTTTGCATTCATTAAATCAAGTAGCTCAATGTTCAACTCACTTCAAGTATCCGAAAAGTTCAGTATTTTCTTGCGTATTTTTTTCAAGAGGTTTGGTTGTTAACGAGATCGGTCGGTGTGCGAGTAACTTTTATGATTCGGGATTTTTTTTTGAGTATGTGTATGGGAATTACTTAATATGCCAAGTAAAGATTAAGTAAGTATGCCGATTATTTGAGACTATTATGGATCACATGAAGGCATAAATATGTGACAAAGATTTGGAAAAAAGTTAGGCCCGGATCCAGTTATAATTTTTTTGAAACCACAATTAGTACGAATTATTTGTCATACCGCATGCTTTTCACAAAAACGAAGAAAATAATTTCAACTTAAATCTTAACTAACAATAACCATGACAAGCAATAAATTCTAGTTACAATAGTAGTTCAATGCCCTAAATGTTTTTTCAGTCTCTTTATCTACGCAATTACGTCGAAAAATGAGTTTTTTTTCCTCAAATCTTGTGTTATTTACTGGATAATCCTTAATTATGCTACTTAACGCCACCCACAATGTCTCTGAAAGGAAATTTCTCTCGCCCCGTGGGAAATGCGCCGTCTCCAGATTTAATCAAAATAAAATTGTAGGGCCTGATGGTCTGAAGCAGCGTCGCATCAAGTGGAATTTTGAACTAAAATAATTCCAGTCCACAAACATGCGTCAATTTTGCCTACTTGTACATTTCTGAATACAGTGATAGATTGACTGACTGACAGATTAATAGATGATTGAAAGATTGGCCCTGGCGTGGCACGTGTAACGCGTTAGTTAATTAAATAATGTATGTGGTGGCTCGGGTATTGGGGCTCGTAAATAATACGATTTTTAGCTAAGGGTTTGCGCGTGTGACTCGACCGCTCGGCGCAGTGTCGATCGTAGGCAATCGTAGCACTGCCCCAGTGTTGCCAATGCCCCAGCATAAATACTACACTGCGGCAATGTTGCCAGTTATGATATTTACTCCATGCAATGCGAGTAGCGGCGAGTCCTCCGATTATTTATTATGTGTCAGTATGCCACAATGTACTTACAAATCCGATAAACCGTCAGATCCCCGTGATCTTTAGCCCTGTCTCTTTCGAGTTGTAAGTTCGTCAGCTCCTTGGTCACATTCATACTGTTTTCTGGTAGAAGCTTCAACTTTGCTATACTTGTTTTTGCTGCCTGAAAACAGAATTAGAATAATAAACAACCAACTTCATCAACTGCTTCCGCGGTGTTCTGTGTCATTTGGCAATGTGAAGGCATTCGTTCAGTTCGTTTATTTTAAACTAGCTTTTTCCCGCGGCTTCGCCCGCGTAGAAAAGCTATTCCCGTTTACATTGTGAAACAGCGCCCTTTATGTAGGCATTTGTTACTTAGGGGGTATTAGCGCACGCCCCGCGACTTTGTCCGCGTTATAAAGTAGCCTATATGTTATTCCAGGATATAAGCTATCAGTGTACCAAGTTTCATCAAAATTTGTTCGGTAGTTTTTGCGTAAAAGAGTAACAAACATCCATCCTCACATCCTTACAAACTTTCGCCTTTATAATATTAGTAGGAAAGATAGGACAGGACAATTTGTCAATACACTCATGTTGTAAAAACAAATGTCATTACAGACACATTACTATCTTTTCCCTAGCGGCTATAATCGCAGTTTTATTTGATCACTACCACTTGGAACGAAGGAAACAATCCCCTAATCAGGTAATTCGTACAATCCTTCTAGCCGTGGAACCGAGTCGAGTCGAGTCACGTATCCAATTCGCTGTGAACTGTTTTGTTGACCACGGAAATAAATCAAAATAAAACCGCCGTGCCACGGCAGTATCACCAGTATAAGATATAATTTTGTTTTCACCCCTTGCAATTCTTATTATTAATTTTTACGCGATTAAAATAATCTCATCTGACAGTTAATAATAATAATACCTACTACAACAACGCGTACCTATTCAATTCATTTTAATGTTATTTGAGAAATTTTTGAGTTAAAAGGACAAGCACTACCAACTCAAGGCAGAAATCAAAAGAGACACTAGACAAACACTAAGCTAAGAATCAAAATCGTCATGCATTCACTTGGAAGTAAACGAAGAAAATTCTCACCCGATTTAATCAAGCAATATTTGAGAATAATTGAATGTTCTTGTAATTGCCAAAACGTAGCAACATACCTATGGTTATTTTTTTAATAGTATAACAAGCCTTAATAACCTGCATACGCCGTAGAAGAAATTCTTATGCGCATGTGAAGTCCATCAACCCGCACTGGACTAGAGTGGTGGACTATAGCCCGAACGCCCTCGTTGAGAGGGTAGGCCTGAGCCTCAGCAGTGGGGACATGTTAATAAGCTGTTCATTTGATACCTTAATTAGTCCTGACGAGTTGACCTTTCTTTATCGGTTTACTTATCTCTGTGTTAATCTGTGTTTCTTGAGGTACGAACAAAAAGTTAAAGCATCTTTATGACTTGTTTCGGACCCTTTGAATACTTAATTGTATGATTGTAAGTAAAGTTGCACTTTCTTCTTTTATTCCGTAGGTTTTTCTTTATCCTGTCACATACCTTTCACATCTTTTTGAAATAATAGGATAGTCAAGAAGACAGAGGTGTCCCCTCGGGGATATGAAGCTTTCAGGTAGTAGTTTGTTTTACTGACCTGTATATTTTTATTGTACGAAATCGTTGCCAATTTTTAGAGCAATTCAAACTCATGCTATATAGATTACGTCATTGAGAACTCTAAACTGGGTACCTACTTATAGTTTCAAATTGTCAATGACATCGATGAAGTGTTATTTCAGCCCCTAGAGGCGTTGCCAGGAAATTTTACACGTTATTTTCTAAGTGTCAGCTCGGTCCAGTAGTTTTTGAGTTTTTGAGTCTGGCAGAGAGAAAATCAGACAGTTTTTTAAGTGAAATGAAAGGCTACCTAATAGTAATAGTAGGGACAGGTTCACCATGTGACTCTATGGGAACTATGGTGTCAGCCCCTGTGTTTACCTGTAATTCCTCTTCTCACCCAAGAGTTCGCTGCACAATTTAATGTCCTCGGGTTCAGGACAGGCTGTACCCAGGTACATTGCATTCGCACAGCAGGAGTTCCAAAACTTCAAACTTACCTGATTCTTTCCCACCATGACCAAGTAACTCGGCGATTCATAGATCACCAGCATCGATATGAACTGTATCGCCACCAACGCCACCATCAAAAACATCATCTCCTCATCACCTATCACCAGCTTCATCAGATACCCCGCTGACGTCATCAGCAACATCAGTGATACAGTCAGTCCTCTAATCTCATCATTGCTGATTTCTCTTATGTATATTGGTAGGACAGTGAAAAGGCCTCCAGAGGATATTCCAGCTAATACGTGGAGAATTATGAAATTGATCTCGTCTGGTGGTAAGAACAGGGGTATGCACGACGCCTGGAAAATAACATGAAAAC
Organism: Metalampra italica; assembly: GCA_949699065.1. Classification (NCBI taxonomy): domain Eukaryota; kingdom Metazoa; phylum Arthropoda; class Insecta; order Lepidoptera; family Oecophoridae; genus Metalampra; species Metalampra italica. The sequence continues at coordinate 6,477,216 of OX452991.1, read as the reverse complement.
AAATTCTTTCTATACAGAGTTTTAACAATAGACCGCCTAGACCGTACTAATGAAGCTACTGTATAATTTATTGTACAATAAACTATTTAGCACACAGCATTTATTTTTCTGAGTGCTGTGGATTTTGTGAAAAAAATAAAATAAAATAAAGAGTAAGTACTTATTTGAATAAATAATGTTACATCAATTGATAATTGATTGTTATATGAAATTTAAGTTGGCTAACACCATTCTTAGGCTAAGGTCAATGTAAGAGCGTAGAGCCATTAATAAGTAGATAAAGCTAGTTAGAGCAATGAAGATAAGAATTTAACAAACAATGTTACTATACCATTAGAATGTACTGATTACATTACTAATACCTATGATACCATAGTCAGTGTTAGCAGTTAATTTACTACACTAATTCTGGAGTAAATAGTATATTTTTGCATAGCCATTGTTTTATGGAAATTACATGGAATATTAAATGTAGGAAAAAAAAGGGAACTAATATCAGTATGGATGTTATGAACCCAACTTACAGCCTGCATCAAACTGACACCGTAGATGCCGCATCTCCTCCCATACCTGTCGATCAGGCAGCAGTACACTGGCCCTGACACAGCAGTAGCCAGGATCATGGCAGTGGTGCTCCAGGGTACATCGTCTGCAGCTACGAAGTGGCCGGAGTGGGCTGATGAAGACAACTCAATCGTCTCCACGCCATGGGTGAAGAATGGAAGACTGGCTGAAAGGTAAATTATGCTCTGGTGGACTTTAGATGATCACGTTTGTCGGAGAACCGAAAACCGCTGGGGTAGACGAGTTCTCGAGTGGAGAACACGACTGGGCAAGCGTAGCGTGAGACGCCGCGTAAGGCGGCTGGCAATAACTGGATGCGGGGAACCGAAGATCGGGTTCAATGGCGCGTCTTGAGGGAGGGTCAGGCTGATAATGATGCACATTAGATATTGCGACTAGAGTATAACTTGACTTGTAGTGCAATTCTAAAAGTGAGCTCTAACTATTTCTCACTTCTCAACAAAAGAAATTAAGTATTTTTTTATTCTTCTCTACTTCTTGTTTTGTCCATCCAATCTTCTATTGCTTTATCTACTCCAGCATTCTCCTCGTGTTCTTTTTTTCTTCCTGATCTAGAATCTCCTAACTTTGGAGTCTTTGTAATTGGCAATCACGTCACTTTACGTCGTAAAACAAAAATTATTCACGATTCATTCATAGATGACGGCGGATGGAATTCGAATTGTGACTGATTTTCCACGCTTCGGGCTCATTAGACATGCCACGGCTGAGTTCGTGCATTACTCTATTTCAGGGTCACTAAGAGGTGTCCTTAGTTAGTTGTTTACAAACAAATCAGTCCCTCTTTGGAGTCACTGAATTCATTTGCAGAGCATTTGACAGTTGGAGAAGATGGGAAGAAAGCTATGTATACTCTAAGGAAGAAAGAGACCGTCGACCCGGAATAGAGACTGATGAGGAACTCTATTTTTGTTTGGAGAATTTAGTTGGTTTTAATAAAGCTATGGACACTTATCTATAAAAGTACAAACGTATGAATGAAATTACAAATCAGGAAGAGAAAGATGGAAGAAAAAAGGACGGAGTTAGAGATCGAGATTTAGCTAATGAGAACAGGACAAAAGAGGTGAGAAGAACAGAGATGTTTTACGTAAAACGCGCTGCGGCTGTGCCAAGTACAGTCTAACTAATTTTTCCAAAATGGCGAGCAATGTAGGGACTATGTAATTTTACGGAAATTGACAGTTTGAAGACAGTAATATCTGTAAAAGGATACACGTTACCCATACTAACTTAACGACAAATCTAATAAACGTCCTTTCTCAAGTGACGTAGCCGCAGGGATTTGTCCCGAAGCCTTCAATACTATAACCCTCAGGGTGTCGTCGCTGTAGGATATTATCACGTATATATATATATAGGTATGAGTGATTTCTCGAAAATCAAAAAATGACGTCCATATTCTGCAGAGTTTTCAAATTTTGACAGCCACATTCTAAAGGATAAAGTAAGCAATACTTGGAAACGGGCCTACTTGCAATTTTCATAGAATTCGGTGGTTCCCAGGAATTTTCGACGATTCAGACCTTACTTAGGAATTTAGGAATCCTTAATTGAGTACCCTGCTTCCTTTTGTTAGCCAATTTAATCTAATAGAAGCCAATGTGGGCTACATTGGCTCAATTTAAGCTCGCCTCAAGAGCCCTTTATTAACAGGGTGTAATTTAATGAAAGTTAACTGTTCGGTAAGAGCGTCAATGGCCCTGGGGATAAGACGCGGCCTATCATATCGAAAGGTCCGGAGTTCGATCCCCGGTTGGGTCATGTACCAATGGGTTTTTCTCGAAACTTAAGTACATTTACTGACTGCTCTCAAACGGTGAAGGAAAACATCGTGAGGAAACCTGCATACGCCGAAGAAGAAATTCTTAGGCGCATGTGAAGTCTACCAACCCGCACTGGGCTAGCGTGGTGGACTATAGCCCGAACACCCTCGTTGAGAGGGTAGGCCTGTGCCCCAGCAGTGGGGAGATTAATAGGTTGTTGATGAACTGTTCGGTAAAGATCGGTATCGAATTCTATGAGAATTTATTTATTTAAAACTTTATTGCACTGAATTGTACAAAAGGCGAACTTAATGCCAATGGCATTCTCTACCAGCTGACCTTTGAATTTGAGAACTGAAGGTTATATTATGACAAATGATCGGTGGTCAAAAACTCAAAACTTATCTATCTTTCTCCTTTTCTTTTCTATCTGTTATTACTAAGTATTTTATTGTACAGTCGACCGCACGTCAGTGGAAACGCATTGACATTGAGCTGGCCTAGTCTATTAAGGAGTTGTACTATGAGAGACCAGTTTTTAATGGTTTTGTTTCCACTGACGTGCGGTCGACCGTACCATGATTTTCGAATATTCCTTGAAAAAAGAGGAAAATAAAATTCTAATTTTAACTAACATGGATAGGTACCATGTAATTAAGTATTTTTATAGCTTTATATGTTTTCGTAATATATTTTAACTCAATTCTTTGTTCTTTATATTTTTATCAAGTATCTTGACAGGTTAGGTAATTTTACAAAAATATACGTTTTCTGTTTTGTCTATTGATAATGCGCTTACTTAAAATGTAGTAATTAATACCTAACATTGTTAATTTTATTCGGCTATTGAGTTGATAATTCAAAAATTCGACTTGTCTTTGTGTAGGTATGTGTTTGTTTAAGACATACTTTGCGTCGGAGTGTACATACGTGTAAAATAATTTAGAATGGATACAGCTGTTTAATAGTGTACTTACAGAAATTGTAGACATGAAAAACATGATAAAAAAAATTGCGCTTATACGATCATTATTGCTAATTTTTACCACAGTAAGTAATTAAGCGTACTTTTCTTACTGACGTTACTTTCATTTAAAATTAGTAAAAAAACGAACTGGGGTCTAACGACGAATAGAAATACTATTAAATTTAAAATTCGCTGTTACGTCCCACTTGGGACATTCGGTAGTGGGGTCTAACGACGAACGACTCAAACTTTATAATTGCGTGGAAACAAACACAATGGATTTAGTACTTAAATAAGATAATTATATTTTTAAAAAACCTACCTAAAAAGGATATAAGCAACTGCTTCCAAATAGTCTCTTTATCACCATTAACTGTAATATCCACATTCTTAGTTAATGTAAACACCATTCTGTCCGTTTCAGTCTTTAGAGAAATATCACAGTTTTTTAACCACTTTTAGGCGGTCACTATTCTAGTTTTTGTAGCCGACTGCGGCGAAGCCCAAAAGGAGGGCTGTGTTTTGATTCTATGTTTTCTAACCAGTGAACTCACAACACTGCTGTTTCTAACACCTGACTAAAACACTTTTGAACACTGATCATTGAATTACTCATTTATACATCACTACCTGATACGATTGCGTGTTGTATATAAAGTTGAAATAACTGAACGTGTATCAACAAATTTACATATAAATTAACGCGGCATTAAAACTGAAACCCTTTGATAATGAAATGATAGAAGCGGTTTATTCCTTGTTCATTTGTTTTTAAAGTAAACTCAGTTGTATGTTCGCGCGAGTCACTAGTTATATTTACAGATTTTTATAGCGTAGATAGAGAGGCAGGTGCGTTCGGAAATGTTATCGAGGTTATTGGTTTCCTTGTACGTGACGTCACGGTTTAGTCCCCTGTCAAAGCATCTATCTGAGTTTAAACGACGTCGATACTCTTTAACGACTAAGTACGCAAAACTTTATGTAAGATCTGTTGACTCAGGCCATAACGTCCAATATTAAGTACCCGCAACGTCCATTTTTCAGTTTTAAATTATATGAGGAAATGGACTTATATGGAGAATAATTCTGATAATTTTTGCAAACGCATTTTTTTTTCAAACTAATTTCCTTTTCGCATTTTTCCTGGACGCGACCCTATCCTACATCGGTCCACCAACATTCTGTATCTGTGATAGGTATATTTATTTATTGTAAAATATCTTTACCAAATATAATATTGATTGATTGATTAAAACGAGATTTGGTAATTCATACAAAGATTTTACTTTGTATGAATTTTATTAACACCAACGGTGCTCGTAGAACTGACGGCCGTTGGGGCAGAAAGGTTCTCGAGTGGCGACCACGTGTCGGAAGACGCAGTGTAGGCAGGCCTCCCACAAGGTGGACCGACGATCTGGTGAAGGTCGCGGGACCCGGCTGGATGAGGTTAGCACAGGACCGGTCGTCGTGGAGATCCTTGGGGGAGGCCTTTGTCCAGCAGTGGACGTCTACAGGCTGATATGATGATGATGATGAATTTTATTTATTTATTTATTTTCTAAAAGGAAGATTACGACTTTTATAGTCTAACAAGGAATATAAACCTTAGATATGTATAAGTCAACTACAATCAAACTCACTACCAAATCTCGTTTTTGTTTCATTCGAACCTATTTATCTTTAAAATGCAGCTAAAACTAAAAATCATAAGTTACACCAATAAGTTACAATATTCAGTGTTGCTTACAAGTGCTTATAAATTTTACTCTTGGCCTGGAGTGTGTTTTTGAACGCTCCCCTCTGTAGAAGCTTGTTGTAAATACAATTGGAGCCATAAACCCGGACGTGAGACACGGCGCGTCTGTACGGTACAGACAATTTACTCATTGAGTACACGTTTAGATTAGTGGAGTAGTTACTCTGTATTACAGGCCTACTTTCATACTTACATAGAGTTAAGATCTCTTTGGTGCGTGCTCGCGGCCCCTTAAAGAGGCGTAAAAGAAGCATTCTATGGGTGTCAAGATCGTGTCAAATGTATGACAATACTGTGACTCACTCACACATTCTCATTTTCAAACTTCATATAAATTTGTATTTGCAACCTCCTCCCGCTACTCCGCTTCCTTTGTCCGCACCCCCCCTGTAAGTGGCACCATTGGTTCCCATACTAAATATGCAAGATGCAGTCTCCATAAGCGCGCCACCGAGATTCGAACCTTCCTGCATACTTCGAACGACTTAGTGAGATGAGGACTTTCCGGAGTTGTATTGTCCTGGATTACGAAATCGCGCAAGAACATAAATCGCGAAATTATTTTGTAGAAATGGTAGGACGACGGCTTAGGTAAGGTAGGTACAGTCAACCGCACGTCAGTGGAATCACTTTGACCTTGAGTTAGCCTAGCCTATTAGGGAGTTTCAATACTATGAGAGACCGTTTATGCTGGTTTTCTTTCCACTGACGTGCGGTCGACCGTACTTCAAATAGTTTTCTGGGAAAGGATTTCAATTCAATTCAATATTTTTTATTGGACATTAAAAAAATTACAAATAAAAAACAGACAACAATGCAGTGGCATTACCTACCTACATCTAGGCGGCCTTATCGGTAAGAGCGATTTCTTCCAGACAACCAATTAAAACTTCAACAAACATTTATCTGTGGTTCTGATAATATTCTCTAACATTTTAATGTTGATAGTGATAAAAGTCGTCAAAGTAAAAAAAAACGAACGCTGGTAACACTGAAATCATTGACATAATTGTGACATTTTCGTTTAAAGAGGTTGCTAGTAATACATGCTGTCATTACATAAATAAACTAGATGTTTCTATTCGATCAATAGTACATTGTTAACCTAGGTGTGAAAGTAACTTATTTAAGTCCCGAGACGGGGTTTAGCGAGGGCGCCAATAGTTCGAGGGACCTCTAAATAAGTCTTGAACCCGAGGGAAACACTGTGCTTTTCATTAAGAATACACTGAAAGTAAAAACAAATACATAGAATGAGTGTTAATACAAATCTCTGCTATACGGAAGTATAAACAAAACTCTACAACTCGAAAAACAAATGAAGATCGGATTGCCGCTTTCTTGTCTACTTTGTTTTTTTTCTGTGACCGGCCAGCTATCTGCCATTATTTTTCATTGAGAAAATGGTAAATATTTTGCCCAAATCTATGTTATTTTAAAGAAATAGTTGACAGTAATAATTATAATAAAGTCATTAAAAATATATATATTCTTTAATTATTACATAACTTTATGTTATTTCAATTTTACATCGCGCTGTAATTAAGTGGCTGTATAGACAGTTGGAACATGGTCCAATAGAAATGTCAAAATAGTACTAGTTTTTTTTAATATAATTTGACAGCTGTTAGTTGAAAGCGATTCTCCCTAGGGCTGAGATGTATTACTTTCAACCCGCTCCTCAGGCAACTTCAGACCTACTTTCAGAGTATGAGTAATGAAAACATTTTTAATGCCTCACTTGGTAGATCATTCATATTATTACTAATTATCTATTGTGATCTTAAAACAACTAAGTAATGTTCTTGCAATAAAACGTAGGTATGAATTTGAATAGACAGTTGAAGCCTACATTGTAATTGAAAAAAAGTTTGATGAATTAATAAATAGGTACCTACTTTACCGAAGACTAAAAATAAGAGACATTTATAGAACGGGTAAAAGGAGTTCAACTCGAGTAAAACTTTCCTGGTAATTGGGACACTTTAAATTAACGGGTAATTTTGGGTAAAATTGACATTTTGACAAATTTACGTAAAATAAAATTACCTTAAAGTCTACGCATCGCATAGGTACTACAGAAATAGCTTCGATGACAATTAAAAATTTTATGATCGCTTTTTTTACAAAACATCAGATCGCAGGTCGTCGCTCCATCTAGCCCGGGACACTATTAATATAAATATTTACAAACCACTTGCATGCCAGTCAAGTCATGTTATTCCATATTCCTTTATTTGCTTTCCACAAGGTAATTTAAGATGTTACAAATTTTGATAGGCAGTACCTGTATACATGTGGCAGTTTGTTGATTTTATTCAATCACGTGTCTTTCTGATTTATGTGTCTACGGCTAATCTGCACGATCCTGTTAAAAATTAATAATTATTACAGGGATTTTCAATTGTGATCTTTTATAGTATTTTTACCCTGAATTCTTATTGACTTGGTTATACAGGAATACCTATGTTCAGGAGTGGACTAGTGGCAGGCTGATGATTCACTATTAATTTCAAGAAGATTCGAACCTCTTTGGTCGCGCGCGCGATCCCTGTGGAGATCGCATCTTGCATAATTAGTATGGGAAACGAAGAAAAATTCGGTGTCAAAATTAGGGGGGGTGCGGACAAAGGAAGCGGATTAGCGGGAGGAAGTTGCTAATACAAATTTATATGGAGTTTGAAAATGAGAATGTGTGAGTGAGTATTAATATTAAATCATACATTTGACACGATTTTGGCCCCCCTAAAATGCTTTAGTTACTCATCCATATGGGAGAAGCTTTTTTTTAAATTCATGATTAATTTTAGTTATAAGGTTTCTATGCCAACTGCTGCAGAAGAAGCGAGAGACACGGAATACAAGCTGGAAGCACCGCATGGTGATTTAACTGGAGATTACACAATTTGTATTCTGAGCGAAATACGACTGTAAACGTACGAAATGTTAGCAAGAATACACATTATGCGAACCATAACGTCCGTAGGTGAGTTTTAAGTTGGTTTAATGGCGGTACATTTGGATGTAATAAAACGTGAAATATAAAATTTAATTGGGGAGGCGTGAGACGCTGTCATGTTGGTAGCTGAAAGTGCAATTGTCATAACTATGTGAAGTCGATTGGGATTATTCACGTCATGACTAAATTTTAGAATCTTGTGCTCTTTTTAGGGTTTCGAACCTCAAAAGTAAAAAGGAACCCATAAAGGATCACTTCGTTGTCCGTCTGTCTGTCAAGACTCTTTTTTAAGGAACGCGTGGAGGTATCAAGTTGAAATTAATATCAAATACTCAGGTCTGCAATCCCTTAGAGCTGTGGAAAAATTAAACTTCTAAGTCAACGCAGTAAACAGATTTGCCATTTTTGCCGCATTTTTGAATAGTTTGGTGCTCAAAACCTATGGGGTACTTCAGGTTGACCTAGAATCTTGAAATTTGGCAGGAAGCAATGTCTTAAAGCACAATGGAAAAAATCCGAAATCAGTGAATTTGTAGTTATACCACAAAATAAAATCTATAACCAACAAACTTAATTTTGCGTATCCAAATCATCCATGTAAGTTAGTAGATACATAAATCAAGTAATATTACCTAAAGACTTTCGAAATTTTTAAAATTAGTTTGTACGGAACCCTCAGGGCGTACTCGTAACCCAAAATTATTAAATACCGTTCATGGCAAATGTAGAATTCTCAACGTTCTCTTCGCATATGCATGTGCACGGAACAGACTCATTTAGAGCATTAATTAGTGCATGAAATGCATATTAACACTTAAAATTATATACTGCATGCTCTCTTTGAGGTGTCTGTTTCAGCTGTGTACAGCCACAATCAGATCTCTTATTGTGTTTTGAGTAGAGTAAAGTTCCACGATGTCTCCATAATAATATATTACTCTTACATCTAATAGCCTCAACCTAGATAAGAAATCACTTTATTCGTTAATAAAATTTGATCACTTTATTGGTTACCTATTTTCATTTCGATAATAGTCATATCAGAGAGACGTCCACTGCTCAACAAAGTCATCTCCCAGGGATCTCCACGACGCCCGGTCCCGCGCTGACCACATCCAGCCAGGCCCCGCGACCTTCACTAGATCGCCGGTCCTCCTTGTGGGAGACCTGCCTACGCTGCGTCTTCCGATGCGTGGTCGCCACTCGAGAGCCTTTCCGCCCCAACGGCCGTCAGTTCTACGAGCGATGTGCCCAGCCCACTGACACTTAAGCTCCAAAATTCTTTATTATAACTTTTATAGCAGTGAGTACAGATAATTGACCGAGCGAGCGAAGCGAGCGAAGCGTCTACGTTTCGAGACTGGCCAAAAATGCTCTTGTCCGGCTGTCTGTCTGTCTGTCTGTCTGTCTGTCTGTCTGTCTGTCTGTCTGTCTGTAATTCTCTACAGGTCGCATTTTTCAACCGATTTTGACGAAAATTTGGCATATGTATAAATTAATTAAACCTACAAAATGAGTAGAATAAAATTTTGAAAAACATTTTTTTTAGAGTAACTACCATACTCGCAAAGTGGGAGTGAACTTTTTTTTTCTTGTGAATCCCATAGTGTGGGATATCGTTGGATAGGTCTTTCAAAAATATTGCTGGTGTGTGAATACCATTTTTTCGATTTAGGGATCCGTTGGCGAAATATTAAGCTTTAAAGCGGTAATTTTTGTTAGAGTCACGTGTCCCCCCCCCCTGCCAGCTAAACGGTTGCTTCTGGAAATGTGAAAAAATTCATGGCAGTAGCATATATAACGTAGTTACAAGGAAAACTATTACGGCTAAGTAGGTTGTATTAGTTTTTGAGTAATAGTGGATCGACTTAAGAAAGTTGAAAAAATAAATTATGTTCATAGAACTGCATACGTAAAATGGAAAATTATTTTTTTCCGCGTGATATCCATGGTGTGGGGTATCGTTGGATGGGTCTTTCAAAAATATCGCGGGTGTGTGATAAACATTTTTCGATTCAGGGATCCGTTTGCGAAATATTAAGCTTTAAAGTGCTAATTTTTGTCACTTTAGTAGGTACTTTTTCTGTTTCCAAAGTTGACTTTTGTTGGTTTCTTTTAGGTTTGGTTTATAAGGGCTGGCGAGGTCTACTGTTCTCACGGAACTACTAGTTATTATACTTTATAACTTAAAGGGAATCTTTGTTCGGGATTCTTCTCTTGTTAGGAGGTCAGGAATACCTGGCGACACTACAACCCTTTGGGATCTTTTGTACCAAACCTCTATCCACCAACGGTGCCGTAGTCCATTTCTGGTGGACTTTACATAGGTACTTAGAATAGAAATCGTAATCTTTCAAAAACTGACGTCCTCTCCATGCAATCCACACTGTTCGAGCCGAGTAAAGGTAGTTTACTTTTTAGGTACAACCTGGTTCTCCAAGCTGACTAAAAATTCATCGTGTTCCGTATATTTTCAGCAAGTAAATTCCTTTTACCAACAATTTTTCAATTTTTACCTCCACACAATATTGTGTTAGGAAAGAGTTGCTTCGTTAAAATTTATTTTCTTGAAAACTCTTCTCTTACAGTTTTATGCGAGAGAAACAGTAGAAAAGTGCAAGATTATTTTCAGTTACCCACGTACAATAATGTTTGGTTTTAATTTAAGTTGTGGGATATAATAATGTGGTGGGCTATTCATTGCATGTGAAGACCACCACCCCGCACTGGGCTAGCGTGGTGGACTATAGCCCGTACGCCCTCGTCGAGAGGGTATGCCTGGGCCCTAACAGTAAGGACGTAATAGGTATATCATAGGCTGTTTATTGATTGATTATTGCGATATTAATCGCGGGGGGATAAGAAAAACAATTAGGTACCTTTTTCCAATTTTAGAATTTAAAATGTTTTCCAAGGTCTTCCATTAATTTAAGATACTATGTTACTTTAAAGAATTTTATTCCTACGATTGACCCTTTTAAAATACAGATTCGTTTATTAAAAATTAGTCGATTCACGGCTCAGGCAGGTGATTTAAAAAAATTAAATTAGGTTGTTCTGTACTTAAAAAATGAAATAAAAAAAACTTGCTAACGGAAAGTACTCTAAATATTTAGAGTACTTTCCCACCAGGAGGCATTCGTTTGGTTCATTAATATAGTCAAAGTCAAAGTCAAAACTATGTTATTGCATGTAAGTACACTGGGTACATTTATACGTCAATTTTTTATCTACCACCGCTTCCAAGGTGTTATATAGTTCTATCTTATCCACCATTTAGATTTAGTGTTAGACAATTCATCGCTGATTTTGCAATAGGGCCGGCCTATTTCAGTACTTTTTGTTCTGAGATCGGCCCAGCGAACTTTAATATAGAAGTATTAGTTTTTATAAATTTATTTTAAATTGTGATTAATAAAAACAAATGCAATTATGATATGCTGGTCTGAAGTAACAAAACATGTAAGATGATTATAGACCATATCGCTATGCGACAAAGTATACATTTGCTTGTATTGAATTCTACATAATACATGACAGAAAATTTAAGACCCACATTAAACAACAACTTTGTAAGAAAGCTTATTATAAAACAGTCGATTATTTAAATGACAAACATGCCTGGTGTTAATGTTACTTCAGCCTCGCACAACCTTTACAAACAATAATGTTATGTATAAGCTCGATTTTAAAAGATGTGTTGCGGAAGTTTGTTGCGCCGCTTCTTCTTCCCAGTTCTAACACCTTGGAAGCGGTGGTTGATAAAAAAATTACGTTGTATAAATGTACCCAGTGTACTTACATGCAATAACATAGTTTTGACTTTGACTTTATGATCTTTACTACTCATACCTACTATACTCACCCAGTGCGGCGACTCTTGTAGTGTCGTCATTTTAAAGGCTTAGCAGTATTTCTATACATATTAAAGTTCGCTGGATAGGCCCTTTAACAAAATCAGTGACGAATAATTATACTATAACGTAATTAATGTCTATTTAATGTTAATGAGCGTTCAAGCATTCGGCGTCGTGTCTGACAAATAAAAAGTAAACGTGATGACGTCACATCGGGCGTCAATGTAAAACGAAATGGGAGTTTCGTGTTTTGTTTACGTGATACCAAAGCCTTCGTGGACGTAACTTAGATTGTTTGGGGTTCTGAACAAATAGGATTTCCTTTTTATGAATAAACTTGTGAAAGGACAGTGGGTTTAATATGCGGAAGGACCACATTACAAGGACGGCCTTCGTCTTATAAAAAAAAAATTATGTGTAAAAAATCTCTGTATAGGTTACAAACTGGACCAACGACCAAGTGAATTGTACCAGTGTGTCTACGAGAATAAACAATTTTAGCACGAACGATACTTCGCACTAATGACACGTCGCACTATCGTACATCGCACACACGTATTTCGCAATAACGATACTTCGCACTGATGACATATCGTACTATCGTACATCACACACTCGTATTTTGTACGAACGATACTTCGCACAAATGACACGTCGCATTATCGTACATCGCACACTCGTATTTCGCACTATAGATACTTAGCACAAATTACATATCGTACATCGCACACTCGTATGTCGTACGAACGATACTTCGCACAAATTACTTATCGTACATCGCACACACGTATTCCGCACGAACGATACTTCGCACAAATTACATATCGCACTATCGTACATCGCACACACGTATTTCACAAGAACGATACTTCGCACTAATGACACGTCGCACTATCGTACATCGCCCACTCGCATTTCGCACTATCGATACTTAGCACAAATGACATGTCGCACTATCGTACATAGCATCACTCGTATTTATTTCGAACTATCGATACTTCGCACAACACTCGTTTCGGACCCTGCCTCTCAGAGGCAATCCGTTTTCCATAGCCCATAGCCAGGTTGCATTTGATTACTGGATGTTTTTGCATTCCCTGACACCACCCGTCATCTTTTACCCGTTTATTTTATTTCGTTGAAACGTGAAATGTATTCGCGAGGACGCGAACGTGAAATATCTCAAACGCTGCTACAAATAAATAGTTTTCCAGTTGACTCGTAGATTCATTCGTGTAGAAATTTTTAACTCACAGCATACCTAGTTCACAAGTCGCTGAAAAATTTTAGTAAACGGAATTTCAAAGATGAATTTCAGATATAATATCTTCCTATACAGGGTGTAAATCTGCATGCTTGCCATATTTTCAGAGACAATATAGTAAGGAACGTGTAAATATAGAATTTTGGGTTTTAATCTACAACAATTTTAAGGTAACATGGTCTGGGAGGTCGGATTATACGAGTTATAGTATTGCGCAATGGGAATAGAGCTTAAGGGCAATATGAAAAGAAACGGCGATTTCTGTGAGTTCAATTTTCACTATAAACTATAAACCCAAAATTCAAATCACAGACGAAAAAAAATTCGCAAAAAAAAACCAAATTAAAGTTAGTCAAATTTTCGAACGTGTGATTTTTAGGGTTCCGAACCTCAAAAGAGGAAAAAAGGAACCCTTATAGGATCACTCGGTTGTCCGTCTGTCTGTCCGTCTGTCAAGACCATTTTTCTCAGGAACGCGTGGAGGTATCAAGTTGAAATTAATATCAAATACTCAGGTCTGCAGTCCCTTGGTGTCGTGAAAAAATCAGACTAATAAGTCATCGCAGTTAAAAGATATTGCTGATTTCGCCGCATTTTTGAGTATCTTGGTAACCAAAACCTATGGGGCACTTCCCGTTCACCTAGAATCTTGAAATTTTGCAAGAAGCAAGGTCTTATAGCACAAATAAAGGAAAAAATCCGAAAATTGTAAATTTGTATTTACATCACAAAAATTTCTTTGTACAAAAGTACCAACAAACTTAACTTTGCGTATGAGCAAGCTACCGTTACAAATTAGTAGTACAATGACGTAAATAATTGTTGAATCTAGAAATTTCATCAATACAGTTCTATATTAAATAATTTCGTAATATTTTACAAATTATACTAAAGGTCTATCTAAGTCTGGAAATAAAATCACCACGCTAGCCCAGTGCGGGTTGGCGGACTTCTCAAGCGCCTAAGAATTTCTTCTCCGGCGTATGCAGGTTTCCTCACGAAGTTTTCCTTCACCGTTTGAGAGCAGTCAGTAAATGTACTTATGTATCGAGAAAAACCCATTGGTACATGGCCCAGCCGGGGATCGAACTTTTCGATATGATTGGCCGCGTCTTATCCGTGACTCCGTGACGCGACTGACGCTCATTCCGACGCCACTGACGCTCTTTACTGTGCGATAAATAAAAAAATCATATCAACAAGACGCCACTAAGAACGAAACTCCCGGATGACATTTTGCGGAATGGAGACAAAAAGCAGTGACAGGTTGAGTGAATCTACATACATAGAGGACGGATGTGAGAAGGGAACGCGACGCGAATTTATTTCAGCCAACGCCGCGGCAATTTATTGAGATGTTTGTGTATTAGTTGTGTGCCGCTAGAAATTTGTTTGCCACACTTGTGCCATAGTTCAAGTGGCAAACAATAAAATCGCATACGCGAAGTGACACAGAAAAAGGTGCGGGTAGGATTCGCGCCTGACAGTTCCGTCCAAATTAAATAAAGAAATAATTAGAAAATCGTTAATAAAATTTGTATCCAGTTTCCTATTATATTCCTGGATAATACGACGAATTGATCACTTTTTGCTATGACAGTTTAAAACAAGCTATTAACTATAGGTCAGTTATATCCAGAGAGTTGTTAGTATACATAGAGCGCGCGTTAGCAAGTTTGAACTGTAAGCACGAGTCTGAACAGTCTCGAAATTTTCGGGGCGACGCTACTAGTCACAACACGTCAGGAGCGCTGATTGTTGCTCGCGCCGGTATTTATTAAGATTTGGAGTAATCATGGTGAAATGTACAGTGCCAAGCTGTAAACGATTCACGGAAACAAACGATCTAGAAAAAATCGATATTGAAGCATCCATAGAACACCTGCTTACACTTGGCACAATGGGCAATGAGCGATGCGCGCACTCTATAGCTATATAGTATACTAACTCTATGGTTATATCTAATTGGCTTTCGTGCTGTCGTGTACAGAAAAATGACTCTTAGCGTGCTACTGCACTTATGAACCTAACTGTCTTCCTCCTACTGACTCTGTGATGTTACAAAATGTATTGTTTGTTTTAGATGGTGTTTTGGGGTTAAACCTACTCCGTGGGTTGAGCAATCATCTCAACTTATAACCTTAAATTAACCGTCACATCAGATTAAAAACCAGCTGCCCTCGTTCGTGCATTTTCCACTACGTTGACATTGGCAGATTTATTGTGCCCTAAAAGCATATTAACAAAGGCCAAAACAAAAACCTTACTGTACATTGAAAGAAGATGGTTTTTCTTTTTCAAACTAAAAGAAAATGTCAGAGGGTATCAAAGCAAAATTGTAGCGAAAATGAATCCATCCAATGTTACGTTGGCATCGCGTCCAATTTGTTAAACACAATTGACGCAAAAAGGCGCGAATTGTTCGCATTTCTATCATTACATTCGCCAAAACTTAGAAGATACAATCACATTTTCGGTTTGAGGTATGTAAAACAGATCACTTAATATAAATAAAACTACGAATAGATGTTAGTTTCTAGACTTTCTTAGTACTTTCTAGCACTTAGACGTTATTTGGTACAAAATGCGATTTGGACAAAATGGGGCTTGGACAAAATGCGACTTGAACAAAATGAGGCTTGGACAAAATGAGGCTTGGACAAAATGCGACTTGCACAAAATGAAGCTTGGACAAAATACGACTTGGACAAAATGAAGCTTGGACAAAATGAGGCTTGGACAAAATTCCACTTGGACAAAATGCGACTTGGACAATACGAGGCGACTTTTCCAATATTACAGTATTGACGAAATGAGATTACGACAAATTGATACCTAGAACCAATTAATTATTATTAAATCACGACACATTTCTATGTGATTAACCTAAAATCGGATTCTCGGACGCTCAGCAAAACGGTCACAGTCACAGGTATGTAGAATTCATTTGTTAAAAATTAAATCATGCCTTTGAGGTATGAATGAGAAATGTGCAGAAAGGAACGGGCGCCTTCCGGACCGGTCCATGACACCTCATGCAATAAATCTTTCCTCCAATAACCACAAGCTTCCGCAGATCTTCCATACAGCAGCTTCGATTAACTCTCTGAACACAGCCAGCTGTAAGCCGAGCTTATGTTATTGGACCGTCGATCTTAAACTACCTCGATAAATCACATAAAACTGTGTCTCGAACTTAATAATATTGTGATTTATAATTTCGCCCCTATAAACAGGAGAGTGTGGCTGTCAGATTTTGGTTTTGAAAAATGAATTTTATCTAGACTTTACAACACTTTTCCTTTACACACTTTTACCAGAGTGGACGAGAGTAGAGCAACAGTCGTGTGGCCTTGAATCAACGTACCGAGTGGCTACCGGCTAGGGTTGAACAAAATTGACAATCGCAACATCAAACCTCAAAATCTACCCTCACTGATCGGCACGCGTTTCGCTCGGCTGCTTTCGCGGAGAGCGAACACAGCCCTAGCTACGTCTCCCCTCGCTTATCTCTGTGTGCTAGTGTAGGTGAACACTGCGCATGAGCGCGTGTGTTTCAGACCCAATGTACTGAGTTTCCGTACTCTCGTGTACTGTGCTTTTACTTTACAATTTACTTTACAAGTCTAGTATTTGAACTACATTTTGAATTTCATTACACTAAGGGATAATAAATAATCTCAATTCAATATAAGTATTTTTTTTACTAAACAATTTAGTGTTCTGGTGTATATTTATTCTATACTAGCAGCGCCCCGTGACTTCATTCGCAAATTCGAAAGAGTAACAAACATCCAAACATCCTGTTGACCTACTTTCGCGTTTATAATAAATATAAGTAGGATTACTATAATTATATCATGAAAGCTTCTGTTTCTCCTATTTCATGTCTTGTTTCATTTCTTCTTTAAATCACTTTTATTTTCGCCTTCCAATTATCGATTGTAGGAATTTTCCTACCAAATTGCTACCTCATCCCAATCCTCGGCTAAGCCGTGCTAATCCAGACAAAGCCAATTCTATTTCGGTAATCTCAATTAGGTTGCCGATAACTAGCTCTGTGGAGTGTTCCGCAAATAAGGGATGAACTGCTTGGGACTTATAGGTTCCCTTACAGTCTCAGGAAGTCAAATTGATATAAGTATTATTGCTTCAAATGGAGATCGTGTTTTATTTATCTTCGACCATATCATTATCGAGAGCGTCAGTGGCGTCGGGGATAAGACGCGGCCTGTCATATCGAAAGGTCCGGAGTTCGATCCCCGGCTGGGCCATGTTACCAATGGGTTTTTTCTCGAAACTTAAGTACATTTACTGACTTCTTCCCAGCTCTATATAACAACTTGGAAGCGGTGGTAGATAAAAAATTGACGTTGTATAAATGTACCCAGTGTACTTACATGCAATAAAATAGTTTTGACTTTTGACTTTTTGACTGCTCTCAAACGGTGAAGGAAAACATCGTGAGGAAACCTGCATACGCCGAAGAAGAAGTTCTGAGGTGCATGTGAAGTCCACCAACCCGCACTGGGCTAGCGTGGTGGACTATAGCCCGCACGCCCTCGTTAAGAGGGTAGGCCTGAGCCCCGGCAGTGGGGACATGTTAAGGCTGTTGATGATGATGATGATATCATCATCATGATATCAGCCCTTCAACGTCCACTGCTGTATATAGGCCTTCCCCAATGAAAGCCACCATACCACGCTTCCGGCCACATTCTTCAGGTCGTCGGTCCACCTGACGGAGGCGCGTACCGGTCCGCGGTCTCCACTCCAAACTCGTCTGCCCCACCGGCTCAGACAGGGGTTTCTCAGTTCTACTTAATTTGAGAAAAGCAACCTAAAAGATAAAATCTAAGTGTTAATTTAAATAAAATTTGTCTCCATTCGACGCTTTCAGAAAGCTATTAAGTCATGTTTATTCATAATGTACGACAATTTCGATACCGCTCTACAAAGAAGGCAATTACCGCAGGAATTGAACCTTTTTGTGAATTAATTGACGTTAAATTCACTCTAAGGAAAGCCTCGAGGCGTCGTTCAGGTAACGTTTTTTGATTGGAAAGTTGTGGCGGATGCGGTATTTCTAACAGCATAAAGCAGAAAATAAATAAAGCACATAATTGTACAAAAGGCGAACATAATGCCAGTGGCATTCTCTACCAGTTGACCTTTGTGTCATACAGATAGTGTGTGGTATATGTGTGTAAATGTTTTTATGAGTATTAAAAATTTCATGGATATCGAATGAATAGTCGAGCCTTGAAAGCGTAACAATCATACAAACAAAATGTTAATATGAATTAAAAGATAAAGTTTTATTAAAATATACTTTATTTCTTTCTTCTTTATTTTCAGATTGGAAATTTTTCTGATTGGACGAAGAATGGTCGTTGGACATTTTTCAGATTGGACATTATTACAGTAAATCCATTCTTCAGGTTGGACAGTTTCAGATTGGACATTATTACAGTAAATCCATTCTTCAGGTTGGACAGTTTCAGATTGGACATTATTACAGTAAATCCATTCTTCAGGTTGGACAGTTTCAGATTGGACATTATTACAGTAAATCCATTCTTCATGTTGGACAGTTTCAGATTGGACATTATTACAGTAAATCACTCTTTTTTTGCAAGATATCTAGCAACACTATTTCTTCGATCCTAATTTACAACAAGAGTCTTGAATGATGAATGATCAAAGCTAAAATTAATCAAAAGTTTAACTTACATTATATAAATATGACTCATAGATATAAGATCCTATGTACCTCTATCATAGGGAAATAGCCCACTTAGATCTAGAAGTGTAGGAATCTCCATCCCCTACCCAAAATCCCCCCTTGCTGGGTCTTCGATACTTCCGACCCAGCGCCTTCTCGCGCCTCTTCCAAGATCCTGGCCCGTATAATCGAGATGTAATTTGATTACAGTGAACTCAATTTTGAGTTTATTCACTTATACAAAGAAGGTTTTTGATATCACAGCGAATTTACAGAGGTTAGTGCCATCTCAGAAGAGGTCAAGGAACTTTTTGTTTAATTATAATTATAGTTTTTATAGTTTACCTTTTAGTTCCTTTTATTCCCACCAGGGACCAACATTTGTGTGATGAGCATAACTGTTGGTTTTCGCATTCTGGGTGTTTGTATGTATTTAAGTACATATTTATTTAAAAGTATTTATGTATGTAGGTATGTTTATCAGTAAGTGGTTGAGTACCCATTTACAAGCTTCGGCTTAGTTTGGGACTAAATAGCCGTGTGTCAATTTGTCCAAACATTATTTTGGTTGTGTTGGAGGTTGTGTTCACGAATGCCGCCGTTTTTCGCTATTGTAATGTGACCATAGCAACCCTTTTGTAAGCCGATTTGCATTACACGGAAAGCGGCTCAACAATCCCGGTTCGTGACTTTACTTAGGTTTAAAGATTTTTTTTATTTCTCATGAGAAGTTAAGGTTCACTTTTATTAAGTAAGTCTTAATAAAAGTAGATGAATACCATAACTTTGGAATTTTCTTGGTGCTAGGCTAAATATTTGTAGGCCTTTTCCAAGTTTGGGAAATATACTAATAACTCATCTAAATCTACAGAAGTTTTGTTTTGAGTCTACCCAATATTAAACAGATTTGCTCACTGTAATAATACGGGAATGTTATGAATACTAAAGATAGACTAAACGCAGATATTATTTCCATCTCATGATAGGCTATCATTTAGAGCTATTAATTTATTGGCTTCGGGAATAAGACGCGGCCTATCATATCGAAAGGTCCGAAATTCGATCCCCGGCTGAACCATGTACCAATGGGTTTTCTAGAAACTTAAGTACATTTACTGACTGCTCTCGAACGCTGAAGGAAAACATCGTGAGGATACCTGCATACGCCGAAGAAGAAATTCTAAGGCGCATGTGAAGTCCACCAACTAGCGTGGAGGACTATAGCCCGAACGCCCTCGTTAAGAGGGTAGGCCTGTGCGAGGCTGAAGTAACATTAACACCAGGCATCTTTATCATTCAAATAATCGACTATTTAATTATAAGCTTTCTTACAAAGTTGTTGTTTAATGTGAGTCTTAAATTTTCTGTCATTCATATTTAAGATTTCTTCTGGTAGTTTGGTTGCTGTGACTGTGACACTAGCCTAATAACTTCCAATAGATGCCTAAAATCTTTTAAATTTTAATCTAAAACCCACTAACGTTAATTATATAAACCGTTTAGTTAGCGAAGCCTCCTGAACATAGCTACAGTGGAGTCGAAGGAATTTTACTTTGTCTTACAAATTGATTGTTAAACGCGTTTGATGTTCCGCCGAAATACTTGAGATTGTTGGCCGTGTGCTGAAATATGTCAAGTTTATTTTTAAATTGTTTGCAAAGGAAACTAAGTCGATCTATAAATTTTTTCTTGTCAATGACTACTAGTTGGTATTTAAGTTATAAAAAAAATCTAGGTATCATAATATCTGATCTCACCTCACCTCACCTCACCTTACCTCACCTCACCTTACCTTTCCTTACCTTACCTTACCTTACCTCACCTCCCCTTACCTCACCTCATCTTATCTCATCTTAACTTATGTTGTTAGGAGGGGCCACTTATACCTGGCGACACTTCGACCTTATTGGAGCTGTTGTGCAAATCCCTGACCAACGGCGCCCCAATCCGTCTTTTGGTGGACTTCACATACGCCTTAGAATAGAAATTCTAATCTTTGGAGTTTGCAGGTTTCCTCACGATGTTTCCCTTCACCGAAAAACCTGTGGTATTATAATAAACCGTAATTCAGTTCCTAATCAGAGACACATTAGAGTTCGGTCGGACCATTGACCAGTAAGTCATAGAGGCCACATCAGGTTTACAGGTTTTAAGTCAAATATCTGATACAAAGCTTCGCTTTTTACTTCTTGAGGTAGCCCTGTAAATGCTTCCGCGAATGTTTTGTCGGTATAACTCTGTTTACGGTCACGAATTGCTTATAATTTTTCACCGAGACGCCTCCTTCTATGTGCGTTGGTACAAGGTAAAAGTTAATAGCGGGCATGGTTATGTAAGTCAGATGGAATAATGATAATATTTTAATGCAGATATAGCTGACACTACAGTCGTCCCACTACCTAGCTGTCTACTGCCTAAAGCGGTCCCTAAACGATCATGCTTGCATGACATGCGATACGTTTACGTGATTGTCATGTTGCATGATGGACCATCATGATTGCTATCAATCATACAGTGAAGCAACGGCCAGCACGTAGTTTGCATGTCATTAACGTCAATCACTACAGCTAGACGGTCATGCATGAGTGACAGCACGTAATTGCATGTCATGCAGATTGATGGTGTAGCGACCACATGTTGGTATTGCTTTGTTATATTTTCAAGCGACTCAAGAATGAGGTTGTGCTCAATTCGACTGTATGTTTTTTGTGTGTTTATTAAGCAATATCTTCGCCAATTGTGAAACGATTTGAATGATTTTTTTTTAATGAATAAACTTTATTCCAAATGCGGTCCAATTTCAATTTGAACACCTGTGAGGGTGCATGGATATATATTTTTAAAAATTTGGGAATCAACAAGTCATCGATATAAGTACATCATATTTTTATACAAAAAGTCGGTTTTATCTTTAGTAAAAATTCTGATTATAATTGTCAAGATTTTTCAGATTTGATTTGACGTCTGTACATACATAATGATGTACGAAAACACGCAAGCGACCGCATCGCCCGAACGCTCAAACACAACTGATTACAAATGAATGCTTAGAGTGTGTTTAAGCATTATCTTGTTTCTGCGGTATCTATTTGGTATATCATGCAGTTTCTTCATGTTCCATCTCTTTTTTCTTAGGCCGCAAGAATAACATCAAATTGTGTGTCACAACGAATGTGAAAACATTTATCAAGGACTCACTGAACGATGGAATCGATTTCTGTACCTAAATGATATTATATTTAATCTTATTGACGGGTCAAATAATATATTAAGGGTGACAAGGGTACTGAGGTAAATAAATACCTAATTATTTTTATTCACAAATACATTTTACATAGGTAGACCTTTTTAGTTTGGATGTTTGTGAGTTGGTATGTTTGTTGCTCAATTACAGTATAACGGCTGGACGGATTTTCATGAACCTTGGTACAATGATAGCTTATATCCTTGAATAACATATAGGATACTTTTTAAAGCAGACGTAATTTCAGGGCGTCTGCCATAATAGTATAAATATGCATTAGTTTAGGTAATCGAGGCATATTGAATCGCATAACATTTCTCTATTACACTGCGAATGAAACCTATATTATTGTGCGGGGTACCCGTGCCAGGTAGTAGGTAGGCGTTGCAGGACCGCACTTGTGGGATTTTTCAAGAAAAACTCGCAGAATATTTTTCTATTTTTGAGAGTGAGGAAGTTTCCCATTTAGTAGTTTTCTTTATCGATGCTCAGAACTGAATGAATTTCTTAGGGAATCATCCCCCTATTTATTTGAAATTATTTTGCTGGCCAGCGGACCTCGGCAAACTAGATTTTGAGCTGGCCAGCGGACCTCGGCAAACTGATTTTTAGCTGGCCAGCGGACCTTCCTCGCCCCCTTTTTATATTTATTTAAATTAAACAATATTTACTTACGTCTACTTAATTTTCTAATTGGATTCTAATAGGACACATTATTTATGAAGACTTACAATTGTCGTGCGTCCCCGCGCGCTCTCCGTTTCGAACTGGGGTCGGGCGATCTGTCTCGCTCTATTTACGTACCTCGCCCCCCGCTGTCCTAATATAAATATTCGCCCTGGGGGGTGAGACGCGTTCAGTTCGAAGCGGATAGCGGCGGAGTGCGCTCACATCTGAGTTTTTTCCTATTGGAAATAAATAAACAAATGGTAATCTTATTATAATGGTTATTTAACATAAACTATTACAATATTTTAACAAACTAAACATGAAAACTACGCTAAAGTATACATGATTCTTACAATTAGTTTATGAAAATGTATATAAAAGTTCTTTTTTTTTAGCCTATATAATTTTAAACAGTGTTAACTATTATTTATTAGTATTTATGAGTATCACAAGTCATAATCAGAAGGCTACAATCTATTATCTATACTTATAATAAATCTGTAGAAACCGTGTGTCTGTACTTTGAATAAATTTATAAAAAAATGAGTGTGGACGATAAAAAAAGAGTAACAGAACACAAAAAAGCATTTTTAAATTTTTTTGTCTTTCTGTCTTTCTGTCTGTCTGTCTTTCTGTCTGTCTGTAATCGCTAATCTCCGAAACTACTGAACGGATTTTCTTGCGGTTTTCACAGGTAGATTAAGCACAGCCTGGTGCAACTTATAGGCTTTGTTTCATTGAAATCGGATGACAACGAAAAAAGTTATCGTCATTTACAGATAAATCATTTAAAGTAACAAGACGATGTCATAGACATATGAGATATCAGTGTTTTTTTTAACTGGAACAGTATAGGCAAGTCCGAAACCATAGGAGATGCAGGGAAAGTGTCTTATGACATAGAAAATTTTTGGTCAAGCGTGTGTTGTCCATAAAAATGAGACAATTTGCACATCTTTTTTTTAATGCGGTTCGACTCAGTTTCATGTAGGGATCACTTCATTATATCGGAAGAAAAAAATCTGAGCAGCAGAAGTTAGTCAAATTTAATAAAATGTTTTCTTATAAAACAGACTGTGCAATGTACTTAGGAACTTACTACTTATTCATGCATGCCACCCGAACTCCAGCTGCTCCGATTACTATGTCAAAATTGTTATCACGAAAAAATACCTAAAGGTTCCTAAGACAGTTTCCCTGTATCTCCTATGGTTTTGGTTTTGCCCATACTGTATTAGTTAAAAAATACACACGTATAATAAAAATTGATATGAGAAGTCTTATGAGCAATAGAAGTGAAAACAACAATTTTTTAAATTTTTATCTGTCTTCACCAAATTGGATACGGTGTTCATAGTTTGTTCCTGAAGGTATGGTATACCTTAAATTATGGTGAAGGTACTTAGAATGATCCATTTTACCATTGGAAAATTATAACTAGACGATGTATGTCTGTACATAGCAGAGATAGGTACCTACTTCCAAAATCCACGCGGACGAAGTCGCGGGCAACAGCTAGTTAATTAAATATTTACGTGTCGTCTCGCACATTTATATTCCCATCTCATTCGTGTGGGATGTCAATAATTCATTATCTTTTATAGTAAAGCGTTAAACATACTTATTATTTTTATTTCTTTCGCATTTATCATATTTGTAGCATGCCTACGCCAGTCTATGCTACGATTTATCGCTATGTTGATCAATATAAGCACAGGATGGAAATTAAAAACCGTGCTTGGAGCGAAAGTACTCTAAATATTGATGATAGCAAATTTTCCTGGAAGTAAACACTCCTTAATTTTCAGAAATAAGTTGAAAATAGATTTTTATAGAAGTGACTCAATTTTGATGACAAGAGTTCAATTTCTAAAAATTTGCATGCCGCCACGGCGGTACATAATGATACAGTACAATGTTACACTAAGACCTATTACTATGCTCATTATTAAGAAGTCATACAGCGCCCTGCGTGTCCAGTATAACAACGGATTCAGGATGCTGTTGGGGCTGCCGCGCTTCTGCAGCGCATCAGGGATGTTTGCCGAGGCCCGCACGGACGGGTTCGACACAATCGTGCGCGGCGCGGGTCGCGTCCCTGATGCGTCGCGTGCGAGGCAGCGCCAACACTTTCCTGACCACCCGGGCACCTGGCGGACAGGTATGACAGTCCCATGCTAAGGCACTGGGTGAGGCTTCACCTCTCCAGTGCCAAAACTATTGCCAAATAAATTGTAAGGAATTTTCATTTTGTGTTTATTTTATTATTTTATTTCTTAAATATTTTAAATTATTATGTTTTAAATTTGAATTTTTTGAATGAATTTTTTGAGATTACCGTTTACTAATATAATTTTTAAGGTTTTATGTACCTACTAACAAATTATGGACATGGTCTGAAATAAAATATTTGAATTATTACTATGTTCTAGCAAATAAAGCACTTTGACTTTGACAATGTACTTAGTAACTTAATACGAGGCATCTTTGTCATTCAATAATGGTCTATGTTATAAGTTATTTACGTATAAATTCCCCGGATATAAACCCTGCTGCAAGAATGCGTAAAAAGGGGGGAGATAATGGGAGTGAGCCAGAAGCAACCCGATGGTAGGTAATTTTCTGGCTGCCTGCCCGTAACCACCTAATACACTGGTTCACTCATAACGTAAGAAGTATTTGTGATGATATACCTACTACTTACTTATTTGGTCTTTGTAACTTATTTAATACAATATAATTGTACGTTAATGTGAGTCATTATTGTGCGTATTGTTGTTTTAAATTGACTGACCTGTTGGCCTAGTGGCAGCGACCCTGCCTACTGCGCCAAAAGTCGTGGATTCGAATACCACCCGGGACCAACATTTGTGTGATGAGCGCATATCTGTTGGTTTTCGGATTCTGGGTGTTTCTATGTATTTATTTAAAAGTATTTATGTATGTTTATCAGTTGTTGAGTACCCATTTACAAGCTTTGGCTTAGTTTGGGACTAAACAGCCGTGTGTGAATTTGTCCAAACATTATTATTATTATTAAATGTTTTTCGTTTTGCGTTTTTATTTATTAAATATGAGTCGTAATGCGTAAGGTCATTACGCGTATGGTCTAATTTTAAAAATCAAACCCTGGTTTATTGATTGTCGATTTTAGAAAATAATGTGGTGGAGTGGAAACCTAATGTAGTACAAAATCCTATTATCATTGTATCTATTACTAATATTAAATCAGAAATGTTTCTTGGAAGAAATAGCGTTAAAGCTGTTAGACCCTGATTTTCGGGGTCGGACCCGTCACCTAGGTTCTCGACATGGATGAAGGATGGGGTGTATTTACAAGTTTTTGTGCATAAAATATTTTAACTCTACATGGCATCTAACGTCAATGTATGTTGTGTTTACCTGCTATAAAAAGAATGAAGGAATTCATCAACTTCGCCCTCCTCGTAAAATATATAATGCGTGAACTCCTGTGACAGAGTTGATAAAGAATCATAAAATTGGGCGGTATTTTTTCGCTAGTATTTTTTGCAAAGAAAAAGGAAGGATAATACTGTCACAGTTTATACACCAAAACCCACAATAATCATTTTTAGAAAAACTGAATAAAGGAGACAACAGTTCTGACAAAAATTCCGCCAAAAAGCCATAGGACATTTCTAGACGTAAGGCTGATCAAAGTGAATAAAGTATTCAAAACTAGCTGTCGGTACCCCTCTTATATTCTTCCTCATTGTTTTCAATTCAATTCAATACTATTTATTGCACACAATTAAAAAAACAAAAAACAATACCTAATACATTAGACTAAGAAGGTACATCTAGGCGGTCTTATCGCTAAAAGCGATTTCTTCCAGACAACAAAAGACAGTAAGTAAATATTTTATTTTATTATTTTTACATTGTATGAATATATTTTATTTTAATTTAATTACGAATGTCTGTACCTACCTATCACAATATTGACTAGTATATTTAGTACGAATCAATGAATATGAATATGAACAACCTTTATTAAGTTATTTTGTTCCTCTATACATTCATATTAATTTTTCTTTTCACATACCTTCCTAGGTAACCCTTCACCTGTCCAATGAAAAAGTGAGATACGATAGTTTTGTTGTTTCGCCCGTGTATACGAGAGTATCGCAATTAAATACGATCTGTTACAGCGAGGTGAGCCCCGATCGAGAGCCAATTAGCGGAATACGAGACCGGAACGAGCATCCTCGCGATTTGTACCTGCCAAATAGAGGAACTCTTGTTATATTCTGAAGTTTCAAACAAAAGAACGTGTATAACTGCGATAATTTTCTTTCGACTCATAACGCCAAATACGTAAAATGCCAGCTGCATACTCGAAATGCCAAATACGCATAACGCCAAACGCATTTAATAACTACGCGAAATGAGCTAGTCATATAAAGTCATAAACAGTTAGGTATTAAAAATATATATTTTATTATTATTATTATATTTTTTATATATTTTTTTAATTATTGTACTTTGCTATACTTAATGAAAATAAAAAAAATACAAATTATATTTATCTACTAAAACAAAAATTTCTGTTTATTGGTCAGGTAAAAACACTACACAATTCGACTAAAGTGCAAGCCATTAATTTTAAAGTGCATTTAAGTACAGCCTAATATAAAGTATCCAGTATTATGACAGCAACGCAAATCTCCACAGCAAAGTTAATCAAAGTACCCATCATCAATCGTCTGTTATTAATCTGGCTTCGAGTTGGTTACCTGACGCTCTATACAAAATCACTAGGGTTGTAATATGAAACAAGCAGATGAGGACTTTGACGCTCCGATACTTACCACGCTAAATATAAGAATTAATATAAAATTTATGGAAGAATAAAAATGGTTCCGTCTTACAAAACAAGTTTGAAAGTGGCGCAGAAGGTTCTATTCATTGTTGTAAAAAACACCAGTCATTATTTGAGGGCGTCAAAATCTCAAAGTCGAGTTTATGGGGAAATTAATAGGTTACAGATTTTTTTGTAAAGTACATCATATATATATTTTAATATTACTAATTATAAGTATAGATTAAGCAATTTTTTGATTTACTTACTGCTATTTTACTATTTTATTAACTAAAATAACCTAAAACTAAAACGGTCCGATATTCCGGTATTTAGAGATACCGGTATTCATGACCTACGTAGTAGCTGTCTGGTAATTTGCGAAACAAAATCTGGTCATATGCGTCGGAAGGATATTTTTAGATTTTGTTCAGTAAAATAATTATTAAATTGAGCTTTGAGCACGGCTGATACGAGTAGATTTTTATATAGTGTTTTGTCATGGCTTAGCATAAAATGACAGGTATTTTTGTGTAAAATTTTATGTTTATTGTTCACGTCCCATTCGATTTGCAAGGGCCGGACCCTTACAACCCTTACCGGACAACGGGAATAAAACTTCGCCACACGCGAGTTAAAGTTATGTCCGATGTTAAATCGTTTGCCACATGTGGCGCCTACTGTTTTCAAATGTGTTCGTTTTCTGTAGTATAATTTAAATTTCTTTAGGCAATTCCAATGGGAAATTCAAATTACATTGAGGGTCTTTTAATAGGGATTTTTTACATAAAACCTTACTTATTTGTTCATCATCATCATCAACAGCTTATTAATGTGCCTAATGCTGCACAGGCCTAGCTCTCAAGAGGGCGTATGGCCTAAGTCCACCACGCTAGCCCATTGCGGGTTGGTGGAACTACATGCGCCTAAGAATTTCTTCTTCGGCGTAATATGCAGGTTTCCTGACGATGTTTTTCGTCACGGTTTGTGAGCAGTCAGTAAATGTACTTAACTTAAACTTCGAGAAAAACCCATTGGTGTATGGCCTGACCGGGGATCGAATTGAGACCTCTCGACATGATGGGCTGCTTCTTCCCCACGACGCCAATGACGCTCTAAATTCTTTGTGTTTTACACTTTTCTTCTGGAATCGTGCCTTAAATTATTCTGCTCTGTCCGGTCCAAATAGATCGAGCCCTAAACAAGTGGCCGAAAGCGGCTGAACTCCCTGGAAAGATCTGTCTTATAGGGGGGACCAGGTTCTCCTGGCCACATTGCGACCCTATGGGATCTATAGTGTCCTGTCGCGCTCCTCCCCAATTGTTCGCTGCACAAAAGCTATTATGCAGCCAAGGGGTAGGAGCCTGTAGTCCTCAGGTTCAGGACTAGCTGTACCCAGGACACTCATCCCCCTTGCAGCTAGTGCATTGCATTCGCACAGCAGGTGTTTCATCGTCTCGCTGTCTTCTCCACAGGCTCTACAGAT
The DNA here is from genome assembly GCA_949699065.1 of Metalampra italica. Lineage (NCBI taxonomy): Eukaryota > Metazoa > Arthropoda > Insecta > Lepidoptera > Oecophoridae > Metalampra > Metalampra italica. The sequence continues at coordinate 6,448,113 of OX452991.1, read as the reverse complement.
GACGGTCTCCGATAGTCCCATCTTATGTAGGAGTGCCTCAGGGGAAAACCTATGCCAGCTGGACGTCGCCAGACTAATATGAAAATATTACTCTAAATATTATGCACTGGATCCTTGGAACCACAGAAGCGTTTCAATATAATGCATCAACTTCATAGTGCAGTGAATTTAGAGTGCTAGCTAAAAGCTTGTCATTGACTCGAATTGGAAAACATTAAAACGTTGGGTGTTTGTATGTAATAAGTGTTTATTTTAAAGTATTTACGTATGTTTATATCAGTTGTTAAGTACCCATTTACAAGCTTCGGCTTAGTTTGGGACTAAACAGCCGTGTGTAAATTTGTCCAAACATTCTTATTATTATAATTTAAAAATTAAAACTCCAACGACATTTAACGGGATGTTAGTATTATCCGTTTATATATCAGCATAGTTGATTGTGCACTCGTCTTTCGTTCATAAGGTCGTGGGTTTAAACCTTGGCCCGTACTAAAGCTTTTCGGAACTTATGTTTACCAACGGTTTATTAAAATACCACAGGCTTATCGGTGAGGAAAACATCGTGAGGAAACCTGCATTCGCCAAAGATTAGAATTTTAATTGATATTTTAGATTTGAATTTTTTCTAAGGCGTATATGAAGTCCATGGAAACGGATTGAGGCACCGTTGGTGGACAAGGGTTTGGCGCAACAGATCGCAAAATTGTCGAAGTGTTGCCAGGTTTTCCGTAAAATTCTTCAATATTGAGTAAAAATCCCCACAAAAGCCACATATTTTACCAAGAGGTGATAGAAGCGAGTATTTTAATTTAGTTTTCCCGCGGAGGTTTTTGAGGTTTACGGAAGGCTATATTTTATTCAGATAATGTTCCCTTTTCCGCATATACAGGCTAGAAAACTCACGGGACATACAACGTACGCTTAAAAATTGGAAAGATTTTGTCGTTTTCTTGGTAATACTGCAGTACCGTAGAATGATAATTTAAAAGACTTTAAGTATATAATTTACGAGGTTTATGCATATACCCAGCCAAATACCTATGAAGTAGAGGAATACTCCTATCGGGTAATGAATGACAGATATCCCGTGTAGGTACTTACATAATTTAAACAGCAAAACGTTACTTTTGTAAACTAAAACAAACATAATATCAGTTAATAAAAAAATAAAATTGACTTTTTTGTAAAACATAAAATTATAATTTTTGTACAACGACTAGTTTTTTTTTAATTTTCCACCCTCACATGTGAATTTTTTTTCCAGTTGAAATGGGACCACCCTCGAAATATTATGGTCTATCAAAAAAGATAAGATTCATTCAAAAATCTCTAGATATCGCGTAATATACATATAAAAAACCAGTCGAATTAAGAAACTCATCTTTTTTGAAATCGGTTAAAAATAATACCAAGTTAAGGATCAGTGACTCTACACCCAACAATGTTTCAGTTTTTTCTGAATTTTGATGGAAATTAAGAATTAAGAAATTTCCCTTTGTGTGAACTACTCAAGTTTATATTATACACTAGCTTTTTCCCGCGGCTTCGCCCGCGTAGAAAAGTTTTTCCCGTGTACATTGTGAAACAGCGCCGTCTATGTAGGCGTTTTGTTACTTAGGGGGTAATAGCGTACGCCCCGCGACTTTGTCTGCGATAAAAAGTGGCCTATATGTTATTCCAGGTTATAAGCTATCACTGTACCAAATTTCATCAAAATCTGTTCGGTAGTTTTTGCGTGAAAGAGTAACAAACATCTTCACACACATCCTTACAAACTTTCGCCATTATAATATTATATACTAGCTTTTTCCCGCGGCTTCGCCCGCGTGGGATAAGATTTGTCCGAGGGAACAGTTTACTGTGGTAAAAAGTAACCTATATGTTATTCCAGTCCAGGATATAAGTTATCACCGTATCAAGTTATCACTGTACTCCGCCGCTGACTTAATAATATTATGACTGGCACGTTTAGCAGTGCGTCGCTAAAAATATTCTCCTTACAAAGTTCATCATCGTCGTATCAGCCTGTAGACGTCCACTGTTGGATAAAGGCCTCCCCTAAAAATCTCCACGACGACCGGTCCTGCGCTAACCTCATCCAGCCGGGTCCCGCGACCTTCACCAGATCGTCAGTCCACCTTGTAGGAGGACTTCCCACGCCGCGTCTTCCGGTTCAAACAAAGTTCATGTACCTGCTAATAGGTACCAGAATCGATTAATTGAATAAGTAGGTACCTACTATAAAATGCACAATGTAAATACAGAAAATATAGGTAAGTACGTGTTGTCGTGGCCTTTCTTTTAGAATTATAGGTGAAACAAACAATCTAGTGTTGCCGATCGATATGCCACTATCGATGTTCTATCGATAAACGACCAATAGTCGGAATATTATTGATAAGAATCGATAGCACAAATACAACACTATTGATGGACCGTCATTATTTAAAATAGGTTTACCATTTTGAACTTACTACCTTTAATGATAACCCTGCAAATTATCAACCCCCCCCCTCTTTAAAAGTTACTGCCTTTACAGAAACCGATACTCCTGTCCAAATTTTCGTCCCCCTTCCCCGTCCCCCTTAAAATGTGGAAATACAAAATCCCGTCCTTATTTATTCATGATAGCTATTGCCCGTGGTTTCGGCGGGGAATCATTTATTCCCGCGGAAATACTTTACCGCAGTAAAAAGTATCCTATATTTATGATAAGCCGGGATATAAGCTACCATGCACTGTACCAACAATCATGAAAATTGAATATATTTCCCGCGGGAAAAGTTTACCGCAGTAAAATATAGCCTATGTGTTATTCCAGGAAATAAGCTATCAATGTACCAAGTTTTATCATAATCCGTTCAGCCGTGATTGAGTTTCCCGCGGGAACAGTTTACCACGGTAAAAAGGGGCCTATATGTTATTCCAGGATATAAGCTATCACTGTACCAAGTTTCATCAAAATCCGTTCAGCCGTTATTGATTTTCCCGCGGGATCGTCGTTCTGTCAAAAGCTAGGTATTTGACTGTGGCAGTTTGTGTACGCACAAAGGAAGTAATTCAGAAGATTTAACAGACCACCTGCAGAAATCTAGGCTAAATAATAAATTATAATTAATGGGAACAGAATAAGAAACCGATACTCCCGTACAAATTTTCACCGATCCGAACTGTCAGGTACAGGGTACAGTGTTAGCCAACATGACCAATTTGACATACGTAAAGAGTTAGCCAACATCAGCAACTCGTACAGTGTTGCCAGGAAACAATACACGTCAAGCGATACGCTTGATGTTTCCTACTATTAAGTCTTATCGAGTAGTTGACGCCACGGCGAAAGAAATGGCGCCACTGTGTACTTGAGCTCCGACATACGATGCATTTGATTTTTCCTGCGGGAACAGTTTTCCCCGGTAAAAAGTAGCCTGTATGTTATTCCAGGCCATAAGCTATCACCGTATCAAGTTTCATCAAAATCCGTGTAGCCGTTCTTCAGTTATAAGTGGTCTAACTAACATGACTTTGTTTTATATACCTACTATATATATATTAAGATTTAATTTTGGATGAAATTTGGCCAATTTACATATTATGCTCGTTTCCAAAGCCGTAAAACCATTTAAAAACGAAAGACTTAATAGTAATTCATTATTACCGATGCAAAGAGTTGACAGCAGCGCCTCTCGTAGTCAACCTTGTCTTTGGCTAGATAACTTTCAGGTTCAAGCCACAATTAAAAAAAAAACAAAAAAAAAACAACCGACTAAATCGATGTCATCAAACAGTGCCAATAGTGCCATCTATGTTGTTTATTTTTGATTTTGGATGAAATTTGGAAAATTTACATAATATATCTTTATAAATTATAGCCTATGTGTTATTCCGATGTTTAATCTATATTACTGTAAAGTTTCATGAAAATCTGTTCGGTAGTTTTTGCGTGAAAGAGTAACAAACATCTCACATCCTCAATCCTCACATCTTCACATCCTTACAAACTTTCGCCTTTATATATATATATATATATATATATAATATATAATATATAATATATAATATATATAGAGTAGGATAGGATAGGATTATATTAGTAGGATTTACCCGCTGTGTTTAAATGTAGATAGGAATAGCTAACACCAACTTGCTACGCTCGGGTCTACGAACTTAAGACGGTACGCAGACGGACTAACTTATAATAAGCTACCATGTTTGTTTTGTAGCGAGTTGCCACTCGGAAAGTCTTTCATTTATGTAGATCTGTCTATTCTTCATGGGTATTACATTTATTTACGCCTTTGCTGGTTAAAAAACATGAATCAAAAAATTTTGCCACATGAATCAATAAATTTAGCCACTCCCATATGGATAAGTAATAAAAGCATTCTATGGGTGTCAAAATTGTGTCAAACTAATCACAAAATTCTGACTCATTTACACATTCCCATTTTCAAACTCCATATAAATTTGTATTAGCAACCTCCTCCCGCTACTCCGCTTCCTTTGTCCGCACCCCCCCCCCCCCCCCCGGTAAATGACACCATAGGTTCCGATACTAAATATGCAAGATGCGATCTCCACAGTGAGCGCGCGCGTCCAAACAAACAGATTTGAAACTTCTTGTTAAAAATTGACTATATGTCAATTTATTCAGAATAAAAAAATTAAAGAATGACTTTGCTTTGCCAAATAGCACTACACCCATTCGCTTCGCTCAGTATCAAGATTCTCTTCACACACGCTCGCTGCGGGACGCGAGTGCTCTGCACGTGTCCGTCTGTGAGCACCCGTTCTGTCTGCTCCTGGTATGTCAGTCTAGGTCGTCCCCGGCTCCTATAATCAATCACAAAGTATATTTATTAATCTTGAATCTAAAAATTTAGCTACTCCCAGGCCGCGAGAACCCTCCCATCATTTCTCTATGATAATAATATTCGTTTGTTCTTACGATATAAATAGGTAAAATATTTGATCATAGTAAATTTGTAAGTATAGTATATCGTAAATACCTCAAGTAGCGAACTCACGGAACCAAGTTAGTCGACGGAAGCTGAGGGGAGCCATCAGTAATAAGGTTACAAGCCAGAATCAAGTTAGAACATCACAGAGAAAACAGTACTTCCACATGTCTCACATAATTAAGTATAATTATTCTCATTACTGTGTACGAAAAAGAAAATATCGTCAGAGGAAAGGTAAAAATGCTAAGACGGCAGTTTGTTTTTTTTGTTTTAAAAATCTCTGCATTCGCAAAAGATCATTTTAAAACTAGGAAAATTAATATTAAAAACAAGTTTAAATTTAGTGACTGGGCAACCACTGGTATTCGGAAAAGCAGGACCAAGTTATTTGATTTGTACAACGAAAAGTCTTACAGAGTTGACGACAGATTCCATGAATATGTCAAAAATTACTCCAAAAAAATTAAGCCAAGTCATATTATTTAAGTAATAAAATTAAAAATTCGGATAATAAAGTTAAAGCAGTATGGAAAATCATAAATAATGAAACTGCCAAAACTAAACCACGTGAAAATGAATATGCAATCAGAAATAATGGTAAAATAATTAATTCTAAAACAGAAGTAGCAGAGTCCTTTGAAACTTTTTTCACTAACATCCCTATTAAAACCACCGAAGCTCTGCATTCATCGCCTATTCTTGCCGAAAATTTGCTTGTAAATAACGTTACAATATGTGAAACAGTTTTTAATTTTAGACACATAAACTCTCTAGATATTATTAAGGCTTTTAAATCATTAAAACTAAAATCTTCTGAAGATCTATGGGGAATGTCTGTTAAAGTAGTTAACTCAGTTATAACGATTATTGCGCCTTACTTAGCTTTTATATTTAACACTAGTATTTCGGTGGGTGCCGCGGCCCGCAAGCGGACCGCGGAGGTCGGCTGTGTTGAGCTTTTCTTTTGACAGGAATCCTAAAAAAAATTTTTTTTTTATGAGTTTCGACGTTTTAGTTTTTGGCCTGAAACCAAATCTTCAGTGGGGGCACCTAAAAGCCGCAAAACAAACTTTCATGACTTTCGTGATTGCAGTGTTGTGAGCTGTTTTTTGACGGGAACCTGAATCTGATTTGGAGCACCTCAAACCCGTGAATACAAATTTACTATCAGACCCCCGCGACCTCATTCGCGTTAAAAGACTACTATTTGAGCTGTTCTTTATTTCTTTCAATACTTCAGACCAAACAACCAACAATACCGCGAACGAACGCGCGAACAAACGCGCGAAGCGCGCTAATAAACCAACCTAATAACCAACCAACCAACCCGCGAACAAACGCGCGAAACGCGCGAACAAACCAACCAACCCGCGAACAAACGCGCGAAACGCGCGAACAAACTAACCAACCAACCCGCGAACAAACGCGCGAAGCGCGCGAACCAACCAACCAAATAACCAACCATCCATCCCGCGAACAAACGCGCGAAACACGCAAACAAACCAACCAACCAACCCGCGAACAAACGCGCGAAACGCGCGAACAAACGCGCGAACAAACGCGCAAACAAACGCGCGAAGCGCGCGAACAAACCAACCAAATAACCAACCAACCAACCCGCGAACAAACGCGCGAAACGCGCGAACAAACCAACCAACCCGTGAACAAACGCGCGAAGCGCGCGAAGAAACCAACCAAATAACCAACCCGCGAACAAACGCGCGAAACGCGCAAACAAACGCGCGAAGCGCGCGATCAAACCAACCAAATAACCAACCCGCGAATAAACGCGCAAACAAACGCGCGAAACGCGCGAACAAACCAACCAACTAACCCGTGAACAAACGCGCGAAGCGCGCGAACAAACCAACCAAATAACCAACCCGCGAACAAACGCGCGAAACGCGCAAACAAACGCGCGAAGCGCGCGATCAAACCAACCAAATAACCAACCCGCGAATAAACGCGCAAACAAACGCGCGAAACGCGCGAACAAACCAACCCGCGAACAAACGCGCGAAGCGCGCGAACAAACCAACCAAATAACCAACCAATCAACCCGCGAACAAACGCGCGAAACGCGCGAACAAACCATCCAACCCGTGAACAAACGCGCGAAGCGCGCGAATAAACAAACCAAATAACCAACCCGCGAACAAACGCGCGAAACGCGCAAACAAACGCGCGAAGCGCGCGATCAAACCAACCAAATAACCAACCCGCGAATAAACGCGCAAACAAACGCGCGAAACGCGCGAACAAACCAACCAACTAACCCGCGAACAAACCAACGAACCATCCCGCGAACAAACGTGGTATAATTTATTTTTGGCCATAAAAAAAAGCCGTAAAATTTTTAAAAAGTCGCCATTCTGAAAAAAAAATATGACATCACCAAATTGCCTAAGATTCTGAAAAATATTAGTTCCAGCTCGGTCCAGCTATCTGGCACCGTTTCTGCGGGCCGTTGACCCATCAGCTGAAGATGACCATAATCTCCACGTTTCAGAGTTTTAATCTAATTGCCAGATAAGACTGCGCACATTATAAAAATTTCAGCGCAATCGGAGAGTAAAATTTATTTTTGGCTATTAAAAAAAAGCCGTATAATTTTGAAAAAGTCGCCATTTTGAAAAAAAAAATGACATCACCAAATTGCCCAAGATTCTGAAAAATATTAATTTGAGCTCGGCCCAGCTATCTGTCACCGTTTCTGCGGGCCGTTGACCCAAGAGCTGAAGATGACCATAATCTCCAGGTTTCAGAGTTTTAATCTGCTCACCAGAAAAGACTGCGCACATTATAAAAAAATCAGCGCAATCGGAGAGTAAAATTTATTTTTAGCCATAAAAAAAAGCCGTAAAATTTTGAAAAAGTCGCCATTTTGAAAAAAAAATATGACGTCACCAAATTGCCTAAGATTCTGAAAAATATTAGTTCCAGCTCGGTCCAGCTATCTGGCACCGTTTCTGCGGGCCGTTGACCCAACAGCTGAAGATGACCATAGTTTCCAAGTTGCAGAGTTTTAATCTGCTCACCAGAAAAGACTGCGCACATTATAAAAAATTCAGCGATATCAGAGAGTAAAATTTATTTTTGGCCATAAAAAAAAGCCGTAAAATTTTGAAAAAGTCGCCATTTCGTAAAAAAAATAGAACATCACCAAATTGCTTAAGATTCTGAAAAATATTAGTTCCAGCTCGGTCCAGCTATCTGGCACCGTTTCTGCGGGCCGTTGACCCAACAGCTGAAGATGACCATAGTTTCCAAGTTTCAGAGTTTTAATCTGCTGACCAGAAAAGACTGCAAACATTATAAAAAATTCAGCGCAATCGGAGAGTAAAATTTATTTTCGGCAATAAAAAAGCCGCAAAATTATTAAAAAAGATAGTATGTATGGTGATCGAAAATCAAAAGAAAAAAAAGTTCGCTCGTTTCGCTTTGCTCGCGGTGCTCGCTTCGCTCGTAAATAATTGTATTCAGGAGCACTTAGAACCCCTACATACAAATTTTCAGCGCAATCGGAGAGTAAAATTTATTTTCAGCCATATCAAAAAGCCGCATAATTATCAAATTAATCTAAAAAAAACACAACAACAAACTGTAATTTGAATTTGTATAGAATGATGGCCTGTGCGATGTAAAGCAGCCACACACGTAAGTTATTTTGGCTGGTGTATGACAGGTCCGTGTATGTATGCTTTACATTTTTTTTCTTTCTTTTTGAAGTGGCCAGTGCGTTGTAAAGCAGGCATTCACTACAATATTAACTACTTATAATTTGTGGTAGTGTATTTTGAAAAAGTCGCCTTTTTGAAAAAAAAAAAAAGACATCATGAATTTACCAAGATTCTGAACAATATTAGTTCCAGCTCGGTCCAGCTATCTGGCACCGTTTCTGCGGGCCGTTGACCCAACAGCTGAAGATGACCAGAATCTCAAGTTTCATATTTTTACTCTGCTCACCAGAAGAGACTGCGCACATTATAAAATATATGACGTCACCAAAGGTCCTAGGGTTCTGTACAACTTTAGTTCGAAGTCAGTCCAAATATCGGTTTCTGACTCCACGAGCCGTGGACCTGAAGGGTGAAGATGACCAAAATCTCCAAATGTCAGAATTTTCCCATATACTACAGGGTATGGGCTATACTCCATCCCTATACCACTTTGGTCCATGAGCACTCCTTCCGGGAGATCAATTCGGGTAAAGTTTCTCGAAAAAACGGCGCTCCGCCATCTTGAAAACGCCGCCATTTTGAAAAAAAAAAGTGACGTCATCGATGATCCCAGGATTATGGACAACTTTAGTTCAAGGTCACCCCGGCTATCTGGCACCGTTTCCGCGGGCCGATGACACGATAGCTGAAGATGGACCGAATCTCCAAGTTTCGGACTTTTCCTCTACTCATCAGAGTGGACTGCGTACTTCATTCCTACACCATTTTGGTCCGCGATCACTCCTTCTGGGAGAACTACTATGTCAGTGAGTGAGTGGTAGTCGAGCTTTATAGTATATAATGAGTATTAATCAAGGTATTTTCCCTGACCTAATGAAGCAAAGTAAAATCATACCACTGTTTAAATCTGGTGACAAACTAGATCCCAGTAATTTTAGACCAGTGTCAGTTCTCCCCGTGCTTAGCAAGATTTTCGAAAAGATCATACTGAATCAACTGCTTTGTCATTTCAATCTCAATCTTCACGATCGTCAGTTCGGATTTACTAAGGGACGATCAACCACCGACGCAGGAGTCATGCTTGTTAAGCATATTTTTGATGCTTGGGAAGCTTCACATGATGCAATAGGCATCTTCTGCGATCTCTCCAAAGCATTTGATTGCGTTAATTACGAAACCTTGCTACTCAAATTAAAACATTATGGCGTGAAAGACAGAGCATTCGAATTACTTAAATCTTACCTTGAAAATAGAGTACAAAAAGTTGATATAAATGGAGTTAAATCATCTGGTTCAGTTGTGAAAATGGGGGTGCCCCAGGGCTCAGTTCTGGGTCCTTTTCTTTTTCTTGTATATATAAATGACTTGCCATTTTTAATACAAAACATGTCCAACATAGTATTATTTGCCGATGACACTTCTCTGATTTTTAAAATTAGCAGAAGACCTTGTGATCTTCCTGAGGTAAACAATACTCTCACACAAGTACTTAACTGGTTCAGCATTAATAATCTAGCATTAAATACAACAAAAACTAAATGTATTAAATTTTGCCTACCAAATGTAAGACATGTATTTAATAATGTAACTTTAGGTACAGAAAGATTAGAATTTATCAAAAGCACGGTGTTCCTAGGTATAACTATAGACTCATCTCTTCAATGGGGGCCCCACATAGCTTCACTAGCTGGCAGACTAAGCTCGGCCGCCTACGCCGTTAGGAAAATTAGACAATTAACAGATATTGCTACTGCGAGATTAGTCTATTTCAGCTACTTCCACAGCATCATGTCATACGGCATCCTACTGTGGGGTCAAGCGGCAGATATAGAAACCATCTTTATTTTGCAAATTAGAGCTGTTAGGGCGATCTATAATCTACGTTGTAGAGAATCATTAAGAGAAAAGTTTAAAGAAATTAATATATTAACCGTTGCCAGTCAATACATTTTTGAGAATATTTTGTATGTCCGCAAAAATATATCTCTCTTTTTGAGGCACTGTGATATGAACACAGCTTATGTTACAAGAAACAAAAACAAACTTGTACCACCACAGTTAAGGCTTAGTAAGGTCAGTAAATCATTCACGGGGCAATGTATACGCTTCTACAATAAACTACCAGAAGAAATCTTAAATATGAATGACAGAAAATTTAAGACTCACATTAAACAACAACTTTGTAAGAAAGCTTATTATAAAACAGTCGATTATCTAAATGACAAAGATGCCTGGTGTTAATGTTACTTCAGCCTCGCACAATCTTTACAAAATAATGTTATGTACAAACTTGATTTTAAAAGATGTGTTGCGGAAGTTTGTTGCGCCGCTTCTTCTTCCCAGCTCTCTATAACACCTTGGAGGCGGTGGTAGATAAAAAATTGACGTTGTATAAATGTACCTAGTGTACTTACATGCAATAAAATACTTTTGAATTTGAATTTGAATTTGAATTCATATAATTTCTCTTTTAAGGCGTATTTAGATTTTACTGATAAAACTTAGATTTTACTGGTAAATCTTTAGGTTTTACTAGAAAATCTTAGGATTTACCATGGTTCGGGTTTTTGTATGTATACGGAAGTAAAGTGAGCCTACTGATTGTTTGTAAGCTGTGGTCCCCAGCTACACGAGTCGAATCGTGTTATACTCATTCAATTTCCTTCGACCGTACAGTATCGTGGACGGTAACCATAACCGTATGCGTTTCAACATTACCGGTTTAGGAGTCAAGCAAACGGTTTTAGTTCGATAAAAACACACCACAATCACAGGTTGTGGTGTGGCTATTTCACAGTCGTGTCAAGCACACGACTTAACTAAATTTAGTCTTATTGTGCTCTTTTATCTGTAAGAAAGAGATGGCATGTACCCATTTTAGAACTGGCAAATTGGTTTAGTCATGTCAGACACAAAAAAAGGTACCATGGTTTGCTCATGGTTTGTATTGCAACTTAAAACATGCGATTAAAATTCCCTCTGTCTGATAATACTAAACTAATTTGACAGTTCTAGAATTCATGCCATCTCTTTCTTATTTCTACAGTTATAAAAGAGCACAGTAGACTAAATTTAGTCAAATCGTGTGCATCCCGAATCGATACGATTTCATTGTCACCTTTGTATCCTACTAATAGGCTACACCTCGGGAAAAGCTATTCCCGTACGGGAAAAACATTTTCACGCGGGTGAAGCCGCGGGAAAAAGCTAGTAGATAGTAACGAAAGAAAAGGTTTGATTGGTAATGTACTCGTTTTATACGTATATAGTATAATTTTCCCTTTTTCCTTCCCTTGTATTGATTTTAATAGATCGAACAGTTGCCTCTTTCTTACCTTTTCATCATCATCATCATATCATCCTGTAAACGTCCACTGCTGGACAAAGGCCACCGCAAGGACCTCCACGACGACCGGTCCTACGCTAACATCATGTGTAGGTGGGCCTTACCTTTTAGCTAACGATTATTGGCGTAATTTGCCACAATTTACCTTTTCTCCTCAATCTTGGAAGCACATAAAGATGTAACGAAGCAGCCGTGTGAAGCCGGAATGAAGAAATAAATAGAGGAGCAGCTTGTAGTGGAGATAAGTTCTTATTAATGCGAACTGTGCCACCAGGCGGTCGCTGCGGTGATAACTCTAGTTGAGAACGGTGTAAGTGAAAAGCTTAAAAGCGCCTGCAGACGTGTGGGATTACGTGATGTAACGCTACGTTTGTATAGGTGGCATTACAAATCAAACGATAAGCGAAAAATAATAAAAAGAACATTTTTAGTCTAACTAAGCTCCTACACTTATGTAAATCTAAATAAATTTGAGTCGGCGCCAAACACACATGCAAATTAATTAATTTATTTTTAGTATTTTAATGATCTTCTCATTGATTGCTTGTTGGCTACCATCATTTTACGTACATCTTTAATTAATTTGTTTGTTTCTTTGGCGCCGACTCAAAATTAGATTTACATTAGTGTACGAGCTTAGTTAGACTAAAAAGGTTCTTTTTTATTATTTTTCGCTTTTCAGTTTCTTGTTTTCGACGGTTTAATTTTTTATTAAAAAGTTTTTATTTTTTACGTTTTTGTGACTAAAATACTATACTAATTAAGTTTTATGTCATTCGATTAAATAGGTGAGGTGCCACACAGTCATATACTTAGACCACACGGCAAGTAATTTTGCCTTCAACTACTGCAATCTTTTATCTTTTCCTCCTTGTATAGTTTAAGCTGGGAAAATGGAAAATGTTTCCTAGTATTAAGAGGGGGGCGTTCAGACTGATAATTTTTTATTAATTTTTTTCTTCTTCAATGTAACAAATACCAACTCCACGGAATAAGATCTGTGTCGCTCAGAGCGAAGCAAAGGGATCACATTTTTATTTGGTTCAGGTATACGCATTATTGAATTTTGGAATACCTATTTATTTATATTTGCTACCACAATAACTAATTTTGATAAGTTCTCATTTCGCTTTGATAGCAAACACATCACTATTCAATCGAGTAATTCGTTCTTTGTCGCGTATTCCATTCGATCAATTGCTCCTCACGTTCTATTTCATTCACTCGTTCAGTGCGGGACTTCAATCACAGATTTCCATTTGTGATACGCGTACGCGACAAAAGGCGTACGATGTTTCAATATTGATTGTTTGAATAGTCCCTTTTATTATGTGATATTGCTTTGTGTACTAACTTCTCATATTGGTCCAAAACCTTGTGCTGTATGCCCTTTGAAACAGCGTAATTGTCCTTCACATCAGCGCGGCGAGAGGTAGACCTTGAGCTGCTATTCCTGATTCCCCCATTGGTCTTATCTATATCATTTCTGGCTATATTTTGCAGACTGTAGGTACTTCTGTTGTATCTTTCTCTAACCTTTCCCTAGACTCCAATCTTGAACTCTGAAGCTTTAACGAATATCTATCCATTATGATGTAAATATCAATCCTCTGTTAGTTAGGGGCGACCAGTACAAAATGGGTATGTCCGCCAAAATCTCACCAGGGGGTTGCAAGGATCCGAGTAAAAAAAACACCTCGTCGTAAAAATAAAGGTCGCCCTCAAGCTTTGGACCTTTCTCACTGGAATGGATTATATTGTCACTGGTAAATAATTTCTAGTTCACTGGAAAAGATTTGTTGTTCTTTGGCAAAGGATTTCTAGTTCACTGGAAAATGATTTCTAGTTCACTAGCACAGTATTTCCAGTTCACTGGCAAAGGATTTCTAGTTCACTGGCAAAGGATTTCTAGTTCACTGGCAAAGTATTTCCAGTTCACTGGCAAAGGATTTCTAGTTCAATGGCAAAGGATTTCCAGTTTACTGGCAAATGATTTCTAGTTCACTTGCAAAGTATTTCCAGTTCACTTGCAAAGGATTTCTAGTTCAATGGCAAAGGATTTCCAGTTTACTGGCAAATGATTTCTAGTTCAATGGCAAAGGATTTCTAGTTCGTTGGCAAAGGATTTCTAGTTCACTGGCAAAGGATTTCTAGTTCACTGGAAACTACTACTTGTAGTATGATCCCTAAACAATGACTTAACTACTTTACTTAGACATCCAAGTACTGAGGTGTTTGGTACACGGATACCTGTGCAAAGTTTTCACAAGTGGTTTGAAAACTTTGTTCAAAGTCAAGTTTCGAAGTAACTTAAGATTCTTGAGACCACACGGTACGTGGAAAGCGCAAACTGGTGGATTCCACAACTAAAAGGTTTACGGTCATGGAAATAGGTCAAGATGGAATGGTCATTGGCCTACATAATAAATATGAGTCTCATTTCCATGCATACAATTATTATTTTGTATAATTTTCAGTTCGATGTTTTCGAGGTTCGATCCCCAGCTGGGCCATGTACCAATGGGTTTTTTCTCGAAACTTAAGTACATGTACTGACTGCTCTCAAACGGTGAAGGAAAACATCGTGAGGAAATCTGCATACGCCGAAGAAGAAATTCTAAGGCGCATGTGAAGTCCACCAACCCGCACTGGGCTAGCGTGGTGGACTATAGCCCGCACGCCCTCGTTGAGAGGGTAGGCCTGAGCCCCAGCAGTGGGGAGATTAATAGGCTGTTGATGATGATGATGATAATTTTCAGTTAAATCATTAAATAAATTAACTATTAAATAACAGTAAATATAGGTATTTATAGGAAAGTGATTTTAAGATCGTGCTGAACATGTACTTTTTTCATTCTTACAAAAATTGCCGATACTATTGTTTTTTGTGGTGGCGTTCATTAGGGAAGGCCTATGTCCAGCAGTGGACGCTGAAGTACTGAATGATTACAAATAACAGATCTTGAGGTTAACCCTGAAATTATCCGGTAATAAAACTTTCGTTTCTGTTTGTTACAGTAATATGTTACATAGTCGTATTGAAAAAAATATCTTTATATAGAAACAGAATAAAACGGACCGTTATTTTAACGTAAAAAATATTCTTTAGAGACAGTTATGGTTTTTCATATCAAGTTAAGTCTGTGAACGGAGTACCAGCGCTAGTGGTATTGCATAATTAGGTACGAGACACATCCGTGTCTTGGTTTTCCTCTCGGATTGACTGCTTTCGCATTCAGGTCACAGACACACCTCTGGAATAAATAGAGGTGGAAACTTTGGGTCCTCTACCTACCTATGAATCGACTTAACATAATTATCAATCTGTTTACGTATGGATAATCACAGACGCTCATTTCTATGGGGATAATGAAAAAAAAAATTCAGCTTTCGTACAGTCCCTTGTATTTTAGTACTGTCCCATGTATTTTAAAACTGTCAAATTTGTTTAGTCCTGTCAAATAGAGGGAACTTTAATCGCCATGTTCTAAGTTGCAATACAAACCATGAGCAAACCATGGTTAATTTCTTGTGTCTGTCAGGACTAAACTAATTTCATAATCAACAGCCTATTAATGTCCCCACTGCTGGGGCTCAGGCCTACCCTCTCAACGAGGGCGTTCGGGCTATAGTCCACCACGCTAGCCCAGTGCGGGTTGGTGGACTTCACATACGCCTAAGAATTTCTTCTTCGGCGTATGCAGGTTTCCTCACAATGTTTTTTCTTCACCGTTTGACAGCAGTCCGTAAATGTACTTAAGTTTCGAGAAAAAACCCATTGGTACATGGCCCAGCTGGGGATCGAACTCCGGACCTTTCGATATGATAGGCCACGTCTTATCCCCTACACGCCTCTGACGCTCTCAGCTAAAAACTAATTTGACAGTTCTAAAATACATGCCATCTCTTTCTTATTTCTACAGATAAAAAAGAGCACAATGGACTAAATTTAGTTAAGTCTAACCCAACCCGAATCGACACAATTATATCGTGAGGTAATCCTAGAAATGTCTATTTTAGGCCAAATAGGTATCTATATCGTTCTTGTGTATATATATATATATATATAAAGAAAATTATATATATATATATAATTTTCTTTATATACAACCAGCTGTTGCCCGCGGCTTCGCCCGCATTGTTTAAGTATCTATAAACCACCCGGAAGAAATTATTAGATTAATAGTGAACACTGCATCAAAATCCGTTGCGTAGTTTAAAAGATGTAAGCGTAGGTACAGACGCGGGAAGCGACTTTGTTGTATAATATGTAAGGAGAACGTCAGAAATGAAATTACTCTATCAGCAATTTAATCATTATTCTCATCATCATCGTCACCAATCGCCACTTCGTCATCGAGGAGTTGAAACTGTTTGCTCCACCGGTGGCCGCGCACGGTCGCGTGGATCCAAGTGGAGACATCGCTGGCTGACACCAGGGTCACGAACGAAGGTCCAGGTTCTACTTCGCACTCCTCAGACTTCCAGGATGACATGATGCCCCATAGTACTCCGTTAAGAACAACCGGTGCGCCAACGTCTCTCTGGCAATAGAGGATTTTTTTTTTAATTTAACAGTCCAGGTACTGGGGAAATCCCGATACAAAATGACTGGCCTAATGGCGTAGTGGTAGTAACCCTGCCTACTGCGCCAAAGGTCGTGGGTTCGATTCCCACCCGGGGCCAACATTTGTGTGATGAGCATATCTGTTGGTTTTCGGATTCTGGGTGTTATATGTATTTAAGTATTTATTTAAAAGTATTTAAGTATGTTTATCAGTTGTTGAGTACCCATGTACAAGCTTCGGCTTAGTTGGGACTAAACAGCCGTGTGTGAATTTGTCCAAAACATTATTATATTATTATTATAAAAAAGAACGAATAAGTTCGGGCAGCACTGACTGCTGCTTAGCTGATCTCCCGGTCTAAAAAAGTTTCTCCAGGCATCAATAGCCTAAATTCTGATATATAAATCTATATTTCTTTAAAGGTACATCAAGATCTGTTCCAATATCCTTTTCGTGAAAGAGCAAACATCCATCCAACTCACAACATCCCTCTATCAAACTTTAATCCATACTAATGATTACATTAGTTGGATTAGCTTACTCAGAAACGAAATAAACATTTTTCATTTTCATTTTTTAACTTACCGAACAAGGCTCTGACCCCAAAGCCGGATCCAAGCACATCAGCGTATCAGTCGCATTGACATCTAGACTCTCCAGTTCTTCGTCACATCTCTCGCCCTCTGACGGATGCAGGTGCAAGACTTGAAGCATTCTACGACGTTTGATTTCTTCCATCGATTGCAGATGTTGCAGCTCGTCGGAACTTCGCTGCTAGAAAAACATACCCAAGCGCAAAAAGCTAAGTCATCATCATCATATCAGCCTGTAGACGTCCATTGCTGGACAAAGGCCTCCCCCAGGGATCTCCACGACGACCGGTCCTGCGCTAGCTAACCTCATCCAGCCGGGTCCCGCGACCTTCACAAGATCGTCGGTCCACCTTGTGGGAGCCTGGCCTCTGCAGGAGATTCTTCGCTCCCCCCTGCCCCGCCGTTACCATGGCCGCTACCATAGCCAGGAATAGCGGAGCCGCCGGGGAGGGGGGGCCGGTGTATATTTGGACTCCGTCGGGGGAGGAAATTGACATAATCGCCACGCTTGGCAGGCGTGTTGGCGATAGCAGTAGATTACGTAATACACAGGAGGACGCAAAATTCAAAATTCAAAATTCAAAAGTATTTTATTGCATGTAAGTACACTAGGTACATTTATACAACGTCAATTTTTTATCTACCACCGCCTCCAAGGTGTTATATAGAGCTGGGAAGAAGAAGCGGCGCAACAAACTTCCGCAACACATCTTTTAAAATCAAGTTTGTACATAACATTATTTTGCAAAGATTGTGCGAGGCTGAAGTAACATTAACACCAGGCATCTTTGTCATTTAGATAATCGACTGTTTTATAATAAGCTTTCTTACAAAGTTGTTGTTTAATGTGAGTCTTAAATTTTCTGTCATTCATATTTAAGATTTCTTCTGGTAGTTTATTGTAGAAGCGTATACATTGCCCCGTGAATGATTTACTGACCTTACTAAGCCTTAACTGTGGTGGTACAAGTTTGTTTTTGTTTCTTGTAACATAAGCTGTGTTCATATCACAGTGCCTCAAAAAGAGAGATATATTTTTGCGGACATACAAAATATTCTCAAAAATGTATTGACTGGCAACGGTTAATATATTAATTTCTTTAAACTTTTCTCTTAATGATTCTCTACAACGTAGATTATAGATCGCCCTAACAGCTCTCTTTTGCAAAATAAAGATGGTTTCTATATCTGCCGCTTGACCCCACAGTAGGATGCCGTATGACATGATGCTGTGGAAGTAGCTGAAATAGACTAATCTCGCAGTAGCAATATCTGTTAATTGTCTAATTTTCCTAACGGCGTAGGCGGCCGAGCTTAGTCTGCCAGCTAGTGAAGCTATGTGGGGCCCCCATTGAAGAGATGAGTCTATAGTTATACCTAGGAACACCGTGCTTTTGATAAATTCTAATCTTTCTGTACCTAAAGTTACATTATTAACTACATGTCTTACATTTGGTAGGCAAAATTTAATACATTTAGTTTTTGTTGTATTTAATGCTAGATTATTAATGCTGAACCAGTTAAGTACTTGTGTGAGAGTATTGTTTACCTCAGGAAGATCACAAGCTCTTCTGCTAATTTTAAAAATCAGAGAAGTGTCATCGGCAAATAATACTATGTTGGACATGTTTTGTATTAAAAATGGCAAGTCATTTATATATACAAGAAAAAGAAAAGGACCCAGAACTGAGCCCTGGGGCACCCCCATTTTCACAACTGAACCAGATGATTTAACTCCATTTATATCAACTTTTTGTACTCTATTTTCAAGGTAAGATTTAAGTAATTCGAATGCTCTGTCTTTCACGCCATAATGTTTTAATTTGAGTAGCAAGGTTTCGTGATTAACGCAATCAAATGCTTTGGAGAGATCGCAGAAGATGCCTATTGCATCATGTGAAGCTTCCCAAGCATCAAAAATATGCTTAACAAGCATGACTCCTGCGTCGGTGGTTGATCGTCCCTTAGTAAATCCGAACTGACGATCGTGAAGAAGTTGTTTGAGATTGAAATGACAAAGCAGTTGATTCAGTATGATCTTTTCGAAAATCTTGCTAAGCACGGGGAGAACTGACACTGGTCTAAAATTACTGGGATCTAGTTTGTCACCAGATTTAAACAGTGGTATGATTTTACTTTGCTTCATTAGGTCAGGGAAAATACCTTGATTAATACTCATGTTAAATATAAAAGCTAAGTAAGGCGCAATAATCGTTATAACTGAGTTAACTACTTTAACAGACATTCCCCATAGATCTTCAGAAGATTTTAGTTTTAATGATTTAAAAGCCTTAATAATATCTAGAGAGTTTATGTGTCTAAAATTAAAAACTGTTTCACATAATGTAACGTTATTTACAAGCAAATTTTCGGCAAGAATAGGCGATGAATGCAGAGCTTCGGTGGTTTTAATAGGGATGTTAGTGAAAAAAGTTTCAAAGGACTCTGCTACTTCTGTTTTAGAATTAATTATTTTACCATTATTTCTGATTGCACGCTGCTGCCCATCCTATGGCCTAGACTCCATTAGTCGGAAGGGGTGGTGCTATTCGTCGCCGACACAACAAGGCACAAACTAAGTATCAATATATAAAAGAATCTGACTGATTGAATCAAAGAACAAACCGCTGAGCCTAGAGACTTGAAACGCACAAAGGCTCCTAATATAGCTTCGACGTCCACTGAGAAAGGGTTTTCAAAAATCAACCCCTCAGTGGGTGAAATAGGGATAGATACAGATAATAATGATATTCCCGCGGGAAGAGCGAAGCCAAAACAACCAGTCGATTAAACTATAAAGCCCATAAATACATTACAAATCTAGCGACTGTAAGTGGCATTAGGAGTCGGGAACCAGCTCGACTGAGATGCCAGGAGCTGATAGAGCGGGTGCTTACAGACGGACACGTGCAGAGCTCTCGCGTCCCGCTGCGAGCGTGTGTGAAGAGATTGATGAGACTGGGCGAAGCGAAAGAGGTGTGTCAGGATCGAGATAATTGGCGCTCCGATCTTCTGCCTACCCCTTTAGGGACATCGTGTGAAAATATGTATTTCATAGATTTCTTGGGCATGCCATCATACGTAGACCCGAGAACCACGTAGTAAATCGGTGCCTACCTATGGCTACACAAAAGAGAGGGAGAGGCAGACCACAAACATCGTGGATAACGAATGTCGAGAGGCACGTCATGAAGGTGTTGGGTCTGTCTGTAGACGATGCTTATCATCGGAGTAAATGGCGCCTCAAGGTTAGAAAAGCCGACCCCGCGTAACGGGAAAAGGCGAGGACGAAGAAGAAGAGCGTGAACATATGTGTATGTAATGCTAATTTGCTGATTCTTGTGGACTATTATAATACTATTTATAACCTAGACTAGGTTACGACGGGGTCAAATGGAAACAAAGACAAAAGTCAACTAAGCGATAAGCTAGACATAACACAGTATTAGATGTACATAATATAATCCTCCACAGTAATAAGATATTATTATATTTTGTTAGACAACAAAGGGAAGCCAGGTTGGTAGAAATAATCTTTGTAATTAGGGGATTAGGTAACAAGGCTCATAAAAATAAGCGCTTTGTTCTTTAATCAATTTCATCAATTTAACAGAAACGAGTTTCAAGGGACTTTCTAAGGATTCTTATATGAATTCCAATACTCAATTGATACACTAAAAGTAGAAGCCAATTACGCTGCGATCCAGCGTTGAACATTCCTCTCTGAATGCGTCTTTAAAAACTGACATGTGTGCTTAAAGTTTTGGACATGTTTCTGAAATAAATGATTATTATTATTATTATTAAAGACAAAGATGCCATTAATGTTACTTCAGTTCAGCCTCGCACAATCTTTACAAACTTGATGGCTTAAAGTTGAGTAGAACTGAAGTAACATTAATGGCATCTTTGTCATGCATATATTCGTTTATTTTAGCTTTCTTACAAAAATTACCTTTTTTCTTCGGATTTTTTCCCATACATCTTTTACTTACTTATTCTATAAGCCTTAGAGAATAAGTAAAAGATTTTTTGTAAGAAAGCTAAAATAAACGATTAATTATAGTGACAAAGATGCCATTAATGTTACTACAGCCTCGCACAATCTTTAAATCTTTGCGGAAGTTTGTTGCGCCGCTTCTAAGGAAGCGGTGGAAAATAAACAATTGACGTGTATAATTATGTACCCAGTGCACTAAAATATTGTGACTTAGACAAAAAACTTACCGTGGTCGAAGGCCATGAATTAACTATAAAATGGGTAGCTGTCACATCTTTCAACTGTCTCTGTAACCTGATAGGATATAAGCTGTGGGTGAGCCTGACGGGGTGAGCCAGTTTGATGAGAGCTATGTCGAATTCAGGTTTTGTGTCGCTGAAATAAGGGTGGATTTCGTAGTACTTGATCGGGAGTAGGACCCCTCCTTTCCTGTAGTTGGTGCTGCCAAGTCTTACACGAAGAACCCTTTTAGATTCACGTACTCTGAAAAGTAATAGTTATTTGTTTTGCAAGGCTGCAAAGTTGGTTATTTTGTGCGAGTACTAGTATTGAAAACTGAGCAAAGCGAAGTTCGCTCGTGGTTCAAAGATAGAATCCTGAGCGTAGCGAGGGTTTCAAGGTACGAGACGCAAAATAACTTTGCTGCCGAGCGCCACACACAATTTTTCACCTCACTACAGCGAGGAAAATACTAGGTGAATTGAATCCTTTCGGCGGTTTAGAACCACAAATAATAATGACCACAATTAGAATTGACCACTTCTTTATATGTCCACCTTCTACAAATTTGAAGAAAAGTTTTAAAAAGTTTTTTTCCAGGTGCAGTTTTCCACGCAGATTTCGAATGAGAAAGTATACCCTTCCGAGCCGCGATTTTGTCCACGTTAAAAAGAAGCCTATATGTTATTCCAGGATATAAGCTATCACTGTACCAAGTTTCACCAAAATTTGTTCGGTAGTTTTTGCGTGAAAGAGTAACAAACATCCTCACAAACTTTCGCCTTTATAATATTAGTAGGATTTACTGTAATAATGTATGTATGTAAAGTTTACTTACAAAAACAGTGAATCAGCTGCCGTTAATACGAAGTTTTCATCGATCAAGGCACCAGCGCTTAAATACACGGATTTCTTCAACACGGCGGCTACATACGGAAACACGTCACTCTGTGTTACCATGGTGTGGTCGTTTAGTTCATTGTATGAGTATTTTATTGAATTGTTTAATCTAATCGGCTGTGTTGCCAACACTTTATTCGCTACAAAATATATAAAGTAAATTACTATCTTTGATCTCATTATTGCTAACGGAATTGGAGAAAAGTCAATGTAGTTTTCCACTTTGTAAATTTCATGAAATGTTTGTAGGCTGAGGTAGTGTGGTTATCAACAAAACCTTTGGTTGCAGACATAGAGGTAGAAATATTAGCTTTACGATTATGTGAGGAACTACTGTGCTGCTGGCTATATTTTCAGGAAACAAAACTTTCAAAGGTAAATACTTAGTAATACAGTAAAAGGTTGATAAACAATTTGATAAACATTTTTTAAGTACCTTAGGTAGGTATAGGTAATTGGTATTGAAAATTTAATCCACTAATAAAATTTCGAGAGGGACAACGCTATATGTCATCACATATATGTTTCTCTTTCGCTCGCAGCGAACGGAGGCAATTGATTAGTACGCACTATCGATCCCGGCTCTAACACCTTGGAGCGGTGGTAGATAAAAAATTGACGTTGTATAAATGTACCCAGTGTACTTCATCATCATCATCAGCCTATTAATCTCCCCACTGCTGGGGCTCAGGCCTACCCTCTCAACGAGGGCGTGCGGGCTATAGTCCACCACGCTAGCCCAGTGCGGGTTGGTGGACTTCACATGCGCCTAAGAATTTCTTCTTCGGCGTATGCAGGTTTCCTCACGATGTTTTCCTTCACCGTTTGAGAGCAATCAGTACATGTACTTAAGTTTCGAGAAAAAACCCATTGGTACATGGCCCAACCGGGGATCGAACCTCGGACCTTTCGATATCATAGGTCGCGTCTTATCCCCGAGGCCACTGACGCTCATCTGTACTGTGTACTTACATGCAATAAAATAGTTTTGACTTTGATGGTACTTCTGAATGAGCGCCGCTTCTATACTTAGTAATACATATTATAGTAGTAGGTACCTACCTATACTTAATAATAGTATTCTTTGCAGCTGGTTTATTGGACCAGAACAGTGAAAGAAATTGGCATGTAAAGTGGAACGAAATCAGCCTTTTGAAACTGCGAAATTGGTTAATCCAATAGTTTGGATTCTTTGGTCCATGTTTAAATTTTCAAACAAACCATTTCACGTGACATTACGATTGCATTTTGCGATAAGAGAAATCATTGCTGTTATGTATTCGGGTTAATGTATTACACTTATGTATAACTCTTTGTACCTACATAACATCAACTTTGTATCGCCGTTGATATGCAATAAAATAAACGGAAGGAAGTGCGTCAGTAACGTCGGGGATAAGACGCGGCCTGTCATATCGAAAGGTCCGGAGTTCGATCCCCGGCTATATAGGCCATGTACCAATGGGTTTTTCTCGAAACTTAAGTACATTTACTGACTGCTTTCAAACGGTGAAGGAAAACATCCTGCGGAAACCTGCATACGCCGAAGAAGAAATTCTTAGGCGCATGTGAAGTCCACCAACCCGCACTGGGCTAGCGTGGTGGACTATAGCCCGAACGCCCTCGTCGAGAGGGTAGGCCTGAGCCCCAGCAGTGGGGACATGTGAAATAGGCTGTTCATGGAAAAACGGAAAAGGTAGGTACTTACCTCCCTAAAAGTTAAGTAGTTCTTCTGGGTTGATATCAGAATGACTAGACCGCAAATTGACTATGTCGCTCTTAGTCCAAATCTCAAAATATCGTAATCTCAAAATACCCAAGTTGCAAAATGACTATATTTTTTTCTTTCTATATTTCGTGTACATACCAAGGTTCTGTCAAAAGTCAAAGTCAAAACTATTTTATTGCATGTAAGTACACTGGGTACATTTATACAACGTCAATTTTTTATCTACCACCGCTTCCAAGGTGTTATAGCTGGGAAGAAGAAGCGGCGCAACAAACTTTCGCAACACGTCTTTTAAAATCGAATCCGTATATTTATATTTCGGCTATGATTCAGGTATTAGTAACACTACCAAAACCTGAAGTTCAATCATCAAAGGATACAGTTTGCAATTTAAACACCGACTCGTGTCGACAGATGACTTTATATTTACCTACTTCACTAACTTATAATTAATAACTTATACTTAACATATTCGAAGACTTAACCAATCTCCTGTGATTTAACTTTCATCAATTTCAATTTAAATAATACCTTGATGAAATAAATAGCGCAAGATACGGTACTCTCGTATGTACATTGCGTAAAAGAAAACCGCATGGTTACATGCACAGATACACAACAGACTGGTAAAAGTGTCCCTAAACGATCATGCTGCATGACATGCATCGTTTACGTGAATGTCATGCTGCATGATGGACCATCATGCTTGCTATCAATCAACACAGTGAAGCAACGGCCAGCACGTAATTTGCATGCCATGCACGTCAACCACTACAGCTAGACGATCATGCATGAGTGACAGCACGTATTGCATGTCATGCCGCATGATCGTTTAGGGATCCCTTAAGAGTTCCGCTCATACAATCACCAGTGTTAAAAAAAATTCGGGTCGTCAACAGCTCTATGGAGGCGTATTTTGTTTGTGAAAGCATTCATTACGTGTAGTTTGAATGAAATAAATTTAATACAACGGGTCAGGTCAATTTATTGCATATTGTGCCTTTCTTGGGTTTCGCCGGCGCTTTGAGCTTACAAATTCATTACCGACGTGTCCTTCCCTTTAATTTTGCAATCCTTTGACTGAAAATTCAGTGAAAATTCATAAAAGAACCGTAAAGCTTTCATTTTATTTAGATTTTCCTTGCAAATTTTTCCCTCGGCTACTAAATTAAACCAATGCTGTCTCCGGGCGCGAATTATTTTTCTGTGCCCAAAAGAGGGCCCATCAAATTAACATAAGTAGCGAATTTAAAAATATGAGCAACACCCCGATGTTATTAAATTTGCTTGCGACAAAGTGCAACTTGATATAAATTTGCTTTTATTAGTAGAGTGTGTTTTTCTTGTTTTTCTTTTACGCTCAATGAAGATAAAGTATTCATATCTCACGGAGAAACGTTATAAAATTAACTAAAATTACGGTAATATAAATTTTGAAAGAAAATCCTAAGCTATTATATTAATTAAAAGATAATAACGAGCCATATGAGTAGCCTATTGGTTGTAACGGCATTCCGCGCGTTTAATACTCCGTGGTTCCCTCCCTACCAGGAGCCCTATTTTTAAATCGCTCGCTTCGCTTCGGGCGGTCGATTCTACTAATTTACCTTCGACATCCGATACAAAAATCAGCAGAACCGACCGCTCGAAGCGAGAGCGATTCAAAAATAGAGCTCCAATTCAGTTGACAGAACTAGCGAGATTTTTTTCCCCAATAGTTCAGTCATTCATGAGGTCGTAGGTTCAAACCCTGGCCCGTACCAGTGAGTTTTTTGGAACTTAAGTATATACGGTTTATCATAATACCACCGGCTTTTCAGTGAAGGAAAACATCGTGAGGAAACCTGCACACACCAAAGGTTAGAATTTCAATTTTAAGGCGTAAAGTGAAGTCCACAAAAGCACCGTCTGTGAACATGGGTTTGGCTCAAAAGATCCCAGAATGGTCGAAGTGTCGCCAGGTATTTCTGCCTTTGCCTTTATGAAGATAAGATAACTCTTGGTGTTCCTCAGGGTGGCCTACGACGTCCAGCAGACCGACGTCATGACCTGCATCGCTCTCATCTCCCACGTCATGTGCTACGCAAACTCCTAATAATAATACCTAAGCAGACTTAAGCAAATACCTAGATAAGATAATATAAGATAGCCTTTATTCCCAATTAATTAAAATTACAAATTACAAATAATCATTACAAATAATAATAATTGCATTACAAATAATAATTGTTAGCAAATACCTAGGATGACACAAATTAAGGTACTATATGCGAAAAAACAACATCTTCAATATTTTTGAGACCTTAAAATCTAGCGCTAACAGTCTAATAAAAGTCAGTGATCTCTAGTCATACCGGCTGCATCAGCAACTAAGATTTGCTGACTACAGTAATCCTGGTAAAAGTACCATAGTCAAAGTAAAAGGCTTTAATGAGTTTTCTTCCCTGCATTCCATGCCATAGTCTGGCGGCTAACGTTATCATGGTACATCCAGTCTTACTGCATAAATGTGCAATGGAGTGAGAAGGGGACACACGACCTCATAGGTTAATATGAAGACCGAGTCTTTAAAAAACTTTAAGGTCAAGTGGGTACGATGGACACCGGTGAAATAGAAACGACCAGACCATAGTGGACTGAAGACCTATAAAGATTAATTCAACGTCCAGTCTACTCTGGTCTAGTTGGTCCTCTGTCCCCGGTATCAGTCTTAGGTACCCCATGTGACTTACCCTTTACTTACCATTGTCACGTAACTGGTCTTGAAGGTCACTCCTGGTCTAAACCGGATCTGAACAGTACTTCCAGGTTTTGATGCTTGGCGACTTAGCTTGTCTCGATGGAATCAGGAGTAATAAAACTTTTAGTGACTGTACAGTTTTTTTTGTGATTATTAGATTATACAATTTTGTACAATGTCATCATCCCCACTGCTGGGGCTCAGGCCTGCCCTCTTAACGAGGGCGTTCGGGCTATAGTCCACCACGCTAGCCCAGTGCGGGTTGGTGGACTTCACATGCGCCTAAGAATTTCTTCTTCGGCGTATGCAGGTTTCCTCACGATGTTTTCCTTCACCGTTTGAGAACAGTCAGTAAATGTACTTAAGTTTCGAGAAAAAACCCATTGGTACATGGCCCAGCTGGGGATCGAACTCCGGACCTTTCGATATGATAGGCCGCGTCTTATCCCCTACGCCACTGACGCTTGTACAATGTATCAAAATATAATTAAGCCTTACTAAGGTATTTTAAACCCTATTTTAAAAGACCTTGAAGAGTCATGGCAGAGCCCTAGCTCTGCCATGACTCTGCCCTTCAAGAAACGTCTCTGCGTCGAGGTCAGATGATGATAATTAAAATGAGAATTTAAAATTTAAAATGAAGAAATAAGCCCAAGAATCGTTGATAAAAAGCTGTTATATCGGCTGAATATAATCACAATATCCATAGAACTCTACCTTCTCTGCTCTTAAATATTCCCTAGAGCTGGTATTTCGACCAACGTATTCTCGCCAAAACTAAATCTTCTCAAAGCGCCTTAGATTATTTGTAAGTAAAAAAAACCGACATATCGGATTGTGTGTAACACGGGAATACGAGCTCAGTCGGTCGGAACGCCTTGCTCGCTGGAGGGTAAGGTAAGCATACAATTCTGGCGAGCTGAAAACACACTAATGGCTTTGAAAATCGGCGCCGAATCACCACTCTCATCAAAACGAATAAACAAACAAAATGTTTGGACAATAATAAATCGTTGGTAATATCAAAGGGCTTGTAAAATAATTTTGCAATAATATGTAGGTGCTTACTAGCGGACGCCCCGCGACTTTGTCTGCATTAAAGTTGAAAATTTCATAATTACTTTGCTTACGTTATAAAATAAACGTATGTTCCCGTTTCCCGTTTCGTAGCCAAACTTGGAGTCTGCTTCCAAAAATCCCGTTTAGTAGCCGGATACGAAATGAAACTTCATTTGACCGTTTCGGAGCTTATTTTCGGAGCCAGCTTCCAAACGGGAAATAAAAATCCCGTTTAGTAGCCGGATACGAAATGGGATTTCGTTTGAACACTTCGGAGCTGAGCTGTATCTGTATGAACAGCTCCTTAACATGTCCCAACCGTTGAGGCCCAGGCCGAAACACTCAACGAGGGCGTACCGGCTATAGTCCACCACGATAGCCCAGTGCGGGTTGGTGGACTTCACATGCGCTTAAGAATACCTTCTTCGATTTCGATTTCCTAACAATTTTCCTTCACCGTTTGAGAGCAGTCGAGAAAACCTATCGGTATATGGCCCGGCCGGGGATCGAACTCCATGATAATGATAGTTCCCACTAGAAAATAAATGATCTTACCTCGTAAATAAATAGTAGACCGTAAGTGGACCGACGATCTGGTGAAGTTCGCGGGACCCGGCTGGATGAGGTTAGCGCAGGACCGATCATCGTGGAGATCCTTAGGGGAGGCCTTTGTCCAGCAGTGGACGTCTACAGGCTGATATGATGATGATGATCACACCATCTATCCCTGATGTGAATTTTCCTGTAATTTGTACAAAAGTTGCTATCATTATGTACACTGGGCCGTAAATAATTATTACCAATTTGCATAAAATTACACCTGAATACAAACACATAAAGGACTGAGTGACGTCATAGATCAGAAATAATCATTTACAGACGTGTCGTTGAAATGGTTTGTCAGATTATGTCTAAATTATTTTTGTCTCTGGGAGATTTCTGTTTAATTCATAGGAATTCAAGTTCAAGACAATAGTTTGAAAAAGAAACAAAGAAAAAAAAACAAGTGAAATCTTTTTCTTGGCAACCTTCCTTGGTACTCAGATAAAAGTACATAAGTTTAGCTTGGCACAACTCCTCCGTGTAAGCACCAATCCCGTATTTTCTGGATTCATTCCAAGCTTTTATAGACTCGTAATTATAGAACACTTGTGGACACCGAAGCCGTTAAATCATTTAAAAAGGAAAATAGTTAACTTTATAAAAATACTATTTTCTTCCTATAAAATCTTACTAAATCGAACCTTTATGCGCATGTTTGTCCGCTTACGACAAAGGAACTGGTAACCCAATTTTCTTGTTAATGTGTAGTGTGATCATCAAGGTACAAAAATTGGGGGCTGAACAGTTATCTTGTCTTAGCTTCTTAGAGGGCTAGGAGTACCTTAGATATACTTCGAACCTTTAGGGATCTTTTGTGCCAACCCCTGTTCACTAACGGTGCCTCAATCCATTTTTTTGGTGGATTTCACATACGCCATAGAAAAGAAACTGGCATTTGCCGGTTTCCTCGCGTTGTTTTTCACCGAACAATTATGATTTTTTAAAATAAATCGACAAAAATCACATCTAGATACTCGAGTGAAGCTTCAGAGAAAACTATGTGAAAGACAAAATAAATATTATTAATATATAAATATCATCTCCATCTCACTAATTAATTGGCTTTAAGTGCTACCTACTTATAACTGAGTCACGCATCTACGTTTCAGTTTAGTCTATGTCACTTCTCTGCCTTAATTTAGGTCAAAGTCCATTTATACTTCGGTTTCAGTAATTCTACATAATATACCTGTAATATGCATGTTGTAGGGAAACAGCTTTCAGTCAGTAAAATTTACCCAAATAGATTTCCTTAAGTTAAGCGAAGTCATTCTGGGTAATTTATGGGTAACTAGATAAGATTAGGAATGAATTTGTGTGTATGTTTACAAAATACGCCTTTGTTTTTGAAAGCAGTGAAACTCATGGATTTTTATCCGTCTGGCTTTATCAAAGCAAGAAAAAACGCAAAAACTAAATGTACCCCTCCGCCAATACTTAGGTGTTCAATTTTTAATTATTTAGAGTAATAATTTTGTATTAATTTCGAGGCGAAAAGGTAAGTTCACGGTTAAAGGTAGGAACTTTAGCCACAGGTAACGCCCTAGAAAGCGTGGATACAAATTGACGTGTATTTCCCGTAGACGGGTAAAATTTGCCATCTCTCGGTGACACTTGAAAACTTCATTGATACTTCGCACCATGCATGGTGGAACTGTTTCAAGAAAATCTGCTTGACTTCAAAACAGTGACATCTATGGAAGCTTTTCCTAAACTATTTTAGGGAAATTATAGGTAACTGGCTTGAAGCATTTGTAAAGCACTAATTACACCACACATCTTGGGCGTACGCCCGCCAAGGTCATGTTAGAAGGTCACGCAAAACTGTCGTGAAAAGGCTTGCTATACAGCAATAATTATTATTATTTGCTTGCTCGACGTGCAGGATGTGTGCTGGACCTAACAAGCTCTAACGTTTTTAAAAAGTAGGTTTTGGCTTGGTTGGACTAGACTTTTAAGCCATATCTTAATTAAAATATCAAGTAATATGGCTTAAAAGTCTTGTAACCAAGCCAAAACCTACTTTTTAAAGCTTAGAATAGAATAGAATAGAACAGAACAGAACAGAACAGAACAGAACAGAACAGAACAGAACAGAACAGAATAGAACAGAACAGAACAGAACAGAACAGAATAGTGTTTATTTGGCATACACAAGGCAGCACATATACACATAACAATAAAAACAAAAACAAAATAAGAAAAAAAAACAGAGACAACATAAAACATATAAACATGTCTATGTCTATGGCATCCAGCTTGTCTATGCTTGCTGGATGCCTTGCTAGGTGCCGCGCTAGATGGTGTAAATGCTTACGTCTAACATGACCTTCTAACATGACCTTGGCGGGCGTACGCCCAAGATGTGTGGTGTAATTAGTGCTTTACCTAGCTTGAAGCTTTTGTAAGAATTATTCAATACAGCGACATCTGTCATAGTTTTTCCAGAAGTATTCATATTCTTTCCATTGAAATTTAGCTAGGAGTTGTTCTACACTCAGAGCAATTACATACAATTGCTCTGAGGTTCTACAACACTTGATTCATTTACTTTTCTATAGATGGCGCCTATTTACATGTATTTTCGGCTTCCGTCAAGGATTTTTTTTGATAAACCTTTCGAAACCCGAGGCGTAGATATCTGTTATACTCGTAGTTTACTAACTCTATTAGCGCTCATGGAGCACAATATTCGCAACTACATTCAAAAATACAGGCTGGAATCCGGCGCAGATTTTTCGTCTCATAAATAAATAAACAATATTTCTTATTAATATATTTATTACAATTAAACTAATTCATAGAAGTTACAAAAAATACATCAGTATTTACAAAATTATACAGCCATTTCTTTCCTCCATTGTCACTTAAGTCAGAGACGAAATAATCTTATAATCCGTTCTCTATTAAAGCAGTAAGTACTAAACATGTTTCTCAAGTGACCTTATCCATAGAAGGCAAAAGTTACATTAGTATTCCAAAATTATACTGTAATTTCTTTCGTGCATTATTTTATGTCTAAGTCACATTCTTTTGTACATTTTAGACTTTCGCGCTTTGTATTCATGTCGGGCAAGGTAAATAAAACTATTTCGTGTGTAAGACCCGTAAATAATCACATTCTTTTATCCATTTAGGTACTATAAAGGTTACACATGTTTCTCAAGTGACTTTGACCCTGGGTTCGAAGTCAAATAAACTATTTCATAGTTACAAAAATTTCTTTATCAGTATTTCCAAAATTAAACAGTAATTTATTTCGTGCATTATTTTATGTCTAAGTCACATTCTTTTATCAATTTAAATACTATAAAGGTTACACATGTTTCTTAAGTGACTTTGACCCTGGGTTCGAAGTCAAATAAACTGATTCATAGTTAGAAAAATCACATTATCAGTATTTCCAAACTTATACAGTCATTTCTTTCGTTCGTTAAATAAGATAATGTGACTAAGTCACATGCTTAACCATTCTTATATCCATTTACTATTAAGGTTACATGTTTCTCCAGTGACCTTGACCATGAGCTGTATCAACTAAACTAATTCATAGAGGTTGCAAAAATTACACCAGTATTTACAAAATGATAGAACCATTTTTTCCTCCTTTATTTTTCAATTATGTCACATAGCCGTTCTTATATCCGTTTTCTATAAAGGTAGTACTACACATGTTTCTGTATTGACCTTGACCTTGGGCTCTGTAGTCAAAGGTCACGAGGTCGCTGGGCTTCCTGGCCTTGGAGGTGGTGACCCTCGTGAGGGTGGTGAAGTTCTCGTTACTGGAGACTGGCGCACAGCAGAAGGATCGACGGAATTCCCGGCGGAACTTTCCTGTGAGAAAAATTAACATGGTGTATACATATAGAGCCGATGTTATAGACAACAGCAAACTTCAACACTTCAACTTAAAGACAGAAGAAATAATGAAATTGTGATAAATAAGTTCAAGTTTAAGTTGATTATTAAGTCTGAACTGACGGCCGTTGGGGCAGAAAGGTTCTCGAGTGGCGACCACTTAACGGAAGACGCAGCGTAGGCCTTCCACAAGGTGGACCGACGATCTGGTGAAGGTCGCGGGACACGGCTGGATGAGGTTAGCGCGGGACCGGTCGTCGTGGAGATCCCTGGGCGAGGCCTTTGTCCAGCAGTGGACTACAGGCTGATATACAAAATACAAAAATACAAAAAGTTTTATTTCTTCAACTAAAATTATTTTAGAATTTACAGTTGTTGGGACCCTCTTTTAAGTATATAGATTATACTTGTGTTGAAGGACCCGCTCTTCTATTATTTCATTTTAACAATTTAAAATTTAAGTTTACTTAAATAGGATTAGTTTAATTGCTATGTAAGTTACATAAGTAGCTTGAAGTGTGCGTGTGTGTGTGTGTATGTGTGTGTGTGTGTGTGTGTATGTTATTATTCCCAGAGATTGTTGCATGTATGACTGGATATCTGAATAAAATATTAACGCGTCGTCAGGGACTTTATGTATGTATGTTGTATATATTATGTATAATAAAATATTATTCACAGTTTAATATAATTTTATTATACTGTTATAATAATGTTTGTGGTTAAACTAGTTAGGATATAATTAGCATAAGAGACTCGGTGTCATCGTAGTTAAGAGTTTTAAGCCAATTAGTTAATATCTTTCTACATTCATAAAATTTCATTTGATAAATATTCAATTTCTTATTAATTTTTTTGTACAAGTAAATAGATTTTTTAGGAAATTGTCGATTAGCAAAAGATGTACTAACTACGTTAGAAAAATCTACAATATCTTTTCTCCTACTATCTAAGATACCTGGATCGAACACTAATGTCTTATGGACTTTTAAAATTGTTTGCAAAATATACAATTTTCTTACTGTTAAAAGATCGCTGCATTTATAAAGTTCTTCAGTTGGAAATCTATATTCTTTACAATACATTACTTTTAGTATCGATCTTTGAGCCCTCTCTAGTTCTAAGAATTTTATTTTAGTGGCACCTCCCCAGACAGGAATACAATACATCAGGATCGATTGAACCAGAGATGTGTATATTTGGTTTATCAGTTGCTTTGTAGTTATGTGTCTAAGTGATTTAAAAATCCAGATCATCTTTCTAATTCTACCCATAATCAATTCAAGATGTGTATGCCAAGATAAGCGCTGGTCAATCATAACACCAAGATACTTAGTGCTATTTACATGGTCTATTGTGGAACAAGAGCAACTGTTATTTAATGAATTTCCACATTCATGAATCCTAATACTGAAGTTATCATTTGGCTGCGTTCGGTTATAGATACTGAAGGATATAAAATTTGTTTTTGAGGTATTAAGGGTGAGTAGATTACATTTTAGCCATTTTGCTATTAAAGCTAGACCTGCCTCTGCCGCTCTCCGTACAGTGTCCCAAGTACTCCCAGAAAATACGATAGCAGTATCGTCAGCATATGAGAAAATACGACCATTACTTACTGCCATATTGCACAGATCATTAATATAAATTAAAAACAAAGTTGGACCCAACACGCTTCCTTGGGGAACACCAAATGTAATGTTTTCTTCAGAACTGACGTGAGTGTCTATTTTAACACATTGTTTTCTATCACTAAGATAGTCTCTGAGCAATGATAGTTGAGTGCTTCTAATGCCAACCGTCTCTAATTTATGTACAAGTATAGGGACAGAGACTGTGTCAAAAGCTTTCTTTAGGTCTAGAAATACTGCTATACATTTATTACCTCGATCTACGTTATCAACAATATGAGCGCTAAGTGCTGAAATCGCGTCTTCAGTGGATAATCCATTTCTAAACCCATATTGCGCGTTGGAGAGTAGATTGTATTTATTTAAATATTTTATTAGTCTGTTATTTATAAGTTTTTCTAAGATTTTTGAAATAGCCGGTAGAACTGATATGGGTCTATAATTATTGACGTCGTCTCTGTCCCCTCCCTTGTAAACTGGTGTAATTATCGATTGCTTCAGAGCCTTCGGAAACACACCTTGATTAAAACACAAGTTTGACAGGTGACAGATTATAGGTACCAGAACGTCTTTACAAGTTTTTAAAAATTTTGTTGGTATGTTATCACATCCAGGTGCACTTTCTGATTTCATATTCATAAGTATGCTGTGTATTTCCAATGAGTCAGTTTCTAGCAGTACAAAGGATGATACTTGAGAAAAAGGCAAATTTAGGGGCTGTATTTTGTGAGTGGATTTCCGCAGAATATCTTCAGCGAGTGAACTCCCAATAATAGAAAAGAAATGATTAACAAATTTCACAGAGTCATTACAGCAAGGCTTTATATTGAGTAAATCGGTGTTTTTCGGTTTTGGGGGCTTATAGTGAGTTATTTTGTTTATTGAACTCCAAAGAGCTTTTGGGTTTTTTGCAGCACTGGCAAGTTCCTTTCTGTCGTATTCTCGCTTCACCTTTTTTATTAGCTTATTGCAGAAATTTCTATATCTCTTGTAGGTTATCCTTAATGTTACATTGTCAGGGTCAGATCGTAAAGTCATCTGCATTTTATTTCTGTTTCTTATACAACGCAGTACTCCTGCAGTCATCCATGGCTTAATACATCTCCGACAGTTTGAAATTTTTATATTCCTAGTATTTTCATTAAGGGATTCTCGTAACATCGTTGTTAGAAGGTTAGTTAATAAGTTCGGGTCGTTAAGTTGTAGTAATTTAGTCGGATTTTTTTCTACTAAGCTGATGAGTGCTTTATCATAATCTGTTACCGTTTTAATTTTAGGGCAGTTACTTGTATTATTTATTTTGGATAACGAAAATAATACCATGGAGTGGTCTGTGACAGAAGTATTTAAAACAGCAATAAATGCAGAGTACTTATTTTTTTCCATTTTTATAATAACATGATCAAGACAGTTTTTTTCTCGAGTTGGTAGATCGTGTCCTGGAAACAGTCCATGTGTTGCAATCATATTTAGGTAGTTTAGTCTATTATTACGCTCATATGTTTGTTCCTTTTCTTTAGATATTATATTAATGTTTATGTCACCAACTATTATTATATTTTTAGTAGATTTTATCGTTTCCAAATACATGTTCAAGGAATTTATGAAATTATCTGCATTATTATTAGAAGGAGAACGATAAACTCCAAGTACAGAAAGATTGCACAGGGTTATTAATAGGCAAGAAGCATCATCTAGAATTATTTCTTTTACAGTAAAATCATGTGTACTTTTAACATACGCAACTACTCCATCATTTTGGTTGAGGTGATTTGTTGTTACGGATGATGTATAGTTTGTAATCTGTGGTATGCTTTTATTTGTATTTATTCTACATTCCGTTAGCACTAATACATCTATATTTGTATTTAAATTACTTAGTGTCAGTTTGAGATCGTCAATGTTGGAGTAGACGCTCCTGATATTTTGAGAAACGATGTTTAGATTTGTGTTAAGTACTTGGTTATATTATATATATTATATATATATTTGTGTTAAGTGATATGATGATGTTTAAGTCTACCTATGATTAATTTGGTCAGACTTAGACTAAACTTATGCGTCAGCTAGAGTAGAGTAGTTCATTTATGAGTCTGGTGGCCTAGTTGGTTAAGCGCTCGCCTCA
The DNA here is from genome assembly GCA_949699065.1 of Metalampra italica. NCBI lineage: Eukaryota > Metazoa > Arthropoda > Insecta > Lepidoptera > Oecophoridae > Metalampra > Metalampra italica. Next base: position 6,412,104 of record OX452991.1, on the reverse strand, counting down.
CGTTCAAGAGGTCGCGGGTTCCAACCCTGGCTCGTACCAATGAATTGTTTGACTTATGTACGGTTCGTTATAATACCACAAGCTTTTCGGTGAAGGAAAACTTCGTGAGGAAACCTGCACACGACAAAAATTAGGCGTATGTGAAGTCTACCGAAAAATGGATTGGGGCACCGTAGGTGGGCAGGGGTTGGCACAACAGATCCCATAGGGTCGAAGTGTCACCAGGTTTGGCGCAATCACGCTATAACGGCTGAACGGACTTTGATGAAACTTGGTACAATGATAGCTATCATACTCGTTATCAGGCTGCACTAGTCCACTGCTGGACATGTGGGGAAAAGAAGACTGTACTAACCACTCATAAAATTATAGATCAACGGGTTGATGGCAGAGTTCGCGTAGCACAGGACATGCGAGACTAGAGCGAGGCAGGTGATCACGTCGCTCTGCTCCATGTCCAGCGTGTATCTGTAAGTTAGAGATAATAAGCGTTTAAAGGAGACCGCATACTAGTACGCGCCGAAGGAGCCGAAATAATCGAATTTTAGAATTGATTGTGTGAAATCCTATGACACCTCGCACGCACACCTGTCGCCGTAGAGGACGACGAATCGCCGGTAGAATTCGGAAAGTACTGAAATCCCAGAAGAATTCTGATGACGTCACTAGAATCGGCGCGGACAATGCGGACGAAGCGCCCGCATTTTCCTGTCACCTTATAACGTAACACACACTGAGCGACGGCGGTGCGAAAGCGTTGCGGTTTTTTTCTGTAATTTTCGAAATAGTATGAAGCCCTTTACATCAAAGCGGCGCGGCGGCGGTGCGACGGCGAAAGCGACAAAACCGCGCGCACAGATTTGACGTTTTGATTTGACAGATTAGCGCAGACAGGCGTTGCGGAGCGGCGGCGGCGCGTTGTATTCCTTTGTAGTGTATGAGAACCCCTACACAGAGCGCGCGAGAGAGAGCTAGCGGTATATGTTGTCTGAAGGGCTCCGCTTTTTATTCGCTTTCCGCAGATTCGCCGCCGCAACGCTTTCGCAACGCCGCCGCGCTGTGTGTGTTACGCTTAACTGTGTTGCCACTTTTCCTTCACAATTTCACTCCGTATTTCACATTCATCATCTTCCATCAATAAACAACCTCGTCTATAGAAGTTCTGTCACAATTAAGGTCACAATGTAGTACCTCTGTCTCTGACAACATTTCTGACATAACGTAACCATGGTAGGTAATTCTTTCGGCTCGGTCGATTCCTTCGGCTCGGAGAGGTGTGCGAGGTCTACAAAATCTTCGTTTCCTTCGGCGCGCACAAATCGTCACCTAGTGGGATGTGATTGGACAACACAGCACCGTCAATTCCGGTCTCACCGTCGTATACCTTGTTTTCCGTCAAGCCCGTTTTGTCTTATTACCGGAATGTCCAAACAAACGCTCCGTTAGGTCTATTTCCCCAAACGTCCACTTCCTCGAATGTCATTTCCGGTTGATATCCGGTTTGCCCGCTATTCCCACCGCGACCTATCAATTATGAAGTGTCGCCCGCTAGTGTCTGTAGCATTATATACCTAGGTAATAACTAATAAGTAATTACCTAGACCTATCGTCCAGGATGATTACTTTTCGGATAAATTTAGGTAGAGTGAGTATAAGTGTAGAAAAGAGTAGAGAGTGTTAAAATTATTTTTTTTGTAGTTTAAATACTAGACTTATGTAAAGTCTAGATAGAATCATTATTTCAAAAACCAAACCTTTTATTACTTTATTACCTTCGATCGATAGGTATTTACCTTCGATCACCAATATGGTGATCAAAGGTAAATACCTAAACTGAAACTAGAGTGTGGCTGTCAGATTTTGGTTTTTGAAATAATAATAATAAAGGTAACTAATAGTTGGCATTTTTTTTATCTGAAAAGAGGACTCCAAATTGTACAGATTGCATTTAAAAGGTGTGCGCATCAGAGACCATAAAATCATGCAGCGACAAATATTTTTTGTTTTATTTGGAAGTCGTTTTAAAATTAAATCCGTTTCTATTTATCGTTAGCAGGAACTTGCAGATCCGTGTTATAAATACTGGTCACCGATATTCGCGGAACACTGTTAGCTTAAGATAATTTGGCTTCATTCGTCATCGCAGTCGCAGACACGTTAACAAGTCATTTCAGAATGTTACTATGAAAATACAATTTTACCCGATGTCCAGTACTTTTCGAGATAAACGGCGCATCGAACAAAGCCAACCTGATGAGATAGTGGTTATTACTTATTCTGTGGTAAACGGAGCCAGTGTAAATAAGAGAGAAGGTAATTTCAAATGCTCAGCGTGACGATTATTTTGAAATTGTTTTACATTATTCATATCAGTCTGTATGTCTCTTCAAAAGGAAACTAACTCTCTAAACGATCATGCGGCATGACATGCATTACGTGCTGTCACTCATGCATGAACGTCTAGCTGTAGTGATTGACGTGCATGACATGCAAACTACGTGTTGGCCGTTGCTTCACTGTATTGATTGATAGCAAGCATGATGGTGCATCATGCAGCATGACATTCACGTAAACGTTGCATGTCATGCAAGTATGATCGTTTAGGGACACTTTATGTATGCCATCTTACATGTATGGGAGTGATTTGATATGTACTGGTGTTATTTAAAAAAGTTATTGATGGCATTTTACTCAATAATATAGCTATGTGTAGTGGGTTCGATCCCACCCGGGACCAAGATTTGTGTGATGAGCATAACTGTCGGTTTTCGGATTCTGGTTGTTTGTATGTATTTAAGTATTTATTTAAAAGTATTTCTGTATGTTTATCAGTTGTTGAGTACACACCCACAAGCTTCGTCTTAGTTTGGGACTAAATAGCCGTGTGTAAATTTCACCAAACATTATAATTATGTAGGATTCTATTTATCTGGCTATAAGCCTGCCTGTGTGGACCCGGCTGGATGTGGTTAGCGCGGGACCAGTCGTCGTGGAGATCCCTGGGGGAGGCCTTTGTCCACCAGTGGACGTCTACAGGCTGATATGATGATGCCTGCCTATATACCTCTTTATCTCATTGCCCTCTTCTGTATTGGCACCTTCATTGGCATGAAATAATCGGATTACCGTGTATTTGCCAAGCAAACATTGTCGCGTGGTTGCCAATTTATGCATTAGCGGATATCATAGTTTGCTAACAAACTTATTGTTATGCAAATTCTATGACGGTCAATCCAATATTTATATTTAGACCTGACATATCGAACATTTTTAGGAACTCCGTCAATGCACGATATATTTTTTGAAAAGAATTTTCCTGTACTTATTTTATTACATAATATCTTAAAGTAGGTAGTACAGTCGACCGCACGTCAGTGGAAACACTTTGATCTTGACGTGCGGTAGACCGTACATTATATCCCCATTAACCATGTTCACAACTGCTTTCGTAATGATAAATTTGCCATATATACCTAATTGACCGAGCGAGCGAAGCGAGCGAAGCGTCTACGTTTCGAGACTGGCCAAAAATGCTCTTGTCCGGCTGTCTGTCTGTCTGTCTGTCTGTAATTCTCTACAGGTCGCATTTTTCAACCGATTTTGACGAAAATTTGGCATATGTATAAATTAATTAAACCTACAAAATGAGTAGAATAAAATTTTGAAAAACATTTTTTTTAGAGTACCTACCATACTCGCAAAGTGGGAGTGAACTTTTTTTTTCTTGTGAATCCCATAGTGTGGGATATCGTTGGATAGGTCTTTCAAAAATATTGCTGGTGTGTGAATACCATTCTTTCGATTTAGGGATCCGTTGGCGAAATATTAAGCTTTAAAGCGGTAATTTTTGTTAGAGTCACATGTCCCCCCCCCCCCCCCCTGCCAGCTAAACGGTTGCTTCTGGAAATGTGAAAAAATTCATGGCAGTAGCATATATAACGTAGTTACAAGGAAAACTATTACGGCTAAGTATGTTCTATTAGTTTTTGAGTAATAGTGGATCGACTTAAGAAAGTTGAAAAAATAAATTATGTTCATAGAACTGCATACGTAAAATGGAAAATTATTTTTTTCCGCGTGATATCCATGGTGTGGGGTATCGTTGGATGGGTCTTTCAAAAATATCGCGGGTGTGTGATAAACATTTTTCGATTCAGGGATCCGTTTGCGAAATATTAAGCTTTAAAGTGCTAATTTTTGTCACTTTAGTAGGTACTTTTTCTGTTTCCAAAGTTGACTTTTGTTGGTTTCTTTTAGGTTTGGTTTATAAGGGCTGGCGAGGTCTACTGTTCTCACGGAACTACTAGTAATAATAATGTTTGGACAAATTTACACACGGCTAACTAAGCCGAAGCTTGTACATGGGTACTCGACAACTGATAAACATACATAAATACTTTTAAATAAATACTTAAATACGTGCAAACACCCAGAATCCGAAAACCAACAGTTATGCTCATCACACAAATGTTGGTCCCGGGTGGGAGTCGAACCCATAATTATACATTATATATACTAACAGAATAAATGATAAATTTTTTTGACCGACTATTTCAAATATGGGATCACAATGAATGAGTATGTGCATGTCATGTGTTTACTGCTGCATTTGTTGATAGGTATATTTTTTCCTTACAATTTTTTCCCTGTTTTGTATAAGTAACTTGTTTGTATAAGGAACAAAGAGTGGAGCGCCATCGCGACCCAGCAGATAAGACACACCACACATCTTTCTCTAGACTCTTTTGGCGGGAGCGAAGTGTCATAGTCATCATCATCATATCAGCCTGCAGATGTCCACCGCTGGACAAAGGCCTCCCCCAAGGATCTCCACGACGACCGGTCCCGCGCTAACCTCATACAGCTGGGTCCCGCGACCTTCACCAGATCATCGGTCCACCTTGTGGGAGGCCTGCCTACACTGCGTCTTCCGATACGTGGTCGCCACTCGAGAACCTTTCAGCCCCAACGGCCGTCAGTTCTACGAGCGATGTGCCCAGCCCACTGCCACTTCAGCTTCGCAATTCTTTGAGCTATGTCGGTGACCTTGGTTCTCCTGCGGATCTCCTCATTTCTGATTCGATCTCGCAGGGAAACCCCGAGCATAGCTCTCTCCATTGCCCTCTGGGTGACCTTGAGCCTTCTTATGAGGCCCATAGTGAGGGACCACGTCTCGGTACCATATGTCATCACTGGCAACACACACTGGTCGAAGACTTTCGTCTTGAGACACTGCGGTATTTGGGACGAGAAGATGTTGCGTAGCTTCCTGAACGCTGCCCAGCCGAGTTGGATTCGACGATTGACCTCTTTCTCGAAGTTGGACCTACCTAACTGGACGGTTTGTCCCAGGTATATATAATCGTCTACAACTTGGAGCGTAGAGTCTCCAACCTTCAGAGGAGTGGGTACAACACGGGTGTTCGACATGATTTCAGTGTCATAGTCGTCTCTTCTATTTTATTTTCCTAAATTATGTATTTTAATGGTGATAGTATTTTACATAATAAGTGCTTGTGGTTGTGCATATTGTGCGGGAAATTAAAATAAAAGCGTGTAATTGGAGGCCGTGCTGTAACCGCCGATTTAAATAGATATAAGAAATAAGACTTTAAATGTATGGCTGGACTGAATGAAAGTGTCATCATTAAGATGAAAAAAGGTATGCTCCGTTGGTTCGGACACGTTGAGCGAATGAGTAATGAACGAATGACGACGCAAATATATCGAGCGAATGTGATTGGTAATAGGAGCCGGGGACGACCTAGACTGACATACGAGGATCAGATAGAGCGGGTGCTCACAGACGGACACGTAAAGAGCACTCGCGTCCCACGGCGAGCGTGTATGAACAGAATGATGAGAAGGCGAAAGAGCGAAAGAGGTGTGTCATGATCGCGATACTTGGCGCTCCGTTCTTTCTGCCCACCCCGCCAGGGATATAGCGAGAAGATATGTATGTACTTAAAATTTAAAATAAGATAAGGCTTAAAGGTCTTATTACCAAGCCAAAACCTACTTTAAAAAACCTATTTCACTACGCTGCCTGTCCGTTCCGTTCCCGGTCCGTTTGTGAGCACCCGCTCTATCTGCCCCTCGTATGTCGGTCCCCGGCTCCTGCTGCTACTCATTCACTCGATATATTTGTGTCGTCATTCGTTCATCACTCATTCGTTCATCATTCATTCGCTCAACATGTGCGAACCAACGGCGCGTGCCTTTTCTTATCTTAATGATGACACTTCCATTCAATCCAGCCATACCGCGTATCTCTTCGTTGCGTATTCGGTCGGCCAAGGTAAAGCGGTCCCTACACGATCATGCTGCATGACATGCGTTACTTTTACGTAAATTATCATGCTACATTATGGACTCTCATGCTTGCTATCAATCACTTAGTACAGTGAAGAGTAAGCTTGACAATCAACGGCCAGCACGTAGTTTGCATGTCATTCGCGTCAATCACTACAACTAGACGGTCATGCATGAGTGACAGCAAGTAATGCATGTCATGCAGCATGATTGTGTATGTACCTACTTAACGTCACACAGCTTACGTAGAGAGTAGAGACGAGATCGCATTTCTGCAGATTAATCTTTGTTGTTTCTTGTATATTGTTGTTTGTTACCTTAGAACAGAGAGCAAGTGCACGGGGAAGTAGCACACTGCGAACATGATGACGACTGCCACCAGCATCTTGGCTGCCTTCCGCCGCGACCGGAGCTGAGCTGGAATTAACAAAGAAAAGTTTAATACAAGAGCTATAGTAAAGAGAGAGAGTTTCTCTGAGAGATGGGATCCGAAACGAGGTGATCCGCCAGAGAAAAAGCCTTCGACTTAGTTGAAAGGGTTAGCACGTTGACGTGGCAGTGGGCTGGTCATATCTGCCGGAGAACCGATAACCGCTGGGGTAGACGAGTTCTTGAGTGGAGACCACGACTTGGAAAGCGTAGTGTGGGACGCCCCCCGGCTAGATGGAGTGACGACCTGCGTAAGGCGGCTGGCAGTGACTGGATGCGGAGAACCAGGATCGGGTTCAGTGGCGCGCCTTGGGGGTGGCCTATGTCCAGCAGTGGACTAGTACAGGCTGGTGACGATGATGATGACACTTCTACATTTATGCACGTCATTTTTATCTACCACCGCTTCCTTCCAGGCGTTGGCACTGAGAAGAAACGGCGCAACAAATCTCCGCAACATAATATGGCCTATGTCCAGCAGTGGACTAGTACAGGCTGATGATGAAGACCGGTTTAATACAGCATTAAAATTGGTATATAAAGTTACTGACAGTTGGTTCTGAAGGAAAGTACAGCGGAAGAATAATCGTCATCTTAAATTCTATTTTGCCAATACCAGTGCAAAAAACAGTATCGCTGGTCATTGCTCTTTTATATTTTGTTATTGAATTTTACGGCCTTGGAGATAAAGTCCCTTTAGCAAAAATTGCTCAAAGAAGACTTTATATTAGGTTTAATTTAATTTAAAATATTAAGTTTTAGACTATAGCCATAGTGTGTAAGTATACCTACCTACATCCATCTTTTGACATCTTAGTATTAAAATAAATTTTTATCAATTATTATTATTATTAATGAAAATATTATCTCAATTAATCATCTTGCATTTTAGGCTCGTCGATAAACATCTAGGATTTCTTTTGAAATGTAGGTAGGTACCTAAACACCCTAAACAAAAATCATTTCCACCTTTGTGGTCTTTATATTATACCTCCCAATTTTTCAATTCAGACTCCATTATCGCGTAGACTTTTATGGCTTACATTGTAATACGTTTGTAAAGCTTAAACCACAATGCAGCGCAGCGCGGCACTTCGTACAAAAAAATTCTATTGCGTCTTCTAAGCGAATAAAATTTTGATAAATCTATACCCGACGGCTGTTAGTGAAATCCGTCGCTGGCTACGAACTTTCGAAGCAAGTTTCTGTAACTTGATGATAACTTGGTTATTAATGGAACATGGTATACCCATTACGAGATATATTACGCTATGTCTGATTTAACATTAATGTTTTAACACACAAACATAGGCTTTTTGTTTGTTTGTAGATTAAGGCGTATCACAGACACACGCGGCCTGCGGAGGCGGTGGCGGCCTGTGGTATTCCATACGCAATGTATGTGAGACTTCAGACACGCGCGGCTTGCGTTTTCATATTAAAGCTGCGGCCTGCGGTAGGCCGCCACCGCAGGCCGCCTTAAGAAGGCCCGGAGTACCTACCTACAGTCGAGTTTGTTAATAAGTATATTTACATCTTCGTACCTTGTCGCTCTAATGTAATTGACGTATTCGCTCTTGAGATTAAATAGCAAATACGTAAGAGTGACAAGGTAACTGGTCAGTATGCCTACGATGAGTTGACAACGTACGTTAAAACTACGTTAAAACTACGTTAAACGTTAAAACTATCTATATCTCTCTGTCTTTCGTAATTAATTAAAAAGAGCACTAATAAGTATTTGTCAATTCATGGTAGGCGTATAATGAAATCGACTGTAAGTATTAAAATGAAGCACCTGGATTTTTATTTCGCTCTGCAGCGCGGCATTCGCGGCATCAGGTAGCAGTGTGGTTTTACCTTAATCCATAGAATAGAACGCGCCTTTCAAACTTCCAAATAAAAGATGTTAAACGTTTTGAATACCCATCACGTATCTTTCTTCTTTCGCCGACCATACATAAAGAATGTACCTACATCAATCAGTTTCATTATCAGGGAATGAATAGAAAGATTTGATTATGTAAAAAATTAATAAACAACATAATTACAAATTTGCATAGAAGTTAATAGGAATTAAAAACTTTTATTCGGTTTGGTGAAAGATACCGAAATAATTAGACAAATAGGTATAGTGCGATTTTTTTTTACCGTCTGAGCTGAAACTTGCGTAGTAAACATGCAGAAAAAATTCTGCCAAATTCCGAAAGATGTGGGACGTCTGGTAGCAGGTATAAAAATGCAATGCGTCAGTGGCCTCGGGGATAAGACGCGACCTATGATATCGAAAGGTCCGAGGTTCGATCCCCGGTTGGGCAATGTACCAATGGTTTTTTTTTTCTCGAAACTTAAGTACATGTACTGACTACTGTCAAACGGTGAAGGAAAATATCGTGAGGAAACCTGCATACGCCGAAGAAGAAATTCTAAGGCGCATGTGAAGTCCACCAACCCGCACTGGGCTAGCGTGGTGGACTATAGCCCGCACGCCCTCGTTGAGAGGGTAGGCCTGAGCCCCAGCAGTGGGGAGATTAATAGGCTGTTGATGATGATAATGCAATTTTGAATTCTTCAACAATCTGACTCCAAGTTGTCGGGAGGCGAAACACAAATGTCAAAGTTGAAGGAAGCATCGCCCAGTGTCCCTAAAGTTATCTTAACTACTTAATTAACTTATTCTACAGGCTGATTCAATCACGGACGTGAAGTTTGTCAAATTGCTCAGGGTTTCAAGCACTTGACACCATCCATTAATCAAGTCAGACTTAATACCATTTTAAATTGAATATAAGTAGGTAGATAGAGGTACGTTGAATATAAATAGGTAAGTACTTATACCTAAGTATTAATTGACAGCTGTCGCAAATCCTGTCGAATTAAAAATACTTAGGGCTTCTTTCACCACTTCCTGATATTGTTACAGATAGTAATCTTAGTGATAAACTAATCTATCAGATTAATCTGTGTGATAGACTATATAAAATATATAAGATATAGGCAATCAGATACCTGTGAAACCAAAAAAATAGGCTATCTGTCAGATAACCTGTAGATAGGGTATCTGGGACTTTATCAGCAAGCGGTGTAAGAGGCCCTTATATTTTTATATGTAGCAGATTAATTTTTGTTGTGATTACAAGACATTGAAGAATATAATAAATATTATAATTTTAAAAAAGTTACGTAATTAAAAGTTTTAGAATCCTACTAAGTTTGTAAGGATGTTTGGATGTATGTTTGTTACTCTTTCACGCAACAACTACGAAACAGATTTTGTTATAAATTATGCATCAGATTTTGCTCATTAAGCTCTGGCCTAAAGGCGAAGTCGCGAGAAATACCTAGTCTAGTTTAAGCTAACTTCAAGTGGACTTTAGCTCCCTATGTAAAGTGAATTTATTGCAACGCTTTTAAAACTAGAAGGATCCCTAAAAACGACTGCGGGCGATAATTAACAGGCTCTTCTTAGAAATTGAATGCCTGTTTTAAAATCGTTGTTCAAAGGTGCAAATGACAAAGAAGGTCGTTTCGTAAAAGGGTTCATTAAATTGACTTTTCAATCTTAATTACGAACAGATTTTATCGCCCTAAAGAGCGTTATGTAAGAACATGGTTTCATCATCATCAACAGCCTATTAATGTCCCCACTGCTGGGGCTCAGGCCTACCCTCTCAACGAGGGCGTTCGGGCTATAGCCCACCACGCTAGCCCAGTGCGGGTTGGTGGACTTCACATGCGCCTGAATCTACTTTTTGTAGAATATTTAATGACACATCAGGGATGGATTTTTTTTTAACAAACATAAAAATTTTAACATCAACAAATTGCACGGTGACTAAATACATTTAGTGAAAGGTTAGTAGACGTTTGACACCACGTGCAGTTAGGACCCCGGTGTCAATCGCCCAACTGCTCTTTTTTAAAAGGGCTTTTACTATTACCGGTGTCAATTAAATTTGTCCATGTACATTTTTTTAATTGGCCGATTAGGACCACGGTGTCAAACGCCCCGGTGCTCTTTATCTATGGGGCGGTTAGAACCGGCGAAATTTTATTAAACGGTACTTGTGTATTACTTACTCTGCTCAGCAGATGCCAGTTTGAGGGTCTCTGCTTGTCCCAGGATCTTGTCTGATCGCCACAGCACCTTCACGATCTGATGGTAAGCCACGGTCATCAGCAGGAGCGGTATGCTGAAACGAAAACAAACATAGTAAGTATAAAGTAGTATTTTTTCCCCGCGGGAACAGTTTATCCCGGTAAAACGTAGCATATGCCCTGCCCCAGGCTTCGATGTATCTCCATACCTAATTTCATCAAAGTCCGTTCAGCACCTTAGACGTGAAAAGGTGAAATATTAGTATGGATAGTAGTTGTAATGTATTGCCGACTATTTCGATGATAGGTTCTTAGTATATCTTATTGGTCGGATTTGTAGCTTCGGACCATGTAATGCAAAAAGTCATCATCATTTCAGCCTTTTAGCGTCCACCATGGAAAGATTCGGCCCTGTGCGACTGCGGCGAGGAAGACCAGACGGTGGATCGCATCATCCAGCGCTGCCCGCTGCGTGCCTACCCTGGATCTCCTGTCGACCTGATCGAGCTCACACCTGACGCGGCCGACTGGCTCCAGAACAGAATGAATGTTGACCTATGAGCAAAATGTTTACCTATTTACGAATGAACGCCATACGATTAGATAAATAGCGACCACTGCTGGACATATGCCTTCCCCAACGAACGCCACCACACCCGGTCCTACGCTCTTAGCATCCAGCCGCTTCCGGCCACCTTCTTCAGGTCGTCGGTCACCTGGCGGAGGGGCGTCCCACGCTGCGCGTACCGGTCCGCGGTCTCAACTCCAGAACGCGTCAGGTAAAAAGTAGCTAATACCATTTCAGTGTGATCAAACTAAGAAAAATAAAGCAATGATTAAAGTTTGGATAACCTTTCCCAAACCTACCTTTCGAAGCGCTATGAATCACTGAATTGCTAAGGATAAATATTTTGCCCAAACATTTGTTCAGCTAATTTTATTGTGTTTGGAAATGTTTCCTTTAATTCCTGCTGCCAGTAATTAACATATCACTGAGGCATTATCACAATAAGCTCTCTTTCCTTTGTATTAAATACGTACTTTGACCTTTATTAATAAGTAAATATCCGCACAATGTAACCAGTCTTTCTTCAAATTTTTTGCAAGAATACGTCCAATGGTATCAGGCTTCACGCTGACTCCAGTGGGATTTCTTGCAAATTGCCGGATTGCCCACATCAATCAAGGCGTCCCTGTCCTCAAACTCCTCAAAGCAAATAGCCCCAGTTTGATTTATCTCCTTCGGTGGTAAAACGAATTTAAACCCGTAATCCTCAGCCGAAGCACCGTGGCCGAAGTAAGAGATTCTTTTGAGGTTGGAAATTAATCATAATTATTGTGATGGAACATAGAAAAATAATGAACCATAGAACCGTAATCAGCGTATAGAATGAAATAGCAATAGTTTTTTACCTCAATAATTTGAGAAGACGCTTCTTATATGGCGGGGTCAAACTGAACAAACACTATCTATTTTAGTCGGGCTGTTGTTTGTTTGGGGGCAGTTGGTATGCAGTTACACTGCCCCCCAACAAAAAATTCACATACGTAGACAGAGATAGAAGATATTATATCTGTCATGCTTACTCTTACCACTTTTGTAATAAGTGCGTCCCTCTCTGATTATTATTGTTATTTTAGCAGCTGTTCTATGGTGTCCTTGTTCAATGTGATGGAAGGTTTTTATCGAGGCAACTAACTAACATGCCTACTTGACGAAAATTAGTCCATTTTTATGTATTTTCAAAGTGATTTTATACCGGTTTCAAAAAGGAGGAAGTTTTTATTCTTATAGCTAATCGAGTAAGGTTCAAACAAAAATAAACGCGTTACAATGAAATGCGGAAACGGGCAAATGAAACTCAATTTAGCAGATAAAATCGTGTCGAGACGAGAGGCTTTGCTAAATGATGGAGTTTTGTTGAAATATGAGAAGCTTACTGGAATAAAAGTATACCTATCACAAAAGAGGACATATTTCCGAAAGTTGCAGATATATCGAATTAAATTGGCCACGAAGAGAGCTGTGTTCGGAGACGGATTCGAAATGAAATGATCTGCCAGTGCCACATAGTTCAGAAAGATTTTTTTTAAATCTTTATTTTATTTTGGGACCTTTGTTAGCCACATGTCAGTCCCATCGTATCCTAACCAAGATTTACTGACGAGGCGACTCAAGGATGTCATATAAGGCTCGTGCCGCCACAGATGCAGGTTTGGACAAAATTGACTGAGCCAAACCAATATCAAGTGGATTCAGCTTGAGTCGTCTCATCATTAACTCCCTCTTATTCCTGAACCTGTCACACTCCATAAGCAGGTGTTGGACATCTTCAATAACCCCACAGACTTCGTCAGAAAGATGAACTAACAGTAGACTGGTCAAAACTGTCGATGACACGACAAGGAGCTGAGATCACGGATAGGAAATCGCCTACGTGGCCAGATGCTGAACACTGAAGAACGCTTTAGAAGACGCGATCTGATGATGATGGTCTTAGTAAAATTAGTAGTGAAGTGAATACGACACAAATAGTAATCATTTCCAAGAACCAAGGTCACCGACATAGCTCAAAGAATAAGTTTTATTTACCTTGCCCGACGTTTCGACCAGGTTACACTGGCCGTGGTCACGAGCTGACTGGAGAGGCGAGCTGTCATTGTTGATCGCTGTGAGTAGTTTCTGAAACTACCCTCTGCTGATCTTGTATCTTGTATGTATCTTGTTGGTCGAAACGTCGGGCAAGGTAAATAAAACTTATTCGTGTGTAAGACCCGTAAATAATTATATAACTATGAAAACACAAAAGGTATAATAAAACAATAATTATAAGAAAGAGGTGCAATTCTGCACAAATAGTAAACTGTATTACTAATGTTAACTTTGTGGTACTCACGTATATATAAAGAGCACTTTGATGATATGCCACACCAGGTCGCTCGTCTCGGACCAGATCGCCATGCACTGCACCAGGTACTGCAGCTCGAAGCGAAGAGGCACCGTCTTTACTGTGGTCAGGACCACTATCTCCGGAGTATCTGAAAAATGTATTACTTTTAGGGTTACCGTACCTTAAAAGGAAAAAGGGAACTCTTATAGGATCACTTCGTTGTCCGTCAGTCCGTCTATCTGTCTGTCAAGGCTCTTTTTCGCACGAACGCGTGGAGGTATCAAGTTGAATGATGACCTTGTACATACAATGTATTTTAGATTCTTAAGCTTTGTAAGCTTGTCGGATTTACCAATAGACCAAATGGATGCAGAGATTTTGGCATGCTTCTTACCTTACCCAAAAAAAAGTTTTATCTTTCACCTCACCGACGCAAGGCTTAGCTATTAGGTCCAGAGCACTTTCTGACCACGAACGCAATTTAATTCAAGCTTCCATTTAAAATTAATATTAGCAGGTATTAGAATTCCAAACAGAACCCGGGTTAATCTATCAAAATTATTCTACTACAGTTCAATCTAACGTCTGAAATGTATGACGTAATAATACATTAGCGATTCTCGTCTCTTATAGAGGGTATTAACATAGGTAATGATATCTGACAGCTAAAGCATTACTTAATTACCTACCAAATATAATATATACCTAATGAATTAATAAGGGATGTAGGTATATGGTTTTATTATAGGAATTACATTTCCTTCATGGTTTCTGTACACGTGATGAATGAGAGTGCCTTATAATCAGTGTACAAGCTTTGGCACATTTCCGGCGTAGTTTTATTTAATATTAAGTAAGTGATACGACCAGTGTGTGTTGCCAGTGATGACATATGGTACCGAGACGTGGTCCCTCACTATGGGCCTCATAAGAAGGCTCAAGGTCACCCAGAGGGCAATGGAGAGAGCTATGCTCGGAGTTTCCCTGCGAGATCGAATCAGAAATGAGGAGATCCGCAGGAGAACCAAGGTCACCGACATAGCTCAAAGAATTGCGAAGCTGAAGTGGCAGTGGGCTGGGCACATCGCTCGTAGAACTGACGGCCGTTGGGGCAGAAAGGTTCTCGAATGGCGACCACGTATCGGAAGACGCAGTGTAGGCAGGCCTCCCACAAGGTGGACCGACGATCTGGTGAAGGTCGCGGGACCCAGCTGGATGAGGTTAGCGCAGGACCGGTCGTCGTGGAGATCCTTGGGGGAGGCCTTTGTCCAGCAGTGGACGTCTACAGGCTGATATGATGATGATGATGATGAAGTGATAGTAGGATAGGATGTAAGTAGGATATATAGCGACCTAGAAATCACTAAGCATCTGCTCCAAAAAGTTATCTGGTTATAACAAGGAGATTCGAACCTCTTTTGTCGCGCGCGCGCTCCCTGTGGAGATCGCATATTGCAAATTTAGTATGGGAAACGATGAAAAATTCTGTGTCAAAATCAGGGGGGGTGCGGACAAATGAAGCGGATTAGCGGGAGGAACTTGCTCATACAAATTTATATGGAGTTTGAAAATGAGTATCAATTTCGATATACATTTGGCTCGATTTTGGCACCCCCTAAAATGATTTTGTTACTCATCCATATGGGAGTAGCTTTTTTTTTAAAATTCATGGGTTATAAGATAAAGTGGTGCGTATCGCGTTTCGAAAAGCACTTATGGCGCTGACGCCGCCAAGCCTCTACCACAGACTAAATAATAGTAAGTAACGAAACCTTTCCACATCTCTCTAAAGGAGACTTCCTTTAGTTTATAGACTTGGATCGTTCGCATTTTCAAATTTTATATTATTTAATTTTTAATTTATTTATTTGAAAATCACACAGCGCGAAAATTATAATTTATAACAGTGGTTAAAATTCAGTAAGCCAATATTGAGATTTTACATATTACAATTTCAGTTGTAGCTGTCAATTATACAGGCAGTGCTATTCGAGTTTCTGACTCGAGAAAGCCTGCGAGAAATCTGACTTCGGAATTTGGTTGTAACTAAATGAAACTGTTGATTGGGGGAATTATTAAAAATAGATTTTAGAGTTGCCGAAGCCAAAATAAGGGTTACCTACATTTTTTATAATGGGTTTTATGGCCTTGGTAACAAAGTCATTTTATGCCCATCATAGTTTTTAAATAACAAAAAATCTGCGGTTAGGTACAGCAAGGCCTTCTCAC
The DNA here is from genome assembly GCA_949699065.1 of Metalampra italica. NCBI lineage: Eukaryota > Metazoa > Arthropoda > Insecta > Lepidoptera > Oecophoridae > Metalampra > Metalampra italica. Next base: position 6,396,145 of record OX452991.1, on the reverse strand, counting down.
GAAAGACCGGGTGTGGTCACGGAAATTGGTCACAGCCCAGTGAGTGGCCATCAACAAGCTGATAATCGTGATGTAAGAAGACGCATGCTTTTATTTTAATAAAATAGCAAGAAAACAATTCAAAAACAAAAAGAAAATACATTTATGTACAAATACGAGTAGAAACGAACAATTTAGAGGCGGCGACAAAGAAAATCACCAAAAGCGTTCACTCTTTGATCATATCCCTTTTTACGAGCATCCTGTTCAAATATGAAATAGTCGTAAGCTGCAAGCGACATTTGATTCAAAGCCCAAAAATATAATATGAGATAGTGAATGAAACGTATTATTATCTATTTGCAAAAAAAACTTATTTTACCTATATTATTTACTAGCTGTTGCCCGCGACTTCGTCCGCGTGGATTTTGGAAGTAGGTACCTATCTCTGCTATGTACAGACATACATCGTCTAGTTATAATTTTCTAAATGGTAAAATGGATCATTCTAAGTACCTTCACCATAATTTAAGGTATACCATACCTTCAGGAACAAACTATGAACACCGTATCCAATTTGGTGAAGACAGATAAAAATTTAAAAAATTGTTGTTTTCACTTCTATTGCTCATAAGACTTCTCATATCAATTTTTATTACACGTGTGTATTTTTAACTAATACAGTATGGGCAAAACCAAAACCATAAGAGATACAGGGAAACTGTCTTAGGAACCTTTAGGTATTTTTTCGTGATAACAATTTTGACATAGTAATCGGAGCAGCTGGAGTTCGGGTGGCATGCATGAATAAGTAGTAAGTTCCTAAGTACATTGCACAGTCTGTTTTATAAGAAAACATTTTATTAAATTTGACTAACTTCTGCTGCTTGGATTTTTTTCTTCCGATACAATAAAATGATTCTAACATGAAACTAAGTCGATACGCATTTTTTAAAAATAATAAAAATTATTTTTCAATGGCGTTCTATGAGAAAACATTTTATTGAATTTGACTAACTTCTGCTGCTCAGATTTTTTTCTTCCGATATAATGAAGTGATCCCTACATGAAACTGAGTCGAACCGCATTAAAAAAAATATGTGCAAATTGTCTTATTTTTATGGACAACACACGCTTGACCAAAAAATTTCTATGTCATAAGACACTTTCCCTGCATCTCCTATGGTTTCGGACTTGCCTATACTGTCCCAGTTAAAAAAAACACTAATATCTCCTATGTCTATGAAATCGACTTGTTACGTTAAATGATTTATCTGTAAATGACGATAACTTTTTTCGCTGTCATCCGATTTCAATGAAACAAAGCCTATAAGTTGCACCAGGCTGTGCTTAATCTACCTGTGAAAACCGCAAGAAAATCCGTTCAGTAGTTTCGGAGATTAGCGATTACAGACAGACAGAAAGACAGAAAGACAGACAGACAGAAAGACAGAAAGACAAAAAAATTTAAAAACGCTTTTTTGTGTTCTGTTACTCTTTTTTTATCGTCCACACTCATTTTTTTATAAATTTATTCAAAGTACAGACACACGGTTTCTACAGATTTATTATAAGTATAGATTTACCACATTGTAGGCAACACTTTATTGTTTATCTACATTCACGATATGACTGTTTTAAATTTAAATTTCTTGTGAAACCACCACTCGGGGAAAAGCGAGGTCCTCCAAAACCGGTATATTTTATGCTTAACAAGAGGACCTTGGCATAAATCTAGTTTTGTGTAAAGCAAGATTTTTAATTAAACCAATTTAGATTTTTTTTTGTGTATAAGAAACTCCAGGCATAGCAATACTCACTGAATAGCAAAGAGAGCAGCCAGATGATGAGTATGGCCGTCTTGGCGCGCCCGGTGGTGGACTTGAACTTGAGTGGGAAGCAGATGGCGTACCAGCGGTCCACGGAGATGAACGTCAGGGTCAGCACCGACACCGTCACGGACACAGACTGACAACAGAAAGAGAACACAATAAAATATGAGAACAAAGATCCAATGATCAGCTGAACACTCTAAGGTTTTCTTTAAGCAACAGGGTTGTATGGAACAAGAATGAAGGAGATGTCGAATTATCCTGACCCTTTGCAATTCGTCCTAGGATTATCGCCATGATCAGATTTTTCCGACTATCCTGCTACATATTATACTAGTTCTTTCCCCGCGGCTTTGCCCGCGGGAACAGCTTTTCCCAATGTATCTTTATGAATTGTAGCCTATGTGTTAACTGATAAATCTATATTACTTACGTACTGTAAATTTTCATCAAAATCTATTCCGTAGTTTTTGCGTGAAAGAGTAAACAAACTTTCGCGTGTTTAGTATTAATAGGATTAAATCTGCTTCATCCAACCCCTTACCAAGAGCTCAAGCAAGTCAATCACGTCATGCGTCAACACCAAAGTGATTGGTTCCCATGTCATAACGGTGAATAGCTTATCGATTCTGTGTGATGAATTCGGAACATTCACTAAGATGGATTGTAAGCCGTTCCCCATATTCACTTTCCGGTTATTTCCATTTCATCCCGATTTTTTTCCATTTGCGTAATCTTTTTAACCCACGAGTTTGATTAACTTAAAGTTTGAAATAAGTGTTTATACCTATCTGTTAGTCTATGTCTTCACAACTCAAATTAGATACTTTTTTTGTTCCGATGTTTTTAACTTTTCTCTCAATTATGAAGAGAGGTCAGCTGTACCTCGAGTTCCAACTCATTCAACTCTTTGGTTAGGTATTAATCTTATGAATTTGATGTGATTCAATTCAATGACATTAATCAATTCTTTGCTCTAAATAAAGTGTAAATATAGGTTAAGAGGCTCTTAAATAAATCCCAACCCACTGACGTCAAAAGCAGGTTTTTTTCTATTTTTCAATGAATTAATGGTCCCCTCAAACGTCTGGGGACCTGTCCCGTGGACCTGTCACACCGTAAATGAATCCTTTATGTAAAACAGGATGATTGATTTCACCTCTCCTCCATGCAAATCCAGATCCCTTACACCAAGATTTTGGTAATGGTTACTGAGCTAAGATGTAATAGTTTCCCTATTAAATATTCAAGCTTCCTTTAACATATTACTGTCATTATTTCTGTCTTTCTGATGATGATTAGTATGAAACGATCCTTACCTGGACGTTTTTCTGCGATGAAAATTATGGATAATTCGTATTTTGTAGTGTCTGTTATGACCTAACTGCTGCTTAGTAAATTTGTCAAAAGGTTTTTTTGGAAGAAATTGCCATACATAAAGCCTAGCTAGATGGTACAATGTAGTTGTAATAGTAGGTATGTCTATTGTAATCATCACCAGTTTACTATCATCACTGATGATAGTACACAAATAGGGTAAGCTATACAGCGTTTTACGTAAAACCTACCTCCCGCCATCCAAGGGGTTTCCGTAGTTTTCGAGATACGGCTGTTTTACTACAATATTTGTCCAACTAGAATATTACATTTTTGACAGAAGTCGTGCGAAGCAAATTTTGGCTACACAGCAATATAGCAGCATAGGTATCGAGAGCTACAGACATGTCAAGAGTCAAGACACAACGGAGAATTTTATGTATTAGCATCACCTGGAAATTACTATTAAATATATAATTTGGCATCACCAGGGTTACTCACCTGGAAATACAGCAGTAGTTTACACAAGACGGTTCCCAGAAACCAGGTTTCCGTCACATCCCATAACACCGTCGGTGGAAGACAGAACAGTATCACCATAAAGTCTGCCACTGCCAAGTTCACAATGAAGTAGTTGGTTACTGTCCTCATGGTGTGATTTCTGTACACAGAAGCACAGACTAATGCATTCCCTACTAAGCCTATAATGAATACTGCTGTATGCGTTCCTATTAACACCCATTCGTACGTTTGAGGGTATATATACTCATTTAGCATAGACGTGTACTCTTCTCTGGTCAAATTGCAGAATTCTGCTGCTCCGACGCACGTTTCTTCTGTGAAATTCTGTTTTACAACTTTTTTTACTTCTTGAGTTGTGTTTGCAGCGTTCTGTCTTTCTTCTACGCGATTTGGGTGTACAAAGTCGTCTTCTTCTATTGTTCTTCTGTTCCTAATTTTTGAACTAAAGTTTTCTAAAGCTATACTGAGATCGTTACTAGGTATAGTTTTACTACTAACACTTTCTACTTCTTTTTCAACAGTACCATTCGCACTACTTTGTATTAAAATAACAATAATGACTAGAGTTTTAATTGCGATATTAATAGTTTTCGAAAACATGTTTCTTATAAGCTTCAAAGAGACCGTCTCTTGTACCTTCTTCTGTTTTTCAGATCATTTTTACATCTGAAACAAGTAAAACAACATTGTTAATAAATATTCTAATAAAATATTCATCATATCGAAAGCCATATCATATAGGTATTATTTGTTTGTTCTATAGAGTATTTCCCGTGGGATTTCTTAATCATGGCAAGGAGGCAATAACATGAACTTGTTTTTAAACATTGTAAGAACAGTCGTCCGCACGTCAGTGGAAACACTTTGACCTTGAGCTAGAGAAAAGAGTTTCAATGCTGTGAGAGGCCAGTTTATACTGGTTATGTTTCCACTGACGTGCGGTCGACCATACCTATGTCGAACTGTACAATACGTAAATTCACGAATGTGACTTGTTGGTCCCAGTCTGTATGATATTTAGGAACGGTCGACCGCACGTCAGTGAAAACAAAACCAGTATAAACTGGTCTCTCATAGTATTGAAACTCTCTAATAGGCCAGGCCAGGTAAATGTTTGTTGAATTCCCATGGTATATACGAGAAAATCCTAGTTTGTTAATTTCCACATTCATTTGAATGTGATTCACTTTTAAACATAATTCCCCGAATAATCCATTAGTAAAACAAATAGCTATTAAATCGGGAATCTGTTTTTGCATCAAAAATGTGTTTAACCACAGCTCAATACGGTTTTCTTTGAAGAACAACACCGTAGCTCATCGTAAAGAAAGCGGAATGGTCAACACATTAACAAAATCATAAACAATACAGCGTGTTATAAAGCCCGCACCTGGCGAGGGATTAGTGAACAGATAACCTACTTTTGTTGAACCCATGAAGATAAAAATGTTGTTGTTACTATGGAAGAAGCATGGCTAATACTAATAATAATATGCGGAGTCGACCATGGAGTCTTATGAGACTGAACTTATCTTGCTTTTAGAAATTTGTTCAATCAAGAATGCAAGTTATTTGCAAACTCAATTTAAGTCAATAATAACTAGGTACCTACATAAGACAATAAGAGGTTACCTACCTGGTTTTGGTATATTTATCCAAAATAACTAAGGTTAATTAATGATGAATCAAAAATACATACCTAGGTATAGGTATATTAATTAAATAACTATGTATAAGGATATTGTAAGTTACCAATGGGTTTTTATCTCGAAACTTAAGTACATTTACTGACTGCTCTCAAACGGCGAAGGAAAACATCGTGAGGAAACCTGCATACGCCGAAGAAGAAATTCTTAGGCGCATGTGAAGTCCGCCAACCCGCACTGGGCTAGCGTGGTGGACTATATCCCGAACACCCTCGTTGAGAGGGTAGGCCTGAGCCCCAGCAGTGGGGACATGTTAAGGCTGTTGATGATGATGATATTGTAGGTAGGTATAAGGAATGAGTTTCGAAATAAGATTCCTTATTGTGTATTCGAAACCAGAATATTTTTTTCTTATTAGGCAACCTGGTTAAATATAGAAAAATAGGTCTGTTCTCGCAACTGGTCGTGAGTAACACCAGGAAATGGCGTGAAATTTAAAATTTACGCGGTCGTCTACCGCGACGATGTGTTTGTTTGCCGAAATTAAGCGTAAAAGCCGCATGTTTACGTTACGCGAGGCGTTAATAGATATAGGACAAGACGCTTTACGCAAAGTGTTAACAACGGGTAATGTGTTTTTTAATAGTATACTTAATTAGAAAACAGATCGCGTAGTGGGAGACAATATTTACAGCGTGGCTGAAGCTTTTAACCTACTTTGCGTTCAATGAATAACAATTTAGGCTATTATTCATCCTTTCGGAAGAATAGGCTATACAGGGCGTCCGAGAGAAAGTCCATACATTTCACTTGCCTCGGTAAAACAGTTTTTATGTTTGGACTTATTTTTTGACTTTTATTGATTCTGATTTCTGAATGAATGCACCTAGGGTAATATTACTCCGTGGGTAATACGTATTTTGTTGTGAATCTTTATAATTTTTAGGTAGACGTTATATTGTTACTTGAAATATTTAAAGGTATAGTGTGGTGGCCCGGGTATTGGGCTTTACGATATTCCAAGAAGTTTTAAATCTCTTTGGTCGCGCGCGCGCTCTCTGTGGAGATCGCATCTCGCATATTTAGTATCGGAACCTATGGTGCCATTTACCGGGAGGTGCGGACAAAGGAAGCGGAGTAGCGGGAGGAGGTTGCTCATACAAATTTATTTATATGAAGTTTGAAAATGAGAATTTGTGAGTGAGTTACAATATTGGAATCCATTTGACACGATTTTTGCTTTGATTACTCATCCATATGGGAGTGGCTAAATTTTTTGATTCATGCGATATTTAGACAGGTAAGGGTTTGTGCGGGTAACTCGACCGCTCAGCGCGGTGTCGGTCATAACACTACACTACACCAGCCCCGCTATTCTGTAAGCGTATTTGTGCAACTCGATCCTGAATCCGCAGTGAGATCGGTCTCTAACTTAATGATTTACAGTTCAATACTCACTTTACTTCGCAAGTGAAGTGTTTATTAAGTAGCTTGTATTTGTTTACACAATGCGACATCAAGGTCTTTCATGATCGGATGCGGAGTGAAGTAAGTGACTTGCGATGTGATGGTCGAGTTTTAATTCATACTTTACAGAATCACACAGCAGTGCTACCAATGCCCCAACATAAATACTACACTGTGGCAATGTTGCCAGTTATAATATTACTCGATGCAATGCAGGGAGCGGGCGAGTCACTCCGACTATTTATTTTGTCAGTAAGTATGCCACAGGTAGGATTTTTTTTATGAAAGTTGAACACATTCATAGATGTTTGCAAAATCACCTGTCTGTTCCAGACAGGTGTGAAACAAAACGTCCTGTATTTTTATGATGCCAATAGAAGGGTCCATTATTGAGAATCAAGAAAATCAACCACAGAACACGAATAAACCTCGCTACGCTCTTTATTATTTTTGTGGAAGGAACCGATGGACCCTTTTGATTGGTCACTTAAAAAATACAGGCTGTTTCATGCACTGGGATACTTAGCAACCTCTAAAATTCGAAGAATTTATTCTGGTCTGGTTATGTGGCGCGACAAACGATGCGTTTTAATGGTTTTGCTACAAAACTGTATTTCTGTAAACACATGAAGCTTCTTAACCACGCCAGTGTGACAAACTAAGTACCTACAGACGCGGTTCGTCTTAAAGTCAATTTTTCCAGGTACAGTCGACCGCACGTCGTGGAAACACTTTGACCCTAAGCTGGCCTAGCCTATTAGAGAGTTACATTTTAGATTTTCGCGCTTTGTATTCATAATTATATACGGGTCTTACACACGAACAAGTCTTATTTACCTTTGCCCGACGTTTCGACCAGGTTACACTGACCGTGGCAAGAAGTTTCAAATCCCTTTGGTCGCGCGCGCGCTCCCTGTGGAGTTCGCATCTTGCATATTTATTATCCGAACCTTTATTGGTGCCAATTACCGGGGGGGGTGCGGACAAAGGAAGCGGAGTAGAGGGAGGAAGTTGCTAATTTATATGGAGTTTGAAAATGAGAATGTGTGAGTGAGTTACAATATTGTAATCCATTTGACACGATTTTGACACCCATAGGATGCTTCTTTCACGCCTCTATAAGAGGCCGCGGTCGCCAACCAAAGAGAACCTAACTCTATGGACCGTGGTCAGTGGTCACGAGCTGACTCATCAGTGTTGACCAGACACCTGGTGACTACGGCCAGTGTGAACTGTTCGAAACGTCGGGCAAAGGTAAATAAAACTTGTTCGTGTGTAAGACCCGCATATAATTATAGATTTAGATTTCTTTATTTCGCTAATACAACATAGTATACAATATTATAACATTATAATAAAGTCTTATGTGTAAAAGGGATCGTCAACAATATTTTGTATACCTAAGTCTAATTAAATAAAATTATATAATGTCAAAAGAAGATTATTATAAAATAATAATGTCACAATACAATAAGAATGAACCTATCCTACGTAAATTTCAGATTTAAAAATTCATCAACAGAATAAAATTCATAATCCAACAATAGAATATAATATTTAATATAATAATATAAATATTAGAAAGTTTCAATACTATGAGAGACCAATTTATACTGGTTTTATGACGTGCGGTCGACCGTGTCAGTGCCAGAAACAGTATTCCCGACATTTGAATAACTTAGACTTTTAACCGAATAGAAACGAATGAATGACGAAATGAATAACGCAAATCTTAATCTTAAATTAAAGAAAGATTATGAAATTTAAGGAAGACTAATCGTTTCGTTATACAAAATGTTGAATAAAATGTACATAAGAAACGGGCATGGGGAAACCTACGAATATTATTAGTAACACTACTAACTTACTTACTAAGGTACTTACAAATACAAGTAGGTAAGTACATAATGAATGTACCTTTTAATTTAATTTAAAACTAAACTGAAGTACGTAATAGTAGAGCTACCGATCGTCATTCAGTTGAATCGTAAAATAGTCGTAAATGCTTGATTCATTAGCCAGCTGTGTAGACACTAAGATGGAATTATGTAATTTAAAAACCACTGTAAACTACATGAAGACTTTTATTACACTTTTATTGATTTTTTTTTCTAATTTAGCTTAAATTATGCTACATTTAAAATTCATTTTCAACAATTTTTATTTATTTAATAATACTAATTAGTCTTTGGTAATTATATTGTTTAACGATGCATTATAAAAATACATTCGTCTATTTAATGAATCTGTAGGGTTTGTTTGTTTATTTGTTTGTCTGTGTATTTGAACAACCAATCTCTGGACCAGTCGAATTTGAAAACCCAAATCTTGAGGAAGGTTATTTAAATTACGCCACGGCCCTTAGTAGCCGAGCAAAAAATAGGATGGATCTGTGGATTTTGTGGAAATAAATAAAATAAAAATAAAAAAGGGAAAACGTCAGAAATAACATACAAAACGCAGACGAAGCCGCGGAAAACGTCTAGTTGTGTATAATGGATACCGCGTATATGACCAGAGGTCTCGTACTTGGTCTACATTTTGCTGTAACAGCCATCGGCAGTCTATCGACAGGTTCATCATCATCAACAGCCTATTAACATATCCCCACTGCTGGGGCTCAGGCCTACCCTCTCCACGAGGGCGATCGGGCTATAGTCCACCACGCTAGCCCAGTGCGGGTTGGTGGATTTCACATGCGCTTAAAAATTTCTTCTTCGGCGTACGCAGGTTTCCTCGCGATGTTTACCTTCACCGTTCGTTCTTCATCGACAGGTTGCCAGATCCCTATTCGAGCAACATTCATTTTTTTCTTTAATTTTGTCGTTAACTGAAAAGTACAATTCATGCATATTCATTTGATATTTCAACCCTGTTCGAAGTTAATTGCAAGTGACTGTCATGGCGGCCAGAGAGCGGGGCGATAAACTTGTAAAAAGCTTATTGACCCTTCACAATTTAATTTATAGTCTGTTTTTCCACGCTTCTTTCATTTTTAGAATTCTGTCAAGACGGTATGTCTCACTTTTTGATGCACTGTGACACGTATATAAAAAAAACAAACCGCGCCTTAAGGGGGGCTCCCTAAACGATCATGCGGCATGCCATGCAATACGTGCAGTCACTCATGCATGATCGTCTAGCTGTAGTGATTGACGTGCATGACATGCAAACTACGTGCTGGCCGTTGCTTCAATGTATTGATTGATAGCAAGCATGATGGTCCATCATGCAGTATGACATTCACGTAAACGTTGCATGTCATGCAAGCATGATCGTTTAGGGACACTTTTAGATCGTGCCTCAGAATCTCTTACATGGAATCCTATTACAGTTACATAACTACATGTTACATACTGCATGTTACATAACTACATGATACATAACTACATGTTACATAACTACATGTTACATAACTACATGTTACATAACTACATGTTACATACTGCATGTTACTTAACTACATATTACATAACTACATGTTACATAACTATATGTTACATACTGCATGTTACATACTGCATGTTACATAACTACATGTTACATAACTACATGTTACATAACTACATGTTACATAACTACATGTTACATAACTACATGTTACATAACTACATGTTACATAACTACATGTTACATAACTACATGTTACATAATTACATGTTACATAACTACATATTACATAACTACATGTTACCTAGCTACATGCTACTTTGGCTGCTCAAGCTTCTTTTCGCGATATAAACAATTAGTACCGCTCTCGGATTAATGACGTCTGAATAGAAAGCTCTAACGTGGTGCTACAATTTTCAGAAGCTCGCCGCAACACAGTTTCGCCCGTACCGGAATAGTTCCCTGTCAAAAAAATCATCATCACATCAGCTTGTAGACGTCCACTGCCGGACAAACGCCTCCCCTATGGATCTCCACGCCGACCGGTCCCGCGCTAACCTCATCCAGCCGGGTCCCGCGACCTTCACCAGATCGTCGGTCCACCTTGTGGGAGGCCTACACTGCGTCTTTCAATACGTGGTCAAAAAGTCAAACTATGTAAAAACTTAAATATATTAAATATACGCGCGACAATTTTAGAAGCCATTTATTACTGACAAGCATGAAAATCATAATTTACGAGGCTCAAATAAAGTAGAGCGAGCTTTCAACGTGGCATTTGAGACCTCCAGGAGTCTCCTTCCAGAAACGTCAAATATTATGTAGGACGGTGACAGTCCAGTTAGATAATTAATAGAGAGAGAATAATTAATGAATGTTTCCGTTCCGCGATTAAATTCACATAGAAGTATTGGTGGGACCTGGCGCTCTATTTTTGATTCACTCTCCTCGCTTCCAGCGTTCGATTCTACTGATTTTCCTTCGACTTTTTGAATCGCTGGAACGGCAAAGAGTGGTATCGACCACTCGCCGCTTGGGACGAGCGGTAGAATAAACGTCAAATGCCATATCACAAAAGAAAAGAGACACTATCACTGACATGTAGTTTACTTTTTCCTAACAAAAGGCAAAGATAATATCATATACAGTATCGGTTCTCTATGGTTTCGACCATTACTGAGCGCTTCACGTTTCGGTAATTACCGGTTTTTATTTTTTCAGCGTGAAACGAATAAAATTCTACATTTCTAATATTATTGGCAACACCGACCGCAAGCGAAGCGAGGAAAGCTCCAGGAGCTCTATTTTTGAATCGCTCTCCTCGCTTCGCTTGCGGTCGGTGTTGCCAATAATATTAGAAATGTAGAATTTTATTCGTTTCACGCTGAAAAAATAAAAACCGGTAATTACCGAAACGTGAAGCGCTCAGTAATGGTCGAAACCATAGAGAACCGATACTGTATATGATATTATCTTTGCCTTTTGTTAGGAAAAAGTCTATTTTTGAATCGCTCTCCTCGCTTCGAGCGGTCGATTCTACTGATTTTTGTATCGGATGTCGAAGGAAAATCAGTAGAATCGAGCGCTCGAAGCGAGGAGAGCGATTCAAAAATAGAGCTTCAGGAGTAGGTACCTGGCGACACTTTGACCCTTTAGGGATCCTTAATAATTTTGTGTTAAACCCCTGTCCACCAACGGTGCCCCAATCCGTTTTTGGTGGGCTTACGTACGCCTAAAGTGGTCCCTACACGATCATGCTGCATGACGTGCATTACGTGCCGTCACTCATGCATGACCGTCTAGCTGTAGTGATTGACGTGCATGACATGCAAACTAGGTGCTGGCCGTTGCTTTACAGTACTATGTGATTGATAGCAAACATGAGGGTCCATCATGCAACATGATAATTCACGTAAACGTAATGCATGTCATGCCGCATGATCGTTTAGGGAGCCTATTAAAATAGAAATTTCACTTATGACGTATGCAGGTTTACAGGTTTACTCACGATGTTTTCCTTCAGCAAAAAGATAAGGGTTAAAAAGAACCATCTCCAATTTTGTCGTTTACTTAGAAAAAGAATGAACCATAGAACCGTAATCAGCGTGTAGCACGAAATAGCAATAGTCTTTTACCCCAATAATTTGAGAAGTCGCTTCTTATATGGCGGGGTCAAACTAAACAAACACTATCTATATTAGTCGGGCTGTTGTTTGCTGTTGAACAAAAAATTCAGTACGTAGAAAGAGATAGAAGATATTATTTCTGTCTAGCTTACTCTTACCACTTTTGTATTAAGTGTGTCTCTCTCTGATTAATATTGTTATTTTAGTGCGTCCTCTAGAGTTTCTCTCTTTACGGTCGTTTACGATGCTATTTCAAAATAGCCTCGACATTTTCACAGTCGATAAGTAATTGACATGTATAGAAAATTGGGTGAAAAGCGAATGCGACATGAAATATTATTATTAAAGACCTACTCCATATTTACCAATTATAGTGAAACTGCTTCGACCCAACGGTAGCAAAACCGTACAAAGTCGAAGTATGATACAGCAATAACCTTTACGTGAATAACCTTGGCTAGGTTTGTGAAAAGGGAGCGCGAGACATGAAGTGTACAAAATAACTAAGGCTGAGTGAAAATGCGGTGTTATAAATCACTAAAATGTCAACAATATTTTCTGTCTCCAAATTGTATATTTATCATTAAAATTGTATCCCCTAATTATAATTATCTATTAAACTAGAAAATATTATTGTTATCAAATTCATCAGAAGGGTCTCCAATTTGAATCCAAAAATAAAAATGTAAAAGTTTTGATCACAATTTTCTAAATTAATAAAAATAAATAAAATAATAATTTCTAAAAGCTCTGCCCTAAAAAGATAGCAAATAAATATTATTTGTATCCAAAATAGTGTGACATATAGTGACAGATCGTCACCACTTATTCATAGCGTTAGGTATGAAACAAGTCTAATTATTAATTTGATAAGTAAATTGATAATTGATATTACATATTTCCCAATGATTTTAAATTAATGTTTAGGTAGGTAAGCGTTTTGATTGTTCGGTGATTCGATTCTGGTGACAGATCTATTATTTTATAAAACCAAATCTTATAAAATTAAATTAGGTCGTTGGATATGTATTTATTTGGTAATGATTGAAATCATACTCATTTAAATTATCTCGTAAGTTACCATCAGGTTTTACTAGTATTGTTAATAGTTAGTTTCTAGTACAGTACTAGTATTCTATGTTTCTAGGAATAGACAAAAGTCAGTAACCGTTCAATGGGACATCTCTAGCGTGAATTTTGTCTCAGCCCCATAAACTTTACAACAGTTTTCGGGGCCATTAAAACGGCGTTTATGTAAACAGAAGCGAATCCTTTTCCGCTGTTATGGGCGATAAAACGTGTTATTGTCGAATAAATAATTTACAACTCTCCGATTAAAGTTTCGCACTTTAATATGGTAAGTATTTGGGGGACAATTAAATATATGTGTAGATATAGTATTGAATATAATGAACAAATTAATTAAATGTATATTAAGGACTGTTTTTATTTTATTTTTTTATTTAAAATAATATATTATATTAATAAATAAAAACAGTTCAATTTAATTCATAATTTTAATGCTAATTTTAAGGAAAATTGCAAATTTGAATGTATTTCAATCCAATTAATAAGTGCATCTAATACCAGAATAAAGGCTATTTTTATTTTTATTTTATTATATTAAGGACAAATTCGAACGGAAAGATTTTTTTGGCCGTGAGAAATTATCTAGAGTTTGATGTTGGAAGTCGACAAAAAATCACCTTAAATTAACTCTGGCTTCCTTTATAACTCAACTAGATAACTTTGAAATTAATTTTGTTTCAGAAAATGATGTGAAAACCCAGACGAGTGATTTCCGTGTATTCTAACTGTGACATCATTTCGCTAAAATTCGATCAGCTGCTATTGCGTGATTGAGCGACAAACTTTCGCATTTAATGTAGTAATGGAATGGGTTGGTATAATACTATCTGTTATACTGTATGCCAATGATATGAGTTTGGTAGTCTAGACAGCATAAAATCTGAAATAACAACACAATATCGCGTCGCACAAAAGGGAACATTTTTATCGCCCACGTCCAATCACGCAGATTTTATGGCCCAACAGGCTAACACGAGGCTGGCTTATTCCACTAGACCTAGGGTTCTAACATTTACCGTTTCAGTGACTTTATTATCAAAACAAACAAGTCTGTTTTATTATTTTCTTGTTATTTTCATTATTTTGTTGGTTTCTAGGTTTCATTTTAAAAGGTAGTCTGGAAGAAATCGCTCTTAGCGATAAGACCGCCTAGATGTAACATTGCTGTATCTGTTTTTTTTTCTTTTTCTGTCTGTAATTTTTTAAATGTGCATTATAGTATATTAAATTGAATTTTCTTTCGTAGTACCTTTATAATATGTAGTTATTGACAGTAAGACAAGAGACATATACAACTTTTTACCGCGGGAAAATACCTCATTCCCATAGGGAAAATATTTTTCAAATTTCTTTTTTATTAAAATATAGTACTACAATTAACTAAGTAACTATCTGCATTTTAGTTATTCGCGCATTTTTACAAGACCTTATTCTCCGACAGTGGGATAAATAGTAAAGTGAAATAAAACCGCTTCAATAACTTATCAGCTTGTTACGCCGACCATTGGACTATTATAACATGACTACTCGAATGGTAATATTATTCTGGGTCCGGGAAATTTATGTAAATCGTACCCGAATGGTCGGGTTCGGAATTTGAATGGTTTTCCCAAGTGAGGAATAAATTTTCCCAAGTCTGGTAATGATGAAAAATGATGCGTTTGTCAGCAGGTACGTACTAAGCTTTTGCTGCGAAATCTGGCACTACACGGCATTGCGTATCTCAAACAGAAAATCACCCACTATAGTCCACAGTAGACGGAAAAGGTCGGTCGATAGATTTTTTAAATTATATGGCCTGGCTTCATGGGCTTTTGTAAGCATTTTCGCATACCATGACAAAGTCAAAAAGTCAAAACTATTTTATTGCATGTAAGCACACTGGGTACATTTATACAACGTAAATTTTTTATCTACCACCGCTTCCAAAGTGTTAGCGCCGGGAAGAAGAAGCGGCGCAACAAAATTCAACACATCTTTTTAAATTTTCATTTTTATGATAGTGCTAATCTTTGCGGATTTACAACTTTGAAAAGATTTAGGTACTTACTGGAAAATATGTGAAAATAGGACGGGAGACCGGCTGTGGTGGCGTTGGGCAAGGCCTAAGTCCAGCAAAAATTGCTTACATACTAAGGAAAGATAGAAGAGATATCTCAAAATAACACAAAAGCCGCTGCTAAAACCACGGGCTGAAACTGTTATTCTTAGGCAGTAAATTATGTACAGTCGACCCCATGTTCTGCTATGCATACCAGTGCTATATGCTGGCGGTAATAGAGGCCACATTAAATTGGTTTTATATAAAGTACAACGAACGGAAAATCCTCTTGTGATGAATTGTTATGACATCTTACTCATTCTCAGCGGTTGCTAAAACTCAGGTATATCAGTTACTCAAACTGCCAGAAAGCTGTACTATTTTGACAGGTTATACGGCGCGGGCGCCATGACTGGTTTTTACCAAGAAGTTTCAAATCTCTTTGGTCTCCCTTTGGAGATCGCATCTTGCATATTTGCTTGCTTAGGTTGCTAATACAAATTTATATTATTACTGATCCATATGGGAGTGGCAAAATTTTTTGATTCATGGTACATACGTACGCATAATATAGAAGAATGAAGAAAATAAAGAATTATACACTGTCAAAGAATACATGAACGCAAAGTTCTAATTTCCAATTGTGACATTCATATCTTATTTTATTATTATAAATTTTCATTTTTTCATACACAATTTGTGTAAAAATGACATTGGTAATATCTACTTTATGACATTTTATTTATTTTGACATTTTTGTACTACTATGTTTTACTATGGTTTTTTACTTTTTAATTATTATTTTATTGACGATCACATTAACTTTGACTTTTTACGTATGAAAACTATGTATTAATATTTGTAATGTGAGATAAATAAATCTAATCTAATACTTAATTGGAATGTTTAAAATCTCAATTCCATGCGTCAGTGGGAAAGTTTTTGACGCGAAGGTCAGGGTTGGATGGAAGCACCTTTTAACAATAAGCAACAAAAGGGTCAAACCCTAATCAAACTTTACTGGCGTACACTAGCTACTGTGAAAGTGATTTGTATGCGAAAACTAATGATTTCTGTTACAGACAAGAAGTAATATATTGCTCTGCCAATCCTAGCTAGGTACTAATATTAGGCAAGTAGGTATAAACGGGAAAGTTTGTAAGGATGTTTGAATGTTTGTCACTTCACGCAAAAACTAAGGCACAGTTTTTTTTGATTCGATTGAACAGAAGTTGGATCTATAATGTCAGAGTCGTTCACTCTGCTAATAAGGCGTAATAGCACCTGGTTACAATATGTCTAAAAATGTCCAATCTGGAAAATGTCCATTCTGAAAAATGTCCAATCTGGAAAATGTCCATTCTGAAAAATGTCCAATCTGAAAAACGTCCATTTCAGATTGTGCGCTTTTCACATTGGACGTTTTTCAGATTGGACATTTTTCAGATTGGTTGTTTTTCACATTGGACGTTTTTCACTTTGGACATTTTTCAGTTCGAGCATGGTCGTTGGACATTTTTCAGTAAATCATATCAACGTACCTTGGCACGTGCCTGTCATGACATGACTCATGATGATGATTATCTCGTGGATGATCCATAAAGTCGATGTATCCAAACTTCCTCTACATGCTACCCATATTACTGATAATTTTTTGTCCGTGTTAAACCAATCTAAGTCAAAATGCAAATTCCTCAGATGGCCTAACATCGAAAACTCTTTGGATGAACCTTTGGTTGTTGGGTTTTCAAACTTTCTTTTTATCCCTAGAACAAGAAGTCTGCAAACAAATTACTTGTAAAACCATCCGGAACTTTTCAATGGGGTCGCCTCCAATGACACTTTGTTTCTTCAACAAAGTACAAAGTTGTAAAACCGTTAACTTTGTCATGGGGTTTCAATGAAGTCGCTAATAAGCATAATTGATTGAATTCCCTTCTTCGTACAGAGTGTATCCATGTAAAACAAATTTCCTTCGGAGATTCTGCAAACTTTGCTTTAGAATTTTTAGCTATAGGATTACATTTGTGAGTAGTCCCTTTGTAATGCTCACCTTCCTTCGTGAGGTCGCAAATTCAATCCGAGACCCCACAGTTAGTTTTCTTGGACCTTCAGATATACAGAACAAATTCTGTGGCAACGTTTTCAAATTCTTCAGTGCCTATAATAAATTTGTCACTTTCAGGCGCATACACATCTTTGGAGTCTACTATCCTTTACTTAACGATACGTAGTAGAGTAACAAAAACTTACCTTCTTTCAATTGCATTGTCTCTTCATTCGGCCCTGTACGTGTAAAAAAAATCTATTGTTTTTAGCAACTGATGTAAGTAATGCATCTTCCTTTATTATTAAGCTCATTGGATATTGAAGTGTAATCTATTGCTCCTAAAATAACACATCCGATTATGACGTCAGAACTTCTATAGTTCTATATCTTTATTATTACTCGTACGTTTCATGAGCAGTTATTTTTATAAGAATTCTTTGAATTGTTAGGCATCAGTTTTAGATTTAGTGAATTGAAGAGGTTTCTAGCCTTGAAAAAGATTTTCAGACATTGATAATCCCATAATAATAGGTATTCTGAAGTCAGCCCAAGAAAGGAGTGGAAATGTCGCAAAAAGCTGACATTTTTCTTGGTAACAAAACGACAAGAGGCTAATTCGATGATGCTTTAATAATGGGTGCAGCTGCACCAAAGTTCGAATTTGGTGAAGTGACAGTAATGCTAGAGTCTCCTACGTGGCTAGAGTATAGTATCCTAATACTTACTATAAAAGATTTACGATAATAATGTCCAATCTGAAGAATATCCAACCGTTGAAAAATGTCCAATCTGAAAAACGTCCAATCTGAAAAACGTCCAATCTGAAAAATGTCAAATCTGAAAAACGTCCAATCTGAAAAATGTCCAATCTGAAAAATGTTCTGTAAAGTTTAGCGACTTAGCGAGGGACCGGTCGTGGGGAAGATCTTTCGGATGCTATGATGATGATGAGTACCTACCTAATACTGCGGAACTATCCACACTACTTCACACCATAAATTTCTTTGTCTTTCTAAAGTAAAGAGGTCACCTTTGGACAGTGTATAGGTATTCATTAGTAGGTAGGTAAATACAAATTTGAATAACTGATTGGACTCTCATAAAGGATTCGTGTATAATTAGATTGTATATATATTTTGATCACGTCGTTTAAAAAATCTTGGTGGCGACGCTTGGTACACAGATTTTAGACTTTTACTTTTACGTTAAAAGCTTAAAGGTCAAAGTGTCAGGGATTCCATTTACATTTCATAAAATATTAAATATTTGGCAATTTAATCATATTTTCGGGACTTAGCCCTAAGGGTGGTATGCCTCCGATCCCGCTCCCCCGGTCTACCTGATACACTTTAAGTGGCGTTTAAAGATAGCTTAAACGCAATGTAAAATCATCTAAGACAAAATAAATGAATGTAGTATCAGTCATCATATTATCAATGATGATATGTCGGGCCATGTGGGTGGTGGATGCTTGTGACGACTCACCATCACCATTGATGATAATACATTTAGAAGGTACTGTAAATTTTTTTTGGATATGTACGTACCTAGGTACTTGTACCTAATACAAAGAAAATAAATTTAAATAAACACTTTCATTATACACAGGACGGAAAAAGAAGACGTGTTTGGAGAGAAGGTAGGTACCCTTAATTCTGATGAAAATGTTACCCTATAATTACAAAACCTATATTAAGCAGAACTGCATTCAAGAATCATCATCCTACCCGATATACCTAATTTGAGATACCTACCGACCAGAAAAATATCGAAGAAAACATATACTAATCTAAACTAATAATAAAGAGGTTAAAACTGGTGGATAATTTGCACGACCATCTTATATATCTTGCGAAGACCCAAATGATAGCGAGGTGTAAAACACACCTAGCGCCATCTATTGACAAGTTTTAAAACCAAGAAAATGGCATGATTAGAACGGGTTAAAAAAATTGAAATTAAACATTTAAATAGTATACCTTACAACGCGGATGAACTCGCGGGGCATCGGCTAGACGTATATATAGGGCGTATATGTGAAGCTAATGCTAGGCATTTAAAAGCATACCAAAAAAAAAATTAGTACTTACTTAATTGCCTAACCGTAAGTTTTACCCTTTTCAGCCCATTTGTCAGATTTCCGGACGAGCCCCGTTTGCGCCCAACCCACGTCATCAGCTCGGTCAACATGTTTGGAACCTTATTTTGGTGACATAATCTGCGACACAGTAAAGGGTATTACATAAACTTGTTTGACTTATTATTTAGCATAATATGGAATTTATTTATGAGCTTGGAATACCTCTATCCAGTGTTTCTGATGCATAGTTCTGATGACAGAACTGGTGCGATTCTTTTCGCATTAGTTCTGTCCTGATCCCAGTCGTTCTGTTGCTTAGTTCTGTTCTAGTGGTAATAATTTTACCGTTACTTCTGTTTATGACACAATACGCTGCAGCACAGCGTGTCTGGGTTGCATTGGCATTTGTAATTACGCTATGCGTCGATTTGAGTATTTCTTCACGATGTTTCAGTTCGTAATTACGTAGGTAAAAGCTTAAGTTTCGCAGATAAACATGATAACCAACGTGGCTTACTTAAATCTAACTAAATTTTCAAACTTTATAAACGAGGTAAATTGCCTCTCTCTTTATCATTATACTAGACGTGAACTGCGACCGACCTACGCAATGTAAGCATTCCATTTTCAGTGATTTAAAATCTAATCTGAATGTTTACTCGTGTAAAAATAGATTTTTACTTTAGAACAACCAACTATAGGAATGAATGTTTTATTTGTGATAGTGGAAGAAAAAAATCGAGTTTTTAGAGACACATACTCTTTTAGAATCGAAAAAAGTGGTATTCCTATAGATTTATAAAGTTGGTGTGAGATCTAAAATTGCGAAATATAATAATTCGGTATTTTCGGTGTAGCATTGCAGCCGCATTCGGACTACTGATCATCATTGGTCCATCTGAAAAAGGTTTTCATCTCATTTTTGTTCTACCGGTATACCTACAGTTTCATAATCTACATGTCATTCAATATTTAGACCAGAGTGTACATACTATATGATAATACTGTGCAACCCATTAAGCTCTGATACGGGACTACTTAACATGGGATCAAAAACATTAAGATATAAAGTAGGTAAGTGATCCATTTATGGGCTTCAATGATGTAACAAAACTGTCAACATAATCTATATAGGTAATCATATTCAGGTCGAGTATAAAATAGTAAACGAAAGCTTGCTTTGTTATGTTCGTTCACTACTGGCAGACCTTTTCAGCGTTACAAGAACTTCTTTCATCATCAACGGCCTATTAATATGTCCCCACTGCTGGGGCTCAGGCCTACCCTCTCAACGAGGGCGTTCGGGCTATAATCCACCACGCTAGCCCAGTGCGGGTTGGTGGACTTCACATGCGCCTAAGAATTTATTCATCGGCGTATGCAGGTTTCCTCACGATGTTTTCCTTCACCGTTTGAGAGCAGTAAATGTACTTAAGTTTCGAGAAAAATCCCATTGGTACATGGCCCAGCTGGGGATCGAACTCCGGACCTTTCGATATTATAGGCCGCGTCTTATCCCCTACGCCACTGACGCTGCAGAACTTCTTTACTCTATGATAATTACACTCATTGTTTTTCGCAGAAATTCTTCAAATATTTTTTATACGAAACAATTTATGGATTTGCCAACCTTCGTTATAGCAATGGGCAATCCACTAAATTTCGTTAGTCCAATGCAAACAAAAATACTGTGGGTGTATTTCTATTTATAAAACGGTATTGCTTTGCTTAGGCACAGTTAAATCAGCCACGATTGACATATTTATGTGATTCTTTTAGCTATCTGTTTGTTTTCCCAAATGAATGACTACCGCGCGTTTTTTATTTACCAAATTCTTTCCCATAAGTCAATAGTTTTGGCACTTTGTTACTTAGCTTTGTGCCGCCTACGCGGTTTTCTGTAGCAGTTTTCATATACCTAAGATTTCGATGGAAATATGTCAGTTTTTCGGAGCGTTTCAGTGGCGTGGGGATAAGACGATGCCTATCATATCATAAGGTCTGAAGTTCGATCCCCATTCGGTCCATGAGATCTCGATGAGGTTTTCGATAAAGACTAAAGTGGACGTAAAAGGAAAGTAGACGAATTCGCCCGGACGGATCCGAACGTCTATTTTCTGTGTTTGTCTATGTTTTCTGGCGAATTTAATGAATGATCTCAACGATGTTATCGTTCACTTTCAATCTTCTAAAGAGACAATAATTCCGTAATGAAAATTGCGTATGTCTGATAGATAATAAATTATATATCAGACAAGGACGCTACAAGCTATCAAAAACCTTGGCCTAAAACAGTGTAGAAAAAACCTAACATTGTTTATTTTGAGTAGACAGCTCGCTGATGCTGTACTTGTGATTATAAGAGCTCAGAGAATTACTTTCTATTTTGCTGTAATGCAATTTAAATTTTATTTAATTAATTTATCATCATTTTAAGATAATTTTTTATACCTTATATATGTTAAAGGTACGGAATAATAAATATTTGAATGATTGTGTTTTTATCTGTTCGGCATTATAGTAACTATTACTTCTTTAGTAAGATAGTAACTATTACTGCTTTAGTAAGATAGTAACTATTACTGCTTTAGTAAAATAGTAACTATTACTTCTTTAGTAAGATAGTAACTATTAATGCTTTGGTACGATAGTAACTATTACTTCTTTAGTAAGATAGTAACTATTACTGCTTTGCTACGACAGCAACTATTACTTCTTTAGTAAGATAGTAACTATTACTGTTTGGTACGACAGTAACTATTACGTCTTCTGTGGTTTGGTTTATGAATGCGATGCAGAACTTTTTGATATCCCGTCATCTGTTACACCAACAGTGAGTTTTGGCTGGAAGAGATCTCTTGTACAGATAAGTCCTCCTTTTTTACTCATTTTTTTGTTTGTTTTTTATTATATTTTATTTGTGCATTAAAAGACAAATGTAAATATTGTTCTGGGGCACCTACCTTTATGTTTATTGAATTGGCCGTCTGTCAGTCTGATTAACGTATATTTATAAAAATCGATATAACAGGTAAGTACCCCACCGTGCACCCGATTTGTTTAATTCATTCAAGACGTATAACAGACGTGGAAAGGTGAATCAACTTATCGTTTAAAAAATCGTTTTTCTTTTACAATTTGTTTTGTTTATCATTGATTCAGGTTCATATTGAGAACGTTAAGTGCGGCCTTCGAGGATGAAGCAACAGGGGGCGCGATAAAAAATTATATTAAATTCGATTAGAGTTCTAAATAAGAGTAGATACATTACGTCATGTTCTTTACACAACATCTAGTATTATAGGTAGTGAAAACAATCACACGTTACCATGTCAAGTGAAATTATTTTAATGCATTGTTAGGTTAGTGACAGTGATCCTGTCCTGTCCTCGTCTGTCCTGTCCTGTCCTGCCCTGCCCGGTCCTATTCTGTTCTTTTCTTTTTCTTTTTTTTTCTTACGACATTCTGCTAACTTGCGATCGGTCATCAGACCATAAGCAGTTATTTTATTTGTCTGATAGGTGGGTGGTAGGCATGCCCTCTCTTTGTTGGGTTGCCTTCATGAATCTGTTCTATTCTAAACCTGATAATCACTTGACCCAACAACGATTTTACGTAATTTCACTTGACATAAACGTCTGAATGGCAAATTATTATTATGTATCACTGCGACCATTACTGATCTATTGTGATCGCCACTTTGTTAGTAAAAGTTAGGGACTTCAGCATGCTTTTGGTACTTTACCAATTGCTATACTTACCAAGAGTGTTTGCCACATCATTCCGTAAAAATCAGAATTTCCTCCATTAAATATTCGTAATTTTTAGGGGGGCGATATATTACCCGCCTCCGGCCCCAGGGCGCAAATATTACAGCACTATACTTTTAACTGTTTATATAATAACATTTTACTGTAACGATTGTTTATTTATAATTCGAAACCGACAGAATGTGTTTTCGAATTCCACCGAATTTAGACTCAGCGGTAATTGCCTACGCGTCTCACTTTCCGAGTTAAATTATTCAATCTATTTGCTAATGCGGATAATTTTTACTGAAAAACGAGTTAAAACAGATCGCTACGGCGTTTCTTGCATCATTAACTGTTTTTAACTCCATTTGTCAGCTGCGAAATAGAATGTCTTTCTGGACAATAGTATCAAAATTAAATTCAACGGCCTATTAACATGTCCCCACTGCTGGGGCTCAGGCCTACCCTCTCAACGAGAGCGTTAGGGCTATAGTCCACCACGTAAGCCCAGTGCGGGTTAGGGATTGCGGGGAAGGGAAAAGGAGAGGAGGAAGGGGTGAAGATAGAGAGGAATACAGGGAAAGTAGGAGATCTGTTAATCCGAGAAAGGGCAATTAACTAAGATAGGGAATTAATTATGATTTATGATAGAGACGTTTTGAGCACGCAGGATATTTTGCGAAGAAAAATTTCGCGACTGATCGACGGATCATCCTATACTGATCCAGAATAAAAGTAACATTGTATATTTAGCTAAGAATGTTGCGTGTGGCCAGCAATGTCAATAATTCTGCGAATGAATTAGGTAGAGCGTAAAACAGATAGTATGACACGTTTCTTGCATCACAATGTGTTTTTAACGTCACCTGACACATTTGATTGTTGTCTTCCTTTTCTTATCTTTTTCTATTTTTCCCTGATTTTAGGTTTTGTTTCTCGAGCGTACGAATATCTATGTTACGTGACGGTTAGGCTCGGCGCAAACGGACCACCGACCACAGCCACCGGTGGCCAGCGACGGCCACTTAACACACTTTTTCATATATTTAGTTTAGACGCGCCGCACACGTGTGGCCATGTAGTGTCCGCGACTCGCGACTAGTGGTCGCTACGGGCCACACAAAACGCCGCCACCCGCCACCGTCCCACTGCTCCAACCCCCGCGCAGTTAACCGACTTCTACGTTGATATATATTCTCCTGGATCATTTATAAGCAAATGCTTCGTTCTATTGACGTAAAACTTTCCGTGTCAGAGTCCATCGTTGACTGCCCATCAACGAGCGGGTTATAAATGTGGCGGCTTCTAGACACCGGCGGCTGTCGCTCGCTTCTGACACTGTGGCGGTAGCGCGCGACACCCACCGGTGGCTGTGGTCGGTGGCCCGTTTGCGCCGAGCCTTACGCATAAACGTACTACTCGTATATTTGAGATTCTGTATTCCCTCGTAGCCAGGAAGGTTCGAATCTGTTTGTGGCGTGCGTGGGAGTAGCAAATTTTTTTGATTCATGCTCGTAGCAACTCCAAACGGCTGGATGGATTTTAATAAATGAGGTGTCATTATTGATTTGTAGTAATCCCGAGAGTGACATAGGATGTGTTATGAGGTTGCCTGAAAGAAATCTTTTAAAACGATAAGACTACATAAGTGACTAATTAAATTACTAAATTACTAATAAGAAATTCAAAACTTCAACTAGTAATAATTTAATATTCAAAACGTAAACCGAGTACGCAGGATTCTGATTGGAGATCTAAAGGGATCAGTCCCAGAATGTCCAATTTTTTCAGAAAATTTACCAACTCCCAAAATGTCCAAGTGCTCAAAATGTCCAAGTCTCAAAATGTCCAAGTGTTCAAAATGTCCAAGTCTCAAAATGTCCAACTATACATACATACTACACATCAGAGGGGTAACGCCGCGAGCATTTTAGGCACCATTGGAAATTCGGCGGAGTTGGAGGAGATCTTCTACCTTTAGGAAAGTTTTTTTTTTAGGTTTAGGTTTAGTTTATTTATTTATATGTAGATTTGTTTTAGATTTATAATAAGTTATTTTTAATTTAATAAATCCCCTTTTGATGTAAAAATTACGTACATACGAATCAATCCCCCAATTTTAAAATCCTAGAATGTCTAAATAATTTCCAGATTGACCAATACACAATCTGGGAAGACATTTTGGGTATTGGTTTTTTTGGGAATTGGTCAATCTGTGAATTGGACATTTGAATGATTCATCTAAAGGCCGGGTCAAACCGAATGCGTATGCGGTGTAGCGCAGAGCGCGTTGCGTAGCACGTCACACCGGCGAGTTGTCGCGCGCGACGACGTGCTGTGCCGCAACGCAATCGCCGCACGCGGTGTGACGTCAACTAGTGAGAACCATACGATTACAACGTCACCACGGCACGGCGCGCGCGCGACGTTGCCGGACCGCGCGCGCTCGGGTTGTCTCCGCGTGGCTTGACGCACGGATACGCGCGTAGCTGCGCAGCGCTGCGCAGCATCGCGCGTTGGTGTGTCCTCTCCCATAATATTCCATACATTTACAACGTCATAAGCCGTGCTGCGCTGTGCTGTGCTGCGCCGTGCTACATTCGATTTGACCCGGCCTTATAGGCCCAAATGACCTTGTGTCTATAATATCAAAAACGCAAAACAAATGTAAAGTTTTGAATTTTTTAAAAATTGAATTTGGGCAGATGTTTAGTTTTTACGGCATACACTATTTTTGTAGATAATCTTTTTCTTAAAATAAATCCAACCAAAGCCCATTTGGATAAAATATCTTCGGGAAAATCGTTGAAACGGAAATATAAGTACGTTTGATTTCACGCTTAATACTTTCCCTTTGAGTTAACCCCGCATCGCGACAACATATCTTTTGTCGTTTGAAGGTTATATTCGTATACAGCGCCTCAAGTTTTCGACAATAGAATTTCAGTATGGGATTATATTTGACACTAGCGGATGTCCCGCGACTTTATCCGCTTTATAATGTATCCTGTATTAATCGAGGATAAAAACTATCATTGTAAAAAGTTTCATCAAAATCCGTTCGGCCGTTATAGCGTGATTAGGACAAACATAGTAAACATCCAATTTTTTGCATTTGTAGTTGGATGGGATAACTCAATTTTGATCAAACTTGATACCGTGTCCTGGAATAACATATAGGCTACTTTTTACCGTGGTATAAACTGTTCCCGCGGGAAAAAGTACCTAATTCCACGCGGGCAAAGCCGAGGGCAATAACTAGACTTCAATATATTTAAACGATTTTGATGAATTATTTTTTATTATTGCTACGGGGGCAACAAGCAGGCGGGCCTCCTGATGTTAAGAGGTCACCGCCGCCCACAGACACCTGCAACACCCGGGGGGTGCTGGTGCGGCGCCGGCCAAGGTTGAAGAGCTTTTTTGACTCTCTTCTTGAAGGACCCCATATCGTAGCGCTGTGGAAAAACGTCAGAGGGAAGGTGATTCCACATTATGCACGTGCGCAGCAGAAAAGAACGCGAGAAGCGCACAGTGCTGGTCCGCCAGGGATCTATGAAATAGATCTAGTGTGCCTGGCAATGTGTCCCGACAATTTCATTAGAAAGTTTTTGAGTTTGCTATCATGGTAATAAGCATGGAGCGCGTCTAAACACAGTTCACTCGGGATACCCATATCGTAGCGCCGTGGTAAAACGTCAGAGGGAAGGTCATTCCACATGAAGGAAAAACAAAGTCTATTCGACACATTTTCCTCAATGCGTAATCCCTATCTCCTCCAGCCCACATCACACCCGTCTGAGCGCACAGTTGCTTTAGTTATGTTTGTTTGTCTACACATCGTTTTTTAATAAAATATCTGCGTATGTACGTCTGGGCGTAGTAATTTCTCGGAATTCGGCCACCTGCTTCGTTTAGCAGCATTGTTTTTATGTTCATTCTTTCGACACCACCTACAGTCAGCGCAGTAGAGCCACGTATTATGAAATGACTAATTTTCTTTCCTGTATACATACTTTT
The DNA here is from genome assembly GCA_949699065.1 of Metalampra italica. Classification (NCBI taxonomy): domain Eukaryota; kingdom Metazoa; phylum Arthropoda; class Insecta; order Lepidoptera; family Oecophoridae; genus Metalampra; species Metalampra italica. The sequence continues at coordinate 6,368,834 of OX452991.1, read as the reverse complement.
TCGAACAGACTGTATGTAATAGGGTTGTATTTAAATAAACATCTAACCAAAACTAAGAAAATGTATATTGGTCTACAATTAAGTATTTATTTGATATGTGAAATATTATGGAACTCAGGAGCAGAGACCGCGTCTCTGGTAATCTCCCCCCCCCCTTCCCCCGCCCCTCCCCTTTCCACCTCACCCATTGGTTTGATTATAAAAAATTAAACATAAATATGGCTATAAGTACTTTCATGATGTCAATCTTACGGATGAGGGGAAAGGGGGAGGGGAGGGAAGGGGAGGGGGGGGGAGAGATTACCAGAGACGCGGTCTCTGCTCCTGAGTTCCATGATATTTTACATATCAAATAAATACTTAATTGTAGACCAATATACTGATTGCGCATCAGAGGTATTTTACTGTGTCGTAAGGCAAGGCGACAACATTACACTCGTCCAGTTCGTCCTAAATATATGATTGTTCTCTCTAGATAAAGATTTTTAAGGGCAAAATTTATTAATTTTGTAGTTCGGTTGTTTACGTCTATTAAGTAGTTCAGTCAAAGACCGGCCTAGGCATTTATTTGTAAGTCGGTTTTTAATGAACGGGCTTCCAATCAACTTTACTGGCTGATTTAACCAGTTGGCTGCGACACTATATATTTGCAGTTGGAAATTGTTTCTGGGAATTTCTAAACATAATGGTCAGTTGCGATGCCGATTGTCTGTATTATTAGTTTTCATAGGAGAACCGATAAAATGAAATTACTACGCAAGTAGATATCCATATTAATGTTTATGTTTATCATAGAATAGGCAGATATCTCAATATCTGTCCGAACCGTTACCAATATTGCCGCAATGATCAAATATTTTGTTTTTAGATAAGCTGATAAGGAAATTTAATAATGGAATATAATGAATTGGACAATCCGTATAATCCCTACTTATGTAAATAAACGCAACTTATGTAGGTATATGCCTACTTATTATTATATCTATCTACGCCAAGCGTAGTGAAAGTGATATAGGATACAAAAGCATCCGCTACATTCCCCTAAAAAGACATACCGATGCAATTTTAATTCAGTATAAAAATAAGTAGGTACTGAATCATTGATTGTTCAACGCACAGCCCAAACCGCTGACATAGACATATACATAATTTATTGGTAATATTCATTACAGGTCATAAACTTTATAAAATACATTCTTACTTAATTGTAAGTGTAATAATGTCAAATTAATAAAATGTCATAAAATAATCTCAGTATCTAAATGTCACAGTGATGTAGGTATTATATTTACTAAAGCTGAGCCTAGAGACTTGAGATTTTGCACAAAGGTTCCTCACATAGCTCTGATGTCCACTGAGAAATAGTTATTTTCCTGCGGGAAAATCTTTGCGACGCGAGCGTAACCGCGGGAAACAGCTAGTTTTTGATTATAATATTTAATTGTATCAGGCGTTACTTTGCGGAAATCCATTATATAACAATATTGTGGTTATTAATTTGCTTTTCCCGCGAATAAACTTTATGTTGTTATATATAGTAAGTAATACAGAAATTAAATTACAATTCTAATATTAAGTAAAAATAAATTTTACAAGTCTAAATTTATAAATAATATCATGCAAATTACTATTCTAAACAAAATGTTTTGGTCAAAATTTACTAATTTATAAATTACAAAATAATAATAATACTAGCGAAAAATATACTGTATAAAACAACATAAAATAATATAAAATCGACACGTGTTTCACCTCTCTACGAGGCATCCTCAGGATGTTGACAGAACGGCAGCTTACGACCGTGTTTCACCTCTCTACGAGGATGCCTCGTAGAGAGGTGAAACACGTGTCGATTTTATATTATTTTATGTTGTTTTATACAGTATATTTTTCGCTAGTATTATTATTATTTTGTAATTTATAAATTAGTAAATTTTGACCAAAACATTTTGTTTAGAATAGTAATTTGCATGATATTATTTATAAATTTAGACTTGTAAAATTTATTTTTACTTAATATTAGAATTGTAATTTAATTTCTGTATTACTTACTATATATAACAACATAAAGTTTATTCGCGGGAAAAGCAAATTAATAACCACAATATTGTTTGATTATAATGTTAAACTGGTACATAACAGTAAGGAACGTATATCTCCCGTATTGAAATTTCATCAAAATCTTAAACGATGTTGAAAAGGCGTTCGTTTCATCACGGTTTCAGTGTAGAAAAGTTCACTTTTGGATGCAGAAAGTTCACTTTTCGGTACAGATTTTCTGTACGGCCCTTGGGTGGTTTTTCTCCCATGACGGCGAGAGCATCCATTAAGAAGGAATTTTTGGAAATTCTGAACACAGAGGAAAAGGTAGAATAAACGAATTCTTTGCGCGAGAATCTGGAAATGGATGGTTGGTAATATTATTAACAAAATAAAATATATCAACGTTATACTTGAAATGTTTCACAGATAATTATAGTTAGGTACTTAATTTAATAATATAGCACGGATTATGTATGTATGTATGTAAACACTTTATTGTACTAAAAACATTACAATAACAGATAGTAAAACCAGTGAAACTAAGTACAAAGGCGGACTTATCCCACTAAGGGATCTCTTCCAGTCAACCTTAGAGTTACTGAGAGGATTAGCTTTTGCGTTAAGTACCACAATTTCGTAGTAAAGTAGGAGAACGAACTACTTGTCTGTAAACTTACCCTAAAAATACATAAACCAAAATGATACATTACAATTACATAGATCATACTATTACACAGATTATTTATTTACATATACAGTAAGTACATATATAATACATATACTTATACATACATATAAATATATATAATAATACATATATTATAAATTATATATTTACCTAGCCTAATATATATATAAACTAAATAGTTGATAATATAAACTATATTTGTTAGCTCAAAGCATCGATGTTGAACCCAGAGTTAGTTTTTAATTTATTTTTAAAGGATGCTAGTGAGGGAGATTTTCTTACATGGATAGGGAGTAGGTTCCAGAGCCTCGCTGCCTGCACTGTGAACGAGATTAATCACGGATTCGGATTAATCACGCGTTTGTCCGGATTTTGCGTCTCCAGTCAGTGAAACCCAAAATAAGGATCATTTCTTATTTCGTCAACTCAACACACTACGAGTTTTACTTTGTCTGGACAGTGAAACTTAAAATAAATAACTATTTAGTTTTCACCAATAGAACACAAGTTGGAATATAATCTAAATTCTTTGGGCAGTACATACCTACAGGCACCAGTTCAACGTTTTGTTATTCATTTTATTTATTCATTGTACCTTACCTACTCATTTTGTTAAATAAATGTGTCCAGTATGGTCCGTTGGAGAAAATAAAATGGTTATTTATTTTAAGTTTTACTATCTGAAAAGTCCAAAAATTGTAGTGTGTCGATCAAAATAGTGTTACTTATGACTTGTATTGTCAGTTTTCACTAACTGCCCAGATCCGATTGTCCAGTTAGTGACCAACCCAATAACACTCCCTAAGAAAATATTTGTTAATTAAAGAAAGCACTTCGCGGAGACGGGTCGTTCCTTGTACTATCAGTCGAGTCGAAGAAAAAACAATAGAAAATAACAATAAAAGAAAACGTTCATACACATCGAAGGTGTATCTAGGCTATAGTCCACCACGCTAGCCCGGTGAGGGTTGGTGGACTCCAGATGCGCCTAAGAATTCCTTCTTCTACGGCGAAAGCAAGTGTCCTCACGATGTTTTCGTTCACCGTTCGAGAGCAGTCAGTAAATGTATTTAAGTTTCAAGAAAAACCCATCGGTTCACTTCAATTGCCAAAGTAAAAATTACAGATTGCCGCCTTTGATATTAAACTATTCATAATCAGTTTGAATTCGGCGGTCTGACATTTTCAAGCCGTAAAAAATTAGCAATGTAATAAACCGGGTGCCTAAAATAATAAACTTGGCAGCTAATATATTTAAATTCAAGGTATCTAACCTAACCTACCCAGTTCAATATTTTAGGTGTCACTTTCAGGATTATTAGGTGCCCGGATTAATAAATTATTAGCTGCATCATAATTTACCAAGAAGTTTCGAATCTCTATGGTGGCGCGCGCGCTTTAATAGCTGTTGCCATAGAGTTAGGATCTCTTTGGTTGGCGGCTGGGGCCCCTTATATAAAAAGGCGTAAAAGACGCATTCTATGGATGTCAAAATCGTGTCAAATGTATGACAATACTGTGACTCACTCACACATTCGTATTTTCAAACTCCATATAAATTTGTATTAGCAACCTCCTCCCGCTACTCCGCTTCCTTTGTCCGCACCCCCCATGTAAATGGCACCATAGGTTCCGATACTAAATATGCAAGATGCCATCTCCACAGGGAGCGCGCGCGCGACCATAGAGATTCGAAACGGCCGCGGCCGCCAACCAAAGCGATCCTAACTCTATGTAATTTACCTACCACAGTGGAAAACGCGTCTCACGATAAAACATGTTTTGATAAGGTTTGTTTGGATGATTCGTGTAATGACAATCGTAAATACCTTACTTAACAAAGCTATAGGTAAATCGTGATAACATATATAATGCAAAATACATAGGTGTATAAATTTTACTGTCTAATCCCAACTATCTAGACACGCTGCAGTGTCAATCCAAGTTTAACATTCACTGCAATACTTTAACAAAAAAAATTGTACGATCAACTTACAAAGTACCTACCTTCTAATTTGCTCTAAATTCTCTACCCAAAGGTTGTCTGGAAGAAATCGCTCTTAGCGATAAGACCGCCTAGATGTACATTACTGTATCTGTTTTTGTTTTTTGTCTGTAATTTTTAAACGTGCAATAAAGTGTATTGAATTGAATTGAAAGTACCAAAGTGATTAGTACCTTTTATTGGGTTTTAAATCTAAACAGCGTCGGTTGCGCAGTTTGAAGACGCGGCCCGTCACGTCCGAGTTCAATCCCCGGCCGAGCCATGTACCATCAGATTTTAAACTTAAATATGTACATTTTTTACGATTTCGATCGGTGAAGGAATCGTGAGAAAAGCTGGCACACGCCGAAGAAGGAATTCTGTGAAATCCACCAACTGGTGGACTGTACGCCCTCGTTGAGTTTACTATTTATTTAAAATAGGCTGTTGATTTGATTGATTTGAAAACTAAAAATTAAAATGTTTTTAAATGGTAAAGTAGGTCTTTTTATAATATATCACTAGGTGGGTACCTAAGTACCTATGTGTCTAGGTAGAGTTTATCATTATTAAGGAGTTACCGTATTATTGGTTGTATTTCAATAATAAAAGTTGTTTCAAACAATTTCGTGACTTTTTGTGTAAACGTAATTTTTTTAATGACTGTTTCAAATTGAGTTAGGTAGTGTTATCGAATTCAATATAATAGTCTAATGGATTTAGGTATTGAAGTAAATATTTCTGTTGAATGAAAATATTTATGTATTGAAATAATTAATGGAAACCATTACAAACCTAATTCAGAGTTAATAAAATCATAAAATTCTGTAATTCACTACCTATTCAATATAGTAGGTAGCTACTCAATATGAATAAAGCTTGTCTGGAAAAAATCGCTCTTAGCGATAAGACCGCCTAGATGTACATTATTTTATCTGTTTTTTCTTTTTGTCTGTAATTATTGAATGTGCAATAAAGTGTATTGAATTGAATATTATTTATTGAATGATCGAATAACAATTTAATAAAAGAAATTCTGTTATTGCATATTACGTAGATCTATATAATTATAGTTACAAAAACATTAATAACTAATATTTATATTAGTTATTAGTTAATATTTATATATAACTAATATATATTAATCTTAAATCTGACATTATGATACTAATTTAACTAACCAATATAAAATGACTCTCTCAAATTGTAGACCTCGATGAGGTAGGTTGCTGATCTTAAAACTCTGTAACATCTATGTAACGCAATGATTATGATGATTATTTTTAAAATGTCATATTTTTAAATATAAAAAAACTCTTTAAAGACATAAAAATCATTTAACGACGAAAATGTATAATTAAATACATATTTAGACATAAACCTATTTAGGTAAATAATACATTTAGGCATCTATACTAATTAAAACATCACTTACCCAAAAAAAGCTTTTCAAAAACACAACACTATTAATTAAAAGCATTTTTCAAAAGTCAAACTTCCTAACAATAATTTACCACTAACGTAAAACTTTTTACACAAAATCTCTATTCGAATTTGCCGCGAATTTTTTATTTTTATTTTCCTGCCGCGTTCGCAGCGTGCAGCCTCTCGCGCCAGACTGCGGAATTTCCAAATTTTCGTATCTCGACTCATTCAGTACAACCTGCGACTGAAAACGGAGTACCTACTTCTAATCTAATATCCGTTGCTGCTATGAATCTGCTTATTTTATATGCATGATCCTGGCATGATCTTCTATAATCTTTTTGTTTATTTACCCAGCTTTGCTTGGGATTTTTTTGTCGGGAACGCGGTCTCAAATGTGACAAAATCCCATCCCATCTCGCATCTTTATTCAATGCTAAACTATGCTGTTTGGATGTTTTTTGCTCAGTCATGGCTGAGCAGATTTTGATGAAACTTGGTACCGTGATAGCTTATATCCGGGATAACTTAAGGGATTTGTAACCGTTAACCAATTGATGGAGTTACCATTCAGGAACATCTCAGTGTTTTTACAAGCTTTTATTTAACTTGCCTTGTTTGTATGGGTCAAATCTAATAATAATAATGTTTGGACAAATTTACACACAGCTGTTTAGTCCCAACTACGCCGAAGCTTGTACATATGGGTACTTGACAACTGATAAACATACATAAATGCTTTAAATAAATACTTAAATACACACAAACACCCAGAATCCGAAAACCAACAGTTATGCTCATCACACAAATGTTGGTCCCGGGTGGGAATCAAATCCACGACCTTTGGCGCAGTAGGCAGGGTTACTACCACTACGCCAACAGGCCAGTCAAATCTAGCAAGCAATATAAACCACTTCTCGGTGTCCGAATGACCTGAAATTTGGTATACCTACGCAACTTCGGTGGCAATGCAACAATAAATGGTACCATGAAGCTGGTCTGATGATGCAGACGGAAGGTGGCCACAGGAACTTCGCAACGAAACAAGATAGCCCCTCCGTGTTTGGGGCTAGTTAGATTGATCTCAATGAGTGACTGACTTGCTGTCAGATGATGATCAAGGTCTGATGATGAAGTCTGTGACTAGAACTCCCCAAGAACGTATCGATCGAAGAGGCTGGCATTGACTTCCTTGAGTCATCAGCCAAAAAAATAGATGTTAAAAAAAAGATAGATGGTGATCAGGGTTTTTTTTTTCTTTCTATGCATTTTAATAAAAGCTTGTTTTACTTTTAAACTGATCTTATTTAAACATGTACTTCAAAGTAACGTTAACAAGCTGAATTTAATAATGCAAATATTTGTTCTCAGTCCACATTGAAAAGAAAATCAGGAAGACGAAGCAAACAAACCAATAAAAGAAGGATAACTAGGAATTTTCTTAATTTAAGGGCAGGTAAATGTAGAAATCGGGGATTATTCAAAATACCAAATGAAATTGTGTAGTTACCTAAACTACACAATTTCGTTTGGTATTTTGAATAATCCCCGATTTCTACATGTAAATTGTGTAGTTACCCAAACTACACAATTTCATTTGGTATTCTGAATAATCCCCGATTTCTACATGTAAATTGTGTAGTTACCTAAACAATTTCATTTGGTATTTTGAATAATCCCCGATTTCTACATGTAAATTGTGTAGTTACCTAAACAATTTCATTTGGTATTTTGAATAATCCCCGATTTCTACATGTAAATTGTGCAGTTACCTAAACTACACAATTTCATTTGGTATTTTGAATAATCCCCGATTTCTACATGTGAATTGTGTAGTTACCTAAACTACACAATTTCATTTGGTATTCTGAATAATCCCCGATTTCTACATGTAAATTGTGTAGTTACCTAAACAATTTCATTTGGTATTTTGAATAATCCCCGATTTCTACATGTAAATTGTGCAGTTACCTAAACTACACAATTTCATTTGGTATTTTGAATAATCCCCGATTTCTACATGTGAATTGTGTAGTTACCTAAACTACACAATTTCATTTGGTATTCTGAATAATCCCCGATTTCTACATGTAAATTGTGTAGTTACCTAAACAATTTCATTTGGTATTTTGAATAATCCCCGATTTCTACATGTGAATTGTGTAGTTACCTAAACTACACAATTTCATTTGGTATTCTGAATAATCCCCGATTTCTACATGTAAATTGTGTAGTTACCTAAACAATTTCATTTGGTATTTTGAATAATCCCCGATTTCTACATGTAAATTGTGCAGTTACCTAAACTACACAATTTCATTTGGTATTTTGAATAATCCCCGATTTCTACATGTGAATTGTGTAGTTACCTAAACTACACAATTTCATTTGGTATTCTGAATAATCCCCGATTTCTACATGTAAATTGTGTAGTTACCTAAACAATTTCATTTGGTATTTTGAATAATCCCCGATTTCTACATGTGAATTGTGTAGTTACCTAAACTACACAATTTCATTTGGTATTCTGAATAATCCCCGATTTCTACATGTAAATTGTGTAGTTACCTAAACAATTTCATTTGGTATTTTGAATAATCCCCGATTTCTACATGTAAATTGTGCAGTTACCTAAACTACACAATTTCATTTGGTATTTTGAATAATCCCCGATTTCTACATGTGAATTGTGTAGTTACCTAAACTACACAATTTCATTTGGTATTCTGAATAATCCCCGATTTCTACATGTAAATTGTGTAGTTACCTAAACAATTTCATTTGGTATTTTGAATAATCCCCGATTTCTACATGTGAATTGTGTAGTTACCTAAACTACACAATTTCATTTGGTATTCTGAATAATCCCCGATTTCTACATGTAAATTGTGTAGTTACCTAAACAATTTCATTTGGTATTTTGAATAATCCCCGATTTCTACATGTGAATTGTGTAGTTACCTAAACTACACAATTTCATTTGGTATTCTGAATAATCCCCGATTTCTACATGTAAATTGTGTAGTTACCTAAACAATTTCATTTGGTATTTTGAATAATCCCCGATTTCTACATGTAAATTGTGCAGTTACCTAAACTACACAATTTCATTTGGTATTTTGAATAATCCCCGATTTCTACATGTGAATTGTGTAGTTACCTAAACTACACAATTTCATTTGGTATTCTGAATAATCCCCGATTTCTACATGTAAATTGTGTAGTTACCTAAACAATTTCATTTGGTATTTTGAATAATCCCCGATTTCTACATGTGAATTGTGTAGTTACCTAAACTACACAATTTCATTTGGTATTCTGAATAATCCCCGATTTCTACATGTAAATTGTGTAGTTACCTAAACAATTTCATTTGGTATTTTGAATAATCCCCGATTTCTACATGTAAATTGTGCAGTTACCTAAACTACACAATTTCATTTGGTATTTTGAATAATCCCCGATTTCTACATGTGAATTGTGTAGTTACCTAAACTACACAATTTCATTTGGTATTCTGAATAATCCCCGATTTCTACATGTAAATTGTGTAGTTACCTAAACAATTTCATTTGGTATTTTGAATAATCCCCGATTTCTACATGTGAATTGTGTAGTTACCTAAACTACACAATTTCATTTGGTATTCTGAATAATCCCCGATTTCTACATGTAAATTGTGTAGTTACCTAAACAATTTCATTTGGTATTTTGAATAATCCCCGATTTCTACATGTAAATTGTGTAGTTTACATTTACCTGGCCCTTAAATTAAGAAAATTCTTAAATTATGTATAGAAATACTAGTTGGGAAATGGATATGTCTGTTTATAGGTACGAGTAATTAATAAGGGGTTGTGTAGAACCCCGTCTCAAAGACCTGCGGTATTTTCAACCTTTCCAGTAAAAATAAGAAATTCCATTTTGTTGTCTATCGGTTTTGCTACGCTTAATGACAAGCCCTTTGGGTGGAATATTTTTTTCCATTATTGGATTTCCCGCTGACATCTGCGACCAAGAAAAAATTCATAAAATGCCGCAATGGTCAGTTTTACTCTTTTTAATAAATCAACCGGTTTTCATCCTTGACATGCAATTAAGATTTTGGAGGATGGATAAAGTAAATTAAATGGAATAACCAAGTTCTCTCTGAAGAAAGTATTTATTATAGGTACTTTCTGCAGAGAGAACTTGGTTCAAAAAAAATCTAAAATTAAAATCAATTCAAAATTCGTTTATTTAAAATTGGAATAAGTACTTACAATATTCTCTTTTTGACGTCAATTCTAAAACTAGTCTGTTTCCAGCTGTATATAGCCGAGCGGAAGAAACAGCAAGAAACCCAACAGCACAGGGTCCTGTCTTTGTTTCATATATCATGTTCATTCATTACAATCATTTGAAAAAATCTCTTTACAAAATCTATACATATTCTGATAGTTAATACATCAAAAAATATTCGAATATTTTTACATATCGACGGGGAAGTGCTAACAACTCCTAACTTACAAAAACCAAATTTTGCGAATTTCTACTTAATTCATATACCAGTAGACGCGTTTATCGAACTGCATCCATAAGTTGTTTTCTTAAAAAAAATTGTAAGTTAGGAGTTGTTAGCACTTCCCCGTCGATATGTAAAATAGGTTTAAAAAACTGTATTTTTTTCAAAATCAAATCAACAGTATAATGTTCCCACTGTTGGGGCTCATCCCAAGCTTGTCAACGAGGGCGTTAGGGCGTATAGTCCACCACGCTAGCCCAGTGCGGATATCACAGTTACTAACGTTCTTACGAGGAAGATTTTCGTATAAATAATTAGACTATACTTATTAAGGAGACGTAACGATTCCAATGAAAAAGGTCGGAAGGATCATTATTTCATTCAAGCAAAGCTAGTAGGCATAAACAAGCAGCTTAGTTAAATAAAGGCCTTTCCTATTTATTGTTTCTCGGCTGAGTAAGGTCCGACGCACACGACTGACTAATTGTCGGTGAAAATCTTAGATTAACTGCCTAGTTAAATAACTTCATCATCATCAGCCTGCACTAGTCCACTGCTGGACACAGGTCTCCTCCAAGGCGCGCACTGAACCTGATCCTCGGTTCTCCGCATCCAGTCACTGCCAGCCGCCTCGCAGATCGTCGCTATATCTAGCCTGGGCATGTGTATGCTTGCCCACGCCAGGCGCTCTATTTTTGATTCGCTCTTCTCGCTTCGAGCGTTCGATTCTACTGATTTTCCGTCGACTCCGCATTTTTGAACCGCTCGAACGGCAACGAGTGGTATCGACCAATCGTCGCTTGGGACGAGCCGAGCGGTAGAATAAACGTCAAATGCCAACAAAAGAAAAGAGACAACTATCACTGACACTTCACTTCAGTTCACTTTTGTCTTACAAAAGGCAAAGATAATATCATATACAGTGTCTATGGTTTCGACTATTACTCAGCATTTTACGTTCCGCTTTACGTTTCAGTAATTACCGGTTTTTATTTTTTCTGCGTGAAACGGATAAAATTCTACATTTCTAATATTATTGGCAACACCGAACGCGAGCGAATCAAAAATGCAGAAAATCAGCGTCGTGCGACTTGGAAGTCGAGTATGACTTAAGTCGCATGCGACGATACCATTTCCTACGAGCGAATCAAAAATAGAGCTCCTCCACTCGAAAACTCGTTTACCAATTAATCACTTCATATTATGTACACTTTAACTATGAGTAAAAATGTATTAGGAGCTTATTATACAATTACATAAAATACGACCTTAATAAAAGCGTTAATGATATTGAAATTTGGTGGAGCAATTCAGATGCAAGTTAAGTTATCTTGCGTTTAAGATATACTAGCTGTTGCCCCGCGGCTTCGCCCGCGTGAAATAAGTTTTTCCCGCGGGAACCGTTTACCCCGGTAAAAAGTAGTCTATATGTTATTCCAGGCTTTAAGCTATCTCTGTACCAAGTTTCATAAAATCCGTTCAGCCGTTCTTCAGTTATAAGTGGTCTAACTAACACGACTTTGTTTTATATATTAAGATTTGAAATCATGAAAAAATAACACAACCGTGTTCATATTTACGTGAAGAAATCAGTCTTTATCCATCATGTAACAGGTTGTTCATGACGAAGTGTTCGGTCACTTTTTAAGACTTTGAAAGTCGATTTCTTATACTAACCAGATTGAATTTGCATTGCTACAAAATACATACTTATCAAATATTTTCCAGAAACGAATAAAATCGGATCGACGCTTCTGTGCATTTCCTTGTTAGTAACATTTGTCCGGCCGCACTACCAAAGTACATACAAGACTCACCGACAAAAAGTTGGCCGGCGACTTGCTACTAATTAGTCTGCCGTCTGTTGCGGCGTTTACAGTATTTATTAAGGACTTACCTATTTACTGTACGTCGTATGAATAACCAGACAAAGGGCACAGCGAAGGCAGAAGGGACCAATAGATAAATCAAATAAACCCACGTTGCATACCTATAGGGAACCCACAAATACGCGAACAATAATTACTCGTATACAGAATCTGATATTATTAAATACCTACCCTAACACTCGATATAAACTAACTACTCGAAAACGGTCGCATTAATTATGGAATGATGTTCAATTTAAATTCATTTTGATAATACTTATTAGGCTATCATTTATCTGGGCTGACGGTGAGATTGAATACTGTAGAATAGCGATCTCTACGTACGTAAGCTATTGCTGAAAGGTCGGGATCTATTTGTCAGTCCCGTTTCGGATCTGAATGCTCGGGTTGCGGGACTGTATAGCAGCGCATGCTCCACTGTCTCGCTGTCCTGTGCAGACAGCCCCTGCACAGGGGACTGTCTGTGATGCCCAAGTTGCGCAGTGTTTGTTCAGGTTGCATGCAGTGTTGTATGATGCCAACCTGAAGTCTAAGGTTACCTCGGATGCATTTTTAGGGGTCAGCTGGAAACATAGTTTTTTTTTTATTGCTACGGGGGCAACAAGCAGGCGGGCCTCCTGATGTTAAGAGGTCACCGCCGCCCACAGACACCTGCAACACCCGGGGGGTGCTGGTGCGGCGCCGGCCAAGGTTGAAGGGCTCTTTTGACTCTCTTCTTGAAGGACCCCATATCGTAGCGCTGTTGAAAAGCGTCAGAGGGGAGGTCATTCCACATTTTGCACGTGCGCAGCAGAAAAGAACGCGAGAAGCTCACAGTGCTGGTCCGCCAGGGATCTATGAAATACCTAGATCTAGTGTGGCTGTCAATATCCTGTGTCCCCACAATTTCATTAGAAAGTTTTTGAGTTTGCTATCATTGTGAGTCACCATGGAGCGCGTCTGCTCACAGTCCACTCGGGATACCCATAGTCTTTCAGTCTCCCTGTATGTTTATCACCTTAAACTTAGAATTTTAAGCGTTATTGGGTACTTACCTACTTAAAATTTTAACAAAGCTTTTTGTTGACTGTTCATTATTTAGCACCCGTGTAGTTCGATGTCTCCGGGTCTTTTTTCTCGCAAATATTTTCACATAAGTCGCCATTTTTCACACATAACTGTAAAGTCAAATTGAAGAAGTCGCGTTATTGACTTAGGTAAATGCCAATCGTGACCACAATCAATTACTCGTGTTATACTAAGTCGCTCGCTGATTCGATTTATATTAACTAATAATGTTTACTTATTCGTGAGTGTGTGTAGCGATAATGTTCAAAAGCGGGTAATATACACAATACCTAGAAAATATTATCATTACCTACGTAAATGTCAAAATCTGAAATACAAATACCATCTTTACCATTTTGAAATTAACCTCTTTTATTTTGTGTCACTGGACTAAATAGAGTTTTATTAAGGTGGTGATAGGAATTTTTTTCTTATTGAATTCAAAAGCTCTCAAGTAGTTATTATTCTTATGTTTAATATCGGGAGATATCCGGTTGTTAAAGAAAAACGCATACCTACTTAAATTATGATAGGTATGTAAGTACGTACTCTCATAGAGTTAGTATACTAGCTATAGAGCGCGCGCATCGCTCATTGCCCATTGTGCCAAGTGTAAGTAAGTGTTCTATGGACGCTTCTATATAGATTTTTTCTAGATCGTTCTTTTCCGTGAACCGTGTTTACAGCTTGGCACTGCACATTTCACCATGATTACTCCAAATCTAAATAAATACCGGCGAGAGCGACAATCAGCGCTACTGACGTGTTGTGACTAGTAGCGTCGCCCCGAACATTTCGAGACTGTTCAGACCCGTGCTTACAGTTCAGACTTGCTAACGCGCGCTCTATGTATACTAACAACTCTCTGAGGTACTCTAGTGTAATTTTGAGTATAAAATGTCTATAATTGTTGTGCCTAAAAAGTAGTTCTTTACTGAAACCTTTTATGTACTTAAAATACTTTTATTATCACTTGTAGTTACCAATTTTCATCATCATCATATCAGCCTGTAGACGTCCACTGCTGGACAAAGGCCTCCCCCAGGGATCCCCACGACGCCCAGTCCCGCGACCTTCACCAGATCGTCGGTCCACCTTGTGGGAGGGCTACACTGCGTCTTCCGATACGCGGTCGCCACTCCAACTACCAATTTTATATACAATTTATTCCGAAAGTACTAGTATCAACAAAAAAATACGTTTCCCATTTAAATAAGCAATCCAGGGTTTTACACGGGGAAAGTCAACGATCTCAAGCTAATAAAAAATACCTACTTGAAATAAGACTAAGTTATCAACAGTCAAAAAAGTCCTCAATTTGGTCATTTTGTGACGAGAAGTAACGCCCTTCATATCTTCCTGAAGCAAACAAACAAAGTCAACATTACGTCATGCGGCGTGCCGCACATGATAAATTACCCCTTGATCACCCTCTGACGTCATTTATGACATTAATGACCTAGCCTACTCATTTTTGGTAACTCATCCGCTTTCAGAAATTAGCTGCTTACGCTCTGTATGGGAGTAATCTTGTCATCTATCTATATGTTACTGTAAATGTTCGAAGTAAGGTAAATCCTAGGATTTCCAATGATAAATCTAAATTGTTAAGTAGTTTTCGTTTATGTTAAACTAGCTTCCCGCGGGAACCGTTTACCCCGGTAAAAAGTAGCCTATATGTTATTCCAGGCTATAAGCTATCCCTGTACCAAGTTTCATCAAAATCCGTTCAGCCGTTCTTCAGTTATAAGTGGTCTAACTAACACGACTTTGTTTTATATAATAAAATAAGAAAGATTAGGTTTGTCATTACCTATTAGTACTCTAGTGTAAAACTTAAGATACAAGGCGTCATAGCAATTAACATTACTCCTTACTATATCTACACAATCAATCATCATCAGCCTAATACTAATCCACTGCTGGACATAGGTCTTCCCCAAGGACCTATAGAGGTTCTTTCCTTGTTTGTGTTTTACTTTGAAATTCTTATTGTTCTTAGCATGAAGTGAAAAATTTGCTACGCGGACGCCTACCAGAATGTTTTTAGCTTCATGGTTCCTAGAGTCATTAAATATTACGTACATATAATGTGTATACTTATAAGAAAACGTGAAATATTCTATAGGTAGGTACCTATCGAAGGTACCAACCCTCACTAACCCTTATTGCGTGGATAGAACCCTTCTCAACGAGCGAATTCCCTCACTCAGCAAGCCACCGAGTCCAAATTTAATACCTTCCGTTTATTTCCAGAATCCAAATCAAATTATTCAATGTTACGTTCATTTATTTTTATCCCCTACGCTTGACTGAACCTGTTTCCAGAACAGTGGTTCAAGTATGAGTGAAATATTAGAAAGAATTCGTGAAAGCACTGAGGAGTGTTTTGGTTGACATTGTCCACTGTCGTTTTAATTGAGTTATTGTGTCCAATGATCTGTTATTATTTTAGCACTCTCAGTTCCTTCAGGAAAGTAGACGATAAGGAAAAACAAGTAACAATATTGTGGTTATTAATTTGCTTTTCCCGCGAATAAACTTTATGTTGTTATATATAGTAAGTAATACAGAAATTAAATTACAATTCTAATATTAAGTAAAAATAAATTTTACAAGTCTAAATTTATAAATAATATCATGCAAATTACTATTCTAAACAAAATGTATTGGTCAAAATTTACTAATTTATAAATTACAAAATAATAATAATACTAGCGAGAAATATACTGTATAAAACAACATAAAATAATATAAAATCGACACGTGTTTCACCTCTCTACGAGGCATCCTCAGGATGTTGACAGAACGGCAGCTTACGACCGAGTGACCAAAGATTGATTTCCGCAAAGTAACGCCTGATACAATTAAATACTTGAAAAACAAGTAGATCGATGGGGAAAGTGAACCGATGGTTCCGAAATTCGCATGGCTTTGGTTAGGTTTTGGTTTTGGTTAGGGAGTTGACATTCGCCAAGTATCGCGAT
The DNA here is from genome assembly GCA_949699065.1 of Metalampra italica. Classification (NCBI taxonomy): domain Eukaryota; kingdom Metazoa; phylum Arthropoda; class Insecta; order Lepidoptera; family Oecophoridae; genus Metalampra; species Metalampra italica. The sequence continues at coordinate 6,352,267 of OX452991.1, read as the reverse complement.
CCTGGCACACCTCTGTCGCTTCGCTCAGTCTCATCATCTTCACACAAGCTCACTAAGCTTCAAATAATGCAATATCTACCACATACCGAATAATGCAGGACTGGACATCCTTTCAGACGAATGGCACTGTGGTCGTATACCTTTTTCAGGTCATCGGTCCACAGTTCAAAGTGGGCGTCTAATGCCCTGAAGTACGTGGTATCAACTATTAGAATCCATCTGCCCTAATAGCTCTCGATTCGTCGATAGATGTGGCCAGCCCACAGCCAATTTAACTAACTAATTAAATCCAATATTTCATCTTTTCAGATGACTCTAAGGGCCTCTTACACCGCTTGCTGATAATGTCCCAGATACCCTATCTGCAGGTTATCTGACAGATAGCCTGTTTTTTTGGTTTCACAGGTATCTGATTGCCTATATCTTATATATAGTCTATCTCACAGATTTATCTGATAGATTAGTTTATCACTAAGATTACTATCTGTAACAATATCAGGAAGTGGTGAAAGAAGCCCTAAAAGTAGATAGTCTGATAGGTACTTAATAGTTATAATAATTAAGACAAGCTTAGGTAAGTAATCTATATTTTTCTAGCCTTGGTTTTCTTTTAAAACTACCAGCAGGCTTTAAATTTATCTTAAAAAAATCTACAATAACCGTTTTAAAACACGTGACAATGTCATTGACCTATCTTAACAAGTTTTTAACCCTACAGCCTCGTTTGTTACACAGTACAGCATTAATTAGGATTACACGCCTAAAGTAGGGATGGACCAATTGCTACTGTGTACGATTTATCGATATTGTTATAGTACTGATGTAGGTATCGTATTTGGCGATTTCTTGACATGAAACGTCTGTAATATCCGGCGGAGACAGACTTACACCGAGAAGATCCAAGATTACTTTGTTTCTAAATTATTATGATAGTTTTGGTGATTTTTAGGGATTCGTACCTCAAAAGAGGAGGAAAGGAACCCTTGTAGGATCACTTCGTTGTCCGTCTGTCTGTCAAGACGCTTTTTTATGAGCACCAAACAATTTATTTAATAATTTATTGTACACACAAACTATCAATACTTTAAATTTGAATAATGCAAATAGTTGAGCTTATTACAAAGAAATCTCGTCGAGATAACCCTTATCTCTTTTAGGCTATTAAATGTATCGATACGATGTACTTGCACACCCCTATAGGTAAAAGATAATCTAAGAAAGAGCGACAACTTTTAAATTATTCCTGTAAATATTTTGTATTGTTAAAGATGTGAACAGCCTTTACAGTTATGCTTATAATGCTTAAAAATGTATAAAATAAATTTGAAAGGACAATAATAGATATTTATATACCCTAGATTTTAACTTGTTTTTCAATTTATCAGTACAAACAAAATCATAATAGAAAGTACACAACGTGTGTTTTCCTGAAACATGTTAGAATATTTATTTTTCCTGAAAATTTCATATTATTCCAACATTGCCAATCAATTTTACATGGTGTATATTCGAAAACCCATCCCACTTTATAACAGGGGCCTTTTCACACGACCCTATAGGATCTAGCTATTGTGTTAGTGAAAAAACTTATACGGGCGAGGCAACAGCTAGTCTTGGCATAGTATAAAATAATGTATAAAAAATTGAAGTTGTATAAATAAATGTACCCAGTGTACTTACATGCAATAAAAAAAAAAAGTTTTGACGTTGACTTTGATGTCGCTTCCGTCTACCTGTACGCTTAGATTTTTTAAACTACGCAACGGAATTTGATGCGGTTTTCACTGTCATTCGGATATTTTCTTCCGGATGGTTTATTTATTTATTTAATTTCTGTACACACAGAAAATAAAAACAAAACAATAGAACAGAGAATTACACAAAGGGTCGAGCTTATTTCAATGAAATCTCTTCTAGCTAACCCGCGGTTGAGAAACATAATGAAAGTATTTAGGTTTAATGCATTCAAACCATACTCTTTAGGTTTAATGCATGCAACATGATATATTTCCAGAAAATATAAAAAAGTCGATGTTTAGTATAATGCGAAAGTTTGCAAGAATGTTTGGATGTTTGCTACTCTTTCATAGAAACCTCGGAAAAAACTGTTCCCGTGGGAAAAACTTCTGTACGCGTGCGATGCCGCGGGCAACTGCTAGTTATGTCATAAATAAGAGACACATTTTTATTAAAATTAATTTGCACGAATTGCTTCTTATCTCTACCTAAATACATACGTATGATAGAAGGTATAAGTACTAACCTCCCAACATCCCACTTTCACTGAGATTGAAATAGCGACACTAGACAAGGTATGTTGGGTCATTTTATGGGAAGAGAGAAAATGTATTCGTCGACAATGCAATCCATCTTAAGCCTCACTTTCCATCAAGTGAATTTGAGGTCAAGCGTAGCTCCGTTTTCGTCAAACCTTTCACAGAGCCGGAGCTATGTAGGGACGCATATTGAAAACGGTATATTTATTTTATTTTATGACTTTGGGGAGCTTACAGCTGCATTACAAAATAATCAGTCAACTTAGAAACTAAACGCCAATGACAAGCTTTCACATTTAAAAAGCAAGAGTGAAGTTGAATTGACTCGAGAAACAACTCACAGAATACACACCAATCAATACACTACTTATAAGCATAATATTGTAGGTACTTCCTACTTAAATAATAATAAATATAGAAACCTTGTTGATATATTGTAATAAACCCACTGTGTTATTAAACATAATTAAGCTATACAGCAGTAGGTAATTAACAGTATAATTATGTTATATGAACTTAGTTGAGAATTCACTAGCTAGCGCATTTCTTATAGTACGAGGAGCGGAACAAAACAAATCGAATCTGCCCTGCTATTCTGTAAGCGTATTTGTGCAACTCGATCCTGAATCCGCAGTGAGATCGGTCTCTAACTCAATGATTCACAGTTCAATACTCACTTTACTTCGCAAGTGAAGTGTTTATTGTGTAGCTTGTATTTGTTTACACAATGCGACATCAAGGTCTTTCATGATCGGATGCGAAGTGAAGTGAGTGACTTGCGATGTGATGGTCGAGGTTTAATTCGTACTTTACAGAATCACACAGCTGAAGTCATCGCTTAGCTCGTTAAACTCAGCACATGATCTTAATAGACAGCTATTCATTCTACAGTTCGTATGAACAAAGGGAATGCAAAACAACTTCTTATTACGCAATCTACGGGATGGGACTTTTAAAAGCTAGAACTTTTAAGCTAAGTACTATTAACGGTTAAGGTATATTGTGCTATTGCATTTTGTGCGAGTGTGACCCACTGATGCGTAAAAGAAACACCCATCTGGGTCACTCACTTCAACCTGATGAAGTAAAAGCAATCAGTGTCAAAGGCGTGCTAAAGTTCGACTGATGCAAGCTGAGCGCTGAAGTAAGTGATCACAATAGATATGTAATGGTCGCAGTGATACAAGGCTGGGTAAGCCTTAAAGTGTCGCTAAAGATAATGCTTGCATGACATGCAACGTTTACATGAATGTCGTGCTGCATGATGGACCATCATGCTTGCTATCAATCAATACAGTGAAGCAACGGCCAGCACGTAGTTTGCATGTCATGAACGTCAATAACTACAGCTAGACGATCATGCATGAGTGACAGCACGTATTGCATGTCATACCGCATGATCGTTTAGGGAGCCCATTAGAAGAGCGCCCTATCACAAATAATAATGTATCACGACGTTGTATTACAAATTTTAAAGACTCTAAAAAACATGTTGGGAGCCTGAGTGTAATGTTCGTGTCTTATATTTTATTTTCCTAGAAAATGTAATTTGCTGGTTTTATTGTATAACTGTGATAGTACCTATTTTATACAATAAGTGCTCGTGGTTGTGTTTATTGTGCAGGAAATAAAAATAAAAGCTTGTAACACTAACAACTCTCTCAGTTCGTTTCAAAATAGTTACTATCACTTTAGTGAGGAGGTGAACGTTAGTGAAAATCGCCGACTAACTCTAGTCGTGCATTGTTTTTGTGGAGGCGGTGCTGAGGAAACCGCCTAGTTTTTTGTTATGATTAGTTTGATAAGGGTCTAGGATAGATAATATAGGACTTGTTTCGAGAGCCATAAAATCCATAATAAAGTGATCGCACGATTTGAGTTTATTGACGTTCGTTTCGCTCGAGTTCCGAATATGGTTCATCGACATCTATGTAGTGGTTACCAAGACAACAACATACAAGTTAGTTTACAGATATTTTACTGTTGGACCCCGTATTAGCTCTGAAGTTAACAAAAAAATTGAATATTATACTTAAAAACTTAAAGCTTGCGATATAGGTACATAACGATAAAAACAAAATGAATCTTAGAAAATAAATTTTATTTTAATTAAACAATTAGTTTGTGTAATATGAGAGCGTCAGTGGCCTCGGGGATAAGACGCGACCTATCATATCGAAAGGTCCGAGGTTCGATCCCCGGTTGGGTCATGTATGGTTTTTCTCGAAACTTAAGTACATGTACTGACTGCTCTCAAACGGTGAAGGAAAACATCGTGAGGAAACCTGCATACGCCGAAGAAGAAATTTTTAGGCGCATGTGAAGTCCGCCAACCCGCACTGGGCTAGCGTGGTGGACTATAGCCCGCACGCCCTCGTTGAGAGCGTAGGCCTGAGCCCCAGCAGTGGGGAGATTAATAGGCTGTTGATGATGATGATGATGAATTAGTTTAGTTATAACTCATTTAGGCAAAAATGCAATAACCCTTTTATTAGTAATTCCCCTAAATTGTAAATGTTAAGGCGCTATTACGCTCGCTCAACCTTGTGATTTATCAAACTGGTCATTTTAAAAAACTTTATATAAATTCAAAACCCGATCGATAGACTGCATTTTTATTAATATGACTGTCACTTCTATTCTGGACGTCGTCTTTGGTAAGGTATATTTGATATTTCAGCGAATTCTAGGACAGCGAAGCCCTAAATCCGGCTACATCTATAACCTATAATAATAATAATAAGGAGGTAAAAACTGGCGGATAATTTGCACGCTTAACTTATATAATGTTGGGAAGAACCAAATGATAGCGGGGTGTAGAATACACCTAACGCCATCTATTGACAAACTATAAAACTAAGAAAGTGGCATGATTAGAACGGGTTAAAAATTTTTGAATAACTTATTATAAATAGTATACTTTATAACGCGGATGAAGTCGCGGGGCATCGGCTAGTCTTCAATCATTTTCGTTTACACTTCCTCTGTGTACATTTAATCATTATGAAACTGCATAAGCCTCTTTGTCTCCGAGTTTTCTTCATCTTCATTCTCTTCATCACCCATTAACTCAAGGAATCCCAGTGGGCGTGTCACTAATTCTTTTGTAAATAAAAGCTAAGAGGTTCTCCTTTAGAGTTTTGTTGCCCCATTTTCAGAAAATATAGAAAAATAGCAAAAAGCAAACCCTTGCACAGTCAACGCCCTTACCTTGACGTTATGTTTAATATCGTGAAAGTACTAAAAGATATGTTTGCGAGCTCTAATGTGTAATAAAATGTATTGCTATATTCTACTTGTCACTCTAGTATATAGAAAGACTCATGAGAACATCTCAACATTTTGAGAATTCAACATTTTGAGATTCAACATTTTGAGATTCAACATTTTAAGAATTCAACATTTTGAGAATTCAACATTTTGAGAATTCAACATTTTGAGATTCAACATTTTGAGAATCCAACATTTTGAGAATTCAACATTTTGTTCCTGAGCGAAACATACCTATGTCCAATCGACGGGGATTTAATGAACTAAGAATTTTTATTTTAGTACGAGAAATAAGGATTTTAGAGTTGATCTAATCAGTCGTATAACTAATTTCGATTACTACGTCGGATTTAATTAGTTGTCAAATACGCGATACATTTGGTCTAAAAAAGGTATTTGATTTCATTTGTTTTTATTGCAGTCCTAACTCTTAATTACGTGAAGAAAACTGTCTTTAAAATTGTGAATTTTCATTAAGTTACCTTTAACAAGTAAAATGAAGTAGAACCTATGTACTTCTGAACAAACTGTTTAAATCTCGAAACGTAGTTTTGGCGTTTTCCGTGGTTTTTCCTCTACTACGAAAACCTAATTAGACTCACCTAACGGCTAATCTAATTTTTCCTAACATAACTATTAACCTGCAATGGAAATTAAAAATGTTTCAAAGGTTCGCTCCAATAATTAATTTTTAGCCAGAAGTCTGTCTTTGGCGTAAAAGATTATTTCAAAGTCAATATATTTAATCTCGACGAGGTTTAATAAAAGGTTTTCAATGCATTTACTGAACAGTTAAGCGAATAACTTATTCTAAGTAAATAATATAAGGAATCCACGAACTCCTGACACGAAGGGCTGTTTATTTCATCTTGGATTTTTATTTACTTTGGCTTTTTTTGTTCGGAGTTAGTTCTTCGAGCATCGCAAGAATTTTATCATCCAAGATTTGGATGGCATCTCGAATTGGCCAAATTTAAATGTCTCTTAACAATTTTTTGCAGAACATTGCTAAAGAAATTTTCAAGAGATTCTCGAATTTGGGAAATTTGAGATGAAATTATAAGTCCAGTATTTCTGTGACACTTAAAATAAAATTTATTCAAATTGTAAAAAGTTAATTCCTTTGGGAATCGAATCCACGTCCCAGCAAAAGGGCCAGCAGTGGTCGGTGTGACCTCTAAAAATAATGACTACATAAATGTCGATATTTCCTTAAGCTAGTGAAGATACTCGTATAGCTAAGTAAGAAAGTTTTCGCGAGACACGGCCTATCATATCGAAAGGTCCGGAGTTCGATCCCCGGCTGGGCCATGTACCAATGGGGTTTTTCTCGAAACTTAAGTAGGTACATTTATTGACTGCTCTCAAACGGTGAAGGAAAACATCGTGATAAAACCTGCACACGTCAAAGAAGAAATTCTTAGGCGCATGTGAAGTCCACCAACCCGCACTGGGCTAGCGTGGTGGACTTAGCCCTCGTTGATAGGTAGGCCTGTGCACCAACAGTAGGGACATACTAATAGGCTACTACTGTGGGGACACAAGATATTACTATCTCTTTCTAACGTTAAGCGCTCCTCTCAACCGTCGCCGGTTGCGAACCTAATATTGTAAATATTATTAAGGACAATTGTTAATAAAATATGCATCTACAGATCATCAGTCGTTTCATTTCTCACCTGCAAGCAGCGACCCCAAAGGCTGTTGATCATTGTATTTGAATGTAGTGCCCAGATCTATGTAGCACACACCTTTGTATAGCCACAGGTAGTAGTGGATAATAAAACAATGTAATCACACCCTATATTACGTTTATAGCTGCGCTAAGGGATTTTTCCGTTAATACTTACTTTGTTAATGTCTATTCTATAGTTTTTCGTCCCAACACGATTTTGCCCACGGCCATTTTTAATGGCTTTCTTGCATTGACTTTGAACATTCACGATTACATATATACAGTATATACGAAGTACCTACATATACTGACTGCTCTCAAACGGTGATGGAAAACATCGTGAAGAATCTGCATACGCCGAAGAAGAAATTCTTAAGCGCATGTGAAGTCCACCAACCCGCACTGGGCTAGCGTGGTGGACTGTAGCCCGAACGCCCTTGTTGATAGGGTAGGCCTGAGCACCAGCAGTGGGGAGATTAATAGGCTGTTGATGATTCACGATTATTTCGCTCAAGATACGAATAATGCCTACGCCCACAGATGGACATGCGAGGACCACTGATGTGTGAAGAGAACGATGAGACTGAGTGAAGCGACAGAGGTGTCAGGATCGGGATAATTGTCGCTCCATTCTTTCTGCCTACCACGGCGGGTTAGTAAAGCCACATACCTCAAAATCTACCTAATTATTGACCGAGCGAGCGAAACGAGCGAAGCGTCTAAGTTTCGAGATTGGCCAAAAATGCTAATGTCCGTCTGTCTTTCTGTCTGTAATTCTCTACAGGTCGCATTTTTCAACCGATTTTGACGAAAATTTGGCATAGGTATAAATTAATTAAACCGACAAAATGAGTAGAATAAAATTTTGAAAAGCATTTTTTTTAGAGTACCTTCCATACTCGCAAAGTGGGAGTGAACTTTTTTTTTCTTGTGAATCCCATAGTGTGGGGTATCGTTGGATAGGTCTTTCAAAAATATTGCTGGTGTGTGAATACCATTTTTTCGATTTAGGGATCCGTTGGCGAAATATTAAGCTTTAAAGCGGTAATTTTTGTTAGAGTCACGTGTCCCCCCCCCCCCCTGCCAGCTAAACGGTTGCTTCTGGAAATGTGAAAAAATTCACAGCAGTAGTTAAAAGGAAAACTATGACAGCTAAGTAGGTTCTATTAGTTTTTGAGTAATAGTCAATTAACTTAAGAAAGTCGAAAATTTTAATTATGTGCATAGAACTGCATACGAAAAATGGGAAATAATTTTTTTTCGCGTGAATTCCCTGGTGTGGGGTATCGTTGGATAGGTCTTTCAAAAATATCGCGGGTGTGTAAAAAACATTTTTCGATTCAGGGATTCGTTTGCGAAATATTAAGCTTTAGAGTGCTAATTTTTGTCACATTAGTACTTAATCTGTCTCCAACTGCAAAATTGACTTCTGTTCGTTTCTTTTAGGTTTGGTTTATATGGGCTGGCGAGGTCTACTGTTCTCACGGAACTACTAGTTGTATTATAACATGATTATTTTCGGAGAAGTTTTTTATTATTATTAATAAAACAATATATTAAGTATGCATAATTGTGGCGTAATTATCTTCGATTGAAGGACTGTGAAGGACCAATTGGCAGATGGTTTAGGTTCAAAGGTTCTAGTCACGATTAGAGATCCCTCCAATAATATAACACATAAGAAAGTGCTACTCACCGAAGTAATATATGGTCGCTTTCTTCTTACACCGGCGCCGGGCTACCTCGATTGCTAAATGTTCCTTAATTTAAGTAGTCTTTATGTAAATTTATATATATTTGTCCACACAAACACCACACACAGTTGAGCACTAGATTTAAGCGTTTTTCTTCACTCAAATAATATTAATAAAGGTTTTTTGGTTCGGCTCGCGTTCCACCGTACTGAATTGGAAGCATCGAATGCGTAGGGTAGAAACCGCGCATTTCATATTTTAATAATAGTGCAATATGCATGATTTCGAAACGCTTAGCGACATCTAGCGGCTATTCACACAAACTTAAATGATACATTAGAAGAAAGACAAAAATCGTGACCTTTTTATTGAACCTAATACCAAACATATTCCCCCCCGCTGCGAAATTATTTAAAAATTTCCAGGCAATTTCGAAAGAGATGAAAGTAGTAACATAAAATTTAAAATTAAAATAAAGTAGGTACAGATAATAATGCGTCGTCGAAGTTAGTCTGTACGTATTGGCAGGGGACATAATTTAACAGCTGGACGTTTAAATGTTCCAGTGTCAGTGCGCACCGAAGCGACTCTAACTACCCCGTCTGAACCGGGATGAACATCTACAATTCTACCTAATCGCCAGTACAAAGGTTTTGTGTCATCATCTTTTATAACAACAAGATCATCAATGGATAATGTACCCCTATCCTGGGTCCATTTGGACCGCTGCATTAAAGTATTCAAATAGTCGTGATGCCAACGGCGCCAGAAATCTTTGTGCAAACGTTGTAAATGATGCCAACGATTTTTTAATTTTAATTGAGAATCTTGAACCTCGGGAAGCGAAGTTAAAGGTTCTAAGGTCAAGAAGTGACCCGGAGTAAGAACCGACAAATCATTAGGGTCACTGCTCACCGCACATAATGGGCGAGAGTTAAGCACCGCTTCGACTTGGGTTACAAGTGTTTGGAGCTCCTCGTAGGTCAGGAGTTGAGAGCCAATCACTCGATTTAAATGAGCCTTGACAGACTTTACCCCGGCTTCAGCTAGTCCCGAAAAATGTGGGGCTGAAGGAGGATGTGTACTGAAGGCAATTTGCTCATTTTGAGCTGCCTCTTCCATGAGAGGAGCCAGTTGACGATAGGCACCAACGAAGTTGGTCCCACAGTCGCTGAAAATATGAGTGCAACGACCTCGACGGGCTATAAAGCGCCGGAGGGCTGCAATGAATGCTTCTGATGAAAGGTCAGAAGCAATCTCTAAATGTAAAGCCTTTGTGGCAAAACACACAAAAAGGCACAAATAGACCTTTTGTGATCGAGCTCCTCGTCTACGTTTACCAATGATAACGTTAAAGGGACCTGCGTAGTCACAGCCGACTTTCGCAAAGGCCTTCACACCAGACACTCGAGTTGAAGGTAATTGCGCCATTACTGGCTGAACAGGAGTAGGATTAACTCGAAAGCAGCGAACACACCTGTGCAAACAACGCTTTATGGCTCTCCTCGCTGAGAGAACCCAGAACCTCTGGTTTAATAAAAATTGGACAGCTTGAGGTCCAGGATGCATGTTCGAGGCATGCACATCCTCAATAATTAAATTGGTAAGTCTATGGTTATTAGGCAATAACGCCGGATGTTTGGCGTCATAAGTCAGTGGTGCATTGTTTAATCGACCACCGACTCGGAGAATCGAACCCTCGCTGATGAACGGACTTAGCTTCCTCATGGGCTTGGTCAGGGCCTTTCCCTTTTTTAAGTGTTCAATTTCCTCGGCGAACATCTGATGCTGGGTACGTGACACCATCAAACTGAGCGCCTCCTCCATTTCCGATGCAGTAATAGCACCTGTCTCACATGGGAGTTTCCGCGCTGATTTGATAAATCTTTGCACATACACCACCACTCGCTGAATTTTCTTAAGAGAAGAAAATCTGAATAGTAGGTGCATGATTCCATCGTCGTGTGTGCTGGTTGTAATAAGAGCAGTTTTCTTCTGCTCTTGTTCCGGCAAGAGAATGGCTTGTGATGAAATCTTTTGTACAGATGGCCAGTGTGCTTGTGATTTAGATAGCCACTCAGGACCATCAAACCACAATGGGTGCTCAATGAGCTTTTCTGGCAGTAGCCCGCGAGACACGCAGTCAGCGGGGTTGGATTTTGTGTCGACGTAATTCCAGGTAGCTTGCGGCAACTTACGTTGGATGCGACTGACACGATTGGCGATGAATGTCTTCCACCGAGTTGGAGATGACTGGATCCATGCCAATGTGATCATGGAGTCCGTCCAAGTGTAAATTCCTTGGGGACTCAACAGTGGTGCTAGTGATTTCAATACGAAATACATTAGGTCTGCAACAAGCACAGCTGCGGCCAACTCGAGACGCGGGAGTGTGCACCGTTTTACAGGGGCTACCCTGGACTTGGCTGAAAGAAGGTGAACTCGGACTGTACCATCCGGAAGTTCATATCGGATATAAATGGCTGCGCCATATCCGGCTTCCGACGCGTCTCCAAAGCCATGCAGCTGATAGTTGATTGCCGCTGAGTTTGTAACTTGCCTTGGAATTGTCAATTTTGATAACTGGGGAAGTTCTTGAATGTATTGTGTCCACACTTGGACAATCTCCTGAGGAGGTTCTTCGTCCCAGTCTAAGCCTTGCAGCCACAGTTTCTGGACAAGGCATTTTGCGAAAAATGTGAGAGGAGCTATTAAACCCAAAGGGTCAAAAATCCGTGCTAACTCGGACAGAATATTGCGCTTGGAGCAGTTTCGGTCAATAGGGCAAACTTTATACACAAAATTATCAGTGTCCGGAACCCATGTTAACCCTAAAACCTTCACGAAGTTGTCTTGATCAAAATCACACGTTTGGGATTTAGAAAGGCAGTGCGTCGAAGGTAGGTGATCAAGCAAACTGGGTTCATTACTGGCCCATTTTCGTAATTCAAACCCGCCTTTGGCCATGATGTCAATGAGCTGCTTCTGAAGAGCGAGAGCTTCCTCTGTTGTAGAAGCCCCACAAGGGACATCGTCCACGTATATATCACGCTTCAAAACCTCAGCGGCTAAAGGAAACGCCGTACCTTCATCCTCAGTCAGCTGCTGTATAACACGCAATGCCAAGAATGGCGAAGATGCAACACCATAGGTGACGGTGTTCAATTCGTATTCCGCAACAGGCTGAGAGGGATCAAAACGCCACAGTATGCGTTGTAAATGGAGGTTTTTGGAGCTTACTAAGATTTGGCGGTACATTTGCCTAACGTCAGTGGTAAATACCACGTTGTGGAGGCGAAAACGTAAAAGAATAGCGGAGATATCAGTTTGAAGTTTGGGTCCAGTCAACTGAAACTTGTTTAACGAATTTCCGTTAGCATCCCCGGCCGAAGCATCAAAAACCACACGGAGACGCGTTGACGAGCTATTCTCGTTAATGACGCAATGATGCGGTATATAGTACGCGTCAGACCGGTGTGTACCCTCCGGGGGGACTTTGGTCATATGACCACTATCGACATAATCTTTCATAAAATCCGAGTAAGCCTTGTTAAGTTCAGGCTTTTGTTTGAGGCGATTCTCGCATGCATGGAATCTTCTCTGGGCAATAGATCGCATGTTTTTGAAAACAGGCGTTTCATTTTTCATAGGAAGTTCGACTATGTATCGACCCTGGTCATCACGTGCATGTGTTTTTGAAAACATGTCTTTACAGAGAATATCGTCTGGAGAGCTGGCCAAAGGATCACCAGGGATGTCTTCCACTTCCCACAATCGTTGTATGGCTGTAGCCAAATTTTGATCAGAGATGGCTAAACAAGCATTCACTTGCTTAGATCCTGCACATGGTACAGACCCCATTAGAACCCAACCATAAATGGTATTGAGGGCCATGGGTGAACTGCCCGTAGCTGGAATGGATCCAGGTAATAAGATGGACGGCCATATTTCAGCCCCCACTAAAGCATCAATCGCACCAGGGATATGATGTGTGGGATCAGCAAAGCTGATGTCTTTAAACATAATCCATGCTGTATTATCAACCTTGAAGGAAGGCATATCCCCACAGATCTGAGGAATGACAATGGCTTCGAAGGCCATCTCATTATGTGCAGAACCACCCCGAGGACGGGTGGTGCAATGTACCTTCCCAAGGTCAGCAACTTCATTATTGCTCAAACCATAAACTGGCACTCCACTTCGCGACTTCGTAAGACCTAACCGTTTAGCACAAGAATCGGTCATGAAATTAGCTTGGCTACCTGAGTCAAGCATAACACGAATTTCTTGGAAATTACCCCATTTATCCAACACTTCAACCTTAGCTGTTGACAGCAAGACTGTTTTACCAGCATTTAATGTATTGGTTAAAACATTGACGGCATTCCCAGAAGGGGAATGGTCTTTTTCCTGCGATGTCAACGATGCAGTAGGTTTAGTGTCCTTGGACTCCTGGGGAACATAAGGAGTCTTCGAAGGCCAGTGAAGAGCCGTATGATGACTACGACCACCACAGGTACGGCAACATGACTTGGAACGGCAAGTCTTGCTCGTATGGTTAGTACGTAAGCATCTAACACACCATTGCTTGGCTTTGACAGTATCATACCTCTGTTGGGGCGATAAAGACTGAAAGTCTGTACAATGGCCAATAAAATGATCTTTAGAACAATATGAACAACTATTGTTCGTGCTGGCAATCAGTGTAGTGGGTGGAATTTGTTTATCCGATTTATTAGCGGCCGGTTTTTTACCGGCGGCGGCGCCGTTCTTCGGCGGGGACGCGACAGCAGGTGACGTGTCTGACAGTGTGGAAGACCTCTCCCAAGCTTGGCAATATTTTTTTACAAATGTTGTTAACGTGTCGAACGTTGGAATGTCTTGTGACGTCACGGTCATCTCAAACTCTTTACGAGTGGATGCGTGTAATTTACTCAACAGAGTATGAAAAAGAAGAAAATCCCACTTTTCGATCGGTAACTGAAGATTTTTAAGAATAGCTAGATTCTCAGAAAACGTGTCTAATAACTGTCGTAAACACGTTGCATTGTTTGCGGCAAGCTTGGCGTTGAGAATAGCCTCCCACGACATAAACGCAAGATGACGCTTATTCTCGTATCTGTTTATTAATGTACTGTACGCTACGTCATAGTTCGCGTCCGACAGTGGAAAGACCTTAATTAAGTCTAAAGCAGGTCCTTTCAGAGAAGACAGAAGGTAGCTGAACTTTTCTACCTTTGATAATGACTCACTTTTGTGTATCAAAGTATCAAAAAGATCCCGAAATGGTAAAAAGTTTTTATAATCACCATCGAAATGTTTTAGTTCGATTCTCGGCAATTTAACTTGCGCTTGCGGCTTGTTGTGGCGCGGATGTTCGTGGAACTCACTAGAGTTCATATTTGGTTCGGGTGTGACAAACGTAGGTTTTGGTGTGACACCACCAAAAACTTTGTTCTGTATTTCCAGAATGTCGGAATAAGTCTCGTCAAACGTCTGCCTGACCATATCTTGCTCAGAGAATAATTCTTCATCATTTGGACCTATGTCAGCCAGAATCTTGTTATGAGACTCATCAAATTCTTTTAACATTTCTGGTAAGCGAGAACACCATGCAGTGAATCTGTCTCGATACGCTTCATCAGTTTGACACCGCTTTGCACAAAGATAGGCATCATTTAACCGCTTCATAACCACACGCCGTCGGATATTAATAATAGGGTCTAAAGGATCCATTATGAGTCACACAGTTATTGTCCGTACAATACACAGAATTACAAAAAATATATAAACACTAACAACGTCACCCTAATACTGGCGATCAATTAAAAAACTAATGCACAAAATGTGCGTTAATAAAATATTAAAAAGAATATTTATTGGGGTATTAACCTCTCTATAGATATCACTTGGAATGCACTAACAAAGAAGCGAGGCGGCCGATCGACCACGTGTAGATAATGACAATTACGACAAAATAATATGTTTACAGTGATTTTAAGTGCACAGATTAATTATTTAACCTACCTGCCAATATATTTTAATGTCAATCCATAGGTCGTATTAGGTACGAATCTACAAATCCGAGATCTGGAGGACCAAAGAATGTGGCGTAATTATCTTCGATTGAAGGACTGTGAAGGACCAATTGGCAGATGGTTTAGGTTCAAAGGTTCTAGTCACGATTAGAGATCCCTCCAATAATATAACACATAAGAAAGTGCTACTCACCGAAGTAATATATGGTCGCTTTCTTCTTACACCGGCGCCGGGCTACCTCGATTGCTAAATGTTCCTTAATTTAAGTAGTCTTTATGTAAATTTATATATATTTGTCCACACAAACACCACACACAGTTGAGCACTAGATTTAAGCGTTTTTCTTCACTCAAATAATATTAATAAAGGTTTTTTGGTTCGGCTCGCGTTCCACCGTACTGAATTGGAAGCATCGAATGCGTAGGGTAGAAACCGCGCATTTCATATTTTAATAATAGTGCAATATGCATGATTTCGAAACGCTTAGCGACATCTAGCGGCTATTCACACAAACTTAAATGATACATTAGAAGAAAGACAAAAATCGTGACCTTTTTATTGAACCTAATACCAAACAATAATATAAACCTAAATATAAAATAATTCTTCGAGCGCGTCCCCGCGAGGCATGGTGCCCAGAAGGCCGGCAACGTTTCCCCTTTGAATAATGAGGCTTATCCTCTGGGAGAAATAGTTGTGGTCGCCAGTGGCCTCGCGGAGACGAGCTGAAAGTTCTTTCATGAATGATTTAGCCTTTAGAAGTTTGACGTTATTTTGTTGGATTTTTATCACATTAGTGAAGAATTCTTTTAGCGTTTTTGGCCTAAAGGATCTCAAATACAACGCCTTGTTTAATTTGTGAAGAATTTTTTCTCTGTGTGTGCTATGATAATTTTAATAGGAGCCTTAATTCGTAGACATGGACATGGGAACGTCGATTTGAAGCTTTGGTTAAATTGCTAATTCAACTTTTTTGCTAAAAATAACATTTTGATGTATAGGTAGGAAGTCCACCAAGAGGAGAGCGTCAGTGGCGTAGGAGATAAGACGCGGCCTATCATATCGAAAGGGCCGAAGTTCGATCCCCAGCTGGGCCATGTACCAATGGGTTTTTTCTCGAAACTTAAGTACATTTACTGACTGCTCTCAAACGGTGAAGGAAAACATCGTGAGGAAACCTGCATACGCCGAAGAAGAAATTCTTAGGCGTATGTGAAGTTCACCAACCCGCACTGGGCTAGCGTGGTGGACTATAGCCCGAACGCCCTCGTGGAGAGGGTAGGTCTGAGCCCCAGCAGTGGGGACATTAATAGGCTGTTGATGATTGAGTAGGAAAATTTAAAAAAAGTTATGTTAAAATCCCTTGCTGACATCATAACTTCCCAATAATAAAATAACTATTAACTACTTAATGTTACAAATCTGTAATGTTTCTCTAATGCCAACTCCATGTCATACAATAAAATTGTGTTATGGCTTCTACCCTTAGGGTCAGTTCAGACCAAGCCGAAATGTGCCCGCGCACTTTTTGACGTCATTGTCAAATGAACCATTACCCTAAGGCCTATATTACACTATACTATATATGGGATCCTATATGTATGACTCATACATATATGATAGTCTAATACCAACATATGACTACTATCTGTCTACGTCATTTAAATAGTATCCTACTTGACAGCATGTCGTGAAATAGGATCCTATCTGAATAACGTCTTTTTGGTGGGATTTGGAGAGATATTAATTGTCTTTTTTATTTAGTTTTCCTAAAATAACCTACATTGAGGAATGCGTGTAGGAAACTGCAAACTGGAATACGTTTCTCCGGTAGCTAAAAACCTCAGAATGGCCAATAATCTATCCATTTGGAAAATATGGTTTCTCAAGTGAGTCACCTGTTTGTTGTTAGGGAGAGTAATTTTTGAAAGAATATAGTTAAATGTAGCTTCATTCATACGCAGATAGGCCCTGTAAGAGTTTTTGTCCTCAATTCTAAGGAAATACAATCATAGCATCAAGTATTGTTAAATTTTGTTAATATCCATAGACAAAATAGGATCATATATGTATTATAGTGTAATATAGGCATAGCATCAAGTGTTGTCATATTTATATGATCATATCCCATAGACAACATAGGATCATATATATAGTATAGTGTAATATAGGCCTGAATAACAAAATTTTTTTGAGCCTCGCGCTCGAAGGCATTCACTTGTTCTTTATTTAGGGTATAGTCACAGAATACATAATTATTGATATTAGTGATAATGCTTATCTTTAGTTCGCCTTTGTACAGTCGGCCGCACGTCAGTGGAAACACTGATCGTTTCAATACTATGAGAGACCAGTTTATACTGGTTTCGTTTCAACTGCGGTCGACCGTACATAGTTTTATTCCTATTTGTTATGGTTTCTGTAAACACATACGCACTACCGAAAGATCTATTCAATTTTGACAATGAAGTGATTGAGTAATACGTACGTATTACCAAATTGCCCGGATGGAGTCTAATCCAATGATCGCCTATAATCCCGAATCGATGGATAGCCGACATGAAGATAATCAAATAGATAGACCTTCATCAAGCTCATCCCAGGCGGGTCATAGGTATGGAGATATATCGGGGTCTTGACCCCCTCTTCGGCGATTAATGTGTAAATATCATGAATTTTAAAAAAAAGCTACTCCCATATGGATGAGTAACAAAAGCATTTTAGGGGGTGCCAAAATTGTGTCCAATGTATCACAGAATTTTGACTCACTCACACATTCTCATTTTCAAACTCCATATAAATTTGTATTAGCAACCTCCTCCCGCTACTCCGCTTCCTTTGTCCGCACCCCCCCTGTAAGTGGCACCATTGGTTTCCATACTAAATATGCAAGATGCGATCTCCACAGGGAGCGCGCGCGCGACCAAAGAGGTTC
Source organism: Metalampra italica (assembly GCA_949699065.1). Taxonomy (NCBI): domain Eukaryota; kingdom Metazoa; phylum Arthropoda; class Insecta; order Lepidoptera; family Oecophoridae; genus Metalampra; species Metalampra italica. The sequence continues at coordinate 6,334,378 of OX452991.1, read as the reverse complement.
GAATCTTTTTTTTTTTTCGGGAAACTCTTCTTGGTAAATATGATCTGATTTATTAACGTGGAAATAACAACATCAAGCACTCCAGTTACTAACATAACCACCCTGTCATCAGCGTGCACTAGTCCACTGCTGGACATCCTCCCCCAAGAAACGCCACTGAACCCGATCCTCGGTTCTCCGCATCCAGTCACTACCAGCCACCTCACGCAGATCGTCGCTCCATCTAGCCGGGGGCGTCCCACACTACGCTTGCTCAGTCGTGGTCTCCATTCGAGACCTCGTCTACTACTCACAATATAAAACATAAGTATGCATGACAGAAAATTTAAGACCCACATTAAACAACAACTTTGTAAGAAAGCTTATTATAAAACAGTCGATTATTTCAATGACAAAGATGCCTGGTGTTAATGTTACTTCAGCCTCGCACAACATTTAAAAAAATAATGTTATGTATCATCATCAACAGCCTATTAATCTCCCCACTGCTGGGGCTCAGGCCTACCCTCTCAACGAGGGCGTGCGGGCTATAGTCCACCACGCTAGCCCAGTGTGGGTTGGTGGACTTCACATGCGCCTAAGAATTTCTTTTTCGGCGTATGTATAAACTCGATTAAATTTAAAAGATATGTTGCGGAAGTTTGTTGCGCCGCTTCTTCTTCCCAGCTCTATATAACACCTTGGAGGCGGTGGTAGATAAAAAATTGACGTTGTATAAATGTACCCAGTGTACTTACATGCAATAACATAGTTTTGACTTTGACAAAGTTTCAGTTCTTTAAAATTCTCCTGTAAGTTACTCTCAAAAATACAAATGAAGCGAAACCGACCCCCAACCACGGTCTAAGTCCGCCCCTGGCCCAGGTAAGAGGACTTCCTTCCCCACAGAACCACAAATGAAGACAATCAATTTGCCATCCCTTGCCTAACAATAGTAAAATCTATCGATCTGGGTATCTCGTAGGCGTATCGTGGGCGATTGAATGATTGATAAGATTTTATTTTATTGACAGCATATTTAATGGTGCCTTAGCGACACAGAGGGAAGTCGTCATCCATTCTCCTCTCCTAATAGGTGAGACCATCTCTGGTCATGCGCTGCATTGAAATGTGTATACGAATTATAGTCCCCGTAGAATTTCTTGACGGCTGAATGAATGTAGCCACAAATTGTTTGCATCGCTGACAGTGTTTACAGTCTGTGTGTGTGTAAGCAAGATGGCATGCTACATAGAGATGTTCAAAAACTTGAAAGCTAACTTCACACCGGTAAATTTGATTCGGTTGATCGAATCAATGAACTATTTCTTGAAATGGAATCATCTTTGAATCATCTTTACTGAACCCCCGCACAGCTCCCCTTTGACACCTAACAATAGTCATTGCGCAGAAATCGGCCAACTTCACACAGCCGCCATTAAACTCTACGGGGACTATACGAACTGTTCTTCGATTTGTCACGTGACGTCAGAGTACACGACCTGAAGAAGGTAGAACACGGAGAAACGGGTGTAGTGGCGTTCATTTGAGAACGTCTACGTCCAGCAGTGGACGTCGAAAGGCTGGTGATGAATCATACCAAGAGCGTCGGTGACGTACTGGGGAAGACGCGCCTATCACGTCGATGTGTTTTTCTCGAAACTTTAGTGCCTATATAGATACATTTATTGACTGCTGTCAAACGGTGAAGGAAAACATCGTGAGGAAATCTCTGCATTCGCTGAAGAAGGTATTCTTAGGCGCATGTGTCCACCAACCCACACTGGGCTAGCGTGGTGGACCGTCGTTGTGAGGGTAAGCCTGCGCTGAGCCCAACAGTGAGGACATATTAATAGGATTTGACACCATAACTAGCCTTTATTAACCGCTAAACATTTAATGCGAAAAGGAAACTATTGTTAAAGCCCATATCCTGGATTGATAATGTGTGATACCTTTTACCTAGAAAACTCATTTACTAGGTAAAATCAATCAACCGCGGGTAGTACAAGCTACACGCTATTACAAGTTAAACATCGATAACCTCGTTTGATCAGTCGCTAATCATCATTTATTAGTAAATAGGGATTAGTCTGCCCTTTCTTATCTATCAGTTAGTTAATTGACCTCCCGCACGCGCTGCGGTTGACGTAATGGTGTAGACGTCGTGGGCTGATCGTAGAATTGGCCAGATCGTGATTATGCCCAGGCATATCATGATACGCCGCCTAATAAGCCTAATAGAAAGCCGGACGAATCGACGAAAGAAAGGGTGAATAATGAAAATCAGTACAATATTATACATCTAGGGCTGTAATGTGTATCTGGCTGTACTGAACTGGTTTATTAAATTAATTAAGTTAAAAATTAAGTTAAATTGAGTACGTAACTTGACTTATCTCGATTAAAATCGACTGTGCTCGACTGTGCTCGCCTGTGCTCGCCTGTGCTCGACTGTAATCGACTGTACTCGACTGTACTCGATTTGACTCGACTTGAGTTAAACTGAGTTAACTTGAGTTATATTAAGGTAATTAAATTTAACTAAATTAATTGAATGAACTTAAATAATATCAGCAAAGTCAAAGAAAATAAATTTGTTCCCTTGTATCGTAGGTATTTATTTCCTCGCAAATGTGATGAAAAACATTGTGTGCATCACGGGCAGTAAGGGTATTACAAACTCGAGTCATTAAAATCCCTCCGCCTTTGGCGTCGGGCTTCTAACAGACTCTCGTTAGTATTATCCTACTTACTGCCCTTATTGCACAATGTACTAATAATATTGTTTCTTAAGATAAAATTGCGAAGGTCAATTTTTACCTACGATGACTAACATATTTATTTACCTATCGGTAAATACTATTTACTCATTAAAACAACTTCGCAAAAAAAGCATACCTAACTAAAATAAGGGTTCCTATATTTATAATAATAGTTATAATATAGTAATATTTAGGGTACTTACCCCCAGGACATACAAAAAGTAAATACATGACGTTATTTAAAGTTTCTCTGAACAATTAACATACTGATTGAAATGCAAAATAAACACTACAATTGCGATAAACTTTGCTCTTTCTCGACACGTGGCAAGAGATTTTGAATAGCAAAGAGGCCTAAGTGATTACTGAATAATCGGATTCTTTTTCACGTCAGCTTCTGTGTTCCTGACACTAAAAGTGTTTTTAGGAAAGAGTGAATTGGCAACTTCTGGGTAGCTAAGTGTTTTCATCTTCAAAATTCTATAGAACGAGTCATTGTTTTCTAATGAAGAAGTAAAGCTTGTTCGAAATGTAAGTAAGTGTAATTGACGATGAAAAAATCTTTCATTATTAATAGTGAGAGTTTTTTTAATTCACTTTCAAGTTTCAAACGCCAACATACTTACGAGTACCTACCTACCTTGTTCAATTCATTTCATTACTCTTTCATCATCATCACCATGTCAGCCTGTAGACGTCCACTGCTGGACGAAGGCCTCCTCCAGGGATCTCCACGACGACCGGTCCTGCGCTAACCTTCACCAGATCGTCGGTCCACCTTGTGGGAGGCCTGGTTACGCTGCAATTCTTTGAGCTATATCGACGACCTTGGTTCTCCTGCGGATCTCCTCATTTCTGATTCGATCTCGCAGGGAAACTCCGAGCATAGCTCTCTCCATTGCCCGCTGGGTGAATTTTAAGTAAACTAATTAACTAAGCTTTCTAGCGGGTTTATCGCTAAAAGCGATTTCTCACAAACAACCTTTAGGTAGACGAGACGAGAATATCAGAGAAAGGCAGATTGTGCAGTTAGTAAATGCAATAGTATAGAATCTACATACATCCTATTCTACTAAGATTATAAAGGTGAAAATTTGTAAGGATGTTTGTGAGTGAGTATGTTTGTTAATCTCTCACGCTGTGACGGCTGAACGGATTTTGATGAAACTTTGTACAGTGATAGGTTATATCCTGGAATAACATATAGGCTACTTTTACCGCTAACTGTTCCCGCGGGAATATGCTTTTTCGCCGCGGGCAACAGCTGAAGATGTAAATTATAACATACATAAAATCTGATACCTATAGGTCTGTATTCTACGGCTAGTAAAGCCGGAAGATTTCCCCATTATCTACGTTAGTAGGATATTCCAATATAAGCTGTGCGGGAAAGGAATTTAATGCAATCCCGGAATCCGGGTTGTTTCTCGGCGAAAATATCGGGAACACAAAAAATGCCTTCCGTTCCTGAGCCTTTTCCACTTACCTAGTAGATATCGTGGGTAACGTACTTCATATCACAAATTTCGTTGTGTTCATCATCATCATCATCAACAGCCTATTAATCTCCCCACTGCTGGGGCTCAGGCCTACCCTCTCAACGAGGGCGTGCGGGCTATAGTCCACCACGCTAGCCCAGTGCGGGTTGGTGGACTTCACATGCGCCTAAGAATTTCTTCTTCGGCGTATGCAGGTTTCCTCGCGATGGTTTCCTTCACCGTTTGAGAGCAGTGAGTAAATGCACTTAAGTTTCGAGAAAAAGCCCATTGGTACATGGCCCAGCCGTTTCGTTGTGTTATTTTTTTTTAAATAATTGACCGAGCGAGCCAAGCGTCTCAGTTTCGGATTGGCCAAAAATGCTTTTTTCCGTCTGTCTGTAATCGCCTACTCGCATTTTTCAACCGATTTTGACGAAAATTTGGCAATAATGGGACTCGTTGTAGGTACCATTGAGCCAACAGAAAATATCATTCATTCGTTCTTTATACAACGTCCATTCATTCAGTTCAATCATTCATTCATTCCGCCTGCGCCTTCCATTTTGTCTTTTGGCAACCAACAACTCTAAACGTTTGTACATGTGCCGAACCAATAAATTGCAGTACTAAAACTTCACCTCTTTCTCTTCAGCCGCAATCACACCAGCAAATAGCAGATACAAGCACCATTTGTTTGGTTTCGTGTAGTATATACATACAAATAACACTTTGATTTAGTACATATTAGATTTTCGCGCTTTGTATTCATAATTATTTATTTATGAACACTTTGATTTATTCTTGTTCCAAGATTATGGAATACCTTCCCTCTCGATCTGTACTCGGCAGAACGATCAAAGACTACGTAGGCTGATTATTTTTATGTTTTTTTATGTTGTGTGTTTTGCGAATAAAACCGAAGCGAGCGTACACATTAAAACGGCTTGATTTCCGACAAAATAAACAAATATAAAATTGGGCCGACATCTCGATAATTCCCATTTTTCACAAGTCTCCATACATAGAAACCAACAATGTTTGAAAGCGTTCCATTTCATAACAGTTTTGTATGTTTGTTTTTACTCCTGGAAACACCTCGACACGTGGCTCTTTCGAAGGAAATAAAATAGAATAACACCATCACGTGTTATTAAACGTGTCGTTGATTGAGCTAATAGCCGATGTTATTGTCTTCCCACATTGTAGTTGTACCAATAACTCAGCAAAGTGTCACACGACTTCAATTCATAGTAGGACGGCATGGGCTCAGCACGGGAGTTCCATAAACTATGTGGTCCAATTTTTGTCCATTTTTACTGGACCAAGTAGCCCGCTGTGATTTTCATCTTGACCCAGTCCCTTAGGTATTGGAACGTAGTTAGTTCCATGCATGTAGAATAGATGAATTCTAAATGTAATCTTTTATGAATTAGATAATTCGCATTGATCAAAATTAACCCAAAATTCAAACTATACCGCAATGAAACCTGAACGACCTAACTTGGATAAAAATAAGACAAGAACCTGCAATCACCTAACTTAAAAACCTAAACGACCTGAAAGGGTCGTCCGAGGCGGTTGAATTGAAGAAGAGGACGGGGGGTATCGTGGATAATAGAAAAAAAAATCCAGATAAAATGCTGGAAACCTGCGATCTAAGAAAAACGGGAATTAGAAGACCCTTTCGCGAAACTCTTCTTACAAACCTCCAGTGCACCCTTTTACCGATGTTCCCCCTTTTTTATTGAACCATGAAGTTTATGGAAGGCCCCTAATAGACACACGCTGTATTAAAGGTTTGAATACAACACGAGAGTAGTATCAGTGAGAATAGGTGTTAATAAAAATAGAACAACAAACAACAACAAATGATCTTTGCAATTTCGGATGACAGCTGTCAAAATTAAAACGGCCATATCTCGGAAACTACCGATCCTGGACCACTGGTGTGTCTCGACACACCAGAGGTCCAGTACAAATGGTAGGTCTCGACGAGATCTTCATTTCGGATGACAACTGTCAATATATAAACAGCAATATCCCGGAAAACACCGTCCCTGTCTACATTTTACGCGAGCGAACCCGGTTTTTCATCTAGTTTTCTAAATATAACCGCAAACATTACTATAAAATATCAAGAATATGACCGTCAGGTACCCTAAGGAATCCCCTAGCACATCAGAAAAAACCTCTGACTCAATTTATCAACAATGATACACTATTGACCTGGAGAATTAATTTTATTAACAAGCTCCGTCCCGTGACTCCACACGGAATTCACTGGCTGGCTACCCGTCGGCTCCCCAGGGAGTCAGCAAGGTACCTAAACTGATGCAATCCACCAGTTAATATGTCAGAATTACACAATTCGCATCTGACATTGTCATAACGATTTTTTTTACTCAAAACCGGAAGTATTATTATAACTAGAAGCATCTTCGTTAAAGTAATCAACAAAAGAACCCTGGTCAGATCAATCTAACCCGGTCACCAATATTAACCCTGCGATAAAATATCTTGACTGAATGACCCTGTCAGAACTTTAAAAAAAAACTAAATGAGCGCCATTTATTCTACACTTCTGTCTTCCGCGTCTCCGCCCGCGTTTTACAAGCTATTTCTGACTTTTTTCCTTTTGCTCGGTTCCTAGGCACGTAGCGTGATGTTAGATAGCCTATAACCTACCTCAAGAATTGGGCTATCAAATGCAGAAAGATTTTCTGGTATTTCCTGCTGGTGTGCTGGTGTTCCGGCTGGTGTTTCCGGTAGTTTTCGGGAAACAGACTTACAAAAAACTCACAAAATGGAAAGAACAGAAGAGCGTTAGAAACAGAAACACACTACATTTTTCAGGTTGGACGTTTTTCAGTTTGGACATTTTTCAGATTGGACGTTTTTCAGATTGGAAGTTTTTCAGATTAATATAATAATAATAATAAATTTATTTATTTCCAAAGAGTACAATTTAGCGAAAGATACGATTGGTCGTTTTTCAATGGTTGGTCATTTTTCAGATTGGACATTATAATCGTAAATCTTCTAAAAAGCTTTAATATATTAGTAGGTACTTAAAGATATAAAATTATGACCTCAATTAAATGAAAAATAAGTGAACTCCCTAGGACAATAAGATTCATATATAAGCGCGTGAAAATGATACGTAATCACGCAAGCGCACATCTCGCGGCTGCGCGAACGCATGCGTTCGATTTCCGCGACGTACTACGCGCTTCAAATAAAAAATCATCTTTTGAGACTGTCTAGATAGTTCTTAGAGTTTTTGTATTTAAGTGCCATTAAAGTTAGTGTTTTTAATTTAATCTTTAAAATGGTGAACAAAATGTATAAAGTTGGGTCTGAGAAGGATTTATGTGATGGAAGTAAACATAATCAAGTTTTAATGTCAATTATTGGTAAGGTTTAGTAATTTTTCTTACTACCTACTTAATTATCATCATCATCATATCAGCCTGTAGACGTCCACTGCTGGACAAAGGCCTCCCCCAAGGATCTCCACGACGACCAGACTACTTAATTATAATCCAAATTAACTCCAAAAAAATCTACTCAATTCAATTCAAAAATTTAACTCTAAGACCTCTGAAGCTATTTTTTCTGAAGGTTATTTTTTAATTTAAAAAAATAATTAAAATTAATTATTTTAAAATTTTTGAAGTTAAAAATTTAACTCTAGGACCTCTGAACTTAAATAGCTTCAGTGGTACTAGAGTTAAATTTTTGAATCGAATTTCCATTCATGTAGCATGAAAAAAATTCTTGCTACATGAATGGAAAAGTACCCCGTTGGAAAATTGATAGACTACGATATAAAATTAGTTCATCAACAGCCTATTAATGTTCCCACTGCTGGGGCTCAGGCCTACCCTCTTAACGAGGGCGTTCGGGCTATAGTCCACCACGCTGGCCCAGTGCGGGTTGGTGGACTTCACATGCGCCTAAGAATTTCTTATTCGGCGTATGCAGGTTTCCTCACGATGTTTTCCTTCACCGTTTGAGAGCAGTCAGTAAATGTACTTAAGTTTCGAGAAAAACCCATTGGTACACGGCCCAGCTGGGGATCGAACTCCGGACCTTTCGATATGATAGGCCGCGTCTTATCCCCTACGCCACAGACGCTCTAAAATTAGTTACATAATATAATTGTTACGAGAGTTAGTTACCAAAAATGGTAATTTTAATTAGTAATTCAAAGAAATCAACCTTTCCGAATGACACAGTTGAAAACTGACTCATAATGCTTTGTTAGTAAACATTGGCAATGTATCGAACTTATTTTGAGACGGTATGAATTCTTACAAAAGCAATTTATACTTATACATTAGTAATTGCTTACTACATGAAAACCTACATAATTTTTTTGTCAAGTGTATTAAAAAAACCTAAGAACAGTAGATCTAAAAAGGCATGTGGCTGTTTTACTTTCTTCTTTCAGGATAATAAGTTTGTCCACTGTTAGATCATCATCATCAACAGCCTATTAACATGTCCCCACTGCTGGGGCTCAGGCCTACCCTCATAACGAGGGCGTTCGGGCTATAGTCCACCACGCTAGCCCAGTGCGGGTTGGTGGACTTCACATGCGCCTAAGAATTTCATTTTCGGCGTATGCAGGTTTCCTCACGATGTATTCCTTCACCGTTTGAGAGCAGTCAGTAAATGTACATAAGTTTCGAGAAAAAACCCATTGGTACATGGTCCAGCCGGGGATCGAACTTCTGACCTTTCGATATGATAGGCCGCATCTTATCCCCTGGGCCGCTGACGCACTGTTAGATGTCCATGTTTAATTGTGGTTGTTTCTACGCTTTTAGTCAAAATTGCTTTACTTTATGTTTGAATTGAATGTTTCTTGACAAGTCACAAATGTTTTGCATATCTGTGTAATCTCCATTTTCACTTCGAAGTCCTACCTAACTAGTTCAACCCTGTAATACGTTTCTACGTCGCGACGTTCGACATTCGATTTCAACTTTTGTGAATAGAATCAAATAGTTAAATGAGTTTGAGTGGCATGGGAGAGAGTAACAAATAACAACAGGTTTATCATAAAGTTAAAAATCTTTACCACTTTACACATACTTTTGTTATGCCATAAAATAATAACTTCGGTGCCGGAAGAAGTTAGGGATCGAATTTATCGGCGGTGGCTTGACGGCTTCCCAGTCAGTGACGTTCGGCGTTCGTCCGTCCGTTCATTCATTCATTCGTTCGTGTTCATTAATTAATTCATTACCCATACATTCGTTCATTTACTTACTCTTTTATTCATTTAATCATTAATTCATTCATTCAATCAATCATTTCGTCATCAATAATTAATTCATTCATTCGTCCTTATAATAATAATAATAATGTTTTGGACAAATCCACACACGGCTGTTTAGTCCCAACTAGCTTGTAAATGGGTACTCAACAACTGATATACATACATAAATAATTTAAAAATGAATACTTGAATACATACAAACACCCAGAATCCGAAAACCAACAGTTATGCTCATCTCACAAATGTTGGTCCCGAGTGGGAATCGAACCCACGACCTTTGGCGCAGTAGGCAGAGTCACTACCACTACGCCAACAGGCCATCCTTCCGTTCATTAATTCATTCATTCACTCAATCATTCATTCATTTATTTAATCATTCTGGATGCGGAGGGCTGGCGTTCACATGGAAAGGCCTATGTCCAGGAAAGGACATTGAAAGGCTGATGTATAGGATGTATTCATTTTTATTAGTTTTTGATTTGGTGTGTCCTTTCCAGTATGCATGCCGGTCCTGGCATACGGCACCGCAATGGGCTGGATATCCCCCAACAGAGCTTTGCTCACGGGGGATTCCCCGCCAACCGAGAGGCTCACCGAAGAGCACGTGTCGTGGATGGCGTCAATCATGTTCATATTTGCGCCAATAGCAGTGTTCATATTTGGTGCGGCAGCGGACCGGTTCGGAAGGAAAAATGCTTTGTTATGTGCTTCAGCGCCTATAGCAGTGAGTTTAATATTATAAGGATCGTCTTTAGGAAATCAGGAATACCTGCCCTGCTATTCTGTAAGCGTATTTGTGCAACTCGATCCTGAATCCGCAGTGAGATGGGTCTCTAACTCAATGATTCACAGTTCAATACTCACTTTACTTCGCAAGTGAAGTGTTTATTGTGTAGCTTGTATTTGTTTACACAATGCGACTTCAAGATCTTTAGTGATCGGATGCGAAGTGAAGTAAGTGACTTGCGATGTGATGGTCGAGTTTTAATTCGTACTTTACAGAATCACACAGCTGGCCACACTTCGACCCTTTTAGTATCTTTTGTGCCAAACACCTGTCTACCTACGGTGCCTTAATCGGCATTTTTGGTGGACTTTTTGATGTTGAATCCGAAACAATTAATAGATGAATGAAACTGAGTCACAGAGGATTTTAATAGCTGCCCCAGTATTTTGAAACTCAGTGGTTAGACCTTTTGGATAACGGTACGGTCGACCGCACGTCAGTTAAAACATACCAGTATAAACTGGTCTTTAATTGTATTCATCATCATCATATCCGCCAAAATAAAGGCCTCCTCCAAAGATCTCCACGACGACCGGTCCTGCGCTAACCTCATCCAGCCGGGTCCTGCGACCTTCACCAGATCGTCGGTACACCTTGTGGGAGGCCTATGCTGCATCTTCTGATACGTGGTCGCCACTCGAGAACCTTTCTGCCCCAACAGCCGTCAGTATTGAATCATTATCATACTCATTGTATTGAAACTCCCTCATAGGCTAGGCCAGCTCTAGGTCAAAGTGTTTCCTCTGACGTGCGGTCGACTGTACAAATATATGAATGTTATTCGTCTTTCCAGCTGGGCTGGGCAGTTAAGCTGCTGTGCGCTCACCCTATTGCCCTGATCGGTGCGCGGGCGCTCATCGGCTTCGGCTCAGGCGGCGCGTTCGTCGTGTGCCCTCTGTACGTCAAGGAGATCAGCGAGGACTCCATCAGAGGCATGACTGGCACCTTCGTTATATTTTCACAGGTAACCAAATTGCCGTATCTATCATATCAGCTTGTAGACGTCCACTGCTAGACAAAGGCCTCCCCCAGGGATCTCCACGACGACCGGACCCGCGCTAACCTCATCCAGACGGTTCCCGCGACCTTCACCAGATCGTCGGTCCACCTTGTGGGGAGGCCTGCCTATGCTGCGCATCCAATACCTTTGAGAACTTTTCTGCCCAACGGTTGTCAGTTCTACGAGCGATGTGCCCCTCACTGCTTCGCAATTAAGCGAATTATGTTACAGCTCCGAAATCTCCGGTTTTATTTTGCATTTCAACCCTATACGGAAGCTAAGAGTTGAATTTTAAAAGTAAAAAATAATTAAAGTATGGTATTGTTTACAGACAGTCGGAAATCTCCTAGTTTTTATACTAGGGGACTTGCTGCCTTTCCACACTGTTCTCTGGATACTCCTGGCGATTCCGCTGGTGCACGTCTGCATACTGCTGAGGCTTCCAGAGACTCCGTCGTACTTGATCAAATGTGGAAAGAATGAAGTAGGTACTGCAACAACATCGGTATTATAAAATACCCCTTTTTTTTTCTCGGTATTTTTTTGCACTTTGTACGTCACTATTTGACCACCTTTTGACATCGGTCATTATAATCAAGCTATTCTGAACAGGGTTTATATAATCTGAATATCTACAAGCCGGCCATAATAACACTATCTCTATCCAATGGAATACGACCTCCCGCTCTCCCTAAAGCGGAACACAGACAGGGCGGCGGCGTTGCGAAAGCGTTGCGGTTTTTTTCTGTAATGTTCGAAATAGTACAGCCCTTTACATAAAAGCGGCGCGGCGGCGGTGCGGAGCGGCGGCGGCGCGTTGTATTCCTTTGTAGTGTATGAGAACCCCTACACAGAGCGGCGCGGGCGCGGCGCGGTGCGGAGCGTTCTTCATACAAACCGCCGCCGCGCCACCGCCGCTAGCGGTATATGTTGTCTGAAGAGCTCCGCTTTTTATTCGCTTTCCGCAGATTCGCCGCCGCAACGCTTTCGCAACGCCGCCGCGCTGTGTGTGTTACGCTTAAACCTCCCCGCTCTCGCCTCGTAGCATCTGTACGGTTAAGATTTTTTTGCAATCGTTTAAAAATAAATCGTTTTTTATATGTTTTCTCTTTGTGAATTTTACACTTAATTTTTTTTATATCACACAATTAAATTCTTAAATTAACTAACAATTTCACACTTTCTGTTGACCTCGACACGTTAAACTAGGTATACCAAAAACTAAGTCTGAAACATATTTAAACATCTCACTATTTTTTTAACGGTAAATAGATGTTTTGATGACGTTATCTTTTAAAATTAAAATAAATTCATTTTAAAAATGAGCTTTTGTTCTTTACCTTTTCATTTCTAGTGATGCTTGTTTTTCACACCGCAACAGAGCGCCGATATGACGTCATGGACGCCAGATTCTAAGATAGTGTGGCCGGGTTGTAAATGATGTAGGTATTGACTTACTCGTATGAGTAAATGTCTACTTTCCTTTCAGCCACAAAGTACTATGTTTACTCTACAACGATCCGTCTTACCTTATTTGCATTATATTCTAAGCCCAGTTGCTAATACAGTTTTCCATTATATTGCGAGTAGATGCTATTTCTTAATGAATACATTCTGGCTGTATTATTTGGAATAACAAAAGAAATCGTGAGTAAACCCTTGTCAAGTCAATTCTGAAACGCATATTGTTCGAAAAATAATAAATACATTTTGTTGGGCACTAACTTATACTAAAACAGACGATAAATAGTCCACTTCTGAACCAGGCCTATCCCAAATTAATAAGTGGTCAAGAAATTATTTTTTAAATTAAATATAATAACGCATTTTCAAATGAAATTACTCGGAGTGTAAGATTTAAAATTAAAATAAACATTACAGCTACATGCTTCCTCAGAAATAGGAGAGGAGAAAATTAAACTTCAGAATTTTTTGATGACACCTAGATAATTTCACAGAAAGATTATTCTGGAAAAAATAATTAAATACTCAGTCAGATTTTTTTTTGTTGATTTCGCAGGAATCTGCGAAAGTCCTGGCGTGGCTGCGATCCTTGCCGCAGGACGACAGGCGCATCTGTAAAGAAGTGGACAGACTGATCACTGAGCAGACCACCAGCGAACCTAAGTTCTCCCCTAGACTCCTCTGTAAGTATGCTCGCCTGGTACTTTCAGGCTATAACTCTTTTCCCCTAATATGCTAAACTGGCCTAGTTTGTTTGCTAAAACAGTCAGTATTCTGCCACAATTTGGAAGTAAGGCCATGTGGCAAATCATTTGACCTTGACCTAAATGAAAATCTTCGCGCTCGCAAAAGTAAACCATGCAGTGGTACCTAAGTGAAAACTGAAACAAGGTATCTGTTATGTTGTGGTTTTAGGAGTGCATCTTAACTTCTTAGGGATCGGTAATACCTGGCGACATTTCGGCCATTTTGTGCCAACCAACGGTGCCCCAATCCGTTATTTGTTGGACTTCACAAACGCCTTAAAATATAAACTCTAATCTTCGAAGTATGCAGGTTTCCTCTCGATGTTTTGCTTCGCCGAAACGTATAATAAACCGTACTTCAGTTCCAAAATACTCATTGACACGGGCCAAGGTATAACCGAGTTGCAAGTAACTTACAAATAATCATTTATCCCGACAGAGAAACGCTAACATTCGACCATTCCCGAAGGCAAACGATGCTTCCAGAAGCTTTCTTCGTATTTAAACAGAACGCGTCAATGGTCAATAGGGAAAAAAGTTGTTTTGCAAACAGATAGTGTCAACTGTATTGACCTCTTTATTAGGTACTCATCTCCGATGCTGCAGCCTTGATATTTGATCTCGCTCCATTATTTCCAATTTGTCGGGGCAAATAATTCGGTTGTCTGAATTATTGTGTGCGGTGTCAAATGGCAACAAAGTCAATTGGCACAGACTGTGTTGTGGACGGACTTTTCAATTGACCGGCTCGTGTTCGGTTATGTTTTCCTGGTCACCAGGCTTGTTGATATTATTATTGTTGTTGGTATTTTGTCGTGTTGTATTGTTGTTTCTTATATTAGAGAAATAAACAGAAATTAAATAGTAGGTATTATCAGTGCTGTGTAATCAGGAAGGTTCGAATCTCTTTGGTGGTGCGCGTCGGAGTAGCTAATTTTTTTGATTCATGAGTGTAATAATAGTACTAGAAATTTTACCAATTAATTAAAATATTATGTATAATCAGAAATTTAAAAAATATTAAAATGAACTTCAAAATTGATAATTTGCCGTTTCATTTTAATCGTACTTCTAGCTAAAAAAATCTTCTTGAAAATATTATTGCTGGTGACCAAAGAGGTTGGAAAATGTCACCGACCGCCCCGAGGGCCGCGCGGCGATGCCCGCACATGCGCATTTGGTGCTCTGTGCTGGTGAGCGAACGAAGCGAGCGACAGGACCTAATAATCGAGTGAGATCACATATCGTTTTTATTTTACAGTTTCAAACAAAACAGCCCGAAAAGCTTTCTGGGTGGCGTTGATAGTAAACCTAACCAGAGAGTTCTGCGGCTGCATTGCAATCCTGGTGTACGCAAGCCACATCTTCGCTGAAGCGGGCAAGGACCCCAACACGAGCATATCCCTGACCCCGAACAAGCAGTCGATCCTGCTGGCGGCAGTACAAATTGTTGGATCCTTCCTGGCGTGCCAGCTGGTCGATCGAGTTGGGCGAAAGGTGAATACAAATCTTGCAGAAGACAATTTCTTTTAGGGTTAGACCGAGGAACTAACTTGTTTTCATTCACTAGTTTTTTGTGATTCCAAGAAGTTCTCCGTGGTCAAACTGGTTATCTACCAAAGGCAATTTTACACCCATGAGGAAAAAATTGGGCTGATCGATTTACTATCGCCGTGTGTTTTACTTTAAACGTCTACCAACTCCTATTCTATTGGTGGCGCAATTTTTTTTAAGTTTCTCAACATATAGCCGAGAGACGTATTACATCAAAAATGATAATAGTAGCTATTCCGGGAGTGAATGTAGGAAACCAGTTATGTAGATAGTCTAGAGTAGAATCCTATTTCTGGCAAATGGGAAAATCCATGTAGTTCAGTTTTTTTGTTCACATCTAAGGAAAACCTTGCAGTAAGTAGGTACCTACGTGACACGGAGATTTTAACGGAAAATGCCGTCTGTAGTAACAACCAATAATTAGTGGTACTTAATAGTTTGCTCGGTTGATATGCAGCCTACCTTACTTACTGCTTAGAGCTGATAATTTTGTTTTGCTACAATTTGCGGGTTTTCCGACCTTCGCTGTCAAGGTTGGTTTTGATTTTGATGAATAAAAGAGGGTGTATTATGAAGCTAAAGAAGCGATAGGTAAAAGAAGAAAGAAAATAGAGAAACGAGAGAGAGAAAATAAACAAATAATTGATGTTATTACACAACCCAATTAAAATGACTATGTGCTTTCTTCTTACGTATTCTAAAACAAATGAAGGCGTGTATTTATCTAAGAGAGCAAATCCCTACAAATGGAGGTATGAAGGGAGGTAGGGAATTAATGAGGGAAAGAGGGGAGAGGAATAGCTGTGAGAAGCAGGGGAATAAAGAGACAACAAAGACTTTCACATTGACCGAGTGCCGCATTAATATCTCTTAGCTTATTTAGGTAAATTGCTGATAGGCGTCAGTTTTCTCCAAATCAAATTAAATACGTACGAGCATTGTGCAATGAGCTAAAAGTGAAACACATTCATAATGATTCATTGCTTCTTATCTCTTCATGACCAAAACCAAAGTTTTCATGAGGTGATGGTCAGCGAAAATAATGAATAAAACAAACTAATAGGTACTGTTACTTCCAGCCTCTGCTAGCAGTGACGAGCGTGGTAGCCGGCTTCAGCATGTGCCTCCTGGGGGTCTGGTTCTACTTGCAGAGCATCGGGGTGTTCATGTCGGGCTGGGTGCCCATAGTGTCGCTCTGCCTGTGCATATTCGCCGACGCCTCGGGCTTGCAACCCCTGCCTTTCGTGATCATGACCGAGATGTTCAACTTCCAGGTGAGAGCTCTATGGTTTTCATATGCTCCTGGTATTTCTTTCATTTTAGGTGAAGATATCCATCATAATTATCATCATTATCAGCTCTTCAACGTCCACTGCTAGACAAAGCAGCTCGGCATCCAGCCGCTTACGGCCGCCTGGTCGTCGGTCCACCTGGCAGAGGGGTGTATCCCACGCTGCGCGGTTTTCACTCCAGATCTCTTTTGCTCCAACGGCCGTCGGTTTTGAGAAGGATGTGTATACCTGATCCTTTTTATTAAATAACTAATCGATTACAATGAAACTGGGTTTGAGCCAAATTTTTGTAGATCACAATTTTATTAATTAAATTTTGATAAAACAGGTTGCAAGCACACGAAATACCTAAATTCATGAATACCTTTGTCCGTTTTTTTCATTGTTTTTTGCCTATTGCTGGCCAAACTAGTACCCGCGATTTCTCGAGCGCCTCCACTAAAAAAGAAGGACTCGTCGAAAACGATTTAGAACTAGTTTTATACTGAATATTTATGCTGATAACAAGATTTTAAGTACCTAATACTAACAAAAATAGTAGTTTTACCTAAAATTTGTAAGTAAATGTTCTCAAAGCGTCATATCGAGGCATGTGCGTAAAATGCTGGCAGCGTTACCTCGGTAGAAAGCCGGACTTGCTGGCCAACAACTGCCTACCCACCTGGTCACCAGATGCCTCGCTGAGATGCTTTGAAATGTCTTTGAACAGTTTCAAGGCTTCATGCTTATTGGCCCGACGGTGCCAATGTCTCAATCCCATCGCCAATGGAAGCGTATTGACGCTTCTGGTGCAATTCTGTATTTTACACTTAGACGATTTTAAAGTATTCTAGGTAAGGTAGTCACTAATTAGTGACCATAAAGTCGCCATAGGTATGCGTGGTATCTATATTTGTATTGTACCAATTGTTAGGTAGGTATGTAATATTCGATTTATTTTAACGTGTGTGTAAAATTTTGCATGTGTGGATCCCCCTGCGTAAAATGTCAAGATGGGTTGTAAAGCTATGACATCTTTCCTCCTCTAATACTAGTTTATTTGTCCCTAATGGTAGTTTATTTTGTCCCTAATGCTAGTTTATTTTGTCCCTAATGCTAGTTTATTTTTTTCCTACTAGAGATTTTTTGTGTCCCCATTGCTAGTTTATTTCATCCCTAATGCGAGTTTATTCAGTCCCTATTGCTAGTTTATTTTATACCTGATACTAGAATATTTTGTTCCTACTAGGGTTTATTTTGTCCCTAATGCTAGTTTATTTTATCCCTAATGCGAGTTTATTTAGTCCCTATTGCTAGTTTATTTTGTTCCTAATGCTAGTTTATTTTGTTCCTAAAGCTAGTTTATTTTTACAGCTCCGGGGAACAGTAGCGACACTCATCATGGCCATCTCCCTTGGCACCGACTTCCCTCTACTCAGGCTCTTCGGGCCTCTGAACACCTGGATCGGCTACCACTCTACATTCTGGGTGTTCAGTGCGATCTGCTTGTCAAACGTGTTTTACCTCATCTTCTTCGTGCCTGAGACAAAAATGAGGAACTTGGAGGATATTTACGAGGATTTGGAGGGAAGGGGAAGGAAAAAGAAGGGGGTGGTTGTGCAGACGAATAATGACAATGTGTAATGTTACCTTGTGAGGTTTAGTGTAAGAACTTTTTGAAATTTCGACTTAAGTGTGCGGATGTATTTATTTAATAGACTTGATCCAGAGAGTTGTTAGTATACATAGAGCGCACGTTAGCAAGTCTGAACTGTAAGCACGGGTCTGAACAGTCTCGAAATGTTCGGGGCGACGCTACTAGTCACAACACGTCAGTAGCGCTGATTGTTGCTCTCGCCGATATTTATTTAGATTTGGAGTAATCATGGTGAAATGTGCAGTGCCAAGCTGTAAACACGATTCACGGAAAAGAACAATCTAGAAAAAATCTAAATAGAAGCGTCCATAGAACACCTGCTTACACTTGGCACAATGGGCAATGAGCGATGCGCGCGCTCTATAGCTAGTATACTAACTCTATGACTTGATCTGTTTAGTGTTAGATTCTTTTGCCTTTTACTTTATGTTGAGCTACTTCTTTTATCGTTAGAGGGCGCTACTTGTAGAGGCAGAACGATAATCCTATGGTCTTTAATATTAAAATTATTAGACTTTTCTTTAGGGATTGAATCAGTGCTTATGGTCCAGCCATCTTACAATATTATTATATTTTAATAACTACTGTTTGTTTTAGTTTAAATATAAAATGTACTAGGTACGAGTATTACAGACCTCAAATACAAAAATTGAGGTTTTCGTTTTATCCTGGATTTGTATGTTTTACTTACGAAAAAAACCATAGGGAACATTTGTGAAAAATAAGTAGTTCAACTTGTAATTAATTATATTAAGATAAATGTTGTTGTGATGAAATTAATTATCCTAACTATAAAGAATAAAATCTGTTTTCTAATGATTGTCCCTCATTTCTAAACTGATATCAAAAATTAAAGGTAGTTATTACAATCTAGATAACTACCTTCTTGAAAGTTTATTTATCGACACAAATAATATCGAGCTACTATTATATATTCTGTGGTATGAGCCGGGGACGAGTTAGAAAGATATGTATACCAGGATCAGATAGAGCGGGTGCTCACAGACGGACACGTGAAAAGCACTCCACAGTGTACGGAGAGCGCTCCGTTCTGTGTGACCACTCCGTCAGGGACTTATCATAGCATGAAGATATATAAGAAGTCATTGGAAAATTTTCTCCACTTTTGACTTTGTTTATTTCATATCTATACCTACATATAAATAATCAGTCATCAACGGCCTATTACCATGTCCCCACTGCTGGGGATCAGGCCGACCCTCTCAACGAGGGCGTTCGGGCTATAGTCCACCACGCTATACCAGTGCGGGTTGGTGGACTTAAGAATTTCTTCTTCGGCGTATGCAGGTTTCCTCACGATGTTTTCCTTCGCCGTTTGAGAGCACTGCAGTCAGAAAATTTACTTAAGTTTCGAGAAAAGACCCATTGGTACATGGCACAGCCGGGGATCGAACTCTGGACCTTTCGATATGATAGGCCGCGTCTTATCCCCGACGCGACTTTAATCAGTAATAAGAACTTATTTTGTTTATCTCCTGCCAAGTTTAATTAATTTCATTCATTAACCCATAGAGCTCGGATGATCTTTGCTGGCACAACTCTACATACATTATGTTCCATAATATTTTTGTAAGAATATCCAAAAAATCCAAAAAAAGGTAACATATTCTATAAAGTTCATACTTAAGAGCGGGAAACTGGTTGTACCATCATTTAGTATCACGCAGGCGCCCAAGACGCGGATGCGCGGACGCACGCCCTAAATTTTACGCGCCAAACGCGTTCCGTGTTTAAAAATCTCAAAAAAATCTTTTTTACTTTTCTTTTAAATCTTTCTGTGCTTGTGTTTTTTTTACGATTCAAGTGTGTTTCTTATTTAAAAATGGTGAACAAAATGTACAAAGTTAATTCGGAGCAGGGAAAAGACAGAGGCAATGGAAGCAAACATAATCAAGTTTTAATGTCAATAGTTGGTAAGTAAACTTTGTGTTAGTACCTTTTTTCAGTCGATTTTTCCAAACGGCCGTGTATTTTCCCATGGGAAAATTATCCTATGTGTTAGACTAGGATATCAGTTATAGCTGCACTATGATTCAAAACTAAAATCGGCTAAAGGTTATGCTCTTTTTCGAAACTCTTTCTTTAAACTAGTAATTGAACATTCAAACTTTCGAACCCAATATTTTATAACTTATTATTTTTTAATAATATTTAGTTAGAATAAGAATAGGCCATGATCTACAACAGTGATCTAACGGTTACGTAAAGTTATAAGAAAATATATGGGGTTACTTTTATTATGAAGGAATGTTTTGGGAGCCATATTCCATAAAGTAAATAATATCTACTGAATAAATAATCGTAGGCGAGTAACTGCTTATTCATTATTTATATTTAAATTTATGAATACTAGCTGTTACCTGCCGCTTCACCCGTGTAGTAAAAAGAAAGCCCATTTTTAGCATTTATTTACATTATTATACTATTAATTGACCGAGCGAGCGAAGCGAGCGAAGCGTCTACGTTTCGAGACTGGCCAAAAATGCTCTTGTCCGGCTGTCTGTCTGTCTGTCTGTAATTCTCTACAGGTCGCATTTTTCAACCGATTTTGACGAAAATTTGGCATATGTATAAATTAATTAAACCTACAAAATGAGTAGAATAAAATTTTGAAAAACATTTTTTTTAGAGTACCTACCATACTCGCAAAGTGGGAGTGAACTTTTTTTTTCTTGTGAATCCCATAGTGTGGGATATCGTTGGATAGGTCTTTCAAAAATATTGCTGGTGTGTGAATACCATTTTTTCGATTTAGGGATCCGTTGGCGAAATATTAAGCTTTAAAGCGGTAATTTTTGTTAGAGTCACGTGTCCCCCCCCCCCTGCCAGCTAAACGGTTGCTTCTGGAAATGTGAAAAAATTCATGGCAGTAGCATATATAACGTAGTTACAAGGAAAACTATTACGGCTAAGTAGGTTCTATTAGTTTTTGAGTAATAGTGGATCGACTTAAGAAAGTTGAAAAAATAAATTATTTTCATAGAACTGCATACGTAAAATGGAAAATTATTTTTTTCCGCGTGATATCCATGGTGTGGGGTATCGTTGGATGGGTCTTTCAAAAATATCGCGGGTGTGTGATAAACATTTTTCGATTCAGGGATCCGTTTGCGAAATATTAAGCTTTAAAGTGCTAATTTTTGTCACTTTAGTAGGTACTTTTACTGTTTCCAAAGTTAACTTTTGTTGGTTTCTTTTAGGTTTGGTTTATAAGGGCTGGCGAGGTCTACTGTTCTCACGGAACTACTAGTAGGTAGGTAGGTACAGCCATGTGAAACTTCACAGGGAGGATATTTTTTCTCACTTACTTAGGTAGGTACCAATAAGGAAATACTGTCACAGAGTACATATTTGGTAATTACGTCGAATTATTCCAATCATCGTGTCGTGAAACTAAATAAATAAACAAAGATTTGTCTTTCATTTGAGATTGAATAAGAATTAATGAACAGATTATCCCCAGACAGTCAAATTTGTGATTCAAATATCAAATTTTATGGCTACGATAAAAATGATCGTTTTATGTGCTTGTTCGGACGTAGGTATACGGGACAGGTACGGCCTAGTACGGTTCCTAAAATGTCGGAGTTCTCTTAGTGTAGTTAAGTTTTTCTGTTTTAAACTGTCTGCTTCTTAAAATGACAATTTTCCCATAATGTCAGCATTCTCGTAATGTAAGCTTTTCTGTTTAGTAATGTCAGATGCTTCATGAAATGTCATTTTCCAATAATATCAGCATTCTCGTAAGCTTTTCTGTTTTGTAATGTCTGCTTCCTGAAATGTCATTTTTTCCCTATAATATCAGCATTTTCGTAATGTACCTAAGTTTTCTGTTTTGTAATGTCCGCTTTCTAAAATGTACTTTTTGTTTTGTCATAATTATCTGCTTCCTGAAATGCCCTTTTCTTATAGTAAGTACGTACCTATCAACATTTTCATAAAGTGAACTTTTCTGTTTTGCAATGTCTGCTTCCTAAAATGTCCTTATCCCTTTGTAAGCATTCTCATAAAAGCTTTTCTGTTTTTAATGTCTGCTTCCTAAAATGTCCTTTTCCAATAATGTCAGCATTCTCATAAATCTTATTATAAGCTTTTCTGTATTGTAATTTCTGCTTCCTAAAATGTCCTTTTCCCATAATGTCAGCTTCTCATAAATCTTATTGTACGCATTTCTGTTTTGTAACGTCTGGTCCCTAAAATGTCCTTTTCCCATAACGTCAGCATGCTCATAAATCATAATAGTAAGCTTTTCTGTTTTGTAATGTCTGCTTCCTAAAATGTCAGCTTCCTAAAACCAACATCCTATAGACACATAATAGGGTGGTGACAATCAGTTGACATTATTAGGGATTTTGTCCAAATTAAAAGAAAAACTAACATATTAATTATGTAGGTACCTACTTACATAAATGGACGTTGAAGCAACTATTACTTACTCTGTGGTTGAAGCCGTCATTTTTCGTAGACAAATTTTTTATTCATTTCCATGTTGCTATACTTAGTAGTATGTCTTTACATAAATTATGAGGCTACAGCAAGCAACATAACAAAAAAAGGAATATAAATAATTTCTAAACCTGATGAAACAAGGAAAATCTTTTGATCGAGTTTAAATACGCTTGGCGTAAATTCCGAACAGCAGACCGGGACCGGTTTGGTGTCATCTTAAGTGACACGCGTCTTACAAATTTCTTGTCTGGCAGACTACTTTCAAAAATTAAAAAAAACCGGACAAGTGTGATTTTGACTCTGGGACAAAAGGGTACTTACATATAGAGCGTCTTAAAAGCAGATTTCTGAAAATTCTACAGGTTGTACCTACCGCCGCCGCACAACACTAGCTATAGGGTTGGAGTTTTTATTATTATTATTGATAATTATGTTATGTATACGATTGAATTTATTAAGATTAAATCTACACCTGATAGATAGATCATCATCATAAATAGCCAATTTAATAATCGTCCCCACTGCTGGGGCAAAGGCCTACCATCTCAACGAGGGCGTATGGACTATAGTCCTCCACGCTAGACCCAGCGCGATTTAGTGGACTTCCTATGCGCCTAAGAATTCCTTCGGTGTACGTATGCAGATTTCCTCGCGATGTTTTATTCCTTCACCGTTTGAGAGCAGTCAGTAAAAGTTTCGAGAAAAAACCCATTGGTGTATAGCCCGACCGGGGATCGAACTTGGACCTCTCGACAGGATGGGCCGCTTCTTCCCCACGACGCCACTGACACTATATAGATAGATACTTAGTGGATTGATTTTTATTTATTAAAGAGGATGTTATTATCATTTTCAGTATGCATGCCGATTCTGGCGTATGGCACCGCAATGGGCTGGATATCCCCATACAAAGTCCTCCTGATGGGGGACTCATCCCCATCAGATTTTCCCCTCAGCGAAGAGCACATCTCCTGGATAGCGTCTATACCGTTCATATTTGCACCAATTGCTGTATTCATTTACGGAGTGGCAGCGGACAAGTTTGGGAGGAAGAACGCGCTGATGATGTCTTCTGTGCCTATCGCTGTAAGTATCATCATCAGCCTGGAATATTCCACTGATAAATATAGGCCTACCCCAAGGCTTGTCACTAACCCGTTCTTCTCCGCATCCAGTCCCTCCATATCTAGCCTCTAAGAAGTGTCTCTAGCTACGTCGTGGTCTCCACTCAAGAACTCGTCTACCCCAGCGGTCTTCGGTTCCCTTTCAACGAAACTCCTTGGTTCCATAGTGCCCGGGTCGGCACTAGCAACCGTATCTATGCTTGCTTCCTCCATAGTCTCAGTCTAGTCTACTGAGCCTTCTTTAGTCTCAGTAAATCGGTTCATTTGTACCACCGAACTGCTGAGAAGAAGAAAGGCTCGGTAGATAATATCTGACAGAGATCAACATCTGTACGAGTAATTTCTCTCCTTCTGGCCGCTCCAGCCTTGCGGTTACGAGGGCCAAGTCACATGAGAGTGCACCGGTACTCGCCAGAGGCTCTTTCCCGGTGCATTCCATACATTAAGCATTAAACAGTACTTTTAAGACACTTCTCCCCCTTCTGGGGCATGACTGTACACCACACCAGTCCCAGCGTCGGGCAGCTCCATACATCTTCGTTTTTTGTGCCAACTATGGCCAAATTTCCACAGTCGTGCGAAGTTCGCCTCCGTACGCACCAGTTCCCCGAAGTACACTGGGCCTTCCTCCGACCTTTCCAACCCATCTAGAAGCCTGCAACGCTCTGCCTCGTACAGCTGACACTCCCACAACACGTAATCTCTGTATTCCTCCACGTCCCCGCAAAACACACACCCGTGTCAGACAAACACATGTCTCTTAGGCGTCCCCGAAAGCAACCGTGACCGGTCAGGATCTGTGAGGTTTGATAGTCTGGTTCAATTTTTTTTTTTAACTAGGCTTTACGGCTCTGGAAACAAAGTCCTTTTGAGCAGTCTGGTTCAATCTGTACGAGTGTGGCTATCTTTTTAGCGAATTGTTATCGTCCCTAACTGCGTCTTCCTTAGTCTCAGCCGTTCGGTTGTACAAAAGAACCGAACTGCTGAGACTAAAGAAGGCTCAGAAGTTCCACCAGACCAGGCCTTGTTCACAGCTCGGCTGGGCAGTGAAGCTCTGCAGCGCGCATCCGATAGCCCTTATTGCTGCGCGCGCGCTAATCGGCTTCGGCTCTGGAGGGGGATACGTGGTGTGCCCCCTGTACGTCAAGGAGATCAGCGAGGACTCCATAAGAGGAATGACGGGCACCTTCGTCATCTTCTCACAGGTAAACTAACAGTATAGAGGCAAACCTCGCGGCAAGCGGCGGTCTTACTATTGTTCGAACCACATCCGCACACATAATTTTTGTGATCTAGCAATACCTATAAAAAATCATGTAATATGTAATAAAAATACCTATTAACTTAAAGCGAAACACCCAAAACCGATCGATCTAGTGAGCCTTTTGTCACAGTAGTTCGGTTCCTATGTACGGTCGATCGCATGTCAGTGGAAACAAAACTAGTATTAAGCTGGTCTTTCGTAATATTGAAACGCCCTAGTAAGCGAGGCCAGCTCAATGTCAAAGTGTTGTTACTGACGTGTGGTCGACCGTACAACCGAACTGATGAGACCAAAAAAGGCTCATTAGTCTATACTAGGTATACATACTAAGTTCACATATTAACGGTGACTTGTGGACCATATTATGGGTTACTAAATAGATAACAGGTCGGAGACACCTATGACCCTTCTGTCTGGCTGGACTTATTAGGTTTAATGAGGATAATGTAACAGGTTCTTAACAGGAAAATCTTACGTTTTATGAGTACCTATAGATATTATGCATCGTGTTGAGGAAATACCCAAGGAAAATACAATAAAGAATGTATTAGGTAGGTATGATCACGTACGTATCCTTTTTTTGTGGGTGTTACTAAGCTTTTCCCCCCGGTTTGCTCGCAGTAGAAACTTTGTAGTGTTTTAATTAAATGTAATGAATTTTGCGGCGTTTTTGGAGTAAGTTTCCTGGGGTAACTATTGATTTCCGATGGGAAAAGTACAAACCTAGCTCGGGTCACAGGAACTAGATTTTAAAATATTAAGTATATTTTTGTATGTTAGTAGGTGCTTGGGTTTGAATTTTGTTGCAGTTTTAACCTCCTGCATGGGACCCCACGGCCTCGCCTGAGGACATAAAAATTAAAAATTATTATTTAAATAAAAACTTAACGTAAAACTTTAAAAAAATTCACTTTTCTTGTGGACATAAAATTTGAACACTTACTTTGAAAAGTTACATTTTAAATTAATAAAATGTTTTTAGTAATAATCTAATAAAATAAAAATTTATATCACAACAAATCATAAATATATACTCACCCACACACACACACACACACACACAAACACACTCAAACACACACACGCTCGCACTCAGTCTACTCATTTTCCAGTGGGGGCCTGGTGACCTGTAGAACAGGACTTGTCCTAATACAGGCACCAGTCTCACACAAAGACCGGTCTCCGGTTAATTTCATTTCCGGTATTTATCAAACTGCATGCGAATATTGTTATATCTTTGTGTGAGAAAATAAATAAAATTTGAATTTGAATTTGAATTTGAAATAAAACAAAACATAAAAATAAATAGAAATACTTAGGTATTAAAAATTTCTTTCACTTCTCCCAGGAAGACAAAAATTCTAAAAATAAATTTTAAAAAAATTAAAGGACAAACATACAGCTTATTAACAGAGTTGACGTAACTAATAATACTATAGTCAGTAGTCAGACCTAACTAAACATTTACCTGCCTACTGTTTTGGGTAATGTCAATGACCTTAACCAGTGGACAGGTAAAATCTTTATTTAACGTCAGAAGACGTCTGCATTTCTTGTTCCCCTTTCTCTTTTTAAGTAAATCGCATGCAAGCTAACAACACGTCACCTAAGCGTCTGTCGGCTTGTTAATGTCCACTGCTGGACAAAGGCCTCCCCCAAGGATCTCCACGACGACCGGTCCCGCGCTAACCTCATCCAGCTAGGTCCCGCGCTTCACCAGATCGTCGGTCCACCTTGTGGGAGGCCTACACTGCGTCTTCCGATACGTGGTCGCCACTCGAGAACCTTTCTGCCCCAACGGCCGTCAGTTTACAGGCTAGCTAGCTACCTTCTATTGAAAATATGTTATCAATTTGTTTACAGACGGTTGGCAATCTTCTAGCGTTCGTGCTAGGGGACTTTCTTCCCTTCAACACCGTGCTGTGGATACTGCTGGCGATTCCGCTGGCCCACGTCTGCATTCTACTGAGGCTGCCGGAAACTCCATCGTATTTGATCAAATGCGGTAGGAATGAGGTAAGAAATATTTTAGGTCATGGTACTATTGGGGACAAATCGGTACCACTTGTACTGTCAACTATTGGTAGGTATTACTAAACAGATGAATGTGTTATACCATCAATGTGTGTCAGTAATGTATATCACATTCATCAACATCAAACATCAACAGCCTATTAACATGTCCCCACTGCTGAGGCTCAGGTCTACCCTCTCGACGAGGGCGTTCTGGCTATAGTCCACCAGGCTAGCCCATTGCGGGTTGGTGGACTTCACAGGCGCTCAAGATTTTCTTCTACGACGTATGCAGGTTTTCTCACGTTTTCCTTCACCGTTAGAGAGCAATCAGTAAATCTATAGGAACTTATTAAGTTTCGAGAAAAAACTCATTGGTGGCCCAGCCGGGGATCGAAATTCGGACCTTTCGATATGACAGGCCGCATTATCTTATCCCCGACGCCACTGAAGCTCTATAGGCTTACCAAGTTACTCAGCCAAGTTATCTGCGAACTGAAGGGTGGCTCTACCATAGTTCCATGCCCGTCGTTCTGTATATTTTGTTCTGACGGCCGAATGACATTCGCGTAGCTCCTGATTCTGCCACTTCACAGATAACTTGGTACATCTATAATAAATAACACAATTTATCTAAAAAAACTAGTATATACTTACCTGCGATTATGTAAAACTTAATAAAAACGTTGTTTGTGTGTAAATTAGTGTGTAACGTGTAAATGTCGGTTCTTGGTTACAGGAAACGGCCAAGGTCCTGGCGTGGCTCCGGTCCTTGCCTCAGAACGACAATCGCATCAGTGAAGAGGTGGACAAACTGATCATTGAGCAGACCACAAGCGAACTCAAGTTTTCTCCTAAGCTCTTGTGTGAGTATGCTCGCCTGGTACCTATTTCTATAAGTCCACAGGTAAGTATTGGCTACGAAATTAGAAAGTCCACAGGTAATTAGTTACGAAATTGGAATACTTAGTTGTTCCCATTTTTATAACTGGTTACTATAAATTTGTTTAAAACAAAAACATTCAAATAAAAATGCGAAAAACTGTTACCTACGAAAGTAGTCTAAAGGTAGTAGTTTTCTGTTTCCTTCATACTGTCTAGTCGCTTTTTAATGTTGGGATAGGCCTTAATTCCTTCATTTATGTAGTAATAAATCCCGATCGGGTCTCAAAATGTAGTTCAAATCTTACTAGACTTATGTAAAGTCTAGATAGAATTCTTCTTTCTTCAAAAACCAAAATCTGACAGCCACACTAGAGCGACGAGTATGCGTCATCTTGGCAGAGCCACGGCCTCTGATTTGAAATCTGACTATATTATGGAACTAATATAAGTACAACTAGTACATATTAGTTCCATGGACTATGCAGAAGAAATGTACCAATTATGTTCTCTTAGTGTACCTACCTGAAAATTATTATTAGTACCTCAGCCGTTTAAAAGTTATAGGGATCTAATGGTGGCTCTGCCAAGGTGACGTCAGCGCAACAGAGCTAACGTACGCTACATCTCGAAAACTACAAAAGATATCAAAATTCTGTAAATGCAGAAGAAATATACCTACCTACCTCAAATGTTCCTACATACACGACTCTAAACAAGTTCTTAGGTTCATGATTATTTTCAATTTGTCTGGGGAGGTGTCAAAGGCAACAAAGTCAATTGGGATAGATTTTTATAAATAGTCGTTGACGAACTTTTCAATTGACCCACTCAATGAGATCTCTTCGTCTGTTTGTTTTTAAGTACCTACCTTAACTTTTTTTGTACATTTATGAATATTCCTACGGCCTTCCCTCCATATAATATCTTAAAGTATAAAGAATGTCCATCAACTCTGTAAACAGGTTTCCAAAAAGGACCGACTCGTCAGGTTCAGACCTTCCAAAGTAGATTAAAAAAACCATCAGGGTATGTACCTATTGAAATGTCCAATAAATTTTTCTTAAAATGTGATGTAGGTATACAAAATGACCAACTGAACACTTTGGACAAGCAACGTTCTCTTACATTGCTGGCATTGTGTCAGTCCTCAAAAATCATATACCTAAGTACTACCTATCGACAGATTAGTGATAAAGGTACCTTACATTTAACACTAGGTACCCACCTACTTAAAATTAAATAAAATTAATAATAATAAAAACGATATAGGTAGGCATGTTCAATCCCGATATTGAAGTATTATTTAATCGGTCCGATATACCGGTATTCATGACCTACGTAGTAGGTAAGCATCTGGTAATTTGCGAAACATAATCTGGTCATATGCGTATCTGGCAATTTGCGAAACATAATCTGGTCATATGCGTATCTGGCAATTTGCGAAACAAAATCTGGTCATACGCGTATCTGGTCATCAGTCTGCCGTATCTGGTAATTTGCGAAATGCACATCTGGTCAACCGCGTATAAGGTAATTTGCGTTTCAGGTACCTACATACTATGCGTCGGAAGGGTACGCTTACAATGACATATTTACGCGTAATAGTACCTACTTAGGTACGCAAAATGACTATCTTAGCATGTTTCGTGGATCCCGCCCAATCGCTCATTATTTAGTTTGGACGTTAGGTACCTTTATGGGTTTAGTACCTAACCTACCAATATTGTATTTTTGTACAGTTTCAAACAAGACCGCAAGGAAGGCTTTCTGGGTATCTCTGGTGGTGAACCTAACCAGAGAGTTCTGCGGCTGCATTTCCATCCTAGTGTACGCGAGCCACATCTTCGCTGAAGCGGGCAAGGACCCCAACACGAGCATATCCCTGACCCCGAACAAGCAGTCGATCCTGCTGGCGGCAGTACAAATTGTTGGATCCTTCCTGGCGTGCCAGCTGGTCGATCGAGTTGGGCGAAAGGTGAATACTAAATCTAAGACAACTTCTATTACCTATGGAGTTAGAACGAGGAACTAACTTATTGACTTGTTGTGTTTCCATTTCCAAGGAGGAATTCCCCGTGGTTCAACGGTTGTACCAAAGGGAATTTTACTTCCCAGTGGATCAACTAAATAGTTAAACAAAACAGTAATTTCCATTCCCCTTATACAACTATCTATACTTCAGTCTACCTTAGGGGAATTACAAGTAGCAATACGTAGTAAACTGAACCAAAGTGGAAACCCCGCCTGAACAGAATGTCGCAGGTATCGTATTTAAAGGGAAAGACCCGACCGAGGAAAAAAAAACTGAAACACGAAGCGAATTCAATGAAATCTCTTAATTTGGTGCAACCGATTAGCTGGTAGTTGGACCACGACAGACGTCTCTTTCCATGTCTGTTTAAATTTAATTCTTAACATTCCTTCTTTCCAGCCCCTTCTAACAGTGACGAGCGTGGTAGCCGGCTTCAGCATGTGCCTCCTGGGGGTCTGGTTCTACTTGCAGAGCATCGGGGTGTTCATGTCGGGCTGGGTGCCCATAGTGTCGCTCTGCCTGTGCATATTCGCCGACGCGTCGGGCTTGCAACCCCTGCCGATGGTCATCATGACAGAGATGTTCAACTTCCAGGTGAGACAACTTAAGTGAGCTCGGTAGATGGTTTGCTCAAAAACGTACTGCTCATCATCATTATTATTTATTATTATTATTTATTCATTCAACTTACACTATCTTAACAGTCTACAAACCAAATCGATAATGAGGCAATATTTAAATACATAAATACATATATACATCATATCAGCCTTTTAACGTCCACTGCTGGACTTTAGGCCTTCCTCAATGAACGCCACCGCACCCCGTCCTCCGCATATTCGGGAGTTTTCTGGCCACCTTTAGGTCGAGTCGTCGGTTCACCTGGCGGATTGGCGCACTGGTCCGCGATCTCCACTCTAGAACCCGTCTGCCCCAACGGCACTCTGTTCTGCGAGAGATGTGACCTGCCCAGTACTTCTTCAGCTTGATAATCATTTCGGCTATGTCGGTAACCTTAGTTCTCCGTCGGATCTCCTCATTACGGATCATGTCCTTCAAAGAAACTCCGAGCATAGCCCTCTCCACAGCTCGCTGAGCGACCTTGAACTTGTGGATCAGGCCCACCGTCACTGTCCACGTTTCTGTGCCGTTCATGACTGGGAGGACGCACGGTTAGACTTTCGTCTTTAACGATTGTGGAATAGCCGACGTGAAGACTTGACGCAGTTTTCCAAATGCTGCTCAGCCCAACTGGATTCCTCTCCGTTCCTCTATGTTTTATTTTACCCACATCAATATCACAAAAACAACTGTCTCACTTTCTACGTAGGTACCTAGTTTGTTTATAATGATCGTACATTTTAGACTTTCGCGCTTTGTATTCATAATTATATAATTATTTACGGGTCTTACATACGAAATAGTTTTATTTACCTCTGCCCGACTTACAGTGTACATACAGTGTAACCTGGTCGAAACGTCGAGCAAAGGTAAATAAAACTATTTCGTGTGTAAGACCCGTAAATAATTATATAATTATGTTTATAATGATGTTTTAATTTCAGCTCCGAGGAACAGTAGCAACGATTATCATGGCCATAACCCTCGGCTCGGACTTTCCTCTGCTCAAACTCTTCACGCCTCTCAGCTCGTGGCTCGGCTATCACTCCACATTTTGGATCTTCAGCATAATTTGCTTGTCGAACGTATTCTACCTCATCTTCTGCGTTCCTGAGACCAAGATGCGGAGTTTGGAGGATATTTACGCGGATCTGGAGGGAAGGAAGAGGAGGAAGAAGGTAGGTGTGGTAGTGGAGACAAGTCACGTGTAACGTTCCTAATTTCTTGTATTAAATGTCATTTCGCGTGGGTGTCATTTTGCGTAAGGTTACCAAAATGTGTCATTAAATATGTCATTTTGCGTAAGGTAACCAAAATGTGTCATTAAATATGTCATTTTGCGTAAGGTAACCAAAATGTGTCATTAAATATGTCATTTTCCGTAAAGTAACCAAAATGTGTCATTATAGATCTATTTAGGGTTAATTTTGGCTTAAAATGTGTGACACAAAAGCCAGAGATAAAAGCATACTTGGCGACAAGTCGGTAATAAATACATTGTGTCCAATGACAATTTAATTGAAGAATGGCAATTCCAAACGGTGTAAGTAGCAATAGCATCTATTTTTGTTCGTCTTTCGTTTCATTTGTCTAGTACAGTGTTAAAATTTGTTAGACGTGGTAATTTAAAAATAGACTTACACCGTTTGGAATGTCCACTGTTCAATTATTATTAGGTAGGTATGTAGTTTAATAAATTTTGTAAAAAATATTAAGTAAGTGTTAATTAAGTGTAAATAAACGATAATTAGTTAATTACTTTATTTGTTGATGATAAAATAATTGTCAGAAAAGTCTTTACGTAGGTATAGTACTTTACAAATAAAGTGCAAACATGATGATTATGTATGATAAAAATGTATAGAATACAAAAAACTTTATTTTGTATTATTACTGGCGGGACTTAACTTAGTCTAAAAATAAAACAAAGCCATTTTTTGAAGGTTCACTTATATTAATAAATAACCAGCATAGTTTACAAAAGCGTTTTTTTTATATATTTTTTTTATCATTTTATTAGAAAATATTCTTTGAAACTAACTAAAGATTGGTAATAAAACTTCTATTATTGCCAATTGAGTGATTTTTTTTACAAAGATTTTCTTTTTTATGTTAAAAATATGTCTGCCTTGGTGATACTTAACTTAAAGTTATACTAAGACTAGTCGCAAACAACGTAGGTTCACATACAATAAGTTAGAACGACTCACATTCTAAAAACTAACGATTTCGTGGTATACTTTAAAACAACCTAACTTATTAATAAAAAGGAATATAATTATTTTGAAACTGGTACCTAAGTCAGTAGAAGTCAAGAAAACTTAATTTAAAAATATGTATGTTCTTTTTTAAACATTTTTGATACACAGAATATACTCATCAAAATTTTAATATTCAACCATAACTAATTTAACGGTGATCTTGAGATAAAACAAAATATAATTTTTTTTGCTCTCGACTTTAGTTATTGAATTTCTGTATTTTCATAGGTAATATTTGAGTGGGGCTAACAAAGAATGTACCATCATAACACACGTGAAATTGTATGACAGTGTGATACGATTTCCCGTGCGTTATGGTACATTCTTTCCTAGCACCCATGTATTATTACCTGTGTGTGACAGGTAAGTAAAAAATAGTATTTTCTTTATAATATATTTTCTATCTTTTACCTGAGAATTATGCAGTTACATTAATAACTAATCTTTAAAGACGATAATTCTCAAAATGTAAGTCGCAAATCCCTAGAACCGCCGACAATCCTATCTGTGAACTGAGTCTGGTCAATACTGGTTAGTCTTGTTCCGCCAAATTAACATGATTATGTTAAATAGAAATAATAATTCCATAAATAACCAGATTACCACATCACAGATAAAACAGTAGGACTATACTACACTTGGAAGCAAAAAAAATCATTGAAAATAATGATAATACATTAGCTACTGTAGGAAATACACTCTTGCTTTGAAAAAAAAAATTTTCTGTGAAAGTAATGATTACTCACGGGTTGGGTAACACTAGATTAAATTAATAAAATGATTATAAATATTAGGTTCGACTCTGAAAGAACTAAACTAAAATTAATTAGGTACTTAAAATAAAACCTTCTGAATTCTAAAAATTGCATTCTGAAAGTTGGTGCACATACATTCAATTAACTGAACGCTGATTGCCATAAATATTTGTATAGGTACTTTCAGTGATAATGATAGTCTAGAAAGCGCGTGAAATTGATTTTCATAGAAAATTTTAGTTAAATTCATGAAAAATAACAAACCCATTTCTTCGGCTACTGGTGCTACCTAGTGTTACTCAAACCTTAACAAAAAATCATTATACTGTATAGTTTTCAATAAGTACTAAATAATGAAAAAAAATACGATAAAGGGAAAAAAGTCGGTGCAAATACCAAATACTGTTTTGTTTTGCTTCTAAGTGAAATACACATATCTGTAAAAATAATGTAAGTGTTTGTTGTAGAAAATAAATACCAATCATCTGCCTTGTATTTTTTCCTTAATTTCCTGCTAAATTTTCCGCACAATTTTAAGATTTCAAATTGGACAATTGAGATCTGTACCTATAAACACAGAACTTCTAAGATTTACAAAATAGCTTATGAAAATTTATAAATGTTTAAAGCGATTTAAATATTAAAGCCAATCTGGCTGTTCCAAATATCAAAGTTTTCTTCACTGAAGAAAGATCGAGTTACCTATAAATACTTTTATCTAAACAGAATAACAAAGTCATCGCGTCCTCTTGTAAAAGTTGCATCAATAACAATATTATATTTTTCAACCGCGTGGCAAGAAAAATGCAAAATTTATAACTGTTGTACGGTATTTTATTTTAACTATTTTGTAGGTAAGCAACCTTATTTAAAAGCCGGGGTAGCGTATTGAAAAGCCCTATCAGAATGCCATTTTATTAATTGACATTGATTTTATTCTTTTTGACATAACTTAACTTTTGACATTGTAATTTATTTTTGTCTCGATCACTGAGATTCTGAAAAATTAATGGACGGCGGTTTGCATGCCTCTTTTCCACATATTGCGTGGAAAAATTAAGGCAGCATTTCTATCGCCACGCAGTGTCGAATCAATTAACACCATTTTGTAGATTTTACGGTCAGGAATAGTTTTATATTCTAATAAATATACTAATGTTACGTCATTAGAAATATTTCTAAGATTTGATTTAAACAGTTTTAGATCGATTTCATACAATAGGTAATTGATTTAGGAGAGTTCTGATGAGCTGTAAAAAGTTCTTAATATTTTTGAAGTCACATTAGTAACAACGATTGTCTATGTTCAGAATACAAAAAGGCTCCATTAGAAAAAAACTTTTCTAGGTATTTTAGCCTCGGTCACACAGAGGGTTTTCCAATCTCAAATTCCACATCAAAATAAAACGTTAGACTAGGCTTATAAAATTAAATTATCTAGCTAGCAACCAAACTACATTTTCAATAGATTTTATGGCTGTAGAATCAAAATTTTGCCAAGTTTAGCGGAAAGACTGGAAAAACTATTTTTTAATAGACTTTACGGCTATAGGATCGAGCTCTTTTATTGTCAGTGTCACCAACGTTGTAACCAAATAATGTAAAGATCTCATTGAAACTTTCGCTTTTTACTTTTTACAGCCCTTTCAGAACATTGACACAGCCAAAGTATCAATTTGAAAATTCTAAATTTCACTTCGTAGCGAGACGGTCACACTTCATTATCATCTTATATAATGAAATTATTATAAACAACGTTATTATTATTTTATTAGACACAAGTGTATTTATTTTTTTGACATGAACTAAATTTTATTTATTGACATTGATGTTATGCTTTTTGACATAACTTTAATAATTCAAAATTATTTTTGCTGTTGTAGTTTATTTTTGTTTTGACTATTAGTTGCTCTTTTACATAAATAATGACATGTATATAATTATATAAAAGTGAAATAAATTAATCTAATCTAGTGATGATTTCGTTCACTCAATCTAGTAGATACATAGATATCGTTGGTTTAAGCTATGGAATATATTGTTTGATAAAGTAAGTGTGACCATCCCAATAAAGAAGATACTGGTGTCAATTCGGAGAGCACACGACTTAACTAAATTTCGTCTATTGTGCTTTTTTATCTGTAGAAATAAGAAAGAGATGGCATAAATTTTACAACTGTCAACAGACAGAGGGCATTATAATTCGCCATGTTTTAAGTTGCAATAGAAACCCGGTACATTTTCTTGTGTATGACAAGACTAAACTAATTTGACAGTTCTAAAATTTATGCCATCTCTTTCTTATTTCTAAAGATAAAAAAGAGAACAAGAGACTAAATTTAGTTTAGTCGTGTGCACCTCCAAATCGACACGACTATCTTCCGTTATAGCATTTAGATTGATAGCACTGATAGTACTTTATTCTTACGAGTCAGGCATCCGCTATACTTTCCTGCGGTACACTTTCCGGTTCCTCCTCTTGCTTCTCGGGTTTACTTTCCTCCTTCACATCTTCCTTCTCCTCTTTACTCTCGGAGGGTTTGGAGTCAGTGGATATGGAACTTGAAGTTAGGCTGTTGGGCTGTGACGGCTCTTTGCTGGTTGGTTCTTGGGAGCTGCGACTTTCTGACGGTTGTTTCTCTTTTGATGCGTCTGCGGAGGAAGCAAGTTTTTAGTATTGCGTTAACATTGTAGGGCTTTTTGAAATGTTTTCAATGTTTTTATTCGAAAATGATCCTTAAATGACTATAAGAATATTTAACAATGTTAATAAATCATTAAATAATAAAGTGACATATGACTATGAGTAAGTATGTATGTAATTACTATATGTAAATAATAAAATAATCTATGTAAAAATGGCAATGTAGTATTTCTATTTTCTACCACTATCTACCTTTTTAAACCTAAATAAATATAAACTTACTTGAACGATAGGTCGAATAGTACTGAAGCCAAGTGAACAAGCTAACTACAAAAGTTATGTTTCTTTAATAATAGCGTTAACTCTTTCGTATTAGTTTGTTCATCTGGCTGTAGTACAGTCGACCGCACGTCAGTGGAAACACTTTGGCCTTTAGCTGGCCTACTAGGGCGTTTCAATTTATACCGGACCAGTTTATACTGGTTTTGTTTCCACTGACGTGCGTTCGACCGTACTAGAAAACGGATATTTTTTCTATAGAAGGACTATTGTCTACCAAAGCGTGTCATTCTACTAATAGCTATATAATAGCACAGATTTTACGCTAAGCTAAATCTACTGTTTTATGTTCATAGTGTTACTAACACAAAAATAAAACTCAAATAGAAATAGAACTCCTGTTGAAATGATTCTAATTCCTTAATCTTCAAAAAAATGATTCCATTCTTCGGATATGTTAGTCTTCTAAAAGGTTTTGTTGAGGCGGGACTTGATAAAAGCAAGGAAAGTGCGTCTTTTCCACAGCCGATCTTTGGGAAAGGGAAAAGAATGTATAGTCCCCGTAAATCTCTTTGGCGGTTGAGTGAATATAGTCACAGATTGTTTGCACATCGCTGACAGTGTTTACAGTCTATTTGATGCATAGAGATGTACAAAAACTAGAAAAATTTGATTCCATTGATCGGATCAATGGACTATTTCTTGAAATTGAAGAGCGTCTCTAGTGAACCCCGCACAACGCCCATTTGACACCTAAAATGAGTCACTGCGCAGGAGTCAGCCAACTTCACATTACCGCCAAAAAGAATTGCGGGGACTATAATTATGAGCAAACCTGATATAAACACTTACACGCATTTAAATATTTTAAAAACACAAAAATAAAACCGTGAAGCCCTATTGGTGTTGATTCGGATGGTGCGCTCTTTTTTTATCTTTAAAAACAAGAAAGAGATTGCATGAATTTTGGAACTGGCAAATGAATGCAACAAAGAACTTGAACTAGTTTAGTCCTGTCAGATACAAGAAAATGTACAGTGTTTCTATTGCAATTTACAACATGGCGATTAAAGCTGCGCGTCCACCAGGGCGCGCAGATTGTATGCTGGTGGTCGGTGCGTGCGGTGCGGACAGGTGGACGCACCTCCATACAAATTCATACAAAGCAAACGAAAATTGGTAGCGTGCGGTGCGGGATAGCAGACGCGCAGCTTAAAAGTCCGCTGTCTAACAGGACTATAGGTTTATTTTTATTTATTTATTTATTATTCTATTTTCTATTAAGTCCCACTAAACAGTATCTTTTTGTGGTGGATATACCATGTTATCTGTGAAGTGGCAGAATCAAGAACTACGCAGAATGTCATTCAGAACAAAATATATACAATGACGGGCGTGGAACGATGGCAGAGCCACCCTTCAGTTCACAGATGATAACTTGGTAAGTCTTTAAAGTAACTTTATCGTTTTAAAATTCATGCATATCTTTCTTATTATTAAATGTTAATGTTTCTTGTTATTAAATGTTATCTAAAAATATAAAGTAAAAGAATTTAATTAATTAAAGTTAAAAAAGAGCACAAGGGACTAAAATTTTGTTACAGCGTGCACATCCGAATACTAACGTTACACATATGACGTTACACATATAACGTTACACATAATTATTATAACGTTACTGTAGACTCACCTGGCCCGTGCGCCGGCCAGGGTTTCCTCACGAACATGTTCTCGACGATTCGATCTATGTTGTCCTTTTCTGACGAATTCGCTGGCCTGTGACAGAAAAACAGTTTTTTTTTCATATTTCAATAGTTTAGTCGCTAAAGAGCTTCGTCGCTAAAGAACTTCGTCGCTAAAGAGCTTAGTCGCTAAAGCGACTATGTCGCTCTATTGGGATCAGTGCAGATCAACAGAAGAAGTCCACCGGCAAAATGCCTTATAGATTTATTTCTTTTTAAAATTAGTCAAATTTTCGGACATGTGTTTTTTTTTTATTCGTGTTCAGTATTAGCAGTACAATAACGTGCGTGAATATAGCAAGCAGGCAGATTTATACCCTGTATAAATATAGCCAGTTTAGCCATACGCAATAAAATATTTTGACTTTGTCCTAAAACGACTTTGTATCCAGGGCCGCAAAACGGATAATGAAAAGTGTGTCACCTGTCAGGCGCCGCGGGTCTGACGATGGGAATGGCGGCGGTGGGGCGCCTCTGCGTCCGAGGCAGCTGCTCCTGCTCCGCGCAGCTGTAGTACGTCACGCCGCCAGCCTATAGCGAGTTTCACAATACCAGGGATTAATACACGTAAGAGCGTCAGTGGCGTCGGGGATAACACGAGGCCTATCATATCGAAAAATCCGAAGTTCGATCCCAGGCTGGGCCATGTACCAATGGGTTTTTCTCGAAACTTAAGTACATTTACTGACTGCTTTCAAACGGTGAAGGAAAACATCGTAAGGAAACCTGCATACGCCGAAGAAGAAATTCTTAGGCGCGTGTGAGTGGTGGACTATAGCCCGAACGCCTTCGTTGAGAGGGAGGCTTGAACCATAGCAGTGGGGACATGTTAATAGGCTGTTAATGATTGATTGATGATGATTAGCTTAATTGATATCTTACAAAATTGTGGTGCTGGTAGAGTTGGTGAGGGGGCGGGTACTGCGCGGGCGGCTGCGCGTACAGCGGCGC
The DNA here is from genome assembly GCA_949699065.1 of Metalampra italica. Taxonomy (NCBI): domain Eukaryota; kingdom Metazoa; phylum Arthropoda; class Insecta; order Lepidoptera; family Oecophoridae; genus Metalampra; species Metalampra italica. The sequence goes on along the minus strand of OX452991.1, from coordinate 6,295,349 downwards.
GCCGGGGAACACGCCCGCCGTGCCGCTCGGCTGTAACCAACCACAAACAAACCAGGGTTCGACACATATCGTATATTTATTACAAATATCGAATATATCAAAAAATGTGATATACACATACATAAATACATATGATATACAAACTTATACCTACTAATATTATCTTGACGCAATGTATTTGAAATACGTATTTACTTTGCTAAAACTTACTACTTATTGTAAAAAAATCTGTATATTGTAAGATATTTTGAGAAATTGTTCGAAATAGTCGTAACCCGGATGCGGACTACCGTAATATAAGTATATATACTTAGTACGGAGTCCTTGCCAATAATTGTACTGCCCTATTCATATTGGATATAAATAAGAGGGCGTGCCAGGATAAGCTAAGTGATTCTGCCCCCCTTGAGTTTGTAATTTTTATGGATGGTGTGGCTCTACGTTAGTAATCATTGTGCAAAATTTGAGCACCCTGCAGTTATTTTTGTTAATAAACTCATATTGGTTTTATTTTCGTGACGTACGACAATCGGATGTAAGTTTTTTGCTGCGAAACGGGATGGAAGCAGGATGAAAAAGCCATACCTGCATGTATTGAGCGGGCATCATCGCTGGCGGTGCGTAGCCCTGCGCCGGTTGTAGTGGTCCTAAAAATTACAAAAAGTAAGACATTTTGAAAGGACGTCTTAATATTTTTCCCTTTGTTAAATAAAAGTTTGATAAGAAAATCTGAGAAATTAAAAAAGATAGAAAAAGAAAATACAAGGTCAATGCAAAGTGATTCTCTAAGGGTTCCTTTTTTCCTTTCGAGGTATGGAACCGTAAAAAAAGGATAGCGGGGTGCTCAAGTCCGTTTTTTGGACGTAATAATATAATTAAACGTACCCATAGCGTGCGTCTGCGGCGGCGGCATGTTGTGTATCGTGTGGTGGGGATGCGACACCAGCTGCTGCTGGTCCAATATACCCAGCCTCACCTGCAAACAAACATCACATTCAAACATTTTTTAAAAATAGTTTTACGGCCTATTGGAAACAAGTCATTAAAGGCCAAATCGTAGTTTATAATCACGAATACACAAAACCGTAGCACGTCCAGGGCATAACTAGTGCCTTTCGGTGAACCACACTGCAGCTAACACCGTACTAAACTGATAGTAGGTTTATTATAACACGGGACAATTTGTAACAATCCGGTAGGAGTCGTTAAACGCTTTTAATTAACGATCCCGCACAATAATACACTTTAATAGGCTCACTTTTAATTGTTGCATATAAAACTATCACAGAATTCTGATATACACCAAAACCTATAATTTTAAATTTTTTAGAAAAACTAAACAAAAACGTCAAAAAAATCAAAGAGCGTCAGTGGTTTCGGGGGTAAGACGCGGCATATAACATCGAAAGGTCCGAAGCTCGATCCCCGGCTGGGCCATGTACCAATGGGTTTTTTTCTCGAAACCGACTGCTCTCAAACGGTGAAGGAAAACATCGTGAGGAAATATGTGAAGTCCACCAACCTAGCAGTGTTTATTGATATACAGTTTGTTACCTGCTGGGCATGCTGTTGCGGTAACTGTTGCTGCGGTAATTGCTGCGGCGGCAACTGCTGTGGCGGCATTTGTTGTGGCGGTAATTGCTGTGGCGGCAATTGCTGTGGCGGTAATTGCTGTGGCGGTAATTGCTGTGGCGGCAATTGCTGTGGCGGTAACTGCTGGTGCGGCGGCGACGGGCCGTGCGCCGACGCATTAACTGGCGCGCTGCGGTGCATCTAAAACACAATATTGAGAGACTTTTTGATTGACTGACACAAAACTCGCTCGAAAAGTTTTTCCAGTTTCTTTTTTCCCTATCGTTGAAAAGATCCGAAAAAAAGGAATCGTTTCTTACCGAGAAAAAGTCAAAGTTGGTTTTATAAGATAAGGTAAGATAATACTTTATTTGCGTATAACTTCCGTTTCTTCTCTCCGAAGGTCCGAATTCTATCCACAATCAGTTTACCTGCTGCATCATCTGCTGGGGATGTAGCGGCACGGGGCTGCCCTGGTGCTGCGCGGGGCCCGGCGGTGGGCCCGCGCCGGCGCCCGGCCCCGCTGGCGCTCCGCCCGCATACTCTGTGACCACATAATCCTTACATAGTACAAAACAAAGTCGCTTCCAGCGTCTGTACGCTTAGATCTTTTAAACTACGCAACGACTTTTGCTGCGGTTTTCACTATCGTTCCGATAATTTGTTACGGATGGTTTATAAGTACTTATCCCATGCGGGAGAAGCCGCGGGCAACAGCTAGTAATAGATGATATGGTTTTGGGCATATTCACACACGGCTCTTAAGCCATAAAGGACATTCGGCCGAATATTCGTAAGTAAGTAATATTAATTTGCGGAAAACATGGTTGTATCAACTGCCTATTAATGCCCCCACTGCTGGGGCTCAGGCCTACCCTCTCGACGAGGGCGTTCGGGCTATAGTCCACCACGCTAGCCCAGTGCGGGTTGGTGGACTTCACATGCGCCTAAGAATTTCTTCTTCGGCGTATGCAGGTTTCCTCACGATGTCTTCCTTCACCGTTTGAGAGCAGTCAGTAAATGTACTTGTTTCGAGAAAAAACCCATTGGTACATGGCCCAGCTGGGGATCGAACTCCGGACCTTTCGATATGATAGGCCGCGTCTTATCCCCTACGCCACTGACGCTCCGACATACAGATGTCTATGATTATTAAAGTTCTACATGTTTTACCATAATTTATGACATGCAAAAGTACATATTCGAAATACATATTAGGTAAAGCACATATTCGGCCCCATCAATGTTACTCTTACGCAATAAAACATTTTGACATTTAACTTACCGGCATGATACCTATGTTGCTGGTTCTGGTTCTGTTGCGGCTGTTGCTGGTTCTGTTGCGGCTGTTGCTGGTTTTGTTGCTGCTGATGCTGGTTTTGTTGTTGCTGATGCTGAGGCGAGTACGTGTCGAGCGGCCGCTGGCGCAAGCTGCTGTATCGCTTGCTTCCACCTCGTGATTCAGGACCTGATACAAATTTTCTTTATATAAAATGATACATGAACATTATATACATATTATAAATGTCTGCACCCAACACCTACACTCCTTGAAGATTTCAACATCACCCTAAGGTTGCCTGGAAGAAATCGTTGAAAGCGATAAGGCCGTTATTTATAATAATATAATATAATAATAATAAATCTTTATTTCAGATCCAAGATCCATATTACACACTATTACAAAAATTGTACACAGTTTAGTTAATTATCATAATGTAAACCTTTGATATAATTTGGTGCTCAATAAAGTATATTTGATTTGAACATTATAAGTTTTTTTTTTTATTACCTATCGGATGAGTTTTACCTGCTGCCGATTGCTGTTGCTGGTGCTGATTCTGTTGGGAATGCTGTTGCTGCGCAGGCGCTGATTGCTGTTGCGGGGGCGACTTGTTTGGCGGCGCGTGGTTCTGTTGTTGTATCTGTGCATAAATAATAGAATATACATGATTGCACATTACTAAATTACTAAAATAATATATAAAAATGATTGACAATGTAATAATGTTTAATGTATTTCTTATTTAACAGTAATTTTCACTGAAAATGTTATTGTAAATGTTATATTTGTTGCACGCCTTTCACGGTGGAGTATGAAGGACTTAAAATGTACTTAAGTATGTTTAACAGTTGTTGAGTAACCATCCACAAGCTTCGGCTCAATTTGGGACTCAACAGCCGTGTGTGAATTTGTCCAAACATTTATTATTATGTATTAGAACTTTATGTGTATGTACTTATATTGGCAAATAAAAATCATTGTGTATAGCCTACCTGATTCATTGGTGGCGGTGGTTTCTTCTTGCCCTGTTCTGTGGGCACCGGCCGCTGCTGCGCCACCGCCGCGCTCACCTTGCGCTGAGGCGCTTGGCTGCACAATAAACCAACAAGCACACATCTTTATCAACATTTAAGTTAAGATAAGAGGTACCACACCCAGCCAGGTCAACACCTGATCCGGTCCAGCCGGATGCAACCAGCCTCATCCTCGAACCTATGTTGGCGCTTATATTTTTAGGCATAAGAACGGAAGATACGTCCCAGGTTGAGACAAGTTTACCAGGGGATACAAGTTGTTTAGGAAAGACACGCTCCAGGATGAAGAGGAAGCCCACTAGCCGCAACCGGTGGACCACAATCAGCCGACTGTTCAGCCTATGCCAATATAAGAAATGGGATGTAGACGGGTATCGATGCTTATTCAATGAAATTATTATTTGAAGCATCGATATAAGGAAAACAAAAATATATAAGGGATATATAAGGGGAAAAAAAACAAGCGGTAGTACTCCGTGGGTAGATTGGTTACTATCCTCTAGCGCATGGACCTCATAAATTTGGTCACTTAGGTCCTAATTGATTCGCTTCGCCTTGCTCGGGCGCCACCAGTTTGCGTAATACTCTCTCTCTCTCTGTTGGTATCCTTATAGTTATTAAATCGGATCCATTTCTTGATTATGTAAGAACGTCACCCATCTACCGCTTGTTTTCCTTATATCGATGCTGAGAAGGGCCTTGATTTATGTGTAAAAATAAAATAAATCAATGGTCGCGAGTGCGGTTAAAAGTGTTAGTGATTTGGACATCCCCTGGGCTCTTTGGGCTCTCACACATAAGGACTTACCTATTATTGAACAAGGTGGCAGTAATAGTGAGATTCTCCAGCGGGGGCATCTTCTCCCTGGGCTCCCTCGACTCCCTGGGCTCTCTGGGCTCCCTGGGCTCTCTGGGCTCCCTGGACTCCCGTTTGGGCGCGTTCTTCACAATCCTGTTGGCCACGTACGGCCGGGCCGCCGGCTTGTTCTTGACGGACGCGTTCCGGCGGAGCGCCGAGCCGCTCTCGACCGAGTCGTTGGAAGACGGCTGCGACTTGGAGCGGGGACGTGGGGCGCGTCTTCTGCTGCTAAATCAATCAAATCAAATAGTCATATAAATTCTCCCACAAACTTACAGTAATAGGGTACAAACAAAGGTACATGTACAATTTTAGGTTACGTAAGAGATGGCAGGAGACTGGTGCCCGAACTAAATCGCGAGCGATTTGTAACAATTGGGTACACTTTAGACAAAAAGTTTCGACAGTTACACAGCAACATTTTCATACAAACGTGGAAACTATGGAATCGTGGTTTTCAGCCAGGGATTGATCGGGGTCCAATCTGATGATGGGCATCAGAGTTTTTGTGTCACTCCCATGACTGATTCGACATTGGCAGAATCCTAGAAAGAGAGGCCATTTCTTTCGAAAAAAAGTTGAAGTTGAACTAGCTAGCTGTCATCCTAGAATTTCTTGACGGCTGAATGAATTTAGTCACAAATAGTTTGCACATCGGTGACAGTTTTTATAGTCTATGTGTGCGTAAGCGAGATAGTGTCCTACATAGAAATGTCCAAAACTTGAGAAAATGATTCCATTGATCGAATCAATGAACTATTTCTTGAAATCAAATGAGCTCTGAGAACCCCCGCACAGCTCCCCTTTCCCATCATGCTAGCTATCAATCAGTACAGTGAAGCAACGGCCAGCACGTAGTTTGCATGTCATGCACGTCAATCACTACAACTAGACGGTCATGCATGAGTGACAGCATGTAATGCATGTCATGCCGCATGATCGTTTAGCCAATTAAAGCTTACATGTTCCTGTTAGCCGCGTCGAGCTCCGGGAAGTCTTCCGCGGTGGGCGGCTTGCGCGGCGGCGCGGGCGCAGCCGCCTGCCGCCGGTAGGCCTCCTCGTCCTCCCAAGTGCGCGTGTACTTGTTCGGGCCTCGGCTGGCAGGTAAGTACACTATTTTATTACATGTAAGTACACTGGCTGTGGTCAAGAATGACTAAAGACAAAAATAAATAGAAGAGTCTGGAGGAGGCCTTAGTCAGTGGACAATCTGGTGGAGAAACGACGGCGAACAATACAACTTAAATATATAATATTAATAATATTAATTATTAAATAAATAGGTTGCCGACAAATAATAATAAAAAAAAAACAGCATAATCAAATTTATAATTTTAATGTTAATTTAAGGAAGAAATGCAATTTTGAACATATCTTAATCCAATTAATATGTGCATGTTGAACCAGAATAAAGCGTAACATACACTGAGCGGCGCGTTGCGAAAGCGTTGCGGTTTTTTTCTGTAATGTTCGAAATAGTATGAAGCCCTTTACATCAAAGCGGCGGCGGCGCGGCGCGTTCTTCATACAAACCTTCGCCGCCGCAACGCTTTCGCAACGCCGCCGCCCAGCTAACGCTTCAAGGCTATTTTTATTTTGTTTTTAAGTACACTGGGTACATTTATACAACGTCAACTTTTCATTAACCACCGCTTCTAAAGTGTAAGCGTACATTGTTTATTAGCACATTTTGGCACCACTAGGCACCACAGCGTTCACTGTCTCTCCCTATGTCCAAATTGAATTGCTCTAACCGGAACAGTCGTTTTGAAAATATGCAACGAAATTATTTATGTCCGATTGGAATTTTGTCCAGAGTGATTTTGGTCCAAATTGCTTTCTATCCGGAAATATTTGCACAATTCCAAATTCATTTATCCAGATTGTACACAATTAAATTAGAGCGTATTTCCTATTGGACATAAATAAATATTTGATAGACATATAGATTGTTAGTAAAATGATTGAAATAAATCGAAAATTGGTCACTTTTCTATGATAGAATTCTGATTTGAATTCAGCATTTCAAATGCGAAAAATAAAAGTAAAGCCTAAAAAAAAAAAAGAATCTATAAAGTTAAGTACTAATAATTAACACTCATGCATGCTTTAGTTTGAAAAACACTAACCGAAAATGTCGGTACCTCCCAATGTATTTGGATGCGAGTAAAAAATACAACACCACTATAATTTATTTGACAAACAACATGAACATGATAGAACCGGTTACTAAAAATACACATATTACCATATGGCAAAAACTCTAGTTTGCAGCAGGAACAATTAACTTATATTTTATTCGGATTCTGGGTGTTTCTATTTATTTAAAAGTATTTAAGTATGTTTATCAGTTGTTGAGTACAATTTTTACAAGTTTCGGCTTAGTTTGGCACTAAACAGCCGTGTGTAGTCCAAAATTATTATTATTATATTATTTCGAACAAAACATGATTCAGCAGACCCTCACAAACTGCTCTCAAACTGTGAAGGAAAATATCGCGAGGAAACCTGCATACGCCGAAGATGAATTATTCTTCACGTGTGAAGTCCACCAACACTCACTGGGCAGGCGTGGTGGCTGGCTACAGCAAGAACGCTCTCTTTGAGATGGTAGGCCGGTGGCCCGATAGTGGGGACATGTTAATAGGCTGTTGATAGAAATTATTTAGGGCAATAGCTGGATATGCTCTTGTGACCTTTATTTTGACTGGCCTGTTGGCTTAGTTGGTAGTGACCCTGCCTTCTACGCCAAAAGTCGTAGGTTAGATTCCCACATGGGACTAACATTGCGCGATGAGCATATCGGTTTGTTTTCGGATTCTAGGTGTTTGTAAGTATTTAAGTATTTATTTAAAAGCATATACGTACGTTTATCAGTTCTTGAGTACCCATAGGACAAGCTTTGGCTTAATTTAGGACTAAACAGCCGTGTGTGAAATTGTCCAAAACATTATCATATTTTAAAAAGTTTCGAGTATCATAGAAGGATGGAGACTCACCCGTATCGCCTGTTGCGGCGCGCGTGCGGCGGCGCGTCCTCGTTCCTTATGTCGTACCCGTAGATCGCTACGAGCTCGTCGCGGGATTTCGGTACCTACAAATACGTACGTATTCATTAAACTACTCGAATGAAAATAAGGGCCAAGGGGTCTTTTTCATACATTCGAGGTCACTTTGAGCCCTCAGATCCGCATCAGGGTTTGCGTGAGATCTGATGGTGACTGTCTGGAATACGGATGGAGGTCCAGAGTGCCATCTACCTGATCTGAACTATTTTGTAAGATGTTTCTTATTATTCGTAAAATGCTTTGAATAAAGTTACTTTTACTTCTCGAGTAAAACAGGCTCGGTGGGGCCATGTACCAATGAGGTTTTCTCGAAACTTAAGTAGGTAGGTACATTAACTGACTGCTATCAAACGGGAAGGAGACGTAACCTGCATATGCCGAAGAAGGTATTCTTATGTCAAGTCCACCAACCCGCACTGAGCTAGCGTGTTGGACAATTAGCCCTGACGCCTCGTTGAGAGGGTAGGCCTGAGCCCCAACAGTGGGGACATCTTATCTTCTTAGGGGCCAGGAATACCTGGCGACACTCCGACTATGGGATCTTTTGTGCCAAACCCCTGTCCGCCAAATGGTGCAATCGTTTTTTTTTGGTGGACTTCATACGCCTTAGAATAGTAAATACCAGTCTTCGGCGTATGCAGGTTTCCTCACGATGTTTTCTTTCACCGAAAATCCTGTGGTATTATAATAAACCGTACTTAAGTTTTCGAAAAACTCATTGGTACGGGCCAGGATAACAGCGGGAACATATTAATGGCTGTTGATTTTGGTTTTTCTTTTGATGCTACTATTGCATCAGGGCCACCAGTTCATACTGACCTGTTCGTTCTCGTTGTATTTGTCGTGCGACCACTTGCTGTTGGCCTCGGACTTGCGCGGCGGCCGGCGGCGCTCGCCCGGCGTCTCGGGGCCATCTTTCTTCTCGGACGCAGCCTCCGGCGCAGCGCTGCTCGTCTCGTCACCGCTGTTTGGAACATTATTATTTTATGAAATAATTACTTTATTTCGACCAACAAAAGGGCCATATTACAAATACCTTACAGACTAACATACTTAACTATAACAATATAAAATATATATAATTCTTACAACTAACTTAAAACTGTATTGCATTACCAGAAGGTTTTTCGAAATTAACCGCAAAAAGTTTGAGGGATTTATGCATGAATTGAAAATTAAATGAATTAATGAAATGATTTTAGTAAGCAACTTAAAAACGTATGGCAATGGACCGATAACTGCATGCTGGTATAGGGGTAGACGAGTTCTCGAGTGGAGACCGCGACTGGGCAAGCATAGTGTGGGACACCCCCCGGCTAGTTGGAGCGACAATCTGCGTAAAAACGGCTGGCAGTGACTGGATACGGAGAACCCAAGATCGGGTTCAGTGGCGCGCCTTGGGGGAAGCCTATGTCTTTTAACTTTAACTTTAAAAAAAACTTAATGTCCAAAACTACAAAAAAGAAACAACATGAAGAATTAATTTTGTAGAGCAGTGCTGTTGAACATTCTCTTTAGTGACACCAGGTGAAGTTAGATTCATAAGCATCATTATATCAAACAAGTCAACTATAACAATGAAAACTAGATAATAGTCCAACTTTCTAAAGTATAATGTGTTACGTTAATGCAAGCTTGCCGCATGAGCGAGCAGATTGGTCATTGACAGACTGCAGTATTTTGCTGCAAAATAAACAACTGTAAACAAATTCACAAAAGTTGCATTTGTTTCTAGAACAGAATAGTAAATACCATTCCCCGTCTTTTTGTGAATCAGGTGACCAAATGATAAATTCACAAAAATAAGAAATGCACAAAGAATACATTTTTCTCAGGATTTTACTGAAACTAAAGCCACACAAAAGCCAGTGTAAAGGTTTTAATAACGTCATAGATGCCCAAAAACAATATAAATGATTTCATTTATTTATTTTATACACCATCACTGTGGCTGTATATTGGGGCTACATCCAATTATTTTGGGAAAAGCATGGTGCAGCAGTGTACTTTTCATAGGTTATTCTTTATACATCGGTTATTTCATATATATCGATGATATTATTATTTATTATAATCACCAAGGCTGTAGCCATTAGGGCTTCATCCAATTATTTTGGGAAAAGCATGGTACAGCAGTGTAATTTCATCATTAATATTTACATTTAGCCAATAGTACACGTAATTCGAGACAGTATGCACTAATTTATAATGGCCCCTATTCAAACAGTGATATCATACAGTCACTCACAAATTGTGCAACTCGGTTGATGCAATCACAACCCTATTAACATCTACTACTATAGTAAGTGATAGCCTTTTCTCGCGTGCAGAAAGTAAATTCTGGGCATCACATACAAGATTGGCATATGCAGGGTTGTCATTTATAAACCCATAAAGCGCCTTTTTTTCTTTCAGGCTTGTAATCACTTAGTTTAAATCCCCAAACTTTGTAGGTAAACATAGCATTGCACGCCATAGTTTATGTCAGGGGAAGTCCCTTGAAAATTTTTGGCTGATTTGGTTGCATGCAGTAAAAAAGTATTGATTTAAATCATGTGATAAAAGCAAACGCCTGATTTTAATCGCAATTTAAATCATGTGGATGATCCACAAGTGTGGAAGAAAAAAGATGCTGTACTATCTATAAATGGCAACATATAAAAATGCGAGTCAAGAAAAAGCCAAGTGAACCCCAAAAGATCCGCACATGATCTAAAGACCGATCGCAGATTTATAAATAATATATATATATATATATATAAAAATGCTAGTCTAAAAAAAAATACTGACTTAGAAAAACTGATTTGTTGATTTTTGTTGATTTTATAATTTCTTTTGTTAAATATGACAAATAATGTAATACTTTCTGCTTTTTTTTAAATCATAATTTATATCAACCCTGCCATATGGAGAACCCGTGTAAAGAGGCTGTATGCAGAGGCATAAGGAGCTAAGAGGTAGTTGTGTTCATTAGGGAAGGCCTATGCGCAGCAGTGGACATTGGAAGTCCGATGACCTCAAAGAGTATTTATCATGGCAATGTTAGCCTATGAGGTATGATTATAAATTCATTCATGTTTTCTCACTTATCTGCGGTTCGGTCGTCATGTTCATAAAATGTGCCTCTCTTCGGGATATACTGAGGATTGCTTCGGTCCTCATCGTCATCTACTCGACGCTCTGACTCCTGAAATGAATACCATTTTGATTTTTCAATCAAGGCTTCCAATTATTTTACAGTGTAGTAGTCAACTACTTCAGATCTTGTTGGAATTATGCTAATATTATTATATATAGGACGCTGGATGTGCCTGTCACTGCAATGGCTCTTCTACTATTCAAACCGGAACATAACAGTGTTGTTGTTTTGCAGAAAAGACAGGTGGTAACCATCCAGACAGATCCTGAAGTAGTTTACTACTTCACACGAATCAAGGCAGCAAGGAGTAAGTACTAACTTTGATGCGAGATTGATAGCAGTGAAAGCAAAAATACACAAAAAATTATACCTACCTGATTCTCCGGGTCACCTTCAGATCTGTCAGAGTCGCTTCCTTGCGACTCATAATCAGATTCCGGCGCACCACCATCCTGCAAACAGTCAGCTACCTTCAGCAGTTGCATTTCGCACAAAAGTACCTTCTCAAACTGACGTGGCGCCGTAAAACCTAAGTCTAAACACACTGGCGGGCTTCCAGTGAGTGGTGTCCAAGAGTGACCTCAATATCACGAAAAGAAATGGCCATTCCAACACGCAAGTGCGCGGGAGAAAGTACGTGCCAAAGTTACCGCCAAAAAGAAAGTTCAATAACCAATGCAGTTGTCGTTTGAACACTGAACTCACGGTCGCAGAGATGTCTTGCTCGATTTCCTGGTGAGAGGCGTCAGAATAGTCGCCAGAATCGTGTTCTTGCCTCCTAGCGATGGACGTCATATCGGCGTCGTCGCGGGTCACTTGTATGACTTCCAGATTGGCGGTTTTATTATTTCGTTTGGTAAAATAATTATTTGCTGTTAGTCCAACTCGATTATCTGCGGTTATTGAGACAATTGTGAATTAAATCCCCTCCTTTGCTCCATCCACGAATTGACGGAAAGAAGGAATGTCAAAACAAGGAATTGCGGCCATCGAAAATGTAATTATGGCGTTCCGTTCCACTCAAACACAATAATTTAACTTTAAGATACGAGTTTTTAGAAAAAGAAATCTTGTTATTACCGAACTAAAATACAACAAAAAAAGTTTCTTTAAATACAATACAACCACGGAAAAAAGATCAAGTCTTTTCCGTGTCTACAATACAGATTTTTCTTGGGATTGTTTTGATCTTCACATTATTTTATAAAATGGATCAAATCTGGGTGGTCATGCTTTAGAATAGAAAAGATATTTATTTGTAGAAACGGATCTTTTCTAATGCAATACGAATTCTGTTTCATGGATTTCGATAGCTTACGGCAAGACATTTAAACAATGAGCTGTATGATCTTTGATCATCATCAACAGCCTATTAATCTCCCCACTGCTGGGGCTCAGGCCTACCCTCTCAACGAGGGTGTTCGGGCTATAGTCCACCACGCTAGCCCAGTGCGGGTTGGTAGACTTCACATGCACCTAAGAATTTCTTCTTCGGCGTATGCAGGTTTCCTCACGATGTTTTCCTTTACCGTTTGAGAGCAGTCAGTAAATGTACTTAAGTTTCGAGAAAAACCCATTGGTACATGACCCAACCGGGGATCGAACTCCGGACCTTTCGATATGATAGGCCGCGTCTTATCCCCAGGGCCACTGATGATCTTTGATACCTTTGTCCTATTGTATGCAATAAAAATCCGTGTGACCATATTTGAAATAAGAATATAAGTTCTAAAATAGCAACACCGAAGCTCAGCGCGCTTTTTAAAAATTTTAATTTTTGAAAAATTTATATTTCGATCTATTTTGCCACAGGATCTCTGTGGGTGCTCGCGCAGGGCCAAACATGTGGCACTTATTAGTAGATGTGTAGGTACCAAAGGCTCAAAAACGTTTTAAAACCAGGTAGGTAGGTATAGTATTTATGTACAACATAATATTTTATATAAAAAATATATGAAAAATCCAAGAATAAAAATTTATGGGCTCAGGTAAAATAACACAAGTTAAATAAAAACTCCATTTATTTAAATTGTCACCCAAACTCAGCTGCTGACTAAAGTAACATAATTTCCAATGGCGTTACTAGCGTACCTATGAAGTAAACATTGTGGTGCTAGAAAAAAAAACTGGTTTTAAACGGTGAACTACAAAAGCAAATGTAGACATTTGTATGAAGTTCATAGATTGGATTTGTCTAAAGTTAGTTTTTCTTAGTTCTTTTCAAGTACCACTTTGGTTTTGATATTTTCATCATGAGTCAGGTCATCATAATGTTTTTCTTTTTTTTCTTTATTTTATTTAGGGACTTTTGTTTTCTCCACGTGTCAGTCCCATCGTACCCCGACCAAGATTTACTGACGAGGCGACTCAAAAATGTCATACAAAGATCGTGCCGCCACAGATGCAGGCTTGGTCAAAATTGACTGAGCCAAACCCACATCTAGTGGATTCAGCTTGAGTCGCCTCATCATTAACTCCCGCTTATTCCTGAACCTGTCACACTCCATCAGCAGGTGTTACACATCTTCAACAACTCCACAGACTTCACAGGTCGGAGTGTCACTCTTTTTCATGAGATATCCAAACCTGTTTGATGGGTAGTGGCCGGAACGCAATCTACAAGCTTCTTAGTTCTTTTCAAGTACCACTTTGGTTTTGATATTTTCATGATGAGTCAGGTCATCATAATGTTATTTTTCCGTTAATGTTCCCTCATCGCTGTCCGCTGCACCCTCGTACAACCCAGCCAGTATATCCCTCTGCAGCTCTTCGACTAACTCTTTATCCTTCTCCTTGGGACGATGCTGCCTGTACAAATTCTTTATATCCTTCGCCCCCATGTAATCCTTCCCTTTTAACAACTCGCGTAACTTGTGCCTTATATTTCTTTTGAGAACAAAAAGGAAGTTTTCCTCATCAATTTTCTCGTCTTTATGCAAGAGCGATTTCATTTCCTTTAACAAATTTTTTATCGTCAACACGAATTTGGGATTTGTTGATATGATCTTGGGGGCTCGGGAACTAGGACTTGCCTGTCTTGATTCTTTTAACGCTTTCCACTTCAACATCTGAAGTTTCTTCTGAGATTTTTTTTTGTTTCGAGCAGGAATTTGTTTGTTTTGAGCAGGAATTTGTTTGTTTTGCGCAGGAATTTGTTTGTTTTGCGCAGGAATTTGTTTGTTTTGAACAGGAATTGGTTGGTTTTCAACAGTAACTGTTGTGTTGTTGTTAAGTTTATTGACTGGTTTAATATTATCGTTATGCCCGAAATTGATTGTAGGAAGGAATGGTTCTCTCCACCGCTGTGTGTCGTTTCGGAACTTGTCCAAGTCTTCAGTGTTAGATTTTGGTGTTTCGCTTCTTGTTTCTTCTGGTTTCAGCTGTGAATTGAAATATAATACGTATATAAAAGACTGAATTGGATCGTTTCGAATTTTTTTTTCATTTGGACTCGAGCGCCAGAGGTCGTGGGTTCGATTATTACTAAAATTAGAAAGGTACATAAGTACGGTTTGTTATACTTATAATACCACTGGCTTTTCAGTGAAGGAAAACATCGTAAGGAAACCTGCAGACGCCAAAGATAAGGATTTCTATTCCAAGGCTTATGTAAAGTCCACCGAAAATACCGATCGGGGCACCGTAGTAGCCCTCTTATAGCCTATAGTTTTAGAATCATACATTACCCGTTTATATGTCTGGGGCGATTTCTTTTTGGCTGTGATCAGTTCCCGCTGTGGTTCGGCAAACATTTTCCGTTTCCTGAGCTCCCCTCGTCCTAGTAACTGCATAAAACAGACACACACTTAAAATATTTATTCACAGGTATCCCCTACACACTTTTCTATAATAATTATTATAATCTAGATTAAAATCTATTTTTAAGTTACTAAGTTCTGTTTACTGAGTTCAGTTACAATTTGAGTCAGTTACAGTTCAGTTACTCTTCTGTCACAATCTTACATAATTTGCCCACTGGAAATGCCCAACTACCAAACATTTTCATGTAATCACTGGTTATCGAAAAAAAAAATTATATATTATATTTTTTTATAATGAAACAAATCAATTCAGTATCTAGTGCATACGAACAACCAACCGTAATATAGTAAACTAGCCGATGCCCGGCGACTTCGTCGGCGTTATAAAGTATCCTTTTTAGTATTTTCCTATAGTTAAGAAACTAATAGTTAATTTTAAAAAACCTATATTAAAAAAAATATAAGCTTGTAAAAGTGGGGGAAGCTGTCCTCGGTATAGCCGCAGATGTTTTATGTAATACTTCTCAAAAATGGAGATATTCATCGTTTTTTAAAACTGGTTACGAAAATAGTTACGAAAATGAATTAAAGAAGCAAAACTTACCATGTCAACTCTGCACTCCACTTCAGAGCACCAACTATTATTAACGTCTAACTTTCTGGCGAGAGAGAGCACCCTGGTCTCCTTCTCGTTGTCGTTGCACTTGGTCTGGTCGATCTCGGCCTGGTCGTTATTGGCCTTATCGGTCTTAATAAGGTCGCTCTCGGCCTGATCGGTGTTAATCTGGTCGCTATTGGCCTGATCGGTGTCAATCTGGTCGCTTTCGGCTTTAGCGCTCTTAATCTGGTCGCTCTTGGCATGATCGGTGTTAATCTGGTCGCGCTTGGCCTGATTTGTCTTAATCTGATCGCTATTGGCCTGATCGGTCTTAATCTGGTCGCTCTCGGCCTGATCGCTCTTGGCCTGATCGGTCTTAATCTGGTCGCCCTCGGCCTGGTCACGATCCGTTGCAAACCTCTCCGCCACAGCGCGTATCTCCGACATCACCTGACAATACAAGAATTATTTGATGCTACAAGTTCTCAAATTATACTTACATACCTACTTAACTACATACATTATATCACTTTTGCCAACATTTTAGCTTCCTTTAACATAGTTAAACAAAGAACGGAGCGCCAAGTATCGCTATCCTAGCACACCTCTTTCGCTCGGTCAGTCTCATCATTCTTTTCACACACGCTCGCCACGAGACGCGAGTGCTCTGCACGTGTCCGTCTGTGAGCATCCTCATATGTCAGTCCAGCTCATCACCTGTTCCTATTACCTGTTACCCTATATGTTATTACTTATACCCTATTAACTTACCTGATTTATTAATGCACTAATAAATGGCAAATGTGCAATATCACACCTTGTCGAAGGTCTTCTGTTTCATCTCGAGCGCTACAACTCGCCGGCGTTGCTCTTCCAACTGTATGTTGGCGTCGTCCAACTCCGCTTGGATTTTCTTCTTGCCTGAGGATTTTTAATTATAATAATTTAATATTGTGCCTGCTAAGTACTGACATTGATTAATGTAATTCATCAAATCAACAGCCTATTAATATGTCCCCACTGCTGGGGCTCACAGGCCTACCCTCTCAACAAGGGTGTTCTCTCTCTTGTCCAGCTTGTCGTTGGGAATCTTTTCACTCAAATGTTCCATTGTAACGCGTGAACGGAACTAAATCACAGACCTACTGGTAACGAACAGCCTTGCCAATTATTTCTAAATATTCTGAACTTTCACCCCTAACATTCACTCTTGTCCAGCTTGTCATTGGGAATCTTTTCACTCAAATGTTCCATTGTAACGCGTGAACGGAACTAAATCACAGACCTACTGGTAACGAACAGCCTTGCCAATTATTTCTAAATATTCTGAACTCATAGCCCCTAACACTCAATCTTGTCCAGCTTGTCGTTGGGAATCTTTTCACTCAAATGTTCCGTTGTAACGCGTCAACGGAACTTTAACACAGAACTACTGGTAACGAACAGCCTTGCCAATTATTTCTAAATATTCTGAACTTGCAGCCCCCAACACTCACTCTTGTCCAGCTTGTAGTTGTCGTGCTGTAGCTCGTCGATCTGCCGGTACAGCGCTTCCATGTGGTTGCTGAACCGCTTGCGCTGCGCCTTGAGCGCGGCGGCCGCGGCGGTAGCCTCCTGCGCTGACGCCTTCTCTTCGGCCATCTGCTGCGTCAGGGCTAACACCTGCGGACAGATGCGCAACTTACAGCTTCTATTGACATGGAGCGGTTTGCAGTATGCAGTAAAATATTTTGACTTTAAGGGTATGAAATATACAGCATTGGATATTTATTTATATCAAAAGGGTCAATGTGGAATCACTACTTTAGCCGTGATCACCAATGCTCTCCTGACTGAGTGCCAGTAACTGACCTGCTTCTCGAGGTTCCTCTTGGCCTCGTCCTTAATGAGCTGGTCCACATTGTGCAGATTCGTCTGCATCGCCAGCCTCGGCTTTGTATCTTCTTTTACAAGGGTCTGAAAACATAATTTTGAGTATAAACCACAATTTCCTTTTTTTTCTTCAACAGATGATGAGTCAGATTCCAATGCACATACAGCTCTAGAGCCCTACCGCTCGAAACAAGGGAATTGCTGTCAAATTCCCAGCATAATGGTGCATCTGTTACCAAAGTTACTTTTTATTGGCAAATTTGATATAAAGCAGTAACAAAGTTTATGAGGTAAAGTTTGCATGAATTGGTATGGTAGTGTAACTGACAGTGCCGCCGTCGGCCAGAGGCCCTACTCCATTACATCAAGGAGTTGGGGTGGCTGGACTGACGGCCCGGGGGAATTTCACAAAACCAATTATGTATTCTGTGACAAAACTCCCGTTTCGTGGAGTCGGTGCAGGGACCGTCACCCCCGTTTAAGAATAAATAAGGTAAGTAACAATAAGTTTAAGAATAAGAATAAATAAAGTAAGTAGGCAGTAACTACTGGACGTATTTCAAAAAATATTTAGCTGGATAGGTGATATTTACTCTGAGACGGAGACTAAACGTTAATAATATTAAATAAAAATAATTTTCCCATGGGAAAATTGAATAGTTGCGGGAAAACCGCGGAGCAGATGCAAGTGTGTAAATAAAATGAAGCCAGGGCAGCGTCGGATTCCAAAAGTGAAATTTTTATTCATTGCGCCACCTTTCGTCAACACTGACCAAAATTTCCTACCTTGAATATTGAAGGTTTCCCTCAGGATAGAGTATATTCAGTTTCCATTGTTTAATCACCTGCGACTCCGGATGCTTCGCGTCCGTGGCAATGGCCTTCAGCTCAACTAGCGAGCTCCAGCTATTGCAGTGGCAGCTCAGCCTCCTCAGTTGCACTGCATTGCATCTTTTTTTATTTAAAGTTTTACGGCCAGTTGGAAACAAGCAATCAAACCACAGACTACAGAGGGATACTAACTGACTGACAGTGACAGCACAGCTGTATGTATAAACACGCGAGGTCTCAGCTGTTTCTGATTATTTTACGTTTTTAATTGAATTTCCACTTCAATGAAAAAGTAAAACATACTCGAATACGTGTGATCCAACCCGAAGAATATAAACTTTGTCATGGAGAGGTAAGTTTACAATTAATTATCTACTTTTAATACTGAAACATATTGCTTACAACTCGGGCTTAGTTCCAGTTCAGCGAATCCTGAGGATGTGAAGACTGTTCAGCTGCTAGCCAAGGGTCTGTTAGAGACATACGAACCTCCACTGGCCACGATAAATACTCATTTGAAAGAATTAACGTAAGTTTATCTTCACCCTTTTATTTTTACAAACCAGACAAAAATTATTTAGAAGTGATGGCGGCCAGTTGTGGTATAGTCCCCGCGGAGTTAATGGCGGCTGTGTGAAGTTGGATGATTTCTGCGCACTGACTAATGTTAGGTGTCAAAGGGGGAGCTGTGCTTCACTGGGGCTCACTTGAGACGCACATTCGATTTGAAGAAATGGTTCATTGATTCGATCAACCGAATCAAACTTTCAAGTTTTTGGACATCTCTATGTAGCACATTATCTCGCTTAAGCACACATAGACTATAAACACTGTCAGCGATGTGCAAACAATTTGTGACTATATTCATTTAGCCCTCAAGAAATTCTGTGGGGACTATAGTAGGTTTAATTGTACAATACCATATTTTAAAAACCAATTGGTAGGTAGTAGTAGGTAGGTACCTACTTATGTATAAAAAACAATTTAGTGTCAGCCAAGTCATCATCATCATATCAGCCTGTAGACGTCCACTGCTGGACAAAGGCCTCCCCCAAGGTGGTGACAGTTTAGATAATTTTTCGATTGCTAAATAATTTGCAATTACGACAGCCTTGCATTAGTAGTATAGTCACAGATTAGATAATAGTTCCTGGTATAGTGCCAGTGAAAATAGACCTTATGGTTTTATGATGTGCAAACGAATATGAACCTTAGCTTGGTGCGTACCTAGTTACTTTATTGCTCAAATATTTTTAAAAACCTATTACCTATTTCAATTTTCAAAAAGTACCTTACTACATTTCATCTAGGGTTCATTCCCGGGAATTCTCGGCTCGAGAAAAGTCGAGAACTCGAGAAATCATGTACCTATATAGAAATTAAATCGCCGTTTGTTGTGTTGCGTGGCGGCGCGGGCCAAAGCAGCGCTTGACCTTTAGTTTAATAGAAGCTACTTTTGTTTATAAGTTCTAAATAACCAGCCAAAAATGGTGCTGTTTGGTCCACTCTGACGCCAACAACGCCAGGGCAGCGTCGGATTACAAACAAGTGAAATTTTTCTAAGTTTTTTTCATTGCGCCCCCTTTTGTCCACACTGAACTAATTATGTGTCTGAATAATATTATTTCTGTATATTAAAAAAAAAGTTAATTAGCTTATTCATAAGATTAATGTTTTTGAATCAATAAAAGTTTTATACTTAATTAATTTGATACTTTTATTTGAGAGGAAAACCACTGAATTTGTTGACGTTATTAGAACCAAATAATATGAGAAAACGTACGTAAATGTAAATTTCTCGGCAACCCGAGAAGCCCCGAGAATTGAAAAGCTCGAGAAATCATGAACCCTAATTTCATCCTACCTTAGATTTAGATTTAGATTTCTTTATTTCGCTATTACATCATAAAACAGTATACAATATTATATACAACATTATTATAGAGTCTATGTGTAAAAGGGATCGTCACTATTTTTTATTAATCTAATTAAATAAAATTATATAATGTCAAAATAAGATATAAAATAATATAATCAGGCGACTTATCTAGGCGAGACCTTTATGGCACCTAGGTCGCGCTTTGCTCTCAGGCCGCCACCAGTGTGGTGGTAGCTTCACATAAGACTTAAGTTACTATCTATTCTATGGAAATGATAGACTAAGACCATTTTTCAGAGAGAAACAAGAAGCCGTGCAAAATATGTTGAGCTCAGAAAGGAGGAAACTGGAAGACTTGCAGAATGACGCTATGCTTGATGCTTTAGTATGTATTATGTATAAACATATTTTTATGAATGGATATAATGTTAATAATGTTTGGACAAATTCACACACGGCTGTTTAGTCCCAAACTAAGCCGAAGCTTGTAAATGGGTATTCAACAACTGATAAACATACATTTATAAACACTTTAAATAAATACTTAAATACATACAAACACCCAGAAACCGAAAACCAACAGATATGCTCATCACAAAAATGTTGGTCCCAGGTGAAAATCTGATCCACGACCTTTGGCGCAGTAGGCAATATGAGAAAGAAATTGAATATTCCTTTTGCAAGCATCAGTGCCCTCTTTCATCATCAGGCTGCACTGGTCCATAGCTGGACATTAGGAGAAGGCGCGCCACTGAACCCGATCCTCGGTTCTCCACATCCAGTCACTGCCAGCCGCCTCACGCAGATCGTCGCTCCAATTACCCGGGGGCGTCTCACACTACGCTTGTCCACGCGTGGTCTCCATTCGAGAACTTGTCGACTCCATCAACAGATGTGACCAGCCCACTGCCGCTTCAAGATCCAACATCCTCCATGTTATTTCTTGTTTTCAGCTGGCTGACATTGCAACCAATAAAGAAAGACTGACATCCATATCCAATTCGATGATGGGATTACACAAAAGAGTTCAATCATTACAGGTAGATACAATATTTTTATTTAAGAAGGGGGAAAAATGTTTGAGAAAATGAATACTAACCAGTACTCACGTAATAAAAAGAATTGGCTAAAGAAGTGCCTAAAATTTCTAACCGTCATCATCATCATAACAGCCTTTCAACGTCCACTGCTGGACATTGGCGTTCCCCATTGAACGCCACCATACGCTAGGCGTTTGAAAAATGAGTAGAATTTTCGCCATCAATATTATTGCAGTTTAGATTCTGTTTACATTTTCTTTTATTTTCCGCAGACGAGAGCAGCAAACGTGGAAAAAGCAGCCAAGAACAGAGCGGCAAATAAGAACAAAGCCTCCACTTCTACCAGCTAATATTTACTTCTCTTCCGTGCTATTTGATGAAAATATATGTAGAATTAGGTAAAAGCCGCACTTGGTTGTATACAGGGTGTAACCACGGCTGTGGGAAATAGAGGGAAAGTATTTGAAATATTTGAAGCTAAGAAACTTTACTGTACTTACTTCATTTTTTAGGGTTTTTTAAGTTGATCTTTATCCATATTTTGAAATTTCACCTGTATTAGACAGGCTATAAATATAATCATACTAATATTATAAAGGCGAAAGCGAAAGGATGTGAGGATGTATGTTTGTTACTCTTTCATGCAAAAACTACTGAACAGATTTTCATGAAACTTGGTACAGTGATACCTTATATCCTGGAATAACTTAAAGGATACTTTTTAACGCGGACGAAGTCGCGGGGCGTCCGCTAAGTAATAAAACGCATACATAGATAGCTCTGTTTCATACATATGTATATGGGGAAAAACTTTTCAACGCAGGCGAAGCCGCGAGAAAAAGCTAGTCTGTAATAAAACAAAATATTTATTGATACTATTTTTTATTAATTAAAGTTACATCGTAAGTGGTATATTTTATGTTTAAAAATAAATAAGTACTTGATCAATGTTAGTACTTTGTTTGGTACGGTCGACCGCACGTCAATGGAAACAAAGCCAGTATAACTGGTCTCTTCCCTAATAGGCTAAGCCAGCTCAAAGTCATAGCGTTTCCATCGACGTGGGGTCGACTGTACATTAATACAATGTCACAAAGCATTGATTGAGTATGTTTGTATGCATGTAAGGGTATTATAACAACCGGCGACAAAATGTTACTGATTGTTGTTAGATGTTAGCATGTTGAGTAAGTAAGCTTCAGTAACAGTCAACATGTGGCAACAGTTGATAACATGTTGCTACATTTGCTATTGAATATTGATACAATAACAAAAACATTTAGGTATCTTACATTTTATTGATACTTTTTAATTGTTTAAGTTATCAACTTAAATTGACTTAAGTACATTGACTACATAGTGCAGTAGTAGCTAAAGCTTTGTGCCTATTGTTATATTATTATTGTTGATTTTGTCTATGCATTCCATGAATACCTACTTTAAAAAGTTATCTAAAAATATATTTATTGTCTATACTTTATTTATAAGTTTTAATAATGAGATGTTTCAAATGTTACTTAATTCTAAATTAAGCTTCATGTTCCTAAGACTAGTGTTATGTTAGGAGTGTTTCTGTCATAATCATCATAAGCCACTTAGTTACCATGGCGACCATACTAATCACTTTATAGTGTGATTAATAATTGGTAATAATTATTAATTTAAATACTGATCTGATCAGAATCAAACTACCGATTCGTAACAAATTGACGATTACGCACAAGATGTGGCCTTAGTTGGAGTACTGGTCTATTCTATCTATCCCAACTTGGGATAAATTAAACTTTTTTCCATTTTCCCAACCATAGGTAAAAGTACTGTTACCAGTCAATACAATTAAACATAATATACAGGAAGTATGTATGAAACATATTATGAAATTTTCTATATGAAATGGAGTAGGTACTTCAGATAATAAGTAAATAATAGATGTATTAACGACGTACGATTTTTTTAAAACAAGATGAAGAATGGAAAAAAGCTACATTTATCCCAATTGATTTAGGACTGATTTTAGCACGGATTTTTTCTGATATTTGTGGGATAGCTAGTCGGGATAGATGGAACAGACCGAATTACCATGGTAACTTAGTGATATAATGACTTTAAAAATTAAGTTAACTTCATAAGTACACTCCCAAGCCTTAAGTTTTAAATGGCAGTTTAAGATTCACAATAGTACACTGCGAAGAATACTGTACATTTATAGATATTTATTGGAAAAAATATATATTTTTTACTCCAGATTTCTTTTATTCTTACAATTTGGTGCCGTAACCAGGATGTCATAAAATTTCTGTCTCTCTCGTTCGTCAATACTTAAAATGTGAGTGACAGTGAAATATATAAACAGTATATTGTCTACTTGCGTGCTTGATTTTTAGAGATATCTACTTATCTAAATATTACTTAGATACTTTTTATGTTAAAAAATTATATAATTCTTAAACCTATCGGTCAGAGATCGTACACTAAGTAAATAACAACATTTTTAAACAAAATACATTTTCTGTTCTTACATTTACTGTCTCTTTTCTATACCCAACGCACAGTAGCTTGAAAACCTAACTGTTTGACCAATTATATTTTGTCAGATTTTGCATTTATATTTGTTTATTAAAAATCTAACTTCGCAAACTGACCTATCTAGCGCCTACAGGATTTTTATATTCCATTACCTTACGTTCCTAGGTGATATATAGAATAATGTAAAGAAAATTGAGTAATGCTTTTAAAACTACTGTACGTCTATAACGTGTGCATCTCGAGAAATATAAAGAGTGGTAGTCCTACCTCGGCATTTGGGAAGTGGTTATTTTGGTAAAAGTAGTCGTTTTTGGGAAGTAGTCGATTTGGGATGTGATCATTTTGGGAAGTCATTTTGTAAAGTGGTAATTTCGGAACTAAACGATATCTATTTAAGACAGGTCGACGGATTCGGAAACTTTGGAGAAATCGAACGCCACGACACAGAGGAATTATTAGGCCATGATTAAAAAAACCGCGAACTAAACTAATTTAAACGGCAATGAGCAATCATCACAAAGTTGGCGTTATGACGTTTTTGGGCAAAATGACTCATGAATGTGGCAATACCGAAAAATTTGAATGAAACCACTTAGGTTTTTCTATCTAAGTCGGCATTTCCCCTAAAGACTAGTTAAGTGAGAAGTTGTGACTTACGAGTCAAATGTGGTAATCTGCGACAGCCACAAGAAACTTCCTTATGTTTTTTGTACGGAACCCTCAGCGCGCAAGCCCTACTCTCACTTCTTCGGTTATTTTAAAGCACACGTTACAACCAACCTCAACCAAAATCCCTCGTTACATTCAGAAACACCAGTCCCCGGTCCGTTTTCACCGCCTTAGTGAGTACACACAGCGGCGAGACCAGCGGGTCCCGGTGTTATTTTTTCATATTGGCCTCGCTGACGTCACTGAAGACGGTGATGACGAACGACTCGATGCCGGACTCGTTGGAGCCGCGCGCGATGCGGAAGTACCCGTTCTCGCCCCACTCCGCGCCCCAGCTGTTCGCTACCACCTGGAAAATGGAGAAAATTCAAAATTTTCGGTTAGTGTTCAGAGTAAGGATGGGGTGAGTATTATGATCCTTTTGTTTAGTTTATTGCCTCTATAAACTTTGTATAAACCTATATAATTAAATCCCTCAAAGTTTGTATAGAAGACAGACCATATCTCCGCGAGAACATTTGAATGGCGCGATGCACAACTTACCCAGAACTTATCTCCCCTCTCCTCGCCCCAGCCGATGAGCCTTACGCTATGGAGTCCTTGCAGCTTATTGTTGCCGTGGGTCGTGTGGCGGTAGATACCGTCGCGGTAGTGGAAGAAGTCTTGATACACCGTCATCACGGCTGGAAGTAACGGTAATTGCAAAATTAGGTTCGAAACTGGGAGTTATGACTCTCGAACCTGGGAAGATAGCTTTCGAGGGTTCCAGATCGGAATATTTAAGATTATGACTTGTTATCGGATGTTTTTCCATACATTTATATACGAGGTTATTGATAAATCTGTATTTTAATAGTTATTTGTTATGCACTGACTAGACTTACTTACTCCACTGACTAACGGAAACAAACCAAACTTTGCGGTCTTCTTAGCAACACCATATTATATTGTTTATTTTGTGTTCGAGCCACGGACGTTACCTACCTTGCATAGGTCCCGACTCCATAATCTCGTACATGATGTCTTGCTCCATCTTGAGCCTGTACGGGGGTCCGACCTTGTACTTGGACGAGCGGGAAGGTATCTTCGGGCGGCAGCCAGCCTCGCGGAGGTTGCCCCGGATTTTGTACGGACAATTGAGCTTCTTAGCTTTGTAGGGGAGGCAGTCTTCGTCTACTAATCTGGAATATTTTAAATTTATATTAAAGCATGTTTGGAAGGCCTCCCCAAGGCGCGCCACTGAACCCTATCTTCAGTTCTGCGCATCTAGTCACTGCCAGCCGACGCTGATCGCCGCCCTATCTGGCCGGGGGTGTCCCACACTATACTTGCCCAGCCGTGGTCTCCACTCGATAACTCGTCTACGTGGTCTCGTGGTTTAGACACAACTGCCACTTCAACATTTTGAGCTATCTCGAAGGCTTCGGGTTCTCTGGCGGATCACCAGAATTAAGGATAACAGTAATTTGAGAGGCAATAGCTGATCTATATTAAACTGACACGAGTGGGGACCGCGGACCGGTACCCGCAGCGTGGGACGCTCCACCGCGAGGTGGACCGACGGCCTAAAGAAGGTGGCCGGAAGCGGCTGGGTGCGGAAAACGGGTTGTGGTGGGGCTAATACAAGGCTTGTATTATCCAACCTTATATCACTGCGACCATTGTTGATCTTGTGGTCTCCACCTTACTATATCAGTACTCTGCTTTGCGTCCTTTAAAACTTCAGCACGCTTTGTTTTACTTCGTCAGGTTGAAGTGAGTAGTTTGACCCAGATGCTTCTTATAAGCACCAGTAGACCACACTCACTCCGAAGGTGCAATGGCCGCTGATAACGATGATGGTGATACCGATAAATTAAGATGATCATAGTGATGATCATACCCAGTAATCAAGCGGGCAGGTTGGGGCTACCTAACATTAGTGATGTGCAGTACAAACTATCCAAGTCTCGACATTGTAGCTATGTATGAGAACTCCAAAATTTTTTTTGGGCAAATTGTTCAGTTTCATTGGCTGAGTCACTAATGTTAGGTAGCCACCAAACTGCCCGCTTGATAACGGGGTATAGTGATGGTATAACAATGATGATAGTGATGATGATTAGATGATGAACTAACCCGTACTGCCCGGCGAAGTTCCAGGCGACGTCGATGTGTCCGCCGTCGCAGCCCTGCTGGCCGCGCACGTTGCACGACAGCAGGCTCTGCGCGCTCAGCAGCAGGTTCTCAGCCCCGTTGGACTGAATCGCGAATCTACAACAAACTCCTCACATTTGGGTCGTTCCTTGTGCTCCACCTGAGTGGAGTAAGGTGTTCGATTGTTTTTTTTTTATTAATAATTTTTGGACAAATTTACACACGGTTGTTTAGTCCCAACTAAGCCGAAGCTTGTACATGGGTACTCGACAACTGATAAACAACATACTTAAATACTTTAAAATAAATACTTAAATACATACAAACACCCGGAATCCGTAAACCAACAGTTGTGCTCATCACCCAAATGTTAGTCCCGGGTGGGAATCGAACCCACGACCTTTGGCGCAGTAAGTAAGTAAGCAGTAAGTAATAGGATTGATTAATTTAAATTCTAAGTGAATATTAGTAACGCGAACTCGTCTTCTACAGATAAACTTATCTAGGTTTCCGCTAGAGGACTGTATGTACAATTCCTGTATTACCTATTATGCAATGATAAAAAAAAAAGTAGGGTTACTACCACTACGCCAACAGGCCAGTCAAAAGTATATCTTAAATAGAGAGGATACTTTTTAGAAAGAACGAAGTCGCATGGCGTCCGCTGGTAGAATGTAAACAAGTTATATCTAACAGAGACCGTAAATAATAAAAGTCATGTTTATTCCGCAGCAAAGGAAGAAACAACTCTAAACTCATCATGTCTGTCTGTGACAGACCCGTGTTTTGTTAACAAGCATCACTCGAGTCAAGATGACTCGAGTCTTGTCGCGTATTTTTAGCCTCACTTAACGCCGACACGCCAACTGACGAGTGTAAGATGCTCACAACAGGTTTTGAGCTTCGTGTAGACTGTTTACTTAACAAACACTACCGCAACTAAATGCCTAATGATATGTTTACGAAAATGTACGCAAAATCTCATCGTCCACTTCACTTGGAGTTTAGCTTCAATCAACAGCCTATTAATATATGTCACAGGTCTGACCCTCTCGACGAAGCTTAGGCGTATGGGCTAAAAGTCCACCACGCTAGCCTATTGCGGGCTGGTGGACTTCACATGCCCCTAAGAATTACTTAGGTATCTTCGGCACCGTTCCTTGCGATGTTTTCCTTCACCGTTCGAGAGCAACTGAAGCGAAATTCGCGCGTTTTTAGAATTCGTGAGCTTAGATTTGTCAGGTAAAAAGCTAGAAACCGACGCCGATGTACCGGCGAATGTCGGTACTAATTAGAGGTACCTAGTCCACGCAGGCCATCACTGATAAGCGCTGGCAAACCATTACAAAGGCAAGCCAAACCCCTGCTCCTGGCCAAATGTGTGGATGCACCATAACGTTTTTGGTTATGGTTTGGATTTGGTAATGTCGTTCAGAGTTAGCGCGGTTGGCGCCCAGCTGTGTGATTCTGTAAAGTATGAATTAAAACTCGACCATCACATCGCAAGTCACTTACTTCACTCCGCATCCGATCATGAAAGACCTTGATGTCACATTGTGTAAACAAATACAAGCTACTTAATAAACACTTCACTTGCGAAGTAAAGTGAGTATTGAACTGTAAATCATTGAGTTAGAGACCGATCTCACTGCGGATTCAGGATCGAGTTGCACAAATACGCTTACAGAATAGCGGGGCTGTACCGACAAGCGCCAGTAGATCGCCGCCGGTTTCGAACTTTCCTTCACCGTTCGAGAGCAACTGAAGCGAAATTTCCGCGTGTGAAGAGGAATTCAGCTCGCGAAATTCCTCCCGCGTTTTTCCGCTTAGATTTCTCGGTAGATCGTACCTGTCAGAAGCGACGCCTGCGCTGGAGACGGCCCAATCGGAGCCGCACCAGCCCTGGTCGACCACCGGCGATATGTACCGCGGCCAGCGGGTCCGCGCGTCGAAGTCCCGAGGGTACGGGATGTCCTTGTCGTATTTAATCGCGTTCATGCGTCGTGTTTCGATGCTGAGGGGAAACGTTCCTGGAAAAATGAATAAAAAATAGGTAAATAAATATTTGCTGTAGGGAAATGTAAATTAAAGAAAGGAGGCAATTGCTGTGAGCATGAAAACAACGATAACGCGTGACACAGTAACAAGTACCTATTTTGAAATGGTATACCCAAAAATTTTAAAAAGTCTAAATTTTTTTTAAAAAAAGTTCGGAAACAAAAAAAATTGCTCTATAAATCCCTCAAAGTTTGTGTGGTCAATTTTAATAGATTTTATATATAAAACTTAGCAAAGCGGCGGAAATCGGTTTTTTTATACTCATTTCGAAAAATATTTTTTCTGACACTAGGTAGGTATACCTACCTATACTATAGCCCGCCGGAACAACAGACAGACTCTTTCTTTAGACTTTGTTGCATGATGGATGTCAAGACAAAAGATCTAGTCTCGTTGTAGAGACACTAGACAGTTATTTGTAACGGAAAGAGAGTGTGAATATCCTTTCACATAGCACTTTCACTATGGACTCTAAACTAAAAGCACTAGACCACTTTCCCTTTTAGTTCTCTCTACTTACTGCAGTTAAGCCGACCCGTTCTTATTACTTTCTTTTTAAGGTTCCACTGCCTCACTCACTGCCTACAACTAGTAGCTTTTTGAGGTGTCGAATGCTTTGGTTCTTTGACCGATCACCTTGTTTCAGATCCTGTCTCTCATAAAAACTCCGAGCATTGCTCTTTACTTTGAATTCTCGGACTAGTCCACGTTTCTGCACCGTATGACTTTTCTAGAAGGTATCGGGCACCGATTGAAGGCTTTTGTCTTTAGTCATTGTGCTAAAAATCGTTAGCCTGCACTAGTCCACTACTGGACATAGGCCACCCCCAAAGCGCGCCACTGAACCTGATCTTCGGTTCTAAAAAAGCTAATTAATAATCTCAAATTCTCCCCCCAAAGTTGGTAGCTTATGGAGTGTTTATTTTTAAACTTCTTAAAATGATCAAGGTTACCCTCAATCCATTTATAATGATCATAATCGATCATGGAAAGTGACAACGACCAGACATCGCATTTAAACATAAACGACAATTATCAAAATTTATTGAGCATTCAATAACAATATAAAAATGTTCTAGTTTTCAAGTGCAGTATGATTGACCTACATAATTCCATCTGGTGATATATTACCCAAAAGGTCAGAGCTACATAACACAGCTGTATGCAAATCTACATACTATACCTAATATAATATATAGCCTTTAACATACAGGATGGAAAAACGAGCTCAATAATAAACGAAAAATTCTAAATGACGAAGTATGATTACATCAACATTCATTTTTCTTCTGGAGAAAATTGGTAGTGTCAGATGTGAGATCCATCAGATCGGCAGGAGATCCAGGATATGCACGAAGCGGGCAGCGGTGGACCATATATTCCTCTGGAGCTCTATTTTTGAATCGCTCTCCTCGCTTCGAGCTGTCGATTCTACTGATTTTTGTATCGGATGTCCAAGGAAAATTAGTAGAATCAATCGCTCGAAGCGAGGAGATAGAGCTACGGGTCCTTCTCGCCGCAGTCGCTCAGGGACGACTCTCTCCGTCCCCACTTGTGCCTAAGATAAAGTTGCAGCGGCCATGTATAGTTCTTAGAAGACCCTATAATATCATTAATCTGTGGTTCTTAGGTTGAGCCGACACCACTGCCTCCTTGGGTAGCTCAGAACCTTTCACTAGTTTAAGTCCATGTTGTATGGGCATTGTTCGTGATTCTAGAGTCACGAATGTCAATTATGTTATTTAAATCCGGGGCATATTGCTTTATATGGCATGAATGGTCATACAATAACCAAATAATATTTACAGGGGTCACGAGAATAGCGATATTCTTACGTCCACCATGTCGAAACCTAAATTCAGAATGATCATTAAATTGTAACACAGTGCGTTGTAATCAAGAAGATTCGAACCTCTTTGGTCGTGCGCGTGCTCCCTGTGGAGATCGCATCTTGCATATTTAGTATGGGAATCGAAGAAAAATTCGAAGTCAAAATCAGGGGGGTGCGGACAAAGGAAGCGGAGCGGGAGAAAGTTGCTAATACAAATTTATATGGAGTTTGAAAATGAGAATGTGTGAGTGAGTATAAATATTATCATACATTTGACACGATTTTGGCACCCCCTAAAATGCTTTTGTTACTCATCCAGGGAGTAGCTTTTTTTTAAAATTCATGGTTGTAATGAATACGGCGAATTTCCTTAACTGGGTTTTGGTTCATTTGTGCATCCAGCTTAGGTATTTCTTCCTTCAAACTAGCTTCGGATCGTCAATTTTTTCCCCTCGGGTTTCCATCAAAATGTCAGTAAACATTTTTGTAAATACTATTTTCTAGTGTGGTACCTACTTATTTACTGCTTGTTATAGAACTTGGATCAGTCTCCATATTATTTCTAAATTCTTCACGTTTATTTTTCGATTGAACTTTACCCAGGTATTTTAGATAAGTATTTATACTTAACTAAAATTTATACTTGTTTTCTCTCTGTCTGTTTCCCAAATAAAGCATTGAAATAAATTACTTACCCAATCGATATTTGAGTCCATCCTTCAGTTTCTTATCGTGATACTCGGTGTAGTTGGCGGCTCGCCACGTGGTGCCGGCCCTGTTGACGCCGTGGATGACGTCATCGCTGATCAGGCACTCGTCCTGGTCGCAGATCCAATCCGGGATGCCGTTGACGTCATCGCATTTACTGTGGAACAAAAGTCGGTTTAGTGGCCACACATTTAGTTCGCTCTGAGCTTCGAGCGTTATTTTGAATGTAATGGAATAAATGTAATAATTTTAACATTCCATAAAGTGTACATACATATAGTATACATAGTGTATACTACTTATCCTAGTGCAAGAGGCAATTGAATTTAATTGTTCTGTCATTTTGAAAATCCATACATCGGACTTATAATACTCCATAATGCATACATCAGACTCATCAGTATTATGAAATCATTGCATCCATAGCGAAACTGCACTAGTTCTCTACTATATATGTATGAAATTTATACCTATGTTGTTTGTTTGTTTGTTTGTTTGTTTGTTTTGTTTGCTTGTTTGTTAGAACGCGCTAATCTCAGTGGGATTTGACAAATTATTTTTACATTTGGTAGCCCATAGCCCAATTCTTGAAGAACGCATAGGCTATTTTAATATCACGCTACGACCCTTGTAAGCCGAGCAACAAAAAAGTCGGAACTAGATAGTCTAGATAACCGTGACAATAATCATTGATCGAGTCATCAGTCATCATAAACGGTAGTGCACAAGCCGCCCACCGACGATTAGCGGCTGTCAGTCTGTCTTGAGTTTAATCAGGCCCTCGCCTCCGCCCTTTGAGCCGTCAATCATCATGTCATCACTTGTAGCCTTGTTTATTAATACATCTTTATAACGTGAAGCCATCCTGATGAAACAAGCTTTGATTGATACAGGCTCAAAATAGTAAAAAGTGAAAGATGTGTCGATGTTTATGTCAATATTTTTCGCAAACTAACGATTTTATTAGTGCGGACATAACTATTAAGATATCCAAATACTCTTGCAGGGTTGTCTTCAACCCAGTACCTATGCAGCATTTTCACTATCATCAACAGCCTATTAATGTCCCCACTGCTGGGGCTCAGGCCTACCCTCTTAAGGAGGGCGTTCGGGCTATAGTCCACCACGCTAGCCCAGTGCGGGTTGGTGGACTTCACATGCGCCTAAGAATTTCTTCTTCGGCGTATGCAGGTTTCCTCGCGATGTTTTCCTTCACCGTTTGAGAGCAGTCAGTAAATGTACTTAAGTTTCGAGAAAAAACCCATTGGTACATGGCCCAGCTGGGGATCGAACTCCGGACCTTTCGATATGATAGGCCGCGTCTTATCCCCTACACCACTGACGCTCTCTGACTGATTTTCACTATAATTGTTTTTAAACTGTTATTACCTACGTAAGTACTTAGCAGGTAATATCTAAGTACATTTAGATCGCTCACTAAACCCAGTTTGTAAATATACCAAGTTATTCAAAGATGCAATAGAAAGTTGTAATTTTAGAAGTGATTTATGGCAGGGGGCCGAGATGGGAAGGGGACGAGATGGGAAGGGGACGAGATGGGAAGGGGACGAGATGGGAAGGGGACGAGATGGAATAAACCGCGAAAATAATGACACAAGACAAAAACAAGTGAACTTTGCATCTGCAATCTAGAATTTCAATAAACCTCAGCAAAAATACAATTTTATTTGTTTTGCTTGCTTGACAGCCAGTGGTGAATGACTGGACTTTGAACTTACATATACCTAGTCTAAAGTCCAGCCTGATATTGACTTTTGCCGATGTCATAGGCCATGACCCAGTTGGTAATACCTAATGCAAAAAATTGCATTATTAACTTTTATGTGCCAAGAATTGGAAGTACAGTCACATGAAAAAATTATATGCGTGCTAAGAAGTGGTACCATAGTTTAAGTGTATAACCTGGAATGAGCAAAACAGAGAGACTTCTCTGGTAGTGTAGCGAAAGAAGCATTTAGAAGCCCCGACTCGCTAAGCAGGACTCTAATATTGTGGCAGGACTCGGAGTGTTCATAGGCTCGAGTCGATACGATGACGTTTTAAGGCTACTAACGACGATTCTTGAAACGCATTCCAGGCTTAAAAATAATTCGAGCCCTCAAGGAAATAGAGTCAGTTTGTTAGCAGAACACAGACGTAAAGCGGTCCCTACACGATCATGCGGCATGACATGCGTTACATACTGTCACTCATTGAAGACCATTTAATTGTAGTGATTGACGCGAATGACATGCAAACTACGTGGCTGTCCGTTGATTGAGTGATTGATAGCAAGCATGAGGATCCATCATGCAGCATGATAATTCACGTCAACGTAATGCATGTCATGCCGCATGATCGTGTACGAACCGCTTAAGTAATAAGCGATCGCAAAACATTCGAAAGACGGAAATAGAACAAGAGGCAATGGAGTCGTATTACAGTTTTATAGTTTTCCATTGTATTTATAAGTGCAGAAAAGACTGTTTTTCCATATTTTTTTGTAAATGGATTTAGGCTATTTTACTTTGTTTTGAATCTGGGTTCCTGCTGGACAGTCCGTAAAAACCTACCTTCCTTATTTTTGCGTAAATAAAACTAACAAACGTTTACAATTATTCTACTTTTATCGCGTGACTGTACTGGGACAATCTCGTTGATGTTTTGGACACAGTTAAGTGGATTTAATGGATATGTAAAAAACGTTAACCGCTAAAAGGTGACATCATTCACAATCGATCAATTGACCGTTTCAGAAGCAATTCCAGACCATTGTTGTATGTAATTCTATACGCAATGTGGCAAAAAGCTCTTGGTAACAAAAAAACGTACCTACCAAATTTTGTGTGTATGCGACTGAATCATAGTCATATTAACGCAGTTGGGAGATCGCTCGCCTTTCGTTCGTGAAGGCAAGGGTTCATTGGTAGAGGAAAACAAGGCGAGGTAGCCTACTTACCCACGCATTAAAGAAAATTTCTCTTTATTACATACACAGTGTTGATGGTAATTGACCACTATTGACAAGGAATCTTTGGATTGCTGCGTGCAACAGTCTAAAAGCAACAAATGCGTTGCCATCTGGATTGCTCTGTTGAAATGCCTAGCGAATTACCTACCATAGGTCCTAGGTGGATAAGGTGGGTGGTTAGGAACTTTGTTCATCAATTCGGGAAATTTTCACAAAAATTAAATGTTGCGATTTCAAATCGACTTTCAAATATTAAAACAAAAAAAACAAAAGACTGTAGTTTAAATCGCTGCCCACATGAATCAAAAAATTTAGCCACTCCCATATGGATCAGTAATAAAAGCATTCTATGGGTGTCAAAATCGTGTCAAAATAATCACAAAATTGTGACTCACTCACACATTCTCATTTTCAAATTCAATAGTGAAAAGATACTTCCACCTCCTCCCGCTACTCCGCTTCCTTTGTCCGCACCCCCCATGTAAATGGCACCATAGGTTCCGATACTAAATATGCAAGATGCGATCTCCACAGGGAGCACGCGCGTGACCAACGAGATTAGAAACTTCTTGGCTGCCCAGAAGTAGAGAAGTGGTAGAAGAAATACGAGCATTTAAAAGAGTATGGAGTGCATTCGAGAAATAGTGGTGAGATCCATTTGGCCCATACCGCAAGGATGGAAGAGCCAGAAGGAAATATTTATGTCACTCACTCCCTGAATCAACACATTCGTCATCTGTGACGAATCGTAATGACACTCGACAACTGACGTCATCCTATCATCAATAATTCCACGTAATAACATCGTTGACTCCGGTCAATGAGTGATTTGAGATGTACTGTGACATTGAACATAGGTAAACAGCATATAAGTAACAATGTAGGAGGCTGTTATGGTTAGCTGACTAGATGAGACTAGATGTAAATACCTAATCATAAATTGTGATTGTTGTCATAACATAATCGAGATGACTAAGCTAGTGTTACATTTTGCAGAAATTATTATTATGGCCGGCTACAGCAAATCCATGGGTTGACGCCATACGCTTTTGTTGAGAGGACGGGCTTGTGCCTCAACAGATACCTGGGCTGTTGATTTGATTTTGATTTGACGACAAAACTTATAGGGGCTAAGTTTCTTATAACATCATCATCATCAGCCTGTACTAGTCCACTGCTGGACGTAGGCCTCCCCCCAAGACGCGCCACTGATCCCGATCTTCGGTTCTCCGCATCCAGTCACTGCCAGCCGACTCACGCAGATCGTCGCTCCATCTAGCCGTGGCGCTCCCCGGCTAGAAGGAAATAGCGGTCTCAAATGGAGACCACGACTTTGCAAACGTAGTGGCAGAAATTTGGCTCACGTCTGTTGCAGAAATGGTGTTTGTGACGGAGGAGTTCTAGAGGGCAAACCTCAGTGTTGCCAGTTTTTTTATTTTTTTTATTAAACATTATATAAAATGGTCTATTTCAACAGATTTTGTCGAAATTGCAGCGATCTCAGTATCTTATCTTATCTTCTGAGGGGGCCAGGAATACCTGGCGACACTTGGGGTCCAAGTGTCGCCTATGGGATCTGTTGTGCCAAACCCCTGTCCGCCAAACGGTGCCCCAATCCGTTGGTGGACTTCACATACGCCTTAGAATAGTAAATACCGGTCTTTGGCGTATGCAGGTTTCCTCACGATGTTTTCCTTCACCGAAAAACCTGTGGTATTTTAATAAACCGTACTTAAGTTTCGAAAAACTCATTGGTACGGGCCAGGATCGAACTCACGACCTCATGAACGTGAGGCGAGTGCACAACCAACTAGGCTACCACGGCTCTTTAAGCGATCTCAGTAAAAGAAGCTACTGAAAAACGTAGGTACTATAACTATACTAGTAAATGCTAAATACTATTATATTATTATTCAATGGTTTAACCATGTAAAGTATGTTAACAGCCTTATTGTCAGCACTGTCTGAAAGATGATGTGTGTGACATTGAATAAGTCGATCAGTTGATTTATTGCTAGCACGTCCATAGGCGGCGCCTTACCTATATTGTTTTATTAACAGCTGTTTTGCATAACAACTAGTCGTAAACTTTTTTACGAGTAAAACTATTGATAAACAGTATTGCACATTATATGTAGATATTTGTTTTATTTCAACGCAATAAACGCTCTCAGCACACCTAGTCAAATTAACTTCCCAATTTTGGGAAAAACTACACTCTCGAACACGAATCAAAAAGACGGGCGCCTTATTCATCATCATCATATCAGCCTGTAGACGCCCACTGCTGGACAAAGGCCCCAGGGATCTCCACGACGACCGGTCCCGCGCTAACCCCATCCAGGGTCCCGCGACCAGGTCGTTGGTCCACCTTGTGGGAGTCCTACGCTGTGTCTTCCGATACGTGGTCGCCACTCGAGAACCTTTTTGCCCCAACGCCCGTCAGTTCTACGAGCGATGTGCCCAGCATACTGCCACTTCAGATTCGTAATTCATTGAGCTATGTCGGTGACGTTGGTTCTCCTGCGGATAACCAAGCGGCCTTATCCATAATTCGAGATATTTTTGAGTTCTTGGATCTTCGCCGTCGATCTCTTGAAGCCGTTCGTACCTTAGTAAATCCGGACATTCAAAACCATGGAGCTAGGATCTCTTTGGCGCCCGTTCAAAACACTGTGTAGTAGAACCTATTTTTGTTGAAAACTTATGTTTATGTATAAAATAAAATGCGTCAACGTTTACCTATTTTAATAACCTATTCTAAACCGCTTCTAATTCACTTCTCAAGTGAGTCATTATCATCATCATCATCACCAATAAAATTAAACTACACGGTTCATTATTCATACACAATTTGATCGCACGCAGCATTCCTATTGACTTATACATAATTTACTCAGCTGTTTATTCCGTGGTGGTATTTTTTTAGTTCCAACTCGTGTACCCTTTGTTTTTGTTGTTGATCTTGTCCTTCATCTTGTTAGGGGAAGGAATACCTGG
Source organism: Metalampra italica (assembly GCA_949699065.1). Taxonomy (NCBI): domain Eukaryota; kingdom Metazoa; phylum Arthropoda; class Insecta; order Lepidoptera; family Oecophoridae; genus Metalampra; species Metalampra italica. The sequence goes on along the minus strand of OX452991.1, from coordinate 6,258,512 downwards.
CGCCACTTGGACACTACTGCGATCTTCTGTGCCAAACCTATGTCCACAAACGGTGCCACAAACCGTTTTTGGTGGACTTCCCTTCGCCTTGGAATAGAAATTGTATTCTTTGGCGTACTATGCAGGTTTCCTCACGTTTTTTTACTTCACCGAAAGGTCTACCACGTCACCGTTTCTTCTTTCATCATTTTTAGAGGTCAGTCAAAACGAATACCCTCGCAAAGCCTTTTTACCCGACTGCGGCGAAGCCCAAAAGGAGGGTTATGTGTTTGACCCGTATGTTTGTATGAATTTAGGTATACTAATCCTATCAGATTTTGATAAATGATACGTCATTAGATTCGTCTTGATTGCGCGAGTGTCACTGGGTACATAAAATTCATAAAAATTAAAAATGGCGGATTTTATGCGCGTTAATGTGCGGGCTAGAGAAATAAACGCAGTCGGGTTTTTGTTTTTTTTTTGTTTATCTGTAGTTTATTTTATTTTACTTGGAAAACCAACAGCATACAGAGTTTGGTAAAATTAAGTGAAATATTTAATAACATTTTGTATAGCTAATTACAGGTTTTCACTTACAATTAGAGAAGAACGAATATGTTTTAGTAACAGAGAAAAAAAAAGTTATAAGATTTCAGTAACAACTTGACATTAGCATAAGTATGTAGGTACGTCTAGTAGTAAGCATGTCTATCTCTTCACCTAAAATGTGTTGATCTGAAAGGATTTCTTATTGTAAGCTTGATAACGTTGTAGTATTTATAATCAGTGAATCATCACGCTTAGACACAGAATGACGTCATTTTACTCTAATGTTTACTATTAACCGAACTTGCAAATTAGATTGTGTCACAGTAACCTCACTATAACTAGTGATGTCACATCTTGGCACACAACAATGTCTCATGTCGATTTATAATTCAATAAACGTTTTTTGTTTGGAGTGAAGTAATACTTGAGGTCTTGGGATTAGACGTGCGTCGCACCTAAAACTTTGAGATTAGATTTTGTTGATTCGATCTTTACCCTCTGCGTTCATCAATGAATACTGATCAACTTTCGTGACTATGGAAATTATCTTCAAAGGCCCTCATATCGGAAACTAGTAGGTAGGTATTCTGAAACATGCGATACTTACCTACTAAGAGTATATGGCAGTAGTTTCCAAGTTACAGTCAAACTGTAACTATTATATACCTACTCTGTGCTGTCAGATTCTTGGCAGAAAGAGCAGGTCATTACTGCTGATGGTGCTAATCAGAAGTGGAATAGAGTGTCATGAAAAGTGGAACCAAATTCGTTTATTACTTTGGCTAACATCTTATGAAGATAGTTGATTCACCACTGTGTAGCGAATGCAACCAAATAGAAGACTTGTTTCATCTCGTATTGGACTGTGGCCGCAACGCAGTCTACAGGCGGCAGTTTATGAGAGATGACATATTTGGCCACAATGGGGAAATTAACCTTATATTGAGCAGCCCGTTGTCAGACAAGGCAAAAGATTTATATAAATTTATAAAGTTACTCAGACTGAGGTCTGAGTAACTTGGCCAACAGTGCTTCCTTACGAGGCTGGCATTGACTTCTATAAGTCACAAGCCTCAATAAAAAATAAGATTAAAAAAATAATTATACTTTGGCTTAGATTGGATTAGATTTGGATTAGAGTGGAAAGACGACAAAACGTGGTTAACAGATACGAGACAACAATTTTTACTTACAGAATTTTAAAAAAGTTTTATTTTTATTTTGAGAAAATGTTCTGCGTGGTCTGACCATTGCTATGGCTATTGGCTTCCACAGATTGTCGGCAATATTCTGTTTTAAACTAACTCCAATACCTACTTTGTATCCTTGTACTTTGAATAAATTGTTATCGACAAAAACCCGTCCCATCACTAAAACATGCAAGCTCAATGAAATGGCTGCATGCCAGAGTTTGATGGATGACAAATGAAACACCCTGTGTTTAGGTCGAACGCATCACAACTAAATATAAATCTCACTTCACTTTGCCCTGGGAGCGGTCATCATTGTCTGAAGGTAGCGTTGTGAAATGGTTTACTAGGAATCGTTGGCCCGGTGGCGTGGTTACAAAATATGAGGATGCAGCTGCAGACAGAGGCAGCTCTCCAACGCTGCCGTGTACGGGTACAATCATCATATCAGCCTGTAGAAGTCCACTGCTGGACAAAGGCCTCCCCAAGGGATCTCCACGATCACCGGTCCTGCGCTAACCTCATCCAGCCGGGTCCCGCGACCTTCACCAGATCGTCTGTCCACCTTGTCTACACTGCGTCTTCCGATGCGTGGTCGCCACTCGAGAACCTTTCTGCCCCAACGGCCGTCAGTTCTACGAGCGATGTGCCCTGCCCAACTGCCACATCAGCTTCGCAATTCTTTGAACTACGGTACGTCTACAATAAACGGTACAAACCCAATTACACTACAGACTATGTAAAACCTGTCTATGTATATGTCGCCAATAGGTACAGTTAGGTTAGTTATGTTGCTGGCGACCTTGGAGCGACTGAAGCGAGCGACAGGACCCAGAAAATGTTTTAGAAAAAAATATCAAATTAAATGTATCATCGGTGTATTGTAGCAGCAGGTATGGTGCGATGTACAGTCGACCGCACGTCATTCGTCACTTTGACCTTGAGCTGCCTAGCCTATTAGTTAGTTTTAATACTGTAAGACGACCAGAAGATACGTAGGCAGACCAACAAGGTGCGACGATCTGGTGAAGGTCGCGGGAACCAGCTGGCTGAGGTTAGCGCGGGACCGGACGTCGTGGGGATCCCTGGGAGAGGCTTTTGTCCAGCAGCAGACGTTTTTGGCTGATATGATGATGATGATGTATACTCTGAGAGACTGGGTTTGTTTCCACTGACGTGCGGTCTACCGTACCTAACACAAGATGCTGCAGCAGTAATTTACAACTAAAGCCTAAGTTATTTGCTTGTATCTTTTTTTAAATTTATAACTCCAACAAACTCCTTAAATTTTATAGGGAATTTAATGTCATTTGAGCGAGCTAAGCACTTCTTGAGTCACGATAAGCAGCCATTAATTTGAGTCTAGCTCCAATAAAAATAGTTAATTAAGTTTCCAGACAATTACCTAATGGTTCTCAAAGTTCAAGTGGAACAAGTTCGTAAAAACAAGTATGTAAACCCGTAAATAGCTTCCTCTTCAATGAATATTCAACTTTTTTTACATACCTACTTAATTATTAGTAAAATAAGCAGAAGCAACTTACGTCGCACTTTTTTTTTTTTTCTTAAAGTAAGTTATATTTTTTTACTCTGGGGAGGTTAGTCAATCAACGTTTATACACGTAAGTAGTAGGCCTTGTACAGTCGACCGCACGTCAGTGGAAACACTGTGACCTTGAGCTGGCCTGGCCTTTACGGAGTTTCAATACTATGAGAGACCAGTTTATACTGGTTTTGTTTCCATTGACGTTACCGCACGTCAGTGGAAACAGTTCGGGCAGTACAGTTTTAAGTTTTATCACGGAATACATAATAGGGGTTTTATATTGAAGCAATCTCAACCGATAACCCCGCTATGGTAAAAGACGAGTTCTCTAGTGGAGACGCAAGCGTAGTGTGGGACGCCCCCTAGCTGGATGGAGCGACGGTCTGCGTGCGGCTGGCAGTGACTGGATGCGGAGAACCGAAGATCGAGTTCAGCGGCGATCCTTGAGGCAGGCATATGTCCAGCAGTGGACTAGTGCAGGTAGTGTTCTATCTCATAAAGCTTGGGATACTATTTACAACTTTATAACCCGCAATACACAAGCAATCATTAAACTGAATGGTCATATAAACATGTCTGTAGATTACATACAATAAAACAAATAGTTAACCTGTGCGGTGATGAGACTTGGCAGCCACAACAATGTGATTCGGTTTCAGGTTGAAAATGCAGTCAACGTCAGAAATAGCCTCGCGTCTTTAACGTAAGGTGCAATGTCTCGATTTACTTGACTTATGTCACTCACGACCACCTGTCGTTATTATCAAATGTGGGTTTTCCAATGATTAGAGAAAAAAAAATCGGTCCATAATTGACGGAGAAATCGGTGAACATACTTAAAAAAACGCATACATACAGCCGAACCAAGAAACCCCTCCTTTTTTGGAATTCGGTAATAAAGGAGATGCCGTATTCAACATATACATACATATTTTAATTTGTGGAGCGTGCCGATTCGCCATATTATGTTTGATGCTGTTTACAGTGAAATACACGTGTTTTCGTATAATTTAGTGGGAACTGGACTTTAATTGCGATATGGACTATGGAACATGTCAAAGTGCTCAATAAAACAGTGTAGTGCCAGGCCAATTGTCGGCCATTTTATGATTTCCCAATGTCATCATCAACAGCCTATTAATCTCCCCACTGCTGGGGCTCAGGCCTACCCTCTCAACGAGGGCGTGCGGGCTATAGTCCACCACGCTAGCCCAGTGCAGGTTGGTGTACTTCACATGCGCCTAAGAATTTCTTCTTCGGCGTATGCCGGTTTCCTCACGATGTTTTCCTTCACCGTTTGAGAGCAGTCAGTAAATGTACTTAAGTTTCGAGAAAAAACCCATTGGTACATGTCCCAGCTGGGGATCGAACTCCGGACCTTTCGATATGATAGGCCGCGTCTTATCCCCTACGCCACTGACGCTCTTTTCTTTTTCGATTTCCCAATGTAAAAATATGATACTTACACGCTTTTTTTGTACATAATTCCTTCAAGGAGTTTCTTTTGTCATTGGGGTTTTCTGGGACAAAATTGTGTGGGACATAGAAAAACCAGGGCTATTAAAGTGTGTGTAGATACCTATCATATCAGCCCTTCCACGTCCACTTCTGGATATAGACATTCCGCAATGAACGCACCCAACACCGGTCCTACGTCCTTCGCCTTCGGCCACCTTCTTTAGGTCGTCGATCTACCTAGAGGAGGGGCGTTTAACGAGGTTCTTGACATATTACGAATACTCTATCTAATATAATATATACTCTTTACTAATATAATAAGGTAAAAACTGGTAGTAGATAATTATGTACGCTTATCATGTTGCGAAGAACCAAATGATAGCGGGGTGTAAAATACACCTAACGCCATCTATTGACAAACTTTATAACTAAGGAACTGGATTAGAACGAGTTAAAATTTTTTGAATAACATACTTACTATACTATAGATAGTATACTTTATAACGCGGATGAAGTCGCGGGGCATCGGCTAGTGCTAGTAGCTAATAAAGACCAAGTTTCAAGCTCATTTCTTCAGGTTTTACGTCGCCTCCTCTTCCTCATCGGAAGTCGAGCTGCAGACTCCTAAGTTAGAACACGTCTCAACATATTCATGCTATTTCCACCTAAGAGTCTTCCCTAGATCGATGCGAGATCGACCGATCATATTGAATAGTTATTCGATCAATAAGACCGTTCCCGATAGTCGCAGGAACTCTCCTAGCTACAGTCTGGCCTTCAGTATACAAACATCAATCAAAATAACCGTAAAATGTGTCACAAGGTATTTGGCAAATTAAAAACAATTGTTCAAAATAAAAGTAAACAAACGGCACGGAGGTTCACGGTCGAACTCATTTAAAAATACGCAAGCGAATTTGTCTCCGACTGGGATACAGGCGCAGTAGAGAGATATACAGTGAGGACACTAAAGCACCTTCCTTTCGAAACCCGAGGAGTGGATAGATGGTCGTATTTCGCGTCAGTCGCATCTGACAGCGGTTTAATTGCGGTTATCAGAGGTATACCTTGCTGGCTATTATATTGAACCGGCGGGTTTCGTTCGAGACTCGCGGGTTTCTATGTATTAGGTATATTGGTCAGAATCACCAAGTTATTTAATGCAAATGTACATTTTGTAGACTACGCAACTGTGAGATGAAAATACGCCGAAAATCCAGGCAATATGTTTCATACAACAATCATGCAGGTTGACATATAAATGGCATGAGATTTGGGTCAAAGTGCCCATTAGTTCTTGAGGAATTTACCAAAATGACTCTTTCGCAACCATCTTGATTGATATAGGTGTTTATTTATGTTGTTTTGCATTTTATAATGTAGGGCAATCTGATTCACACTGCTGTAACCACTGAACTATTGTGTCAACATCATTCATCATTTTCATGACAACGATCCTCGCAACGATTTCGATTTTTGTTCGTTTGACGAGCGTACGGTCGGTCGATTGCACGTCAGTGCAAACAAAGCCAGTATAAACTGGACTCTCATAGTATTGAATGAAACTCCCTAATACGCTAGGCCAGCTCAATGTCAAGGTGTCTGTACTGACATGCGATCTACTGTACAATACCAGGCTTGTTGTCATTTGTGCACTATTTTATAAATTTAAAAAAATACGTCAATAAACGTCAGCTATTTGCACTTTGTATGAAACTCGAACCGTGACGTGACGTACCAACTCTCAAAAGCCTATTACTACCTACTGTCCTCATTCTCTACAGTGGAATCCTACTTAAATCGACATTGATCGACTGTAAACTATATCCTTTAGCGTCCACTGCTGGACATAGGCCTTAAAAGCATGGACGCCACCACACCCGGTCCTATGACTTCTATACAAAATTGTAAACATAATAGGCATACAACGTAGGGGTTAAATGTTATGCATGTAAAAGTGTCTCTAAACGATCATGCTTGCATGACATGCAACGTTTACGTGAATGTCATGCTGCATGATGAACCATCATGCTTGCTATCAATCAGTACAATGAAGCAACGGCCAGGACGTAATTTGCATGTCATGCACGTCAATCACTACAGCTAGACGGTCATGCATGAGTGACAGCACGTATTGCATGTCATGTCGCATGATCGTTTAGGGAGCCCATAAGACGGTGTTAGTTCTAAAGAGACCAAACCCTCCTTAAAAATAAAGAATTAAAAAGAAATTTTTGATATAGACTCTTCAGACAGGGCTGTATGGACAAAGCTTCCCTTGCCCGTTCTCAATAGAGGACAAACCAACAACAAAAAAGTATTGCTTCCACCAACATCCAAGAACTAAAATGAACTCAGACTCACCATTTGTTGCAGTTGTTCATCTTCGTCTGTCCAGGGAAGCATTTGCCTCGGGTGAGCGGGGCTGGAGCCAGACCGAGGCACACCTCCTCATAGTCGGGACAGCAGTCGTCGAGGCCCTTGGTGCGGTTGCAGAATTCGTCGCAGTAGCATAGGGTGTCTAGGGACAAGAAGAGTATATCCAGGTGTTGTAAAAACTCTCAATGCAACATACTAGAAAGCAGGAAGCTTCAAATTTCTTTGGTGGCGCGCTCCCCTAAAGCATCTTGCATATTTAGTATGGGAACCAATGGTGCCACTTACAGGGGGGGTGCGGACAAAGGAAGCGGAGTAGCGAGTGGAGGTTGCTAATACAAATTTATATGGAGTTTGAAAATGAGAATGTGTGAGTGAGTCAAAATTTTGTGATACTTTTGACACGATTTTGACACCCATAGAATGCTTTGATTACGACTCTTTAAGGGGCCGCGAGCACGCACCAAAGAGATCTTACTCTATGCTAAAAAGAATAAAACTAGGAAAAACAAGATCTTGATTTAGTTCTGTGCTGTTAGCTAACAGACGTGGCTCTGGTTAGCCGGTAATAATTAGGCATTACACGGCTCTGGGGACCAGGGAATGGGATGTAAGAATGCACATAGCTCTGAAATGAAAATACCACAGACCTGATATTCAGTACTGTTTTTATCGACTTACCTTTCGAAAAGTGATACTTTGTATCCAATTTTCAACAAAAATATTTGGGAGTATACCTAAATTATGCATAATCCAACAAATAAGTCAAGTCGAAATTAAAGTCTCATAAAACCTAAAAGACCCTGTTAAAATAAAGGAACGTTACTGTTTGTAGTGTGTCAGAAGCGGCGCGGGCGCCCACCAAAGAGATTCTAGCTTCATGGTCAGAACTCTCAAAGTAGAAGAAGCATCAAAACTAGGTTAACAAAATATTGCTCAAATTATTTTGCGTACTCTTTTGTTTCCAAGAAATAACACGAAATTCCATATTTTTCCTTCAGCTGTTCAAACAACGCTCGACCTTGTTGAAATCCTTGGCAGCAGGACCTACTTTCGCCTCCATTCATGAAATGGTAAGATAACACAGATAGGTAGATTGTGCTCTGCATACAAAGTGTTGTCTAAATAATGATTGTCTGCATTTGTGGTAGCCACAAGGGCGCTGCCAGAAAGTTAATATTTAATTTTATTTATTTATTCAACAAATATACTTTAAATCACAATATACAAATCACAATAGAAGTCACATAGTATATAGATTACATGACAGAAAAGAAAGGAAAACAGAAAGAAATGATGAAAAAAAAAATGGGGAATGTGTAAACAATACCACTAGCACTAAAGAACCCTTTTTTCCCACGCGAAAATTTAGTCTCTTTTCTCGAGGGAATCTACCCACACATATATACACACTTGCATATTTGTGCAAAAAAACTATCAAGCCACAACAAGTTAACCATCAACTCCAATCATACGAGTAGACTCCAGAAGACACGAGGAAGAATAAGATTATCTAGATAATCATATCAATAAAGAGCCAACGAATATAATGTATAAATAAAGATTGGGTTTCTAAGAAACATCAAAATCATCTGATTTAAAAAAATCTATCATTATTGCATTGCTGTTTATAATAATAGGCATAGGTTAATTTGTCCCGACACAACAAAACTTTAATTGCGGAAAATCGACTATACATGGACAGTGCCCAAAGCGAGGTTATAAATGCTAGGAAATTACCGTTCCTTGCCTTAGATCAAACTGATTACGAAAAGTGACTTACCAAGTATCCGATGAGAACAGCTGTCTTTCCTGTGCTGACAGCAGCGGTCCATGTAGTTCCCTAGGCCACAGAAAGGCCCCGGGGGTAGATCAGGCCCATGGTACGCAGCCACGCAGCCGAGGGTCGCCGCGGTTAGAAGTACAATGTACATTCTGCGAAAGAAAAGGTCACAATTAGACAAAATGTCTCAAAAAAGAGCGTCAGTGGCGTCGAGGATAAGACGCGACCTATGATATCGAAAGGTCCGAGGTTCGATCCCCGGTTGGGCCATGTACCAATGGGTTTTTCTCGAAACTTAAGTACATGTACTGACTGCTCTCAAACGGTGAAGGAAAACATCGTGAGGAAACCTGCATACGCCGAAGAAGAAATTCTTAGGCGCATGTGAAGTCCACCAACCCGCACTGGGCTAGCGTGGTGGAATATAGCCCGAACGCCCTCGTTGAGAGGGTAGGCCTGAGCCCCAGCAGTGGGGAGATTAATAGGCTGTTGATGAGACAAAATGTCCACAGAAAGTAGGTAAGTAGTTCAATGTTTGACATATTTTTAGTTTTTTAGGGGCAACATTTTGTGACAAGTTTGTTTTTTTTGTGACAAATAAGACTAAATTCAAAGTAAGGTAGGTATGGCTTAAAGGTCTCGTTATCAAGCCAAAACCTACTTTAAAAAATACACCTAAGGCGAAAGTGGATTGTGTCACCACACAAGCTTCGCATACCTACTAGGAAAACCGCAAACATTTCCAATGCAATGAAAGTTGCACAAAGATGTTGCACAAAAATATACATAACATGAATGAAAGTGGTCTACAATATCCGCGATACCTATGATTAGAGCACTGTTGGCAATTTATGAAGTCGTTAAATGCTTACTACGCTTCCATAGACTACGAAATAGGTAAAATGTAGATTGGACAGAAAATACCGTTTTATTGTATTTTTATCGTGTATTTTATTTTGTAATATTGCCTGAAATAAAGAATTTCTTGTTATTATTATTATACATGGTATGGACTAGCGGCATCATTAATTTTTGTAGCGGCCACTGGTTTTTTCTTATTTTTTCTGGTATAGGTAGTTTACTTAGTTAAATTTCTCGTGTTAATTTATATGCATAAGAATAAGACAAGATAATATTATACTATACTAGCTGTTTCCTGCGGCTTCGCCTGCGTAGAAAAGTTTTCCCGCGAGAACGTTATTCCTATATGTTACTCTGATGTAAGTAGGTCTGATGTAGTATTTATATTAGGTACTGTAAAGTTTCATCAAAATCTGTTTCGCAATTTTTGTGTGACACAGTAACAAACATCCTTAAACTTTCGTGTGGGAATATAATAAACTATCGGTGGATTATGTTATAGCCCAAGCAAGGAAAAACATAATTTTGAAGATGCCACAGATTATTTTGCAGTGCCGCTTCTACAGAACTTTAATGTCTTTAATCTACAGTACAATGACCTACTTCCTACAAAATGTTGATAACAAACGAAGGTAACGTTCAGTTTTGATTGTAAGTGCGTATTTACGTAAGATTTACGATAGCCTTTAGCTGAAAACTGATTCTGACGCTGACTCATATGTGATTTAGGTATTCAAATGATATAAAGTCTAGCTTAACCTATTTGGATTTCGATGTTGTTATTAGGCAAATATGAAACACAACAAGAGCGTCATATCAGTGGAGTCGGGGATAAGACGCGGGCTATCCATGGCTTCAAAGTGACCTCGATAGTATGAAAATCTTGCCGTTTCCCTATGAATATGTGCTGTACTTATTTCAAATGTTTAGCTTAACCTATTTGGATTTAGGCAAATATGAAACATCATCTGGGCATCTCACTTTTAACCTGATCGAGTAAAACAAGAGCGTCAGTGGCGTCGGGGATAAGACGCGGCCTATCCATGGCTTCAAAGTGACCTCGATTGTATGAAAATCTTGCTGTTTCCCTATGCATACGTACTGTACGTATTTCAAATGTCTAGCTTAACCTATTTGGATTTCGATGTTGTTATTAGGCAAATATGAAATACCATCTAGGCAACTCACTTTCAACCTGATCAATTAAAACAAGAGCGTCACTGGCGTCGGGGATAAGACGCGGCCTATCCATGGCTTCAAAGTGACCTCGATTGTTTAAAAATCTTACCGTTTCCCTTTGAATATGTGCTGTAAGTATTTCAAATGTCTAGCTTAGCCTATTTGGATTTCGCATAATATTATTAGGCGAAACACGGAAACAGGATGTTTAAAATTGAAAATGAAACCGATTGGCTTTGTGGGATAACAATAATTTGCTACGTTTATAGTAGGTAACAAATCTACTTTCAGACTCCATTTTTTTCAAACTAAGTTTGTTTACAATTGTTTGCAAAGATTGTGCTTGGCTGCAGTTACAAGAACACCAGGCATTTTTGTCTCTCAAATAATCGAATATTTTGTAATAAGCTTTCTTACAAAGTTGTTTTTTAATGTGGTTCTTTTTCTATCTTTAATATTCAAAATATCCGCTGATAGCTTATACATTGCCTCGTGTACGGTTTAATTCTAGTAGGTAGGTGTAGTTAGGTTATCATCAGTATGTTCTTTCTAGCTAGACGTAGAACTGTGCGCCGGCGCCGCATCAATTATCGAGATCATGTTAATTGTCTCTAGGAATGTGTAGGTATAATTGTTTTGACATTTTGACTAATTAGTTCTTCTGCCGACAATCCTCGCAAGGACGTTCAGATTAATCTTTGGTGCTTTGTTTTGCCAAACTTAGCTTACGATCTAAGGCAGAAAACTTGACTTTTCTCTATCTCCTGTGTACACCTTTATGGCCTCCCTAAACGATCATGCGGCATGACATGTATTACGTGCTGTCACTCATGCATGACCGTCTAGCTGTAGTGATTGACGTGCATGACATGCAAACTACGTGCTGGCCGTTGCTTCACTGTATTGATTGATAGCAAGCATGATGGTCCATCATGCGGCATGACATTCACGTAAACGTTGCTTGTCATGCAAGCATGATCGTTTAGGGACACTTTTAGATTGTTGTACAGTCAACATAAAAAGTAGCTTGGATCTGAATATTACAAAAGAATCGCATTGCCGAAGAAACCTGCATACGCCGAAGAAGAAATTCTTAAGCGCTGTGCAGTCTACCAACCCGCACTGGGCTAGCGTGGTGGACTATAGCCCTAATGCGCTCGATGAGAGGGTAGGCCTGAGCCCCAGCTGTTTATAGGCTTATATACTTACATGTAAAAGTTTCTTTTCTTAATTTAAGCTATAAAAGTTGTAATCTTCGTTTAGGTAAATAAATAAATAAAATAAAACCATTCTACAAAATTGGGTCACAAGGAAATGTGTATAAATAACTATATATAAGTAGGTACCTATTTTGACAGCTGTCTAATTTAGGACCGAAACGGATATGCGTGAGAACTGGGCCAATTAATATCGTAATTAAATTATTTGTCTATTGTATCATTTCAACACGTGTATGTCAGTGACATAACGTCACAAGCCTATGTCCGAGGCTATTTTATTGTCAAACAAAGTTATCTGTGAATGCGTAATAAATTAAGCGCCGGGTTTTGTAAAGTGATTAGTTAAATTAATGACATTCTACTCTAGGGATGTCACTATAATATTAATACCAACTCAAATCCGAAATACTATCGGATATTCGATATACGACACATTATCGGATTCGATTAACTTAAATCCCTTTTGCCGATTTTTGAAATTGAAAAGGGTACCACAAAATATAAGCTATTGTTATTATTGATAATAGCATCATGGTGAACTGCAAAGCACCCATAGTAAGTTCAATTAAATACAATATTAACATATTGCACTGTCTTTAGTACCAAAGGTGGGTGTAAAATTTGAACATTAATTATCAAATATCGGTAAGTGGTCGAAAAATCTATCGCAAAATTCCTTTCGGGCAGACAGAAAAGCAAACAGAACACCAAGTTAAAAAGGGCTTGTAATAATAATAAAAAATAAGTATAAAATGAGGTCTCTCAACTCTTTGCCATGAAGATGGCAGATAAAGATACATTGGGCCCACACAGCATGAAATGAACGTATGTATCAATGTCTTTGTTTGATACGATCCAAATAAATGGGCAAACTGCACTAAAATTCGATACCACACTCAAAATCCGTATCATATCTCTGACAGCTATATCGTTCATAGATTTATGATTCTAGTGGTACCTTCGCTAATAAATATTAATATATTATAAGTACACAGACGAGCTTTTATTTCAATTGAAAGTCGAAAGATCGAGTAGTCGGTAAATAGAGAATATTTAAAAATCATGATCTTTAGCAAGCTAAGCAGATTATTACAAAATATACCTACATTTAAATTTCAAATCGGAAATACTTAGAAAGCAGTGGTAGATACAAACAATACGTGTTTAAAATGTATCCGTATTAAACTCATATTATTTATGCAATAAAAATATGTTGACTTTTTTGGGTTTCGCTTATTAGGTGAAATGTATCTGAAACATAAATATATCCGTAACATTGACAGCCCTATTCAATTCCCTGACAGGTTTACGATGCTGGCGCCTAATATCACATTTACCGTGGATAGTTTGTTGATGACGTAGACGGAAGGTCAGGTCCATAAATCACCATTAGCACCTTCAAACGTCACCGTGTTTACTCTTTCCTGACGAAACCCTTTGATTTTTTATGGGTAGATGTTTATCTGATTTCATTTGTTTCTAAATCCGAAATTACATTTGATTGTCGTTTGTGTTTACAATGTTTACATTTGATTTACCTATTGATTGTGTAAGAGCGTCAGTGGCGGCGAGGATAAGACGCGGCCTATCATATCGAAAGGTCTGAAGTTCGATCCCTGGCTAGCCCATGTAGTCCATGGGTTTTTCTCGAAACATAAAGTGACACATAAACGTTTACTGACTGCTCTTAAACGGTGAAGGAAAACATCGCGAGGAAACCTGCATACGCCGAAGAAGAAATTCTTAGGTGCATGTGAAGTCTACCAACCCGTACTGGGCAAGCGTGGTGGACTAATAGCTCGTCGTCCTCGTTGAGCGATTAGGCCTGAGCCCCAGCAGTGGGGACATGTTAATAGGCTGTTGATTTGATTTTCACACTGTGTCGTTGTAGTGCCGATATCGACGGGCGGCACAGTGCGGGTTGCGTCATCTTGGCAGAGCCACGTCTCCGATTTGAAATCTGAGAATCTGTTTGTTTACGTAGAGCTGCGTCTTTTTAGGAGTCCGTCAAGAAAACGGATACACCCATAAGTGATCCGTCCAGAGAGTTGTTAGTATACTAACTCTATGGATCCGTTAGAGAACCAAATCATAAAGCGACATAAATTACTAAGTACGTTGAAGTGGCAGTGGGCTGGTCACATTTGTCGGAGAACCGATAACCGATAGGGTGACGAGTTCTTGAGTGGAGACCACGACTGGCAAGCAAAGTGTGGGACTCTCCCCGGCTAGATATAAGTAGCGACGATCTGCGTAGGCGGCTGGCAGTGACTGGCTGCGGAGAACCGAGGATCGGGTTCAGTGGCGCGGCTTACGGGAACCTATGTCCAGCAGTGGACTAGTGCTAGGCTGGTGATAGTCACTTTTACCAATTATATTGTGTATTTATGGTGGTTGTTATTTTTTTTAAAACAAATTTTTATAAAAAAACGTGTACAACCTTAGAACAGACTAGAGCGGAAGGCGCTGCAAGGGGCGAGATCCTGCCATGTAGACCAACCCTAGGCAGACTAACAAACTAAGCTTACGTTTCACTTGTAAAATGTCTTTACCAAATATTTATTTTATTTATTTATTTAAAAACTTTATTGCACACATTAGTGCAAAAGGCGAACATAATGCCAGTATGGCATTCTCTACCAGTTGACCTTTGGGTCATACAGATAATGCGTGGTAGGCGCGAAATACATGTTTAAAAATTTAAGGCATTTATTACTAAACAAGATAAAAATACACTACTTACTTAATAAATAATTATTTTAAAATATACTAAATATATAAACCAATAAAGCCGTGACATATAGACGATGACTGAGATTCATGTCCCATGGCGACCCAGGTAGTGCTCGCGTACCAATTTTTTGAAGCAGAGCCTGTTAGGAGCTTTCCTTATGTCTTCCGTATAAAATATAATATTGATTGATTGATATTGATCCTGAATGATCCTGACGGGTCGTGACTGATGCTGACTGGTCCTGACTGTGAAGACAGCTTAAGAACAAAGCAAAATCGGTTTGTCCCTAAAATTATTATTACACTTTTTGATCCATTTTGATAAAACAGGACAGGAGACTAAATAATGAAGTATTGTATTCTGATTTCAAAGCCGGCCTTAGATATCAGATTTCGGATGGAAAAAACAAGGTTGCCTCACGTCAGATTATAAATCAAACAGTATCGTTATTTCCTTTGAATTCACGATTATATTCAAATGTCTCAATGACAAGGTTACCTTTTTATTTAATAAAATACACTCTGGAATAAGTTTGGGCGAAAACAAAATTTAACAGGGGCAAAACTAAGATTGTAGTCTTTTGGAAATTTTGTCAAGAGAAACAAAGCCCTTTGTTTATAATATCTGATGATATCAATGGAATATCCATAGTAACAGGTCTTGTGTAAAACTAGAAGATTCACTTTTGGTAAATTAGTAAAACTGTTTTTTGTGTTGAATCTACGAATCTACATAAAACCAATCACGGACGTAAATAATAAACTGTTTTCAACAAAATTAGTGTCGGTAATTATGTAATTTTTTGCAACATGAAAGTATCCTAATTTTCTATAGCGGTCCCTACACCATCATGCGGCATAGCATATATAATTATAGTGATTGACGCGAATGACATGCAAACTACGTGCTGGCCGTCGATTGACAATCGCGCGTACTCTTCACTGGTACTAAGGGTCCATCATGCAGCATGATAATTCACGTAGACGTAACGCATGTCATGCCAAATTATCGTCTAGGGACCGCTTATGAGTTTTAATTTATTTTTGAAAGTCGATACACGTCAATTCCATATGATATTTATTATTTGTCGTGAAAACCCGACCTGTGCTAATGACGTTCTTGCATTCTAGACGAGATTCCCAGTAAATCTCATCATTAGTTTAGTCTCGGAATCCCTTTGAACCCCTTGGCTGTCATTCTGTTCCGATTTTAACAACAAAAAGGTACCCACTAATATTTACTGCCAGCTGTTGTCCTCGAATTCGTCGCGATGGGATTTAAATTCCAGTAGTGTTTTTTTTTTAAACTAAAGTGTAAAATTTCTAGTTTCTGGATCTAGCGGTTTGATAGAACATAGATCAATCAGGGTAGGTACCTATATACAAACTAAGAATTTATTGATCTAGATAGAGCATGATATGATTTATTTAAGATCTGACGCCTGCTACACAGAGAAATGGATGAATAAGAAAGTAGGTAGGTACGGTATGACCAAGCAGACTAATAGTAAAGAAACCTAACTAATCCTGACTGATCCTAACTGACCCTGACTGATCTTGACTGATCCCCTGACTGATCATTACTGATCCCCTGACTGATCATGACTGTTAATTACGAATTCTGTCTGACTGTGGAGAACGCTCCTCGAATGCACGTAAGATGCCGCTAATAGCTTTCGCAGTTTATTAGGTAGGTATATGAATATACACCTTGCGGTATGTAACTAATGTTTTATGCAAGTACAGTCGACCGCACGTCATTGGAAACATTTCGACCTTGAGCTGGCCTAGCTAGGGAGTTTCAATCAAGAAGTTTCAAACCTCTTTGGTCGCGCGCGCGCTCCCTGTGGTGATCGCATCTTGCATATTTAGTATAGGAAACGAAGAAAAATTCGGTGTCAATTTCAGGGGGGGGGGGGTGCGGACAAAGGAAGCGGATTAGTGGGAGGAGATTGCTAATACAAATTTATATGGAGTTTGAAAATGAGAATGTGTGAGTGAGTGTCCCTTTTGATATACATTTGACCCGATTTTGGCACCCCCTAAAATGCTTTTGTTACTCATCCATATAAGAGTGGCAAAATTTTTTGATTCAAGGTTTCAATACTACGAGAGACCAGTTTATACTGGTTTAGTGCCGTCCGTACACCTGTACCTAGTCTAAAAATATTACCTAACTGACTATAAAATCCCGAAATACGTAAGTACTGAGCACAAAATTGTTTGTCTGACATTCGGAAGCTTTAGCTCTTTATGACGTCATTTTGTCGTAACGACAAATTCACATTGCCGTGCTAAATGGTGGATTATGTTTTGTTTATTACCGCACGGTGCGGTTGAGGTGCATCAAGATAACAGTACAGTCACTAGAAAACATCGTTGCGTTTCAACGAAAATGGGAATCGCTTCCAGTTTACGACCTAAGGTATATCAGTTTTACGTCCTAAGGTATATATAACACAGGTATATTTTATGCATAACAAGAGGACCTTGGCATAAATCTAATTTTGTGTAAAGCAAGTTTTTTAAATAAAAAAATTTGACTTTTGAAGCAGCCTGTAAGTTTTTTTTATCTTTATTGCCGATGGGATTCTTTATGAGTTATGTAGAAAAATATTGGGAGGTGCAGGGCAGCAAAGGAATTTATAGGTCAATACTTTAACGACATAACTAAGAGAATGCGGCCGAACTAGACAGGAGGCAAAGGGCCATTTAAAAATAAAATCGTGTACAATTTTTTTAAGGCTTATTATGAAGACGACCACACTTCGCTGAACCGATGATTTTTAGGGCAAATGCGTTCTAGGACAGAGCGGAAGGCGCTGCATGGGACGAGTTCCTGCCATGTAGACTGATGTAGACCAACCCTAGGCAGACTAGAAAACTTAACTTACTTGACTAGTAAAATGTATGTTTTGTACGCTTTATGCCAGAAAAGCACAATGTCAGATTAGTGGAATATCAGATTTGCAGTATGTCAGATTAGACCAAATATAATATTGATTGATTAA
Source organism: Metalampra italica (assembly GCA_949699065.1). Lineage (NCBI taxonomy): Eukaryota > Metazoa > Arthropoda > Insecta > Lepidoptera > Oecophoridae > Metalampra > Metalampra italica. The sequence continues at coordinate 6,240,624 of OX452991.1, read as the reverse complement.
TATTGATCCTGACGGGTCGTGACTGATCCTGACTGGCCCTGACTGTGAATACAGCTCAAGAACAAAGCAAACTCGGCTTATTAATATGACTGTATAGTTAATAAATGACAGGCTAATGATGAAGATGATCGTACTGAAACTTTTATGTACCTAGGTACTGTGTAGCTGTGTTGGTACTTCTTTATTTGTATTTGTTTTGCAACGCACGACAACGCCAGGCAGGATGGTTAACCTAGTATAACGTCATTATTGATTATACGCTTTTGATAAAATGTGCATTTTTTTTATATGCTCGTCGCATTTATTGAAACGAGCGTCAGTGGCGTCTGGGATAAGACGCGGCCTATATATCATATCGAAAAGTCCGGAGTTCGATCCTCGGCTGGGCCATGCACCAATGGGATTTTTCTCGAAACTTAATAAGTACATTTACTGACTGCTCTCAAACGGTAAAGGAAAACATCGTGCGGAAACCTGCATACGCCGAAGAAGAAATTCTTAAGCGCATGTGAAGCCCACCAACCCGCAATAGGCTATCGTGGTGGACTATAGCCCGAACGCCCTCGTTGACAGTGTAGTCCTGAGCCCCAGTAGTGGGGACATGTTAATAGACTGTTGATGATGATGATTTATTAAAACTAAAGAGTTTGAACGCTCTCATCTCTAGAACTACCTCTCAGATTTGAAAAATTCTTTTTGCATTACATAGCGCAATTCTTGAGGAAATTTATGGCTATTTACCATCACGCTACGCCCTTTAGGAGCCGAGCAGAAAGAAAAAAGATAGAAGTTACTATAGTAAAACGCTGGCGAGGCCGCGGGTGACTCTAGTCGTATAAAATACACAATGCGTGGCAGTCGTTTCCACTGATACACTTTCATTCATAATCACATAACGTAAATAAATAAATAAATAAATTCATAGCAATAAATCATTTATATAATAAAGAAATTAGGATAAATGACCAATGCGAGTAGAAGCGATCTTTTATGCGATAAATCGTTAGAGCCAGATGGATCAATGTATTGCATCGTTTGAACAGAACGGTTCAATTAATCACTATTAAATGCACCATGCAGATAATATTTTACTATAGCAAATGACCGCGACTTCGCTCGCGATATAAAATAGCAGGGTTTAAGTAGACTACTTGCGATCGTGTATTATTTTATATCTTCTTAGGAATAACTTTGAAATCATTATCATCATATCAGCCTGTAGACGTCCACTGCTGGACAAAGGCCTCCCCCAAGGATCTCCACGACGCCCGGTCCTGCGCTAACCTCATCCAGCCGGATCCCGCAACCTTCATCATCGTCGGTCCACTTTGAAATACGTGACGACAATTCGAACGTTCAGGCATCTTTTGTGGCAAACCCTGGTCCACCATGGAGACCGCGGACCGGTACGCGCAGCGTGGGACGCTCCTCCGCCAGGTGGACCGACAACCTGAAGAAGGCGGCCGGAAGCGGCTAGATGCGGAGAGTGTGATGGCGTTCGTTGGGGAAGTTCTATGTCCAGCAGTGGACTTTGAATGAATGATATGATGATCGAAAAGTCAGGTACCTATATGACAGTTAACCTGGGTTTGAACTCTTGTGATGAGAACGTAAGAGATCTGCACTATCGCGATTCCTGGAAAAACTAAGCTTAATCTTAATCGATTCAGTACTTATATTCGAGTAGATAGGTAACAGTACACAGTAACCAAACACTACTCCATTCAACTTGAGTTGTTTTAGGAATACTCAACTGGGCGTAACAATATTTTTCTTTACTTACATACACATACATATATCTACGTGTTTTGTGTGTATATTTATTCAACAACATTCTTGCATGATTGGTGAATTATACACGCTTGTAGAACGGTCGTCTACCATCTGTCTAACATAAATAAACTTAACATGTTACAGAATGGTGTTTTGCCTCTTTTCTCTATCAAGGTAGTAAAAGAGACAAAAGGTTTTTAATTACCTAGGTACGTACCTACATTAATTTGTTTCTAACATAGTTAATAACATTAGGTAGTACTTATAACCTAACCGTTGGGCTTTGTTCCCGGGAAATCAAGCTCGAGAAAAGTCGAGAACTCGAGAAATCATGTACCTATATAGAAATTAAATCGCCGTTTGTTGTGTTGCGTGGCGGCGCGGGCCAAAGCAGCGCTTGACCTTTAGTTTAATAGAAGCTACTTTTGTTTATAAGTTAACTAAATCCAGCCAAAAATGATGCTGTTTGGTCCACTCTGACGCCAACAACGCCAGGGCAGTGTCGGATTCAAAAAAAGCGCCCCCTTTTGTCCACACTGACCTAATTATGAGTCTGAATAATATTATTTCTGTATATTAAAAAAAAAAGTTAATTAGCTTTCATAAGATTAATGTTTTTGAATATAATCAATAAAAGTTTTATAATTAATTTGATACTTTTATTTGAGAGGAAAACCACTGAATTTGTTGACGGTATTGGAACCAATTAATATGAGAAAACGTACGTAAATGTAAATTTCTCGGCAACCCGAGAAGCCCCGAGAAATTAGCCTCGAGAATTCTCGAGAACCCAGAAATTGAAAAGCTCGAGAAATCATGAACCCTATATCACAAATTATAAAAATTTTGCCCAATTCAGATTATTGTCCGACCTGGATTAGAACCTTCTAATCTAAGTAGGTACCTATATTGTCTTTTAACGTTTTGGTACATACCCAGTAGAAATTATAACTCACAAAGACTGTCTAGAATTCAAGGCAAACGGCAGAATATAAGGCTGTAAGGCTCACATTAAAAACATAATCCCAGAAATCAGCCCCGGTTAGGAACATTTATTCCTAACTGCCCACCCAGGTGGAGAAGGTGAGTATGGTTAGGAACATTTATTCCTAACTGCCCACCCAGGTGGAGAAGGTGAGTATGGTTAGGAACATTTATTCCTAACTGCCCACCCAGGTGGAGAAGGTGAGTATGGTTAGGAACCTTTGTTCCTAAATGCCCACCCAGGTGGACAGCTCAAGTGGGCAGTTAGGAAGCGGGGAAATCAGCGATGACCATTTGTTCTAATGCCTTCCCGTCACGCAGACGAAAATATTTACAAACAAAATCGCCACACTAAGCTGCGCCTACGCTGTGCTAAAGAATCCAGTGATAAGGCTCAGTAAGACGACACTGATTATCGCCTTGTATGCTTTAGTTGACCTTCGCATACCGTTTTGTTACAGACGATGGTTCAATCCACGCATTTCAGAGTTCAGCGGTTTCAGCACTGTAAGAAAAAAATTCTTAAAATATAATAATAAATGATGTCAATCTTGGTAGACTGTGTCGTAAGGCAAGGCGACAACCACACGTCCAGTTCGTCATAAATAAATGACAATATTGTGGTTATTAATTTGCTTTTCCCGCGAATAAACTTTATGTTGTTAGATATAATAAGTAATACAGAAATTAAATTACAATTCTAATATTAAGTAAAAATAAACAACAACAACATCTGTCAACATCCTGAGGATGCCTCGTAGAGAGGTGAAACTCGTGTCGATTTTATATTATTTTATGTTGTTTTATACAGTATATTTTTCGCTAGTATTATTATTATTTTGTAATTTATAAATTAGTAAATCTTGACCAAAACATTTTGTTTAGAATAGTAATTTGCATGATATTATTTATAAATTTAGGGCCTCTTACACCGCTTGCTGATAAAGTCCCAGATACCCTATCTGCAGGTTATCTGACAGATAGCCTGTTTTTTTTGGTTTCACAGGTATCTGATTGCCTCTATCTTGTATATTTTATATAGTCTATCACACAGATTTATCTGATCGATTAGTTTATCACTAAGATTACTATCTGTAACAATATCAGGAAGTGGTGAAAGAAGCCCTTAGACTTGTAAAATTTATTTTTACTTAATATTAGAATTGTAATTTAATTTCTGTATTACTTATTATATATAACAACATAAAGTTTATTCGCGGGAAAAGCAAATTAATAACCACAATATTGTTATATAATGGATTTCCGCAAAGTAACGCCTGATACAATTAAATAAATAAATGATTCAATTCAATTCAATACACTATAATGCACATTAAAAAATTACAGAAAAAAATTAAATGGGACCAACTTCAAAGTATACCTTATCCAATAAAAAAAAGAATTATCAAAATCGGACTGCTCTGAAAAAAGTTATGCGTGGGCATACATAAAAAAAATGAAAAAAAAAACGGGTCGAATTGAGAACCTCCTCCTTTTTTTCGTCGGTTGAAAAGATAAAAACAGATACAGTAATGTACGTCTAGGCAGTTTTATCGCTAAGAGCGATTTCTTCCAGCCAACTTTTCTATTCATCTTTCTCTCCTAGCTATTTCCCTACTAGTATGGTCGACGCACGTCAGTGCCAACAAAACCAATATAAACTGGTGGTTTCATAGTATTGAAACTCCCTAATAGGCGAGGCGGCTCAAGGTCAAAGTGTTCCACTAACGTGCGGTTGACTATATCTATAGTGTAGTATACTGTAATAAGGCCACAGGAGAACACTTTGGTTCTGTAAGAAATTTGAATTAGGTAATTGAAATAATTTACATAACTATCCTAATCTATCGGGTCCAAAATTCCAACTGATATCATGATAAGGTTTCTATCTCTTTATCGACACTAAACAAAAACATTTATCGACACTAAAATAGATATAAATAGGTAGTCAAATGTCGACAATCTAGCTAGCAATTTCTATTCATAAATTTTTAAAAATGAAAAACCACATAATCATGAAATATATTTCCAATTTGACTGGCCTGTTGGCGTAGTGGTAGTGACCCTGCCTACTGCGCCAAAGGTCGTAGGTTCGATTCCCACCCGAGACCAACATTTGTGTGATGAGCATAACTGTTGGTTTTCGGATTCTGGGTATATTTGTATGTATTGAAGTATTTATTTAAAAAGTATTTATGTATGTTTATCAGTTGTTTAGTACCCGTTTACAAGCTTCGGCTTAGTTTGGGACTAAACAGCTGTGTGTAAATTTGTCCAAATATTATTATTAATTATATACGTACGGCATTGAAAAAATAACTGTAAGTAAATACTTCTTGAATGACCAAATAATGGTCATTCAAGCTGATTGGATTCTCTGAGCGACAGGAGAGGCGACCGAAGTTGGAACGCTTTGAGAGTTACTTTATCTTCCAACGTTCGTCAGACCTCAGACGTTGCGGGGTCCTATATTCTTTATATTATAATCAAGGTCAATGAAACATCGTCGGCAACCCTTAAAAAGATTGTTTGAAACACCCCTTCTCAGACAAAGCCACGGACAACACTAGCAATAAAAATGAAACAAAACAAGGATATTGATTTCAACCATTGAGCAATTCACATAAATCTCTTGGACATTCGATCAGTCGGCGGGTAATAAAATGTTCAAAAGGTCAACATATGTAATAAAACATTTGAAAGCCGCCAACTTCTCTTTGGATTGACATCTCTGTCAGTCGGTCTGTTAAGTCGTTAACCGGTTAACACCGTATAAGTATAAGACCAGTGGTGCCGTTAATAAAAGTCATGATCGTAATATTCAGAGCACACCAAACAAATACAATTAAGATGTGACTAAGTTCATGTAAAGTCCTGCAAAAGACTCACTGCATTTGACAATTAGAGCAAAATACTTCATACCGATTAAAAATATATGTTTAATGTCTGAAAATACAAATAATTATTTAAGCCACAAAATTATTGAATACATAATAGTATAGTAAACAAACGGTGATTGAGAACATAAATGTTTTCACAAAAAATATAACATGTCCAAATAACAAGTGTCCAAGCTACAATATTCACGGATAGGGAAATCGAAGTACAATATTTTTACAATAAATAAATTTGGACGAAAATATGATACTTGGACCAAGTAAGCTTGGACAAAATTTGACTTTTTGCTCGGCTCCTAAGGGTCATCATAGCGTGATATTCCTCCAGAATTTATTGGGCTATTAAATGCAAAAAGGTTTTTTAAATCCAACTGGTAGTTAAAGAGATTAGCGCGTTCAAACAAACCAACTCTTAAGCTTAATTATATTAGTATAGATTAGTATCTCTACTGTGTCATCTGTATACCGTGCCGTTAAGCTGCGCTGGCGCCGGATCAAGACTAAGGGCTTCTTACACCAGTTGCTGATAAAGCCCCAGATACCCTATATGCAGGTTATCTACCAGATACCCGTTTTTTTCGTTTTCACAGGTATCTGATTGCCTTATCTGTCCGATATACCGTCTTATAAACTTACAGCCAGATCAAGGGGCTGTTATTTCTTTATCTGTCGGATATGGATTGTTTTTTTTCGAATTTAACGCGGTAATACTTCAGTTTTGTGTTAACTTTTTATGATATATGGATTTATCACTGTTTCATTTATAAATAGTACATTACTGCCGCGGCCCGCAACAGAGGCATTGATGGATGAGCGTGTGAATGTAGGCCGAGGCGAAGCCGAGGCACACATACGTGAGTCCATCAATGCCTGGTTGAGGCCAAGGCTTGTATAATGCTATTCTCAAATAATGCGCGGAAATCCAAAAAATATCAAGTTTTATTAAAATTGTGAACCGTCTGCACTGAACGATCACGACATAGGGTTGTCACAATACTATCGGCAAATCAAAATACTTTTGGCCATATCTCCGGAACGGCTAGTGCTAGAACCATGTTCATGTACTTAAATGAAAGGGCTCGACGAGATCTAGTTGAATATAATATAAAATAAAATCACCCTGTATATACAATTTTATATGAATATACAGGATGTTTTTTTAATATTATATTCAGATAGATCTCGTCGAGCCTTTTCATTTGAGTACAAACACGAGGGGTCTAGTACTAGCCGTTCCGGAGATATGGCCAAAAGAGTGTTTTTTTTTCATTTGGCCATATCTCCGGAACGGCTAATACTAGACCCCTCGTGTTTGTACTCAAATGAAAGGTCTCGACGAGATCTAGTTGAATACAATATAAAAACACCCTGTATATACAATTTTATATGAATATACAGGGTGTTTTTTTATATTATATTCAGATAGATCTCGTCGAGCCCTTTCATTTGAGTACAAACACGAGGGGTCTAGCACTAGCCGTTCCGGAGATATGGCCAAATGAAAAAAAAACACTCTTTTGGCCATATCTCCGGAACGGCTAGTACTAGACCCCTCGTGTTTGTACTCAAATGAAAAGGCTCGACGAGATCTATCTGAATATAATATTAAAAAAACACCCTGTATATTCATATAAAATTGTATATACAGGGTGTTTTTATATTGTATTCAACTAGATCTCGTCGAGACCTTTCATTTGAGTACAAACACGAGGGGTCTAGTATTAGCCGTTCCGGAGATATGGCCAAATGAAAAAAAAACACTCTTTTGGCCATATCTCCGGAACAGCTGGTGCTAGACCCTTGTTCATGGTACTCAAATGAAAGGGCTCGATGAGATCTATCTGAATATAATATAAAAAAAACACCCTGTATATATAATTTTTTATTCAACAATTTCCGCGCATTATTTGAGAAAAGTGCTATACAAGCCTGCAATCAATGTAATTTCATGCATCATTCGAAATTTAAATAAAACTTTTGCTATGTTACCTCCGTGGTTGCCATGGTTACACGACAGATATGAATTAATATGGTCATTATTTGACCGCTAGGCACGACAGATATGGATTAAATAGAAACGCAACAATGAATTGAACTGAAGAACTGAATTGAATGAACGGAATGTTCCAACTCCCCGGTAAATCGATGACAGTTTAGCTGCCCGATATTTTAACAGAGACTTGAGTGGTGAAAACGGAAAATATTATCCGACAGCTTTATCCGATAGATTACGTTATCTGTCCGTTTTCTATCTGTAACAATATCAGCAACTGGTGTAAGAAGCCCTAAGTGTCGCTTTGCATTATTAAACTGGACTAAAGTTTAGTCTACTTTAACAAAAAATGCGACGTGCAAATGTAGAACAACGATCCTATTAAGATATTCAAATAGGTATGTTGCTTTGGCACCTCTAAAATTGTAGGTATACTTACCTACGAGTAAATAACATAATAGCTTGATTAGTAGTCTTTGAACTGTGTGTTTGAATTTTTAAAATAATAATTTGTATTTTCAATAACAATAACAATGTAGTTCTACATCCTCTCACAAATTGAATCAGTTCACAACAAAGCTATCAATCTTTATTGATACGCGAATAAAATTATATTCGATCTATTTGTGCCATCTCCAAAAATTATGCCAAGGTAAAATGCGCAAAATGTCGGCCGATTTTTAAGATGCCACTTGAAATTCTGTATCTGCAAGAACCCGGTTAAACACCGTCGTAAACCCAGGAGGCCTATACTTGGGAGAAAAATAGGTATTATACTTATGCATAGTACTTATTTTATCGTCAGACAAAAATAGTGTTTCGCGAAGCATCTTATTTTTTTATCAAATACTTTATAATTTTTTTTAACAAACTTTTAGCAGATAAACTATATATTGTTTTGTCTTGAGTGCAGGCGAGTGCAAAGTTTGACCATGAAGAGAAGTGGTCGGGGAAAGTCGATCTCAAGATTCGTCCCGGACAAACAAACAGATAACCAAGTAATACAAAAGCTTGTGAAAACCGGCCAAGTTCGTGTCGGATAAACAGTTTAGTGTTAATTTCACCTTGAGGTTAAAAATATCTAGATCAAACTATTCACTACTGGGTACTACTGCAAATGCCAGTATTGCACTATACCTGCATAAATAAATAGAATACCTACGTATCTAATATTAAAGCCCATGTCTAAAGCGGTCCCTAAAAGATCATGCGGCATGACATGCATTACGTTTACGTGAATTATCATGCTGCATGTCATGCACGTCAATTACTACAACTAGACGGTCATGCATGAGTGACAGCACGTAATGCAGCATGATCGTGTAGGGACCACTTAAGGTTTGGAGAATAAAATTCTTCTAATTATTCTCCAAACTTTAGACGGGTCATTTAAGCTCGTTTTTGGTCAGGAATAATCAGTAAAAGTATAAGTGTATGTAAGTGTAGATACCCTATTCTATTGTGGAAAACCTGCGTAGACGCACTACACACGTTTCTTATTTACATACCACTCTACTACAAGAGACAAGTAGTACTTGTAACATTGCCGTAGTATTTAGGAAGATTACGTACTTAACATAATGCCAAGGCGAGTTTGCATTCAAATGTTAATTATATTGTACACATTGAAGATATTGTCGAGGAGTTGACGCGCCTTCGGTAAATACTATCGTAACTGTAACAGGTAACTGTTACGTATTCCAAGCAAATGGTAACGTTACATCTAAGAATGTAGTGAAAAAAATCATCATCATCATATCAGCCGGACGACGATCTGGTGAAGCTCGCGGGACTCAGCTAGATGAGGTTAGCGCAGGACCGGTCGTCGTGGAGATCCTTGGGGGAGGCCTTTGTCCAGCAGTGGACGTCTACAGGCTGGTATGATGATATCAGAAGAGAGTCAAAAGAGCTCTTCAACCAAGGCCGGCAACGCACCCCCCGGGTGTAGCGAGCTTTTTCCGTGTTCTGTGGCTGTAGCCCACCACGCTAGCCCCAGTGCGGGTTGGTGGACTTCACAAGCGCCTAAGAATTTCTTCTTCGGCGTATGCAGGTTTCCTCACGATGTTTTCCTTCACCGTTTTAAAGCAGTCAGTAAATGTTACTTAAGTTTCGAGAAGAACCCATTGCTACATGTCCCGACCGGGGTTCGAACTCGCACCTTTCGGCATGACAGGCAGGCTGCGTCTCCCCACTACGCTACCGACGCTCTCACAATATTTAAATACTATAGGTTTATCTATTTCTAGTATTTATCTACCCGCCTTTATATTATCAATGTTTGTCGGCCCCTTGCAAATGCAAATATGTATTCTGAAAATCACATTTTTGTGTTTACTTTGGGCGAGATAGTGGACATATTGGTGCTTATATGATAAGCCTAGCTAGATAAACTGTCTGTGGTGTATATTCCGCGTAATTTTCTACAGGAGCGGAAATGACGATACTTTTTGATGGTAATCCAGGAATGTAACTGACGTTTCGATAAACAAGAATTGATTGATCGGATTTTTGACATATTTCTAAAGGAATTAAAGTCGGTACTTACCTACCTAATGTATTACCGTTTCCATTCCCATAAGGTATGTATTAATGGAGGCATGTTTAGCTACACTATAAGTATTCAACTTTTATTCCATGAATTAAGAAAACTATTCTGCCGTGCAATTTAAGCGCAGTAAGGACAATTTGACAGTTTTGAGTAAAACGCGTTTGAAAATTTGATTGTACGTTGTGTTGTATGGTGGTTTGGTGTATAAAGTTTTTGTTTCTCTCACTTCTATTACACGTAGCGAAAAACGGGTCTTTGTTTCTGAAAGATCTCATCACAACGATGTCAAATATGTAATAATATTATAAACGCAGTAAAGTGTCTTACTGCGTTTATAAATTGCTCGGCAGTATTAAAGGCATCATTTATCATTAACAGCCTATTAATCTCCCCACTGCTGGGGCTCAGGCCTACCCTATCAACGAGGGCGTTCGGACTATAGTGCACCACGCTAGCCCAGTGCGGGTTGGTGGACTTCATGCGCCTAAGAATTTCTTCTTCGGCGTATGCAGGTTTCCTCACGATGTTTTCCTTCACCGTTTGAGAGCAGTCAGTATATTATGCACTTAAGTTTCGAGAAAAACCCATTAGTACATGGTCCAGCCGGGGATCGAACTTCGAACCTTTCGATATGATAGGCCGCGTCTTATCCCCGACACTGACGCTCTCATATTAAAGCCATCCCACTATTAAAAGCATTATTTTTTATCGTAGAAAGATTGCTTTCTCTCTCTAGGTTTTTTTATAATTTTATATACATTTTTACTAAAAATTTAAAAGCGATATTTATAAATTGAAAAGAAAACTGGTGAATTTTGTACAAAACCTATAATATTGATTTGACATTTTGTGATGACTTTTGTAGGAATGTCACAGATTGGTCCATTTCAATAAGATTGGTCCGAGTCACCACCAAGGGTAGACAATAAGGGATCAATTTATGTCTTCAGTGTACAAAAATCATGAATCACAAAATGTGTTTTTTTTTGTAAAAATGTATTATTATTCTTTTGTTTAAATGTTAGCTTAACTCGCGAGCTTAGCTTTCTGCGCATTTGATGTAGGTATGTATTTATATTCTAAGTTTACTTTTTCAATTAGACTCGTGCATTACGTAAAATAGTTCACTTACGTGTACGCCATAATTGTTAGCACTATCTTCTAAACACAGCCTGTCACTGAGACCAATATTGTCAAAAAATGCTAATGCAAAAAAGCAACAAAACTTTTAGTCTTAGAAACTTAAAACTAAGAAAAAGTCTAGAGAGAAAACATCAGCTTCCCATTGTTCACTTTTTAAAAACACTGGCTTTCGAATTTTTTATTTTGTTTTTAGAAAATGAAAAGTCACTTTGGAGGTTTGATTTTCGGAAACGCGCGCGGAAAATTCGTAATTGAAACGATGAGCGTCAGTCTGGCATGACGGTCGCGGTAATACTGCGCTTGCTTCAGTTGGCTCATGTAATATAGCACAAAATATACTATACCTTTATTATTACGTACATATTTCGCGTTATATTAAAACGCCTGTAATGCGCAAGTCATATGAATTTTTAAATTGTGATTCATAAAAAGTACAGGTACCTACCTAAGTAGGTACAGTCAGCGTTAAAGATACTGATCAAAAACTAACTTCCAAAAGTAGATAGGTAGGTACTTACTGACTTTTTATTTTTAGAATCAGAATATTCGAATGAAAGATTTAGTCAAATATATCCAGAAACCACCCGGTGTGAGACACTTCAAATGATTTTTTTTAATACTAAAAAAAATGAAGAGCATTATATTTAAATAGTAAATGTAAAACGGCATTCCAAAAAGATTAATGTGCGATGAAAGACATTATAATCTTATTGCAGATACTTTTGAAATAAATAATAATGTAACTAATAATGTAAAACTTCAGAAAATTTTATTTCAAATACATCTTTACTTCTGAAATGAATATTGTTTATTTTAAAATACCTAAATGGTTTTGTTGCACTTTTGAGAAGGTGTCAGATTACGACGTGTTTAACAATGTGAAATTCAGATACTACTAGTTAGCTACTTTTGATGCTGACTGTACCTAATCGGTTACTGACATTTCTTTGAATTACACTGGTGATTAATTGGATATACCTATAGGTACCAATGTTGAACTTTTAGGACAAACGAAAAAAATATTTGGAGCTAATGGGCAGAGGACATTGAAAATAAAGATAAGTCAGATAAAAGATTGGATAATATATAAAATGGGGAAAACCCTTCCCCTTATATACTAAGTTTATAGCAAACTGTAAGAAGCAATAAGTGATTTTACCAATACTAAAGAAATAAAAATATAAAGATAGTAGGTGCGTACCTATACGTATAAATAAATCTAATAAAAATATAGCAAATAAACATAACGACCACAGAAAGATATGGAAACGATATCAGTTGTTTACGATAGTCGACGATTGGGTTGTCCCTTTAATAAATAACAACACATTGGTCAGAATCTTCCACTTAATTTAAATGTCAATAAAATACACCACTTTAATTTTGAAGTTATTTTTGTTTCTTTTAATAAATTTCAACCTAGGTAAGTATGGCGGCAGGTGGACAGACGAATTGCTGTAATTTTTTAAATAAATTCCGTGAAAAATTAACTACAAAGATACCCTTCGCTATCCTCAAATATTTTTGCTACCATCCCAACTAGTACAAAATAGATTTTGAATATTTTAAAAAGAAAACTTATCAACGATACGTTTGACGTGTATTATCATGATAGCAAATGATGTGAAAGTGACCTTATTATATATTTAGATGCAGATGATAAAACTCAATGATTTGCAATTTTTGAAAAGTACATCATTCAAATAGCTGTAAAAAGTGATAACAATTACCAATGCATAATTGTAATATTATAGTGCTACTCCTACTTTATTAATATTATAAAGGCGAAAGTTTGTAAGGATGTGAGGATGTTTGTTACTCTTTCACGCAAAAACAACCGAACAGATTTTGATGAAACTTGGTACAGTGATAGCTTATATCCTGGAATAACATACAGGCCACTTTTTAACTCGAACAAAGTTGCGGGGGGACGCCGCTAAGACCCCTAAGTAACAAAGCACCTACATAGCCCTCTATGTCGCTGTTTCACAATGTACACGGGAAAAACTTTTCTATGCGGGCGAAGCCGCGGGAAAAAAGCTAGTAATTCATAAACCAACACTACAACACGAAAACCACAAAACCAAGACAAAATAAATATAGGTGTATGGCCAACTTTTAAGGTATAACATTTTTATATTTAGTAGTACCTAATATACCTAAATACTTAGGTACACTACTAAAACACGTCTTCTGAATTGAAGCCACCAGTTCTAAAAACTTAAGGTTTTTGCTAGGTGAGCTTACTTGAATAAATAAGGTGTGAATACAAATTTTATTTATAAGGCTTCTTTACAGCCGTGGCAGCCTAGTTTTGTGTTCACTCGCCTGCGATCATAGTATTGATGATCGCAGTCACTCGCCTTACTTTCATGGGGTTGTGGGTTCGATCCTTAGCCCGTACGAATGAGTTTTTCGGATATTACGATTTGTTTCAATGGGTTGGAAATAGCTAGTATTAAGCCTGAAAAATAAAACGGAAGTAGCTATCGAAAGCTAGTTCGATGAAAACAAATTGAATGAATGAATATGTGAAAAACTCGAGTAGCGCGTTCGATGTTTATTTTCAGAGCTAGACACCTGACTGACATGATGTTTGTATTGTGGACGTAACAAGAATGGAATGTGGCAATGGAATTTCTAGCGAGCTAAGTAGATAGGTGTTTTTCCGCGCAGAGACTGTTTTCAATTATGTCAGTAGGTACTACCTATAGGTATAACTTTTCTTCATCATCATCATCATATTATCAGCCTGTAGGTAGACGTCCACTGTTGGACAAAAGCCGCGCCCAGGGATCTCCACGATAACCGGTCCCGCGCTTCACCAGATCGTCGGTCCACCTTGTGGGAGGCCTACGCTCCGTCTTCCGATACGTGGTCGCCACTCGAGAACCTTTCTGCCCCAACGGCCGTCAGTTCCACGAGCGATGTGCTCCGACCACTGCCATTTCAGCTTCGCAATTCTTTCAGTGATGTCGGTGACCTTGGTTCTCCTGCGGATCTCCTCATTTCTGATTCGATATCGCAGTGAAGCTCCGACCTCACTTTTCTTAGAATATACACATTTGACTTTGTGCTGGCCTAGCCTATTAGGGAGTTTCAATACTATAAGTGACCAGTTTATACTGGTTTTATTTCCACTGACGTGCGGTCGACTGTACATATAATCTCTGTCTTTTCTAAAGTGATAACGTCATCATCGCTTGTCAATGTAGTAAGTATATTGATCAGGCAAGCCGTTTTCCGAAATAGTTAAGAATCCCGCGTTAAAGGATTTCCATACTTATTGGTGCCGTTTAAGATCGTTTTTGATTCACACTTACTGGCTGTTTTGACTAGAAACCGGCTTGTCTGGGTCAGTTAGCTGTGCACGGCACTCTGGACAATCAAGCAAACTCATCAAGCAGGCGGGCCTGCCGATGTTAAGAGGTCACCGCCGCCTATAGACACCTGCAACACCCGGGGGTGCTGGTGCGGCGCCGGCCAAGGTTGAAGGGCTCTTTTGACTCTCTTCTTGAAAGACCCCATATCGTAGCGCTGTGGAAAAGCGTCAGAGGGAAGGTCATTCCACATTTTGCACGTGCGCAGCAGAAAATAACGCGAGAAGCGCACAGTGCAGTGATTGATATAATTTATACCTGATGTAGACAAAATCCTGTGGTTAATTTGGTGTAACTCAGTTGTTTTCGCCGAACCTATTAATGTTTTTGCTTACATAATGAATGGTTTTACCGACGCCTGCGCTAAGTGCCCATTCGTCATTATTACGAGCCTATGAGGGCGCAGCTAAAACTGATTTAGTGCATAAACAATAATGGCTGAAAGGTAAAGTTTCACCTGCATGTTTATGACCCTCAGAGAGTTGCCAACTATTTTCGCGCTGACGGAATAGCGAGCGCTTGATTGAGGCTATTTACTTACCATTCTGAATTCGAAATTGAAGCACGGTCGACCGCGCGTCAGTGGAATAAAAACCAGTATAAACTGGTACCGAGAGCGTCAGTGGCCTCGGGAATAAGTCGCGACCTATCATATCGAAAGGTCCGAGCTGGGCCATGTACCAATGGGTTTTTTCTCGGAACTTAAGTACATGTACTGACTGCTCTCAAACGGTGAAGGAAAACATCGTGAGGAAACCTGCATACGCCGAAGAAGAAATTCTTAGGCGCATGTGAAGTCCACCAACCCGAACTGGACTAGCGGGCTATAGTCCACCAGGACTATAGCCCGCACGCCTTCGTTGAGAGGGTAGGCCTGAGCCCCAGCAGTGGAGAGATTAATAGGCTGTTGATGGAAACTGGTATCTCATAGTATTGAAACTCCCTATAATACTAGACCAGCTCAAGGTCTAAGTGTTTCCACTGACTTACTGAATATTATATTTTTTGTTCTTCACCTCAAACCATGGTCATCATCATCATCATATCAGCCTGTAGACGTCCACTGCTGGACAAAGGCCTCCCCCAAGGATCTCCACGACGACCGGTCCTGCGCTAACCTCATCCGGCTGGGTCCCGCGACTTTCACCCGATCGTCGGTCCACCTTGTGGGAGGCCTACGCTGCGTCTTCCGATACGTGGTCGCCACTCGAGAACCTTTCTGCCCCAACGGTCGTCAGTTCTACGAGCGATGTGCCCAGCCCTCTGCCACATCAGCTTCGGCCTTGGTTACTACTATGAAATGATCAAATATTATATTTTTTGTTCTTCACCTCAAACCATGGTAAAATGCGTCATTTCACCTTTGTTTTCATCCATTTCAACCTTCACTGACCGCAGTTTAAGTATTGTTTATATTACGACTCCCTAAATTAGTTTTGACGCAGCGGAGAAAAATGAGTAGCCGTTAAATTTAAGGAGCCATTAACACTTCGCCCAAATCCAACATTAATCCTTCAAGGTTCACATTAAAGTCTCCTGTCCCACTTCTTGATGTTAAGGGCATAAGTAACATTCAGACCACGTAAGATTTTAAACCAAATCAAATCAACAGCCTATTAACATGTCCCCACTGCTGGGGCTCAGGCCTACCCTCTCGACGAGGGCGTTCGGGCTATAGTCCACCACGCTAGCCCAGTGCGGGTTGGTGGACTTCACATGCGCTTAAGAATTTCTTCTTCGGCGTATGCAGGTTTCCTCACGATGTTTTCCTTTACCGTTTGAGAGCAGCCAGTAAATGTACTTAGGTTTCAGGAAAAAACCCATTGGCAGCCGGGGATCGAACTTCGGTCCTTTCGATGTGATAGACCGCGTTGTTCCCGACGCACTAAGCACGCACGTAAGTTTTTCAATTTGTTCCTAATCTATGATCCAAGCATCCAGGTCTCCCGGGTCATAGATAAAAAAGTCCGAATAAAAAATATCTAAAATCGCATCAAGAAGTATGTAATTTCAATTTCGATTTATTTCAATTTAAATAATAATATAGAATACATACCTATATACATACCTCAAGACATCTGTCATTTAATTCAGAATTTAAGGTTTACGAGTGCAGCAAGAACTCATACAGTACTCAAGTGTGATGTATTGCCCTTAAATATTCATGTCCTCAATTACTGTCCTTAAAATAAATGCAGATTGACCTATTTCAAGTCTGATAAACAAAATAGGGTCAGACAATATTTTTAAAACAAATATGATCCGAACAATACATACAAATTGATCCTGAGTTTTATTACTCCTTCCAGCTGTCTTCTTGAAACAGAAAGATATGATGTTTATAATAATCAGTTCAAAGGAACGCCTACCTACTACATTTGTACATATTTGCATAAAAAATTCTAGCTGCATGTTAGTTTAAATATTATGGAAGAGATTTGTTGTTATAATCACGATGTATTTTGCTACAGATATGATATTACCGGTTTCTCGGTACGCCTTATTCAATTGTAATATTGTTGAAAGTTATTTCACTGAAGATGTTTCAATTTCAATCGATATTATAGATATTATAGTCATCTTTAGGTTCAGTACGTTTGAAACTGGAACCATTTGCAAATACTTGCAACACAGACTATTTATATACTTCTTTGCTTATAGGCCCACCCATCGTCTATTAACAATAAGTTGAATACATATTGAATTGATTTATTGATCCCCAAACGTGAATGAGTAATCATTAAATAAAATTGTTGACAGTTACGCATTCCATGCGTGAACAACAAATTTATACCGATCGTAAACTTACATATTAATTTAAGTAGCGATTGATAGAGCACTCATTGTGGAGACCTGGTGAAAACATCAGATGCTTCACATGTGTTTTAACATAGCATTGAAAATGTTTTTTTATTTATAAATAAAAAGCTTGATAGAGCACTCATTGTGGAGACCTGGTGAAAACATCAGATGCTTGACATGTGTTTTAACATAACATTGAAAATGTTTTTTTATTTATAAATAAAAAGCATTATTTAAACTTTTATTGTTTTTTGAACTTTAGATTATTGATTGCTTTAGATACTAAAGCTCCACTTAAAGCCGAGGCAGTTGAACTTTCTGTTTTTACTTTCCAGTTTATGAGCATCAAATATTTCGTTAACAATTTGGTGCCTGGTTTTGTCCTTTAGATTAGGTTTGAACTCAACCAGCCAGTGTTTGAAGTATTTTCAGTGGGTATCGTAAAAAACATTTTGACTTTTGTACACTTTTTCCTTCTTGTAATCTCTTGTAGTTTTTACTTGTGCAATAGTATATAATAAGTACGTTTTATAATAAAATATCTAGACTAGAATACAAATATGGCATAAAACATTATTTTACAAGTAGTTTTTCAGGGGTGGCTTCAATTCTTCTCTCCCTGGCTTTAGCTAAAGTTTAGTAAATATCATTCCCAACACTAAAATTATGTCTCTGATTTGCCATGACTTCTTTTTTGTCAACTGCGTCATTATTACCAGGAATGTGGCTCTGCGCAGATTCTTCAAGTTACTCGTAGGCTTCACTAACTTCACTTAGCACTGTTACCATGAACGATTCAATACCGGACTCGTTGGATCCTCGAGCGATGCGGAAGTAGCCATCTTCACCCCACTGACGGCCCCAGCTGTTGGCGACGATCTGAGGGAAGATACAGTCATTTACATTCTCCACTGCCTAAACGTGGTTATATTGAAACCTTAGTTCTCTCCAGCGATTGATGACCGGGGTGTGATCTGATGATGGTAATCCAGAGAGTGAATGGAGGAGGTCCAGATCGCTATTATACCCAACAGATCAAGCAAACAGCTCAGACGAGGGTTGTTAATATAAAATACAATAATATTCCTGGCGGAGAACCAAAGTCTCTAAATAACCACGTTTGTCCAAAAATGTTGTTGTGAACCGTAGCTTTTCAGCGGTAAGTAGTAAATAAGCAAAGGTAATGTAGATAGTATTGCAAAAAGTAGTACTCGAATCCTCGAAGGCTTGATCATTAACGAAACGCCATTTCTACAATCATCGTGCAGGACTCAATTTTCTTCTTTTCTAGTCATAGTTAATGCTAGAGTTTAGAGGAACAAATTCTTACCCAGTATTTGTCCCTCCTCTCCTCCCCCCAGCCGACGATCCTCACGGTGTGGAGCCCCTTCAGCTGCCTGTCCCCATATTGGCTGCGACGGTAGATCCCATCGCGGTAATGGAAGAAGTCCTGGTACACTGTCATGATTGCTGGAAAAGAGAAATCGAAAAGTCTGATAAAAGCTCAGAGTTTCAAGTCAAAGTTAATGTTTGTTTAATAAATATTTAAAAACTGTAAGATTAAGGCCACCTGAAGAATGTTATATAAAATTACTATAATCTGTACAATACATTCAAGGGCTCCAAATCAAGACGGAGTAAGAGTATGATGCCTGAAAACACTAGTCTTCGCTGAGGTAAACGGTTAGACTGAATAAAAGCTTTACAAAGATCTATCATATCATCAATATATGAATCCCTGTTACATATTTTATAGACCTATCGCGCGCTACGTTAGACACTCGGACCTCTGCCTTCCTCTTTTATCAACATCTAGGCACATTTTTGTGTTGTTGGTCCATCCCTGTAGATAGTGGCTTCGTCTCACCTTGCATTGGTCCAGACTCCATAATATCGTACATGACATCTTGTTCCATCTTCAGCCTGCCAGGAGGGCTGACTTTATACCTGGATGTGCGTTTCTGCACAACCGGTGCGCAGCCGTCATCGCGAAGATTGCCTCGACGTTTGAATGGGCAGTGGGTAACAGAAGCTTTGTAGGGGAAACAGGCATCGTCAACCAAACTGGTGGAACAAAAGTGAAATGTTAAATGGGACATACATATGGAAACTTTTTGATCTTACAGTAATCTCGTGTTTCAGGACAAATTTTAAGTGAAATTGTAAAAATCAGGTCGAGCGTCGAGGTCGAGATTTTTTTCCAGAAATGGCAAAAGTTTATCACAAAAACCTGGATCGGTTTGGAGATCGAATAATTGTATTCCAAAATTCTGACCATCGGAAGTTGGTGAAATTTTGAAAAAAAAACTCGTTTAGCAAGTATCAATCAATTCGAATGCATAGGCCATATCCTAGCCAGTATCAAAACTCCTGCAACATCTAAGAACAAGAATATAGTTCTGAGGGACTGTTCAACATAGTTATGGTCTACAAACCCATGATTTCTGACAAAGTTCCAGGCAATGTCAATATGGCCTCCATTACAGCCCTGTTGACCCCGCACGTTGCACGACAGTAGAGTCTGAGGACTAAGCATCATGTTCTCAGCACCGTTGGACTGGATCGCCAACCTGGAATCAGAACAGCATGTGACATCTTTGGGGTACAGGAATACCTAGCGATACTTCGACTTTATGGGCTTTGTGCTAAACCCCTGTCCACCAACAGTGCTCTAACCCATTTTTTGGTGGACTTCACATACGCCTTAGAATAAATAATACCTTAAGCATGATTCCTCATGATGTTTCCCTCCACCAAAAAGCCAGTAGTATTTAATAAACCGTACCTATGATCCGAAAAATTCATTGGTACTGGCCAAGGTTTGAACCCACAACCTCATGAACATGAAGCATGAGCACAATCAACTAAATTACCATGACTCTTTGTTACTTACTAAATAAGAAGGAAATATTGTAGTAAGTGCACATGCAACCACAAATAATAAATATAAGGCAATATTGTATCTGCTTTATCCAGGATCGAAGCAGTAATCTGAGGAAAAACTTGAAATTGAAGATGAACAACCAGACCAGCTGAATCCCAAAGCAATAACCCACATGAAATCACTTTCTCGATGACACATATAACTACTTTCGCTTCCGGTGGGACATAATCCCAAATCAACCTCTTCAAACTAACAATAACTTTTGAAGAGAATGAAGATGAGGTCCAAGGAGAAGCCAAATCTTACCTATCAGAAGCAACGCCAGCAATAGCGACGGCCCAATCCGAGCCACACCAACCCTGGTCTATTACTTGCGATATGTATCTAGGCCAACGGGTCCTTGCATCAAAGTGGACAGGATATTGGATGTTTTTGTCGTACCGTATAGCTCCCATGCGTTCGGTTTCACGGCTTAGGGGAAATGTGCCTAGAATTAAATAAATGGTATGAAATGTACATGCGGGCAATGTTCGTTTATGTTAATCACTCAGCATTAAGTGACCCAGCAGAGATTTTTTATAAACGTGCAGAGAGTCCTCTAAATAATAGTTTGACTAGGTACTTAAAATCTAAAGTTAAGTTTCAAATTTTCGAATCAGCAGTTACAGAGGGATATTCAATAGTTGGCGAAGTAAACAGCCACACGTCATGAGGCATTTGAAGAGTTAATAGTCTAGACTTGATCTTGACCCAATGCTTGCCTGTATCAGTAAATAAGTGACTGTATTGGAATGCAAATTGAAACTTTACGCACTAAACACTAAAGTAATTAGAATACTCACCTAGTTTATAAATGAGGCCATCTTTCAGCTTCTTCCCATAGAATTCCGAGTAATTAGCTGCTCTCCAAGTATTGCCTTGGCTGACTCCAAAGAGGACATCATCACTGATGATGCAGGGATCATTCTCGCATTTCCAGTCGAGCTGACCAGCGTTGTTTACTTCACAGATGCTGGAGAAATGATAGGTAATGGTCTCAATTAAATGGAATAGGCAAGTAATTGCAGGGCTGCCGACGATGGTGCGGAACCTAGTATTGCAATTGTCAATCCAAAGAGATCATTTTGGACATTATTCAGGTATGAGGTAAGACGTCGACGATTGATGGATGATAGAAGACTTAGTTATGACTCGTCTTTATTATGATAAACATTTTTCAAAATTAGACACGCGAGATACACGAGTAATTCATGGTAGAGTGAGTTTTATGACTAATTATAATAATTTATTAATGCTATTAGCTACATCATTCAAACTTATGATGTGAATGATGATTTTAAACTTAGTGTCTTATTTATCCTTCCTGTCTAGCTAGACGGACATCGTCAATATAATTAACATACTTTAATTGAGTTCCAGTATTATCATCGTTCTGCGTGGTTTCTCGTTTTAAATATTCAAGGCCACTACACAGAACTATATTTATGTAAATAGTGTGATCATATTCTGTTTTATAGTTCGATTTCTCATGCAGATGGAATGAGCCTGAATAAAATACAGGTAAATCTTTATCTTATCGCAGTCCATTGCTGTATTTTTAAGGTTTGACGGCTGATTGTCAGTGTAATCATTTTGCAATGGAGTTATTTCAAGCAAATCTCGATTAACAGTTACAATCGCACTTAGAGATTTAAATATAGGTATACAAGTATTTACACAATAACTTGCAGATGGTATACGAAAACAAACGCTATTGACAAAAGACTAAGAGCATCGTCATCATCAGCCTGCACTAGTCCACTGCTGGATATAGGCCTCCGCTAATGCGCGCCACCGAATCAGATATTTCGTTCTTCGCATCCAGTCACTGCTAGTCGCCTTACGCTGATCTTACTCGTATTTGAGTTCCGGAAACCATATGGTTAAGTGGTGATTGAGTGGCTCTTATGAACTGTTATTATAAACAATATTTTGAGCACGTGAGTGATGAACGAAAGACGACGCAAATATAACGAGCGAATGTGATTAATAATAGGACTAAGAGCCAGGGACGACCTAGACTGACATACCAGGATCAGATAGAGCAGATGGTCCCGCGGCGAGCGTGTGCGAAGAGAATGATGAGACTGAGTGAAGGGGAAAGGTGTCAGGACCACGATACTTGGTGCTCTGTTCTCTTTGCCTATCCCGTCGCGTGGAAGTCGAAAGAAAGTGGAAACTTTACCCACTTTCTTTATTTCTTTCGTTAATTTGGCTGGGTACCAAGGCAGCCACCTAATACCCTCACCGGTAGGTGTTTTTGTGTTAGTTACCTCAATGGATCGTTGAGTTTAAAGTTAAGTATATTATAATACGTACCATTTGTTGCACTGATCGGTCTTCGTTTGTCCAGGCAGGCATGGACCCCTGATTTCCTCCAAAGGCGGAGCCCCCAAGCACACCGCCTCATAGTCGGGGCAGCAGTCATCGTGAGTTCTATTACAATGCTCGTCGCAGTAGCATAGTGTGCCTGGAAGAGCGCGGAGAGAAGTTGTTAGGAACATGAAATATCTTGAGGACATACTCTGAGTTCCTACAAGTCAGTCCACTAGTAGCAGCCTGGTACTGGACATAGGCCTCCCCCAGGGCGCGACACTGAACCCGATCCTCGGTTCTCCGCATCCAGTCACTGCCAGCCGCCTTACGCAGGTACACAGTACGCTTGCCCAGTCGTGGTCTCCACTCGAGAATTCGTCTTCCCCAGCGGTTATCGGTTCTAATGATGATAAGTTAAAATAATAAAAAACAAATTCTAACAATGTCGAGTTAGGAAAATGGAGGAATTCGTCCGGAAGGAACTTTTCAGCATCTCACCACACTGTTTATTCAGCACTGTTGCAATGCCAATTTGTTCTTTTGGATGATGCCGATTTGTTCTAGATATTTTATAGGCTATTAATTTTGGGCTACTCACCTAGTATTGGGTGTGAGCAGGCATCCTTCCTACCCCTGCAGCACCCCTGGTCGAGTCCACAGTACGGCCCTGGAGGTAGATCTGGTCCATGGTAAGCGGCTACAAAGATTAGCGTCACAAACGGCAGAAGTACAATGTAGAATCTGAAATACGAGTAGGTAAGCAGCTACAAACAGTTTCAGTTTTGCATCAACTTTAAAAAATCATGAAGTTTTAGAGTCATCCGGAGGACAGATAGACAGACGGACGGACGAAAATGCTTGGTTGCTGCTTTAAAAAATTTGTATGTTTCTTTATTTTGACCAAGAAGTTTCAAACCTCTTTAGTCGCGCGCGCGCTCCCTGTGGAGATCGCATCTTGTATATTTAGTATGGGAAACGAAGAAAAATTCGGTGTCAATTTCAGGGGGGGTGCGGACAAAGGAAGCGGATTAGCGGGAGGAGATTGCTAATACAAATTTGTCTGGAGTTTGAAAATGAGAATGTGTGAGTGTCCCTTTTGATATACATTTGACACGATTTTGGCACCCCCTAAAATGCTTTTGTTACTCATCCATATGGGAGTGGCAAAATTTTTTGATTCAGGATTTTGACCATCACATTAACTTTGACTTAGCTAAGAAAATTATATTTGTAATGTGAATTAAATAAATCTAATCTATAATTATATCGACTTGCCTCCCTTCCATACCTCCTTTCCACCCTTATATTTATCGTTTTCTCGTAATACATATAACATGTGAAAAGTATCGAGTCAAGGTTTTCGATCTTATTGCACCTACTGATGGTATTTGGTACCTAATGCTATTTTTTTCTATTTCTCAATAAGTATTTTAAAAACCCACTGTTGCTGTGTCTGTGTTTACAGGATTATAACCTGGTTTTGTCTGTGTGTGCTTATTGTGTTTATTCCTAAAAATTCCTCACCTCCTTCGCCGTTTGCTTAGTTATTGTGTGCTGCCAAAAATTCGTAAGTTAGCTTCATTGACCTCGTATAACCCATGCATTAATTCACACTGTCTAGCAAATTCAACCTCAATGTTCCATTTTTGGAACATACTAAGATACCTATTCGTCGGTTGGCAAAATTATATTCCGAGAATATAATAATAGTTGTTTAGGAGTGTAGCTCGGGACATCGCCATTGTTAATGTAGGTACCGCTAAAAACTAAACTATGTGACGTTCTAAATCAAAAGCGACTTTGTGGCGAAAATGACTATCTGCAGAGCTGAAAACTACATAAATATACCTAACTATATATCCAAGAACCAACCTCCAAGCCCTTACGGTTATTTTTGTATACACAGACCCAAGTTGACTTGACCCAACCGTATCATATCGTCAGTTAAGTCATTTTTATCTCGGAATCTTAATGCCTGTGGAAATGAGTTCTACAGGGTTGAAAACTACAATAACATCCTTAACCATAGATCCAAAAACCAACCTCCTTACGGTTATTTTTCAACCGACGAAAAACAAAAGACGAGGAGGTTCTCAAGTCGACCGGTATATATTTTTTTAACATTATTTTTTAAGTATGTATAGTCATATACATGGACACATTACTTTTCACAGAGCAGTCCGATTTTGATAATTCTTTTTTTATTGGATAGGGTATACTTCAAAGTTGTTGTCCCATTTAAATTTGATGAAAAAAATTCTACGCTAAGGGTAGAAAATTAGGGGATGACTGGTTGTTTACTAAATAATTTTTTGTAGTGAGTAGTGACCCAATCGTGTCGTGTCGTAATTTTACAAAACATTTTTCAGATTGAACATTATTCAGTTTGGACATTTTTCATTTCGAGTATGGTCGTTGGACATTTTTAAGATTGGTCAATATACAGTAAATCTATCTTTGTGGCCGTTCCTCTCGGAGTATTGACGCTAAAATTGGGAAGAGGGTGGTCCTTCCTGCATCGGTAATAGTACGTACCTACATAGCTTATAATGTAAGATAAAAAAAAATTCAAAAATACTTACGCATTCGCCATAGCGATTAAAAACTCAGAACTAAACACAGATAGAGATCAGAATATTATTCATGTCCGTTAACAGATTCACAGATAGACTAATTCCATCAACAATTAGGTTTCAAAACTGCTAAAGCTAACACTAAAACACTGGCACACACAACTACAGCAATTTTTTCATTTAAAAAGAAATCCGATTGTTGGTTTAAAATGGGAATAAAGCGAAATTCCAAAAGGAATGAATGGTCAATTTTAAATTTTCGAATCGAATGAAATGATCGCATTCCAATTTCGTATTTGGAAGCGATGGCCGCGGTTGTCACGGCTTTAATGCCTCTATGAGTCAAAGACCATTTGAATTTATACGACGGAAAAACGAAGCATAGACGTTGTTCTACATATTCAAATCGGGAGGTATTGTCTCCATTTTTAAGTGTGACTCACTTTTATTGGTTATTACGTAAGCAAACAAGTTAAATGCGACCTATAGGGTCATTAATCTTGCCTAATCCTTCCGAAATCTCGACAACAAAAGGTAGGGTTAAACCTTTAGGAATCTGTAATAATTTATGACATTAGTTGCTTTATGACATATTTATTATACTTCCATGAGATTTTATTACAATATTTATGTTGTTAATTCTTTGAATTTTTTAAAGGTTTTTCTAAGTAAGAAAAGGGGATAAAAGTCCATCGTCGCGGACTATGCTAACTTGAACTCTCATTTGTAAGAACGCCGGTGCAATTCAGAGCTCAAGTTAAGTGGTGATAACTTTATTTACCTACAATCAACAATTTAGTGTTTCATAGTTGTCGAAGAAGAGACGTGCTTTTCTCGAGAATGCCCTAAGTTCTAAATTTTACCCTCTGAGTGCGCTAATATAAGATATCTCTGAGTTTGGGGTGGCGGAGGTTGTATTAAATTGAATAGTCTATTGATAATCTATGTTTTTATTTTATTCATTGACGATCACATTAACTTTGACCTTCAAGTCTTTGTACATACCAACCCCTCATTGTACGTACCTAAGGAAAACTAAACTATATGCTAGTATTTGTAATGTGTAATAAATAAATGTAATGTTACAAACCATGTAATCTAATAATATGTTAAATTTTAGCTTAAATATTTACAGATAGCAAGGTTTTGCTAAAAATGACTATTTTTATATGTTTAAAATATATAAAAATAGGTAGGTGTACTTACTCATAGGTAGTATTATATACTGGCGCAGATTTAAAATAATTTTTAAAATTCGGAAATTTTTTATTACCATATCTAAATTTAATAATTTACTTATAACTTTTTTTAAATCTATGGATGCAGTTGTTATTTGGAGGCCGCGGATCAGCAAACGCAGCCGTTGCATCCCTGGAGTTATGAACTATATAGATATAAGAGC
This sequence comes from Metalampra italica, assembly GCA_949699065.1. Taxonomy (NCBI): domain Eukaryota; kingdom Metazoa; phylum Arthropoda; class Insecta; order Lepidoptera; family Oecophoridae; genus Metalampra; species Metalampra italica. The sequence goes on along the minus strand of OX452991.1, from coordinate 6,213,890 downwards.
AGAATGCACGTTTATAAATATGCCTCTGATGACGCCATTGACGAAAAACCATTGAACATCATACAAGAAAACAATTATTGAAAACACTCGAAATGATTTGAATTTTGAATTATGAGCCTCGCACGTGCCACCTACGTATTCTCCTAAAATACTCATTGATACACCAACGGGTTGTGCAGACGAGCGACTATTCGTATTTCTCTTTGAATGTCTTATTTTTGTCGGTAAAAATCAGAACGTTCAAGGAATGAAATTGCTGGTAAAACGTCATTTTTTGATTGAAAAATTTTCGAATTTCATATTAATTCTGTTCAGGGACAGCGATTTAAAAAAAATACCTACACACATTTGACGCGTTTTTTAAAGCGAATCTTGAATTTGTTTTTTGTTTTAAAATTGGATATCGAGGTGAAAATTTAAAAGTAAAGCGAATAAATAAAACATAGTGTTTGAGCCGTGGTTGAATGGCTGTTTGATAATTACCGACACATTTATATGTGCATATGCCTAATGATGGAACAATGTTGATAAAATTACCTACCTAAGAGCCTCCTCGATCACCAGAGCAAACAAAAAAAAACCACTGAAGAGGGAAGTAAAAAAAATACGACAAATTTACCTATGTACCTATTTTACTATGTAACTACACTGTAATGTAAAAATTATTATAAAATAAAATAAATAGTCTATTTCCTAAAACATGGAAGCATTAACAACTAATAATATTGTTGGAGGTCTGCACTGCAATAAATTATATTCCTAAATGTAATAAAATTCAGCTAAGTATTAAAATATAAATAAGAGACTACGAAAATGAATTCAAAGCTATCATTCCCGGCATTAGTTTCCTATCTACCTTATCTCTAAAATTTTTCGGCGACTAGGCAAAAGTGCGATTAAAAAACCTGTGACAAAACGTCCCGTCTGCAACGTTCCCCCGCGAAATCAGTAAGGTATATTTTTACCTTTACATGTGATGGAATGCAGATCGTTGAGCGAAGGGTTATATTTGGAGTTTCAAATAAACACGTGCAACTTAGGCATTTTAATCGTTTCTTTATTTAAATTCTATACAAGTGCGGTTACTAGGAGGTAGGTACAATACAGTCTTATGGTTCAGACGAGATCTCTAGATACTTTCTCTACGTTATAAGAAAGTTAATAAAAAGTTAAATACTATAAATATTCGTAGTATGTTTTTATATTTTCATCACACTTGCTCGTTAAGGGTCTTATTATATGAGCGCCTAAAGAAACACAATGGCCTATATACACCCGCGGGAGAATAATGATAATCAGTACAATATTATTACCCCTGGGGGCTGAAATGTGTAGCTGGCTGTACTGAACTGGTTTATTAAATTAATTATGTAAAATTGAGTAGTTAACTTGACTTGAATTAACTTGACCTAACTTGACCTCACTTGACTTGACTTGAGTTAACTTGAGTTATATTAAGGTAACTCAATTTAACTAAATTAATTTAATAAACTTAAATAATTTCAGCAAAGTCAAAGAAAATAGATTTGTTCCCTTGTGTCGTTGGTATTAATTTCCTCGCAAATGTGATGAAAAACATTATGTGCATCACGGGTAGTAAGAGTATTACAAACTCGAGTCATTATAATCCCTCCGCCTTCGGCGTCGGGCTTCTAATAGACTCTTGTTAGTAATATCCTACTTACTACCCTAAATGCACAACGTACTATTAAATGCGAATAACTGTGATAACATAGTTTAGGTAACATAAATAGGTAGATAGGTAGGTAGCTAAGGCTCACCATCTATAAGACGAATATCGCGTGCGATACTTGTAAATAATTAGTACCTAGGTGTAATAGTAACAATCCCTACAGATATCTCTGTCAGACGTATAATGCTTATAACTTAGTGAAAATAGCCAAAGGCAAGTACCTTCTCACGATTCGCCTAACCTTTGGCAAGATAGAAACTAACTGTCACAGTTAAGTGAGCGTGCTAAATCATAGCCCTGCATCTAACCTGGGGTTAAATAGGGGTTTATCGCAAGGTTCGAGGTTCGATCCGCTCTCACTTGCGACCTTTGCGGAAACATACGGAATGGTTTGGCGTACGGCACCGTAAGTATACACGTTAGATCTACGATGAAGCTTAGAATGGTGCCTAGAAAACATGAAAACAAAGTGAGGGCCGTTATAAAAACACACAGGTCTGTTATTTTTGAATATTTTCAAACATCTTAGAAACAAAGTTTTAGTTTTGCTTTTCTGTAATAATAATATTAATTTTCAATTAATATTAATCACAAAAATTAATTTAAAGTCAGTGTGTGGAGTCTGGTGCCTAGAAAACATGAAAACAAAGTTAGGGCTCACACAAGTCTGTTATTTTTGCATATTTTCAAACATCTTAAAGGTAAGAAATAACTTGCATCTTGTTTTAACAAATATCTCAAAACAAATTGAGGGTTTAGTCACTTTTTTAAACTTTGTGTACGATTTCTCATAGATACTAAATTGAATTTGGAAGCTACAAATACGTAAGGATCAATTAATTTTTGAGGACTCTACAATGAATTATATTATATCAAATTTGAGCCGGACACTTAGGTAGGATACCTTGCCTTGTTAGTAGAAACGCCTTCGAACTATATAACCTTGCATTTATGTTAATATGCGATCACCATAACAAAAGACTATAAATGTCTACACAATATATTTTTATACCTTAAGTTAATTTACAAACTGATATTAACAATTCAAATTTTGTTAAAGTTTGCACATCACACTTCAAAATATTTTTTAACGCCGTAAAACTCTATTATACAATTTAATATAAAACCAACGATGCTCAATATAATACATAATAAAAATTGACAACTCGGAGTATTTATGACTATATTTTTGTTCAATTCCAATAAAGTAACCATCAATAAAAACAAAAAATCTGTCATCAACGCTTAGGACCTTAAACGTAAGAATGACTCCTATGTTTTCGTCTTCATGATACTTATTCTAACTGTTGTTTTTGAGTTACTTTAACTGTTTCCTTTACTGGCATTGCAAATTTATGATATGGCATTATGACATGTATGACAGTATGATATGAACTTATGTGACGCACTTGTCATGACAACTAATTAATAATTAAAGACATAACATTACCAAGAAGTTGTTAAAACTAATTTATTATACGTAGTAAATAATGAAAATATTAAATTAGTTCTGTATGATTCATTTAAATAATGTATTGGAATACGAATTTAATTCAATAATAATTATTTATTTTCTTTTACTATGAGTTATATTTACCCAGTACCATGAATAAATCAATTGATGACGACATAGGTATTATAGGTTTAGTCACAATGTTCATATTATCATTATTTTAAGTAGGTAGGTCAAATAAGTAGGTCTCTGTTCCTAGAACTTTAGATTCAACGAAAAACTAAGTTCTAACTAGAGTAGAGTTGAGGTGTCATCATAAATCAATGAATAAGCAGTATAACCTGTACATAAAATCGTATTTTTTCAAATAAAAATATTCGTACAAAAATAAACTTTAAACCTCTCCTGTAAAGCTGCCAAACTGCCGCTTTAGCGGTTTCTTTACCTTTCTGACTGGCGATATGAAATTATCAGCCTTTACTATTGGGATTCCTCCACTCGGTCCTCCAACCCGCATTGGGCTAGCGTAGTGGACTATAGCCCGAACGCCCTCGTTGAGAGGGTAGGCCTGAGCAGTGGGGACATGTTAATAGGCTGTTGATAGCGTAGGTAAAAAATTGTTAAATAAAACGTCATCATCATCAACAGCCTATTAATCTCCCCACTGCTGGGGCTCAGGCCTAACCTCTCAACGAGGGCGTGCGGGCTATAGTCCACCACGCTAGCCCAGTGCGGGTTGGTGGACTTCACATGCGCCTAAGAATTTCTTCTTCGGCGTATGCAGGTTTCCTCACGATGTTTTCCTTCACCGTTTGAGAGCAGTCAGAATAAATAAAACGTGGGTATTAATTAATGAAAAATAAACATATCCTATCCTACTAATATTATAAAGGCGAAAGTTTGTAAGGATGTGAGTGAAGATGTTTGTTACTCTTTCACGCAAAAACTACCGAACAGATTTTGATGAAATTTGGTACAGTGATAGCTTATATCCTGGAATAACATATAGGCCACTTTTTATCGCAGACAAAGTCGCGGGGCGCACGCTAATACCCCCTAAGTAACAAAACGCCTACATAGACGGCGCTGTTTCACAATGTACACGGGAAAAACTTTTCTACGCGGGCGAAGCCGCAGGAAAAAGCTAGTCATTCATACTTTATTGCTAATCAATATTGGTATGGGTCCAGATTTGAACATTACTGAACGTGAAGAGAGTGCTCCTTTTACCTTTATAGGTATTCACGACATGATGTCCACTTAAATATTATAATTAGCTGGTAATCCCAAATTACCTCCTCCCAAAATGTGCACCATTCAAAATTACCACCTTCCAAAATAATCACATTCCCAGTCCACTTCTCAAAATGTCTACCTTACAAAATGTAAATATTTTTTGACCGAAATCCAAAATACGTAATAGTTACCCCATTTTAGTCATGGTAAGTACTTAATCTCAAATTGTCTTAGTGGGTGATTTTATTATGTTGTTGTCAAGTGGGCTAAAGGAAATCCCCGTCTAAACAGAATAATGTATCGTATTTGATTAAATTAAAGGGAAAGTCCCTATCGTGGGACTCAGTTTACTCGTATTGTAATTAAATGATTTGGGGGAATTACCTAGTAGTCAGTCAGACAGAGTTGCCAGTGTTAAATCAAAATAAAAATAAATTTTATTGCATGTAAGTACACTGGGTACATTTATACAACGTCAAATTTTTTTATCTACTACCGCTTCCAATGTGTTAGCGCTGGGAAGAAGAAGCGGCGCAACAAAATTCTTAAGTTTAGTTCTGTTAGAATGAACGAACACATAACTCTGAGAAACGGGTAGGTACTTTCAGAACAAATCATTTTCAGAACTGGACATTTTGAAGACAAAATTTTGTAATATTCGTGTCCATTCGGATGTCCACACTTTAACTAAATTTTAGTAGGTATCTTGTGCGTCTGTTTTCAACTGACGAAAAAAAAGGATGTTCTCAATTCGACCCGTATTTTTTTTTTTTTAATGTAAGTATGACCACGCATAACTTTTTACTTTATAACTTTAAAAATAAGAAAGCGATGGCATGAATTTTACAACTCTCAAATTGCTTTAGTCCTGTTGACAGAGAGAATTTTTATCGCCATTAAATTGCAATCATCATCATCATCATCTCAGCCTTTTAGCGTCCACTGCTGGACATAGGCCTTCCCTAACGAACGCCACCACACCCGGTCCTCCGCTCTCCGCATCCAGCCGCTTCCGGCCACCTTCTTTAGGTCGTCGGTCCACCTGGCGGAGGGGCGTCCCACGCTGCGCGTACCGGTCCGCGGTCTCCACTCCAGAACCCGTCTGCCCCAGCGGCCGTCGGTTCTGCGACAGATGTGACCTGCCCATTGCCACTTCAGTTTGCTAATCCTTTCGGCTATGTCGGTAACCTTGGTTCTCCGTCGGATCTCCTCATTACGGATCATGTCCTTCAAAGAAACTCCGAGCATAGCCCTCTCCATAGCTCGCTGAGCGACCTTAAACTTATGGATCAGGCCCACTTGCAATAGAAACCCGATACATTTTCTCGTGACTGCCAGGACTAAACTAATTTGACAGATCTGTTCTAAATCTCATACCGTCTCTTTCTTATTTTTTAATTAAAAACAGATACTTAGTTAAACCGGGGGCTTTTTGGCGGGATTTTAACAGAGATGGTTGTCTTTTTTATTAAGTTTTCCTAAAAAATGTACATTGTAGGTTTTCGTGTATATCTGTGATAGTTTTATATGCAACAAGTGTATATTGTGCGGGATAGTTAAATAAAAGCGTGTAAACGCCTCTACCAGATCGTTCCAAAATGTCCCTTGTTAAATCTTCAACAAACCTACGATCAGTTTAATGCGGACGTGAACTGCAGTGTTGATCCCCGAATGGCACTAGTTGTGCTTTCGTGGAGGCCGTGCTGCGGTTTTATTGAAAATCGCCTACTATTATAGTCATGCCCTGTTTTTGTGGAGGCCGTGCTGTAACCGCCGGTTTTTGAAGAAAAACAAACAAAATATGACTTGGCTGTATGGTCTATGACTTTTACCTGTCCATTACACGAATTCAAAAATTTTTTTTTGTTAAAACGTGTATGAGTACCTCCTATAGGATTAACTAGTCTTGATCAAAAATGTCTAGGATCTGTAAAAAGCTTCTCTTCTTGTTACAGGTGAGAATCAATCAGTAGCTATCCACCCACGGCGGCTTAGCTGATGTCATGTCGTGCAAAAACTTGAGCGTGATGTCACCTTGACTCAGTTATTAGCGGGCTATAGGATGCAATCCTTAGTAATGAGATCAATTCGCATAATTTGCATGTAGCTGGAGCTAGGATTCTCAAACCGTTCCATCCATAGAGTTAAGATCTCTTTGGTGCGTGCTCGCGGCTTAAAGCGCCATTTTCACTGTACCACACATCTTGGGCGTACGCCCGCTCAAGGTCATGTTAGAAGGTCATGTTAGATGTAGCATTTACACCAACTAGCGCGGCACCTAGCAAGGCATCCAGAAAGGCATAGACAATCATTAAAAAGTAGGTTTTGGCTTGGTTACAAGACTTTTAATCCATATTACTTGATATTTTAATTAAGATATGGCTTAAAAGTCTAGTCCAACCAAGCCAAAACCTACGTTTTAAAAACGTTATAGCTTGTCTATGCCTTGCTAGGTCCAGCACACATCCGGCACGTCGTGCATGCAAATAATAATAATTATTGCTATATAGCAAGCCTTTTCACGACAGTTTTGCATCTAGCCCTAACATGACCTTGAGCGGGCGTACGCCCAAGAAGTGTGGTGTAAATAGTGCTTTAGAGGCGTAAAAAAAGCATTCTATGGGTGTCAAAATCGTGTCAAATGTATCACAATACTGTGACTCACTCACACATCCTCATTTTCAAACTCCATATAAATTGGTATTAGCAACCTCCTCCCGCTACTCCGCTTCCTTTGTCCGCACCGCCCCCCCCCCCCCCCCCCCTGTAAGTGGCACCATTGGTTCCCATACTAAATATGCAAGATGCAGTCTCCATAGGGGAGCGCGCGCGCCACCAAAGAGATTCGAACCTTCCTGGTTCCATCGAACCTCAGATTAAACTGAGGTAGATAGTGACAATCTCACTTACATTCGTGTCGATTCGAAGGTGCACACGACTTAACTAAATTTAGTCTATTGTGCTCTCTTTTTACCTGTAGAAATAAGAAAGAGATGGCTTGTATTTTAGAATTGTCAAAATTAGTTTAGTCGCGTCAGACAGAAGAAAATGTACCATGGTTTGTATTGCAACTTAGAACATGGCGATTAAAATTCCCTCTGTCTGGCAGGACTAAACTGAAGAGCTAATTACACCACACATCTTAGGCGTACGCCCGCCAAGGTCATGTTAGAAGGTCATGCAAAACTGTCGTGAAAATGCTTGCTATACAGCAATAATTATTATTATTTGCTTGCACGACGTGCAGGATGAGTGCTGGACCTAACAAGCTCTAACGTTTTTAAAAAGTAGGTTTTGGCTTCGTTGGACTAGACTTTTAAGCCATATCTTAATTAAAATATCAAGTAATATGGCTTAAAAATCTTGTAACCAAGCCAAAACCTACTTTTTAAAGCTTGTCTATGCCTTGCTAGGTGCCGCGCTAGATGGTGTGAATGCTACGTCTAACATGACCTTCTAACATGACCTTGGCGGGCGTACGCCTAAGATGTGTGGTGTAATTAGTGCTTAATTTGACAGTTTTAAAATACATGCCATCTCTTTCTTATTTCTATAGATAAAAAGACCACAATAGACTAAATTTAGTTAAGTCGTGTGCACGCCGAATTGACACCATAGTCTATCCTGAACTCGAGGATTTAATAAGCTTCTACCCAGCTGTATATTATTTGTGCAGCGAATACTTGGGGAGGAGAGCGACACTAAAGATCCCATGGGGTCTCAGTGTCGCCGGGTGAAGCTAGCGATACGAACCCCTATTAACAAGATAAGATAGGTACATTGTTTATGAACAAACTCCTGTTTAATGGGGAGTGTTCAGAGGAATTCTTTGGCCTGATGCCAGCCACCAGTTTTCGCCATCGCACCGCGCGCCGTCAGAATACGGTTCACCCACATTTCATAGATCCCTGGCGGACCAGCACTGTGCGCTTCTCGCTGTGTTTTTTGCTGCGCACGTGAAAAATGTGGAATGACCTTCCCTCTGCCGTTTTTCTACAGCGCTACGATATGGGGTCCTTCAAGAAGAGAGTCAAAAGAGCCCTCCAACCGCGGCCGGCGCCGCACCAGCACCCCCCGGGTGTTGCAGGTGGTACCTCTTAACATCAGGAGGCCCGCCTGCTTGTTGCCCCCGTAGCAATAAATATAAAAAAAACTAAGCAAGTTGGTCAATAACATCAGCATCATCAGCAGCAGGTCTGTAACAGTTCTCTAGCTATCCGGTGGACAGACAAACGGACAAAAACTTATCTATATTCTAGACATACGCATACGAACAAGTTTTATTTACCTTGCCCGACGTTCCGACCAGGTTACACTGGCCGTGGTCACGAGCTGAGTGTAACCTGGTCGAAACGTCGGGTAAAGGTAAATAAAACTTGTTCGTGTGTAAGACCCGTAAATAATTATATTATAATTATGAATACAAAGCGCGAAAGTCTAAAATGCATACGTTTTTAAACAGTTCTCTATTAATTTCAAATGTATTGACGTCGTATACATTAGTCTGTATGTATCCTACATTGCTCGTGTGATCTTGTTCGTCCTTGGTCCGCTTCCAGAATCAATCTAAAGGTAAACCACGGATTCAGTTTTAGCGCAAACATTCCACTGTGAAAATAAACGTAAATCCCTTTTAGTAACCTGATACCATAATGAAGGGCAATGGATTATAATAATATTGTTTCTTCTCGTATTGGTAGCATCAGCAGCTGTGGTGTGGCGCGTTGCATAGTCACTATTTCTCTAGTCTCAGGTAGTTATGGGCTCCCTAAACGATCATGCGGCATGACATACATTACGTGCTGGCCGTTGCTGCACTGTACTGGTTGATAGCAAGTATGATAAATTCACGTAAACGTTGCATATCATGCAAGCATGATCGTTTAGGCACCACTTTAGATTGTTTTGTCCGGTAGCGAAGGACTGAGCCTCCTTAGTGTTGTCAATAGTTTAGCTCAGTTAGTTCGCTACCGGTCGAAACAGCCGAATTACTGATTACCTATTCTGTGACCAAAGTAGGTAGCATTGGTTATGGTCCTAAAACTAACAATCGTTTATTGCTATTCTTTAGTGGTCCCTAAACAAACGGTTACATGAATTATCATGCTGCATGCTCATGGTACATCAGTACCATCATGCTTGCTATCAATCACTACAGTGAAGCAACGGCCAGCACGTAGTTTGCATCTCATCCACGTCCATTACTACAGCTAGACGGTCATGCATGAGTGACAGCACGTAATGCATGTCATGCCGCATGATCGTCTAGGAAGCCCAATTAATGCTATAAAGCCAGTTTAACTGTCAATGTCACACAATGAGTGGCAAAGAGACGGAAATGACGTGCGACGTTTCCTTTACAGCAATCGGATGTCTGTCTCTCGTACCACCCATTTGATTGTATTATTTTGACAGTTAAATAAAAAACAAACTTAAGGCCCAAGGCCGGCGCCGCACCAGCACCCCCCGGGTGTTGCAGGTGTTTACAGGCGGCGGTGACCTCTTAACATCTGGAGGCCCGCCTGCTTGTTGCCCCCGTAGCAATAAAAAAAAAGTGCGCGACACTTACATAAATAAAGTAATAGTTTCATTTTATCACCCCTTTTGATGAGCGTCAGTGGCCCTGGGGATAAGACGCGGCCTATCATATCGAAAGGTCCGGAGTTCGATCCCCGGTTGGGTCATGTACCAATGGGTTTTTCTCGAAACTTAAGTACATTTACTGACTGCTCTCAAACGGTGAAGGAAAACATCGTGAGGAAACCTGCATACGCCGAAGAAGAAATTCTTAGGCGCATGTGAAGTCTACCAACCCGCACTGGGCAAGCGTGGTGGACTATAGCCCGAACACCCTCGTTGAGAGGGTAGGCCTGAGCCCCAGCAGTGGGGAGATTAATAGGCTGTTGATGATAATGATTGATGACCCCTTTTGATCGCCACCCTCTCCTTATCCAAGATATTGTTCCTCATATCAGCCTGTAGACGTCCACTGCTGGTCAAGGGATCTACACGACGACCGGTCCCGCGCTAACCTCATCCAGCCGGGTCCCGCGACCTACACCAGATCGTCGGTCCACCTTGTGGGAGGCCTACGCTGCGTCTTCCGATACGTGGTCGCCACTCGAGAACCTTTCTGCACCAACGGCCGTCAGTTCTACGAGCGATGTGCCCAGCCCACTGCCATTTTCAGCTTCGCAATTCTTTCAGTGATGTCGGTGACCTAGGTTCTCCTGCGGATTTCCTCATTTCTGATTCGATCTCGCAGGGAAACTCCGAGCATAGCTCTCTCCAAGGTATTGTTACAAACATTATATTCATGTGCTTAAAAAAAATTAAATTAGCACTATAATAATGTATTCGACAAAATAAATATTTGCTGACTCATCATATTAATAATATTTATTTATTTATTGAGGCAATAAACCCGTAAAATTAAATACAAAATAATACAATTAGAATATTAAATAAAATAAGTGTGTTAATCAATACATTCCTCAATACAATACTTCGAAAATACATTTCTTCCCTTAAATTACTAAATGAGCATTATTCTTACAAAATGAGCATTAAACTGTAACCCACAAGTGGGCGCCTTATGTACCTAGTGATGCGAACTTCATTGCAAGACTATTGATAATAAATAGTCCGATAGCTTTAAAAAGGTCATGGGTCATGTACCAATGGGTTTTTTCTCGAAACTTAAGTACATGTACTGACTGCTCTCAAACGGTGAAGGAAAACATCGTGAGGAAACCTGCATACGCCGAAGAAGAAAATCTTAGGCGCATGTGAAGTCCGCCAACCCGCACTGGGCTAGCGTGGTGGACTATAGCCCGCACGCCCTCGTTAAGAGGGTAGGCCTGAGCCCCAGCAGTGGGGAGATTAATAGGCTGTTGATGAAAAACTAATATTGTGCCAAATCAAAGAATACAATTTTCAGTATCGATAGTATTGATGCGGTCCAGGCTTAGATACAATTAATAATTCATAAACAAATCTATCCATAGTCACCAAAGTTAATTATTGATCATATTAAATATTGATACGGTCCTAGCTGTAATAACGCATTTAAAAGTGAAATAAACTACCTAAATAAAATAATAATAAAAAATACAATATTATGTATACCAGTACTGTGAATTACTTACATGTTAATTTCAGTTTTTTAAACTAGCAATATACTTACATTTAAAATAAGGGCCGTAATAACACAACGCATAAAATGATGCTCAATTAGATTGTTTCTGCTCATAATCTTTAAATAATGCTCAAAACTTTAAATGCTATTTCTAATTAAAAATATTTTTCTAAAGTATAAGAATTCTAAATAGGGGCTAACATTGCTAAATATTTTTACTTTAACTCACCGCTAAATACGGCGTTTATGGATCACTTTTTGAAATCCACCTCGTATGTTAGGTTTACTATGAGGATACGAAGAATTAAGATCAACACTTAAGAAGTGATTCTGACTTTAAACATATAAAAATTATAGACTTAAAATAAATAAATTTAAATAAATAAAAATTCTCTGCCGTAATAACAGAATTGAGACAAGTAGGTAAGTATATTGAATGAGATCAAAAACTTTGATAGAGGTACTTAAAAAATATAGTAAATAAAATGTACTTAATAATTATACATAATTAGGTATCGTCGAATTGAACAATGGAGTACAGAGCATCGAGGTAATATGTACTACGTACTAGAGAAGACACCCCAACTCGACTGTTTGCAACACGAGTTGGTGTTCATTGGCACCAACTCACGTGGCGGGGCGGCCATATTTCGGTGAAATTCATTCATATTTAGACAAAGTCGCATCTGTGCGCATTGAATGTTATCTATGAGAACGGAGACACCCCCGCGCGCACCCCGCGCGCCCCGCCCGCCGTCATCTAGTTATACCACAACATAGGTCTGTGTATAATTATCAGAGGTCGGTGGGGGTGTGCTGTTTTCAGTTGTTGCACAACTTGGACATACCTTATCATTCAATGATAAATGCCCCATGTGCAATTATATTAAACTAAAGAAATGATTTTATTCAGGCTGCCTTTCTGCTACGAGCTTTACGTCGCCATCAAAACAAATGAATTTTATTAGAACCTACGGAATGTGATTAATGATATTAAACTCAAGGCGAAACTCATAAAAAAATTGAAAAAAAAAAAAAAATATAGTTAATTATTACACATTAATTTTACAATAATTAACACAGAAAATTTACTATAAACAAAAAATCAGTTATGTCTTCTTTTAATATTTCTTTAAGGATCTTATCCATATTAATATCTACAAGACACAACTACATGACATTAATGACGTAAAAACAGCACACCCCCGCCGACCTCTGATAATTATATACCATAACTTTGTTTGAAGTAGCCACTCTATATTTACCTCAATGGTACAGAGTGGTGATTTTAAGTCCCTTCTACTATTACTAGAAACGAAGTAGTTATACTCTTGTTCTATAAGTACTATTAATAGAACTAATAGTAGTACAGACTGGCCTAACTAGGTTATCTACCGATTGGCTGTTTTATCAAAATTTAATGTTTATAAAAGAACAAGTACTTATAATACTGGGAATCTTTAGAATGAACCATCAAATGGTTACAAATGTGACGCAGAGTCTTTTCTTTTGTGGCGTTGAACTCCACTGAGTCTTCCAGTGTATCGGCGATCTCCAAGAACGACTGCCCGGTCTGATCATGAGGATTCTCCTCGATAAAATACCTGAAATCAATCAACAGCCTATTAACACCCACTGCTGGCTAAAGGACGTAGCGTGATGGTAAATAGCCATAAATTTCCTCAATAATTGCGCTATGTAATGCAAAAAGAATTTTTCAAATCTGAGAGGTAGTTCTAGGGATTAGAGCGTTCAAAAAACTCTTTAGTTTTAATAAATCATCATCATCAACAGTCTATTGACATGTCCCCACTGCTGGGGCTCAGGCCTACCCTCTCAACGAGGGTGTTCGGGCTATAGTCCACCACGCTAGCCCAGTGCGGGTTGGTGGACTTCACATGCGCCTAAGAATTTCTTCTTCGGCGTATGCAGGTTTCCTCACGATGTTTTCCTTCGTCGTTTGAGAGCAGTCAGTAAATGTACTTAAGTTTCGAGAAAAACCCATTGGTACATGGCCCAGCCGGGGATCGAACTTCGGACCTTTCGATATGACAGGCCGCGTCTTATCCCCGACGCCACTGACGCTCTCACCTGAAATATCTGAAACATCAGTGTAATGTACATTTTATAAAGTATACAATAATCAGTGCGTCTTACCCGTAAAGCCCTACGTGCCTACGGCCATGAATCAAAAAATTTTGCCACTCATATGGATGAGTAATAAAAGCATCCTATGGGTGTCAAAATCGTGTCAAATGGATTACAATATTGTAACTCACTCACACATTCTCATTTTCAAACTCCATATAAATTTTTATTAGCAACCTCCTCCCGCTACTCCGCTTCCTTTGTCCGCCCAAAAAGAGATTTGAAACTTCTTGCGAAACGCTGACACTATGTAACTGTTCAAGGAGCCATGCTCGGAGTTTCTCTGGGAGACAGGATCCGAAACGAGGGGATCCGCCAGAGAACGAAAGCCTTCGACATAGCTCAAAAGGTTAGCACGTTGAAATGGCAGACCACGACTGTGCGAGCGTAGTGTGGGACACCCCCGGCTAGATGGATATGCGTAAGGCGGAATAAAATTGTTTATCAAAGCCTACTGCTAGCTTAGATAATTGTTACGTCTCCCAATGCACACCGAATATCTATATTATGGGACCACAAAAGTTTCCAGCCACTTTTCCAGCCTTGTATCACTTCGACCATTACTGATCTATTGCGATCGCCGCCTTACCAGAGTTCAGTGCTAAGCTTTGCATCAGTTAGGAACTTCTGCACGATTTTGCCACTGAATGTTATACTTCATCAAACTTACCTGAGACAGTCCCTTATGTAAGCAAAATGCTCCAAAAAGCAAGAGCACGGGCCAAACTGAAGCTGCAGGGGCGTGTTCGGAACATTATCCAAGACTTGGTGTGAAGGCCGTCTGGACGTGGTAGCCGGTGCAGTTACAGATACCGTCTCGTCTCCGAATTTCTTGAAGTATAACTTCCTTATCAAGGTGGATGTGACGACAGGCATTTGTTTGTTGGTGTCCAGCTCGAAGGTCCTTCTGTTGTACTCCTCGTGGAATCTGTTGATGAAAATGTGATTTAGTAAATACAAAAATAAAATACCTGGTGAAGCGGTTTTTCTACCGTCCCGGGGCCGGGACACCGACACTTGACTAGATATTGTAACTCACTCACACATTCTCATTTTCAAACTCCATATAAATTTGTATTAGCAACCTCCTCCCGCTACTCCGCTTCCTTTGTCCGCACCCCCCCTGTAAATGGCACCATAGGCTCCGATACTAAATATGCTCCACAGGGAGTGCGCGCGCAACCAAAGAGATTTGAAACTTCTTGCTGGTGGTAGATAAAAATTGACGTGTACCCAGTGTACTCATATATAACACTAGCCTATGTTCACCCAGAGAGTATCAGCTATCCAACAGCGAAAGAATTATCGAAATCGGCTAAGTAGTTACAAAGATTACTTCAAACAGACATCCATCCAAAGTACACCTCTTTATTATTAGTATAGATATTTCCCTTGCGCAAAAACTAATGAAGATCCGATGGGGCAGTCGAGTTCTAGAGTGGAAATTGCGTACGGGTGGGATGTCCTCCGGCAGATGGACCGGCGACCTTGAAGAGGTAGCGGGAGGAACTGGATACGGAGGGTAGAGGCGTTCGTATCCCTATGTCAAGTGTCAAGCCAGGACTACGTTGATATACCAATGGTGTTGATATTTAAATAGATATGGTAGATACGTGTTCTATTGGAGACCGCGGACCGGTGCGCGCAGCATGGGACGCCCCTCCACCAGGTGGACCGACGACCTAAAAAGGTGGCCGGAAGCTTCTGGATGCAGAGAGCGGAGGACCGGGTGAGGTTGCGTTCATAAGGGAAGGCCTATGTCCAGTGAACGTTAAAATGCTGATAAATGATGATGATCTACCTGTCAATAGCGACTTCTCTCTTCACTTCAGTGATGATGGACTCAAAGTCGTGCTCGGGCGCCAGCTCGTTCACCTTGTTGCAGAGCGATTGGATGAACCAGGAGCCTTGCAGTTCGTCTCTGAATGTAAAATATATTGATTTGAAAAAAAATGCTCCCATTCTGTAATTTGCTGCACAAAACCCTAAACAGTGCGTGATAGCATACTTTACACCAGGATGTTGCACAATGAATCATTACCACACGGGTTACGAGCGATTGGTTGATGGTAGCTAACGTTCACGTTGATTGGTTGGCGGTGAAGGTCTTAGGGTTCAGTATAGGCTGTTCCCAGGACACTCACTCGCCTTGCAGCTAGTACTGACGACCGCACGTTAGTGGAAACAAAACCAGTATAAACTGGTCTCTCATAGTATTGAAACTTCCTAATAGGCTAGGCCAGCTCAAGGTCATAGTGTTTCCACTGACGTGCGGTAGACTGTACAAGTGCATTAAAATCCCTTTTAGATGGCATAAAATTAAATGTACTTAAGTATAAAGTGCATATTTACGATAATATAAAGTATTACAAGACTATCAGTTTATAAACATTATGTAAAGTTAGTTAAACTAACAAACACTTTACAGAAAAGTTCAATAAAATGCTAGCGATCTAAAAGTTTTTTCCTGATACAGGTAGCTACCTATATTATCTGTATTTATTATTAAAAATATCAAGTAACCCACCTGTGGGAAGGGTTTCCAGCGTAAGAACTGTGCAGCACCAGCATGTCAGATTCCACTGGAAGAAAGTACGGTTCCACCTCATCGTCGAGGTCTTTGCGGATCTTTCCCGCTTGGAGAACAGCCACGCCTTGGACGCCTTTGGTGCCTCGGCAAGCCTGAAACGGAGGTAAGTCAATTCTAAGAGAGAGGTATTCTAGGAGTTTTCATGTTTCTAACTTCAAAGAATAAAACTGTCATACAAACTTCTCTCCCCAATTTCATCCCGTTAAAGCTGAACCAAAAATCATTTCTTAGCGGATGCTTACGTTATAAAATAAACCTATGTCCCAAATTTCAGCTTTCTAGACTTGGTAGTTTTGGCTATGTGTTGATAGATTAATCGGTCAGTCAGCCAGGTCAAACGATTATAGTATAAATTTAGATGATGTCCCGCAATTTCCCGGCTGCTAAGACGTGGTTGGACATACATTTACTGACTGCTCTTAAACGCTGAAGGAAAACATCGTGAAGAAACCTGCATACGCGGAAGAAGAAATTCTTAGGCGCATGTGAAATCCACCAAGCCGCACTGGGCTAGCGTGGTGGACTGTTATATATAGACCATACGCACTCGTTGAGAGGGTAGCCCTGTGCCCCAGCAGTGGGGAAATATTAATAGGCTGTTGATGATGATGTAACTTCGATTCATTGACGTGCCGATACGGATGTATTTCTGGGGCATACCTATCCTGATATCGAGTTACAGAATGATTGAAGTAAACTCTAGTACCGGGCCGGATGTATTATCTATCAGTATCAGCGGCATATCCGCATGCTATTAATAAGATATCATAAATGGAATTTCTCTCGGCATTGCAGTCTTATCAGGTCGCTCAAGATAGTATTAAAATGTATTTTTTGATTCGTCATAATATTTTTAAATAAAAAGCTGTATTTGGGTGACTCAACTTTACAAATGACGTCCCACACCAAATATTTTATTTGTGAAAATGATATGTTTTGATAGGTCTTGATTGGGCTTGATAAGCGGGGGCCGAAATAGGTACGTTTGAAATAGTTACCAAATTTATTTTACGACTAAAACTTGACATGGATTGATTGTTTAAATCAGGTATTTATATCACAATAAACTTTAAATCAGCAGGCTATTAATCTCTGCACTGTTGAGGCTCGATCAGACCTACCTCTCAACGAGGGGCCCACCACGCTAGCCCGGTGCGGGTTGGTGAACTTCATACGCGTCTAAGAATTTCTTCTTCGACGTATGCAGGTTTCCTCACGATGTTTTCTTTCACCGTTTGAGAGCAGTCAGTAAATGTACTTAAGTTTCAAGAAACATCCTTCGGTACATGGCCCGACCACAATAAACTTGATTACTACCATGGACGTTTTTCAAATTGGACTTTTTTTCAGATTGGACATTTTTCAGCTTGGACATTCTTCAGATTGGACTTTCTATTTACATTTACATTACTATTACAGTAAATCGTCTACCTAATACTTGCAAAAACTTACTTGGATAATCAATAGTCGAGGTTTAGTGACCAGCGTGAGTTTGTCGTTCGATTTGAAGTAGTTAAGAATCTCCACTTCACTGTAAAGCTGGTCCTTTGCCCTCAGCAGGCCGTTCTTAGTGCCGTGGGTCAGAACAGCGATCGCGATGCAGCCATAGTTGGTAAAGTCCATCTCACTGACTGAAAATAAAATTTAAACAAGCTTTTCAATATACGGTTTAAATGGACATTTGGTAAATACATTGCTATAATAAATACTATAAATTAAGGTACCCAATAAAATTAAAAAAACTAACTGGCTAAAACCTACAAACCTACAAATAACTCTACAAATAAACCTACAAACCTACAAAAACCTACAAATAAAAAAGGCCGTCGAGGTGGTCACACTGGAGCATTGTTCCCATGTTGTATGGCTAAACTTATACTGTACTCGACGAAATTATTAATATAGAGTGTCTTCCGAACTAAACGTCGGTGCAAAATTTGAACAAGATCGGATATCGAGAAGTGCGCGAAAAGATTAATTTCTCTGTGGTCGTATACAAGATTCTTCCCGGACAGTAAGGCAAACAAGACCCAGTTTTTAATAAATCAAGCGTGTGTAGCGAAGACGCGACCTTGGACCTCATGTTGAGAGGTCCAAGTTCGAACCTCTCAAACATTATTATGGCCTTTTTCATACATCCGAGTTCACTATGAGACCTTAGGCCTCCGTCAGGCAAAGATTATTGGTGGCTGTCCGGAGTACAGAGCGGCAAGTAGTTAGATTAGGCTAGGGTTAATGAACGGCTCCCTCGAGTTCCGTAAGAGAGCCCAGAGACTCCCAATGTGCACTGAAAGTTTCCACCAAGGGGGACAGTGGGTATAAACCCTTAAATAAATTCTATTCCATTCCATTCCATTCCATTCCATTCCATTCCATTCCATTCCATTCTATTCTATTCTATTCTATATCCCGGTCTTCCTCCCCAGGAGATCGGGTACCCCAGGAAGATTTCTCCCCCATGAAAAAAAGGGTTAATGAATGGACTATTACCTTTCCTATCCATCAGCTCACTCGTTAAACGTTTAGTGATCTTTTTCTTTTAAAATCTTTGTTTTATTTTGGGACTTTTGATAACCACATGTCAGTCCCATCGTACCCTAACCGAGATTTACTGACGAGGCGACTCAAAAATGTCATATAAGGATCGTGCCGCTACAGATGCAGGCTTGGACAAGATAGACTGAGCCAAACCTACATCTAGTGGATTCAGCTTGAGTCGTCTCATCATTAACTCCCTCTTATTTCTGTACCTGTCACACTCCATCAGCACTCTAGTGATCTTATAGTCAACGACTGTCCCAGACATTTAAGAAACAGGCTAGCCGTCCAATCCAGTGGCAGATTTACCAGTTGGCTGCAGCCTTTGTGCAGCAGAAACCTTTGTTTTAGTTTGTCACTCAATTAGAATGGGATACAGGTTTATCTCTTTATCACATTAGCTTACCGTGGCATACATAGATAAATTTAAAACTCACATCTGAAGTTATTAGATATCATTCTATATCTTTTAATTTCGGCAAGGTCGCTGTTACTCAGAGTATAGTTATCAATACTGTAATGTAG
This sequence comes from Metalampra italica, assembly GCA_949699065.1. Lineage (NCBI taxonomy): Eukaryota > Metazoa > Arthropoda > Insecta > Lepidoptera > Oecophoridae > Metalampra > Metalampra italica. The sequence goes on along the minus strand of OX452991.1, from coordinate 6,194,569 downwards.
GTATAATAAATAATGATTGAAACATTGTGACGTAAGTGAAGTTCTTACACCAATGAATCACAAATCAATCAGCCTATTAAGAGCCACTGTGGGCTCTGGATGGAAGACCTACCCAGGCTCTGCATAGTAAGTTAAATGATAAAACATAATACCTGTTAACTTCTAAACTTAAAAAATCGCGTGTCCTGACTGATTGACTGATCTATCAACTCACAGCCAATACTAGTAAGTCTAGAAAGAAAGCTGACATTTGGAACATAGGTTTATTTTTATAACGTCATATTTGAAAACGTCAACTTTAAGGAGGGGAAATGGGGGGAACTCTGTGTGAAAGTCTTTGTTCTTTGGTTTTTGAAGTCAGATGCTAGCTGTTATAGATAGTACGCAGTCACATACAAAATAGTATAATATTCTAGCTGGCCCGACAGACGTCGTTCTGTCAAAAACTAGGTACTTAGCTGTGGCAGATTGTCTACGCACAAAGGAAGTAGGTACCTAATTAAGAAGATTTTAACAAACTTACCTAGGTACTACAGAAATGTAGTCTATCTAGGCAAAATAATAAATTATAATACTAGTAGTTCCGTGAGAACAGTAGACCTCGCCAGCCCATATAAACCAAACATAAAAGAAACGAACAAAAGTCAACTTTGTAGTTAGAGACAGAATAAGTACTAAAGTGACAAAAATTTGCATTTTATTAATTTATAATTTGCTTAATATTTCGCAAACGGATCCCTGAATCGAAAAATGTTTTTCACACACCCGCGATATTTTTGAAAGACCTATCCAACGATACCATACCACCATGAATATCACGCGGAAAAAAATAATTTTCCATTTTCCGTATGCAGTTCTATGAACATAATTTATTTTTTCAACTTTCATAAGTTGATCCACTATTACTCAAAAACTAATAGAACCTACTTAGCCGTAACAGTTTTCCTTGTAACTACGTTATATATGCTACTGCCATGAATTTTTTCACATATCCAGAAGCAACCGTTTAGCAGGCAGGGGGGGGGACACGTGACTCTAACAAAAGTTACCGCTTTAAAGTTTAATATTTCGCCAACGGATCCCTAAATCGAAAAAATGGTATTCACACATCAGCAATATTTTTGAAAGACCTATCCAACGATATCCCACACTATGGGATTCACAAGAAAAAAAAAGTTCACTCCCACTTTGCGAGTATGGTAGGTAAACTAAAAAAAATGTTTTTCAAAATTTTATTCTACTCATTTTGTCGGTTTAATTAATTTATACCTATGCCAAACTTTCGTCAAAATCGGTTGAAAAATACGACCTGTAGAGAATTACAGACAGAAAGACAGAAGGACAGACGGACATTAGCATTTTTGGCCAATCTCGAAACTTAGACGCTTCGCTCGCTCGGTCAATAAGGGAACAGAAAAAATCATGCAAATTTTCACCCCCCGTTCCCGCCCTCCCCACGCCCTCACTAACTTAAAATGTGAAATCCAAACACCCGTCATTATTTATAATTATAATAATTTTAAATTTCCAAGTTACAGCATTTAAAGAAACCGGTACTCCCGTGCAAATTTTCACCCCCGTACCTCGGCCCCCCCTCCCCCATTTCCCTTAAAATGTGAAATCTAAAAATCCGTCATTATTTATTTATAAAACCTACCTACCTACATTTACAATTTTCTAATTTATAATTATTTATTAATTTTTTTTTTTAATTTTATAATTTTTTTTGGCATCCTTATACCATGAGTTGACAGCGTCGATACACGCTAACGATTACGTAAATACATAAAGTGCTGTCTCTTATCGACTAATTACGAAAGACAGAGAGCTATAAAACAGTTTTTGAGTACTCGCTAGTGAGTATTGAAATTTGAAAAAAAAAGTTAGGTTTTTGTGAAATTTAGAACAGTCATTAATTTTTGGAAGTTAGTTTTTATTCAGCTACTTTTGATGCTGACTGTACATATTTCTGCTATTAGTATTTTCCGATGGTGGCCACTTACCATCAGGCGGTTCGGACGGTAATGTCTTCTTAGCAAAATGTCCAGCGTACTTACTCAAAACGTCCCGTTCTCAAAACGTTCCGTTTTTAACACTGCCTGTTTATTGCCCTTTCTCGGATTTTCAGCTTTCGTATCTTCCTACCAACCTACCTACCTGAGGTTACCCGCCATTTCGTAAAAATATTTAAGTAGTATACTGACATGTTTTCAATTTCTTGAACAATTCATCCTTCGTTAAATCCTTGTACTCCTTGACATCGAAACCAAAACTTTCAAAAGTATCCGTCAATGCCTCCACATCTTTCCCGGTACCGAGCCTCGGCTTATTGTAACCGTCAAGATTCTCTTGATTGAATATTATTAGAGCACTTTTCTCAAACTTCTCTAGTTCATACGTAGCAGCAAATTTGGATAGTGCTTTAGTATTAAAATGCATATTAGGTATACTAGGCAATTCCTTTTGTTCATCAGATTCTTCTTCTTTCAAATGCAATTCGTTTAGTTTCTCAGTAGAAACTGATATTTCTGGAGATGCTGCCATCATGGCGTCTCTAGCTATTGTGCTAGTATCTTGATCTGCTTCACTACATTCAACAACTAGAACCCCATAGTCCAAAACAACGCTTTCAGCGTCTTCATTATCCGAAGCTTCAGTTAAAGTTGAACCACTGGGTCTCTCCGCGAACGGTTCGGCGAATGCACTTACTGATTCATCCGGATTCACTCTCACTGTTTTGTTCTTCTTGCCCCTGCGTTTCTTTCCTATTTTTATAAATCCCCGATTCAAACTACCACTGTCGTCTTCCATTTTTTAAATATTTGCTTTTGTTTTTCTTTATACGACTAGTACTAATAATACGAGTGCCTTCGAGAGGAGTAAACTTATTTCTCAATATTATATGTAAGGTGAAATCGGCTACCCATTATTTTTTATCTTATCATTGTGATATTGCATTTATCGGCAGTCGTTTCGTAGAATGGCATCATACGGACTCTTTCTAGCAATATCTTTCGTTTCATTATCTATTTTATCCAGATCTATGGATTATTGAAATACGCGGTAACGTAACAGAAATAGATTTGTTAGCGCCTGACTTAAATCTTATGACACAAACACGTAATTAGGTTAACGCTTTTCTGTATCTAGAAGGCGTTTTCATTTACCTTTTTTAAAGAGTAGCTTTTGACTTCTTTCCTCACTTTTTACTTGATTTTACTTTTCTATTTTACATTTTAAACACGACGGAACGGAGAGTGTATGCGTTCAGGGTGAGAGGTTGTTTGTTTGTGTGTACAAACGAATGTTCCCATTTATTTCCAAAACGCTTTGACCGATTACGATGTGGTTTTCCGTAAAGGGTTTGTGATTCATCGGTGATGGTTCTTAGATCTTCTGTTGTATAACTGGCCAGGGGGCAAAAAACTTTTATTCTTTTTCGATTACATACGTTGTAAGTTTCTTCAAAACTTTTAATATTGATTTTCATTATTTGTAGTCTATCTGTCTGTCAGATCCTTTCAATTATAAACCACCCAGATAGCTAGTTTGATATATTATAGTTAGTTATAGCAACCGTATTCATAATATCTCCGCAATATCAACAAAAGTTGTCAGTGCATGCACTGCCAAAATAAATTTATCAGAACTCGGTTATTTCCCGCTATATAAAATTACAAACTTAGCTAAACTGGAATGTAACGTGACCCCATTTGAAACTGATATCTATCTAACTACCTACTTAAAAAGTGTGCGGACTGTTTGATTGTATAATAATTATGGTTATAATATTCTTTTACATTCAACATCTTGTTACTTTCGAATGACTTAGATTAGATTACACGGTACCTAAATTAGATTTCTTATTTATTGTTATTTTAAAGTTTTTATTATTATTGTTAGACACAATTATTATTATGTATGTATTATAATACTGCACGTAACTATTGTTGTAATGGAATAAAATGATGATGAATATTACAGAATATTATCAATAACTATTGATCTGTCAAATTTTTCATTACGTCATAAACACTACAGAAGTTAACCGAGCAATTCGTATACGTATATTAATAAATACTTACAAGGTCAGTAGTACTCAGAAATCTATTCGCGATGATAAAAGAATTCATTCGTCGGCAAATTTCGGCAAAGCTCGGCGGTTCAGTTATCTTCATTCGTTTTGTTTGTTACTATGTCATATTCGTTCGCCAGAGACACTTGTGTGTTACTTTGTGTTTGCGACAGTGATTATTCGTAAATAGTGTGTATATTGTAATTATTGGAACACATTTTTGGGGTAAGTGGGTTTTGTTTCTACATTTTTGAATTTCGAACGCTGCCCACGCGCCGGTCGGAGTTACCATTCGAACTTGGAGGTTAGACTGAATAACTTTGGACTTACTTGAATAATAAAGCACTTTTAAGTGTGGTGACAATGGTCAAAAAGCTTAGGCGTTCTCTGGACTTTGTGGTAGGGGAGGTATCCGGGAAGGGCCGGGAACAGGATGATTGATAGTCTCTTATCGACAGAAAATAGTATTTAAAAATGACATAGCAGGCCCTCAGACCCGTTTGGTGCTGTTCCCGGAATGTCCACTGGATCTGTTAGGTTACTTAGAGATATTAACTCCGGCGCTGAATAGGTACCTATGTATACCTAATAGTACGCTAGAAGAACAAATCTCTATTATATCTTTGATTTGCTATAATATCACCTTGTAAAGCCAAAGTTGTAGAGCTTATAAGAAATTATCCATAATTACAAAATAAAACTGTATTAGGTACGTATAGGCTTTTGTAAGGATAAACTTGGAAAAAAATCTTATAATTTTTTCCAATTTCATGTGTTTATATTTTATTTATTTAATCGTGTTAAAGGAAAATAAATCATAATTACGGTTTTTGTCATACGTGGAATAAGTTTTTTCCCGCGGGAACAAGTTACAAGTAAAAAGCAGCCTATATGTTATTCCAGGATATAAGCTATCACTGTACCAAGTGTAACAAATATCCTTATAAAGTCACAAACATACTTACAAACTTTCGCCTTTTTATTATTAGTAGGACTGTTTTAGAAGGACCCTTTTGTAACACCCATAGACCCATCAGAATTCGGATGTGTCATGCATTAATCACGATTCAAGTTTTAACTTAAACCTTGAGTCCCCAAAACATAAATATGGTGTTACTTGTTTCCGTGAGTCATTCTGCATTTAACCTTGTATGTAAGTTATCGTATCAAGCACTTCACATGGTAGCACTTTTTCCTGTTAGGCTCGTCCTGTGTGTGTCCTATTTAACTTTAAATACGTACTTTGTTCTTCTTTCGGTAAATTTTCAATCGTGAAAGAATTTGTTAAGTTATACCTAGATTTGTTGATATGTACAGTATATACGGCTTTTATTTGTCCGTCTGTCTCTCCGCTAGATATTTCGAAATCTATGGATCGATTGAGCTTTAATTTGGAATTTGTACCTTTGTGAAGTTGCCCATCATTACAGCATTTCTCAAAAAAATTATTACTTATACGTAACACTCTTTTCTTTATTATTCTACTCACAGAACACGGAAAAAGCTCGCTACATGGTTTATAGTAATCTATGATCCTACTGTGTTTTGTGTTAGGGAGGGGTCCCCCTTTTTCTTAAAATGTGAAATCCAAAAATCCGTCATTATTTATTTCTGATACATTTCCAATTTTCAAGGTACTGCCTTTAAAGACACTGATACTCCCGTAAAAAATTTGTATGTATTTGTATATGTAGCAACGGAACCACGACCAATGTGACTTTTTTTATTCTACAGGGAAAATGGCAAGTCATTTCGAAGAAGAACCCGTAAACAGTTCAACCAATCAAGACCTGAGAAATCCGAACAACACAGAAATAAACAATAAAAAATACAAGGTGGAAATAGACGCTAACCCAGACAACGAGTGTAAGGACCCCCTTCTTTCATGTTTTCGGGGGGGAAAGTCAAGTGATTCTGAATTAGAAGAAAATACACCGAATAAGAAAATAGACAAACAGGCAATAAATAAAACAGAAGATTCACGTCAACAGATATACAATACCAGAGCCTTGACAAATCTAGCACGCACCTACATGTTGGAACGGTTTAATATGAATTTGTTACTTATTTTCAATCAATATAGCATACAAGGTTACAAGCCAAGGCGCGGGACTGTTGAAGATGCAGAATATCTAGTGAGCACTTTTGTACAATACGGATTCCATCCCAGGATATACGAAGATTATACCAGAAAAGAGATTTTGGACGAATTGGATAGTCGTAAGTAAAATTACATGTTCGTTTTGCTTATTGAGGGTTCTTGGATTTAATCTGAAGGGTTCTGAAATACATCCGGTGGTAGGTACTACAATTAACTTTAGGAAATTTTGGAATTATTTCATGAAATAATTACATCCCGTTAGGTAACATTCTGTTAGGATATTGTGTGGTAAAAGGGACACCAGGTAAGAAGGACTAGAAGACTAGATCTAACAAACTATGGATATAAACTCTATAGATATCCAGTTGACTCTGGTCTGGTCGTTCCTATTCCACCTGATCTTAGGTATTCCATGTTTAATCAATATATCAGTAGAATGGTGACTGATGACTAGAGTAGAGGTTTGAATTTGAATTTCATTTAAGATGGACAAATATTTGTCGCTCAGTAACTGGCAGTGAGAAAAGCCAACCACCAACCACCACTATCATCAATCCGCCCACTTCCTTCCAACCATTCCGCTTGCTACCTTAGGTCTCATGGTAGCAGGTATCCCGGACATATTTATATATGTATGTCTACATATGACTAGGATACTTAGGGATATAGGGCTCTAGGTCTCGACTGGTCATCCATGCGCATATAGAGGCGGCAGCCCCAGCTCCCAGCTTCTATACGTGCATGTAAGTGCATACAGGCGCGGCAGCCCCGTCTCCTGTATGTATAAAGTGCAATATAATGCAAATAATTTTGTGAAATAACTTTGTAAACCATTGAAGCGTTTATGTGTTACTACAGTGGCTAATACAAATTTCACTGACTACGGCTGCATAGTGGTGGTTGTGATGACACACGGCACGTATGGCGGTGAAATCATGGCCAGTGACATATCCTACAATGAGCGCGACATTTTGGAACGTCTGAAATCCCGCAAAATTCCAACCTTAGTGACGAAACCGATCATCTTATTAATTCAGGTAATTATACCAACTTGTTTTGCGGCTAGTGTTACTTGAATTTTTAGTGAATTTAATGTTTACAAGATGCAACTAAGCCGTAAGGAAGAAACGGAAGGAAGAAACGATTTTGTACTAATTATTAATTGAACGAATGTAAAAAAAATTATAGCAATGTAATTAAGTACCTATTTGAAAGTACTTAAAAATGAATTTATTTAATTAACAACTCGCCATTTTATTTTATTTAATTACAGAAAAAAAGAGTAAAAACTTAAAACTACTTATGACTAACATATTTACAGCAGGTGTACGCCGTCAAATCCCTCGTGGTAAGGCATAGTGCTCAGGACACTGGCGCCGTTGCCTCGCTGAACGGATATGCTCAAGCGCCCTGGGGTCTCCGGAGGCATGTACCAGCCGGGTCGACAGGGCCCTTACCAGTGCCTTCGGTCAGTCGAGCACGGGCCCAGAGTCTCCACAGCAAACGCCGCAAACTCATAGTCAGCTGACAGTATAGAGTATTTGCGACGTTTGAGACTCTGCCACAGCGGCCGCCGCTGCACCGGCCACTGTGGCAGTGCCCCGGACGTGGGATGGGGCCAAAGTGTCCACAGACTTTGCGTCCCATGCCAGGGCACACCCCAGCGACCAAGGCACCAGGGTGGCTCCATTGGGTCTCTTGCCATCGTCCCTGAACATGCCGCACGGCTCCAGGGTCTAGGGGATAGAGGCGGTGGCAAGAGCCCGACGGATGATGCCGTTGATGGCGCCGTGGCGGTAACACCTACTCGTACCTGCGCTCTTGGCGCACGCGAGGTCATGGCGACCCAGCCGGTCCCCACGCGAGCAATATGGGCAGTAATGGGGCTCGCACACCTCTGCACCGAGTCTTAAGCACACGGGTATACGTAGCGAGCTGGGCTCCAGGATAGTCCCACAGTTATGGGACGGCAGAGCATGAAGCCAGTGCCCTGACTTCTTGACTGACACCGCGAGTAAGCGCGCCCTATCGGTATCGTCGGGACACTGTTCTAGGAGTCTGGTGTGGGTGGCTTTGACGCCAGGCAGATCCCAATTGCTCTGGAAACCCCCTTCCCTTGGAATGTTTTCTCCTGGGTAATTGGAACTCCAAAACGACCTAGCCTCCAACAAGCCCGTCACAATAGCATCAGTGGGACATGGAGAATTTAAGATTCCACTGATGAGAGCGAGCGTGCTATAGGCGGAGGACAGGAAGGCAGGGAGCGCCAAACTCGATGTTGGGCGTATACCCAGCCCGCCGAAAGTAATCGGTAGAGAAGCTTGGGTCCAGGTGTAAATGGTGTAATCGTCAAACTGTGAATTTAGAATTCGGGCTACCGTATTTCTCAAAGTTAAGTCTATGAATATCCATTCAGGTAAGATAAACCCATATAACATTATAATAAAAGCCTTCGTATCGAAATTATCTAAAAGCAAAACACCTCAAAAGCAAAAGGTCCTAGAACAAGTCCTAGAGGAGCATCATACAAAATTTTACTAAATCATGAAGCGACATTCTCTAAAATTGGCACCACGAAATTGACAATACATCCATAGACTATGTTTGGATATATCCTTTCAAGATAGCGTGATACGAAATCAACTCATTTTCAGATTCATGATTTTAGCCATTTATGTACTCACACTAAGAGCTGATGCATTTGTAGTAGGTACTATGCATGTCGTGTAGGCTGCGTCATCGTTGTGTGAATCCGAACCGAAATCATTACTATTATGATCGAGTGAGCTTTACTATTAAGATACCTACTAGCCTTGTTGAATCTGTCGAGAACCTGGAATTATTTTCCATATAAAACTTAAACCTTGATGACTTGTTCAAAACGAATTCCAAATAACGTCAAATCATAGCGAAGCTTCAAATGTATTTACACTTGTTGATTTCAGGCGTGTCGAGGCTATAATGACATCGAAGGTGTTCCTGTGAATAAAGCGTCTTGCATTTCGAAAGACAACCTAGGTGAAAAAATTGACTACTACCTGCCATTAGAAGCGGATACCCTGGTCTTCCACAGCTCCTATATCGGCGCACCGTCCCACAGGTGAGACAACAGTAAAAATCTATTGTATCACATTTTAACACTGTCACTGCATAAACCTTCAATCAAATCCCATACCTAATGATCGGAGGAGTTGATAAAACTTTGCACCGCGAGGGAGCGTGGAGGGGGGGGGGGAGCAATTTGTCTCCCCCCGAAGCGGGCCGCTGTGCCACGGCGTGGCGCTAGAGGAACTCCGAAGTATGTAGTCGGTACCTGGACTCCCTCGATTTGCGTCGAGGATGGCCACCGTGGGGTTTTAGTGGGTGCGAGTCCCACATCACCCGGGCCCTTTCCCCCCAGAAGGTCAGGCATCGCATTTCCCCATGCGAAAAAAAAAGAAAAGCAGTGTGAATTTAATCTTTAATAGAACTAAAATTAAAATTGATTAAACTTTTTTCAGACCAATTAACGGTACATGGTTTATTCAAACTCTATGCAAAAAGATAAACGAGATGTCTGACGACAACGATTTGGAATCGATCATGATTGAAGTAAAGAGAGAAGTCGCTTGCGATCTTGAAAATGTTGTGGAAAAGAAAAGAACTTTACCCAAGGGACAGGCACGTGAGGCTCAGAAGAATGTTACTACACAGCCAGGCAGTTCGATTACATATAAGGAGCACCACAAACAAATGCCTACAGTAACATCTGCACTAACTAGAAAGCTGTACCTGATAAGGAAACCAGTAAACAACACCTCCACACAAACGCAGGCAGGAGTGTCTCCTATCAATTCAAATGATACAGTGGATAACATAGCGGCTAAAAGGAATACCACTACCCGCTCGTATGATGCCAAACCGCAATCGGACCCATGTTTGTGTTATCTGGACCATTTGGATTACATGAGGAAATGTCTAAGGTGATGTTTTAGTCTATACAAAAATGAAGTAGTAGTGCTTCTACAAGAATAACAGTTTACCGCAGTAACAAGTAGCCTATAATATGTTATTTCAGGCTATATAGAATAACATATAGGCTACTTTTTACTGCGATAAACTGTTCCCGCGGGAACAAACTTAATGTTGATGAAACTTGGTACAGTTATAGCTATATCCTGGAGTAACATATGGGCTACTTTTTACTGCGATAAACTGTTCCCGCGGGAACAAACTTACGGTATTCACATTTTAATGGAGAGGGGATAGAAACTTGCACGGGAATATCGGTTTCTTAAAGGCAGTAACTTCAAAATTGTAAATGTAGGTATTATAAATAAATAATGACGGGTTTTTGGATTTCACATTTTAAGGGAAAGGGGGAGGGGGGTGAAAATTTACACGGGAGTATCGGTTTCTTTAAACGCAGTAACTTGAAAATTTAAAATTAATTATAATTATAAATAATGAAGGGAGTTTTGATTTCATATTTTAAGGGAGAGGGAAAGAAACGGGGGTGAAAATTTGCATGATTTATTCTGTTCCTAATAATTATAATTTATTATTTTGTCTAGTTAACTACATTTCTGTAGGTAGGTCTGTTAAATCTTCTAAATGACTTCCTTTGTGCGTAGACAAACTGCCACAGTCAAATACCTATGTTTTGAACGGGTCAGCTAGCAGCAAAGAAATTGGCTAGTAGACTATTAACACTGTCAGCGATATGCAAACAATCTGTGGCTCTATTCATTCAGCCGCCAAAAAATTCTGTGGGGACTATAGAAGGTAAAAAAATTATTGTCGCACCACCTGGGAATTTAGGGTAGCAACCTAGTTTCTTTTATAATAATAATAAATCTTTATTTCAGGAAAATTTACAATCCCATATCAGAATACACAAAATAAAATAAAACTAAGTACCTAATAATAATAAATGTTGCAATAGCAAATAATTAAAATTGAGATTAAAACTGTAAAACTGTAAAACTAATAAGATAAAATTAATAAAAACAATCTCAATCTGTCACTAAATAAATAAACTACTTTTTATTCGCGCTATTTAAATAATAGTCACGTCACATTGATTCTGTCATTGCGAAAAGAATATTTCATTTTTAACAACTACAAAAATCGAGTCAATAACTGTATTTTTGTTTCAGCCACTACGTTGCAATAAACAACAAGGATGATCATGCACAATTCCTTTTGGATTCCTTGCCGCCGCGAGAGGATCCTAATCCCGAACTAACGAAATCAAAATTGGAGAACCTGAGTCACTATCTCCGAACGCGACAAAGGCTCTCCGATTATCACAAATATATGTATTTCTATGGGTCTGTAAGATCTGCTACTGACGATAACGGACAAAGTGTTAATAACTTTAACAACGATACACTACCAGCGACAGCTTCAAAATGGGGGGAGATCAAGAAATACATGTGCCTGAAGTAATTTCAGGAATTTGTGACCGCTCAATTTGTTCACAATTTGATTAGGAAATATATCTATACAGTAGCTATTATAAAATTGTAACGGGAGTATTCTGTACATTGAAGGGATAAAAAAAACTATTGAAATACGTTATTTGGGCTTAACTGCCCCCAAAACACTTTTAAAATTTTTTTTTGTCTGTCTCTCTGTTTCAACCCTCAGCACGTCATTTTAGACTACTTACCTATAAATGTACTTATTATTTTAGATCTTTATGTTCCACATGACGCAATAAAGAAATTATTATTATTATAAGTTGGGAGCGCTTGCATGGGACAAGTACCTATAAACCATCAGGAATAATTTATCTGAATGATAGTGAAAACAGCATCAAAATCCGTATTGATATATTCCAATTTGATTTTTTGAAAATCCCTTCAATGTACAGAAATACTAATGTAACTTGCGTTGCAGTTTTATCATAGTACGTACATATAAACTTATCACTTTGACATGTGTATTATAATTGTAATGCACAAAATTAAATGTAAGAATCATAGTAATAAATATCCTTACGACAGTCGAAGTGTTAAAAGATTACTTCCAGTATCATTCCTAGAGTTATAATAAACATGTACTGTATAAGTTTATATACAAAATTATAATTGAACAATTTACTTTAGATTTTATGTAAGCGTAACTTAATTAGAATTAATAATAGTTATAAAAATAATAAGTACTTATTCATAACCGAATTTAGGCGAATTTATATATGGTGCAATGTTTTAAGTTAAATAGTATAAATGATCTACAATAGATAGCTCACGCGTGCCATACGACGTTGTTTAACACTCTTGCGAGGTAAAACACAAATAAAATGTCATAAACTTATTTTATTTTCCTTTGATTTTGATGGCAACATTAGGCTATCATTTAGGTACATTTTTGTGTCTGGCGGCATAGAATCGTATATCGACGAAGCATAATTATTGTGGCTTTTTCGTCACTTGAAGGAATAGAGCCACTCTGAAGTCAATGTTTATTAATGCTGTGAAAATTGGCGCGCGAAATAAATAAATAAGTAAATATATTGATAAAATTAATTTGTTTGTTTGTCATATTTTAATTAACACAATTTTATTTATTGATTCATATTTAGGTTTATATTATGCATAGTTAATATATTGTTTAATTAATTATACATGAAACGAAATTGTATAATAATAAAGATGCCGAATGTTTTATAGAAAGTAAATACATGAGTGATTCATAATTAAAAAGGTTAATTATATTCAACCGAATTTAAAAAACTGTAAAGTAAAACGCACTAGCGCCGAAAATGTAAATAAAAAGACACGTGTTTTTAAGCTGCTATAAGACATTTAAGCGGTGCAAATTAGAGACACTTTACGAGCAAGTGTGTTGAAAAATATGTATACCTACATAATAATATATACCTACCTAAGTATATCGTACTTAAAATATTTTATGTGCGACAATACATCTAAGTACGTAATTAAGACTGCCTTAAAGTAAAAATCATTGTGCCATTAACATCAATAAATATTTTTTATAAACTTTTATACCTAGTAGGTTAAGATGCATACAATGATGACAATAAATTGTACTTATAAATAGAAATATGTATTACTTTTTTTAAATATTTTATTCTAACCTACCTACCTACTCTTTTGTCAAATTAATAAAATTATTTACCTACAAACTTAAATAAGAACACGGGTTAAGATTTATTAACCGTGCGATGGTTTTATTTATGCCGTCTGTCAGTCAGAAGTCGAAAACTACTAGACCGATTGAGATCAGCTTTGGAATACCTATAATTATACCATGTAACAATTTTCCCGACGATGCTAGAAAAATAGCGAAACTTTGTACATAGAGTTTATTAGATATGAGACATTTTATTTGTACCTATTCTAATTAGCCTGTGTAAACACCACTCTGTATGAGTTTTATTTTGTCATATTATACGTAGGTATATTTCGTTTTAAATTAGATTTTGGCTTACTTACTAGACCTTTAAGCCATATTTTATTGAAGATTTAAAGGTATATTAAAACGACGATTACAGCGCAGCAGTTCACAAAAATACGGCACAAATAGAGTTCCAGCACTTTTTAAAATACTATCACAGTTATACATTAAAACCGGCAACGTATATAATTATTATTACGGAAAATAAAATAATAGAAGAGACAAACTTTGCACTTTTTTCCCCCCAAAGTAAGCCTACCGTTTTGTTCCCCAAACTACGTTATTGGTTTTTTAAAATAAAATATCTAAGATTTTTTAAAAGTGGACCGACTAAAAAAAACTTGTGTTTGGGACGTAATTGGACTAGAGTTATGCCACAGAATATATATTTTCTCAAACATGCTTGGAAATGTGAACATTATTTTGACAACCTTCTTCGAGTTAAATCGACAATGCTGTACTAGTCAAATAGGGGACAAATAAATGAGAGCACACCGGCAATTAGCAATATCTATACCTGTGACCGTGGCAACCACGGAGGAACATAACAAACGTCTTATTTAAATTCCGAACTGCCTTGCAAATTGCAAGAAAAAAAAAACAAATGAACATTTTGGCGCGTGGAAATTTATTGTTGTTCGTCTTTGATTTTGGAATGTATATGTATGAAATAAAATGGTGTACATAGGTAATAGTTTGAATTTCCGCGCATTTGTTTGAGAAAAGTACTATACCAGCCTTGGCCACAACCAGGCATTGATGGACTCACGTATGTGTGCCTCGGCTTTGCCTCGGCTCACATGCACACGTTCATCCATCAATGCCTCTGTTGCGGGCCGCGGCAGTAATGTACGATATAATGGTTATGCCAGTTTCTTAAATACCTAATTCGTTGTGAGTGTGTTCGATAAAGTTAAAATGGCTATTATATGTGAACAACATCATGTTGCACACACATTACAAATAAAACAACGTCCTAGCAACTTACGCGACATCTCCTATCTGCCAATGTATGTACTACCGGGATACAATAATGTATACGGAATGCGTACAAATGAATATATATTACCGGATATCTTAAATAAACTGCCGAAGAGCTTAGTAAATGACATATTGGGGGGCAATGCGCGGAAAGCTAAAAGTACTGTGAAAAGGTATTACCTAACGAACATTTAATAATAATAGTAGCGACCAACCATCCTACGGATAAACCCAGTGGTTTAAGTAGGACGGTATGAACAAATTTGATGTAATTTAAATGTATTGGTTATTAATAAATAAAAATAAATAAAAAATTCTAATTTAGTTTCATCATCTAAACTTCCTGCCTATCGTCGCGAGATGGCAGTAGTAGTAATCTCATTCAGGTATAAGCTATATATCCGAGAAAAAAAAATACAGTTTTTTTTCTCGGTTTCTTTCTTAAAATTGTTAGCTAAGTATGTCAGTTTGGTTTCTTTCAGAGAAAATTCAGCCTGAAAAATTCCAGCATAAATAAAAAGAACCTGTTTTTTAAGCCATCAATAGTTATACTTTTGCTACTCGCTGCTAGATGGCGCTTTATAAAAATAAAACCGTATAACTACGTCCAAATCGAAATTGGTCCGACCTAAGTCATTTTGAAGATTGGCCAAAATTATCACATGTATACCTTAGATCCTTTGCCTTAAATTAAAAACAACAACACATAATAGTTGTAATCAGTGATAGATAACTTATCATCAATGCTTCAATCACATAAACTCCCATTCCTCAAGACCACATTGTAGAATAAACTTGCCATTTTAATCGTAGAAATAATGAGTATTTCCAATAAACCGATTAACCACAAAGCGAGTGATTTGGAAAGTGATAATTCGGATAATGAAAATATAGAAAGAGTTACAAACGTTGGTAAGACATTTGAAGATTATGAAGATAACCAACCTGTTAAAATAATTGACGGAGAAGCTGTAACTTTTACTGATAATCCAAATGATTTACATTCGAATGAAGATGGACAAACACAGAATATTCCGCAGCCATTCAATAATAAAGCACTAACAAAACATGCTAATACTTATGATTTGGAAAAATTCGAAGGCAATTTATTACTTATATTTAATCATAAGGATATTGAAGGGAAAGAGCCGAGGTTGGGCACAGAAGCAGATGTGAAGTCATTAACAATGACCTTCGAAAAATTTGGATTTCATGTAACAGTGGAAAATGATCTTACAAAGGAAGAGATTTTTAAGAAAATGCGTGCATGTAAGTTTGCCTTGTTCTATGAATATATCAAACAGACAAATACATATTATTGAAATGTAGTCGAAATTAGGCACCTATTTAATATGTCCGAACGTCTTACTTATCTTATCTTATCTTGTAGAAGGGGGCCGGGCACACCCGGCGACACTGCGACCCTATGGGATCTATTGTGTCAGCCCCTGTGTTTACCTGTTGTTCTCCTCCCCCAGTGTTCGCTGCACAAATGCTATTGTACAGCTAAGGGGTAAGAGCCTGTAGTCCTCGGGTTCGGGATAAGCCACACCCAGGACACTCATTCGACTTGCGGCTAGTGCGTCGCATTTACGTCTTACTTGGTTTAAATGAATGCCCTATAACATATCATTACCACTTATGCAAGGACGTAGATGAGTGTGTGTTGAAAAATCCCAAGGTTTCATCAAAAGTGTAGCCGATAAAGCGTGATTAGGTGAGACGGACATTTAAACAAAGAAATAGATAAGTAGTTTTTCTCTGGCGCTTTTATTGGTCAATTTGTGCCGTACGCCATCTTGTTCATCAGCAGCTCTATTTTTGAATCGCTCTCCTCGCTTCGAGCGGTTGATTCTACAGATTTTTGTATCGGATGTCGAAGGAAAATTAGGTAGAATCGACTGCTCGTAGCGAGGAGAGCTATTCAAAAATAGAGCTCCAGGAGCTCTATTTTTCAATCGCTCGCCTCGCTTCGAGCGTTCGATTCTACTAATTTCTGTATCGGATGTCGAAGGAAAATCAGTAGAATCGACCGTTCAAAGCGAGGCGAGTGATTCAAAAATAGGGCTGCAGGACACGTGTAGATTGCATGCAATAGCTAAGAATGCATAGCAAGCAATACTCTGCCATTTGATCTTGCAAATAAAGTTCAGTCAGGCCGATCGAACTCATTAGGGTGGTTGTGCACTACTCAAATTCAATTCAAATTCAATACGTGAAAAAGACGGGACGTGAAATTCACGTCCTCCCGTTTGTGCACTACACTTCATTCATATTCCATTAATATTCAATACGTGAATAGTTTTGAATATATTTAGTTTTTGTTGAGACTAATGCTCGGTTACTAAAACAATTTGCCTAACAAGGGAAAAGTAATTTACACTAAAAATAAATACGAATGGATCAATGTTTTTCAACTAAATGTCGTTTTCAGTTAGCCGAATGAATTTTACGAACATTGGCTGCATTGCAGTCGCTATTCTAACCCATGGCGAAAATGGCGTATTGATGGCCAAGAATGGAAAGTACAGTGAAATGGATTTATGGGATTACTTTAAAGTAGGGGACAACCTCACTCTGGTTACTAAACCCAGAATCTTGATCGTACAGGTAAGGTTCTATGCACAGTACACGGAAAAAGCTCGCTACGTTTATAATGATCTGTGGTTCTATGGCTTTATAATAAGAAACTTATTTTGTAATATGTAAACAAAATATAGGCTAGGTAGGTACCGCTTAGTTCTTAGGTGAAATCAAGAACTGAAAGCTACACCGCTTTCTTGCTGAAAATGAAGTTATTTACCAACATTTGAGTATTTGAATACAATTAGGACAATGAATTGACACTTTTCTTTTTCATACTTTTAACATTACACTTTTTGTTACATTTGTGTGAATAAATAGCTTGCGTTTATTAAAATATGATAAATAAACATTTTCATTTAATTAAATTATATATTTTTATCAACAAATTTATTATTTATTCAACTTGTTACATTTCTTGTTTTTCTTGTCAGTTACACCTAGGGAGCGGTGGTAGATAAAAAATTAACGTGTTTAAATATACCCAGTGCATTCATATATTTTGACTTTCTTTTAATTAATTACTCTTTCATCAGGCATGTCGAGGCGATGATAGCAGGCAAGGCGTCCCTGTTAAATTACCAGCCAAGATCCAAATGGACGATGTAGGGGACAGAAGAGAGGAATATGAGGACACCATATACCGCAATCCGTACCCGGTAAATACAATAACATACTGGATTTAAAATTGTATTAGACAGGGTGGGACAGAACGACGTCGCAAGTTTTCGACTCGGAATCGGGCTATTTCAACTGACAAGTAGGTATTTCAAGTAATCCTATTTGGAAAAAAATCAAACTATATCTACTCTTCTATCCGTAGAACAGATTGGAAATACTTCCAGGCGGTTTTTCTGCGATGCGACCACAGAAATGTAAAACTTTTTCTGTGTTCTGTGAATGCGACCATACGAGTAATGTCTGAATCATTTTAAAACAGTTGTCTGTATTATTCTAATTATACTTTTCTATTTATTTCTACTGGTTGGAATGGTATTCATATTGTGGTTCATGCTAACATAGTAACCTACGTACTGACAACTCAGTTTGGTTACTATTAAATTTTTAAATAAGAGTAATACAAGTGAGCTGAATTGCACAATTGGGGGCTTTCCCTTTACATTAATCATATACGAAACGATTTTCTGTTCAGGCGGGGATTTCCCTTTGGTCCACTACAGGGATTTTTAAAAAGTACTTCAAATGAAATAAATGTACTTTTAATTATGGTTTTTAAATCTTTTTACATATTTTTAAATCTATTCTTCCGATAGAAGTAGTAGAATTTTGTTCAAATAGTTCTTCTACAGCTATAACAGTTAGTAGAACCGGTTGAAATAGCCCGTGGAATCAGCTTAAGCTGGCCAACAAAGCCTCTTTGTTAGAGGCTTTGTTGGCCAGCTTAAGCTGATTGCATATTTTTAAGTATTCTAAAACTGTACTTGTATTTGCATTTTTACTTCTATTTGCATATGCAGATGTATCATGGGCACCCAAGCATTTCTGGCGTCCCAGTGACACCAAGAAATAGCCAACGGAATAACAACGAGGAAGATTATTGTCTTCCAGAGGAATCAGATATTATAATACTCCACAGTGCTTCCATTGGGAAAAAATCGTGCAGGTGAGACGTATTTTGTTACATTCGAGAATGTGTGTGCCAAAAGTAACGAAATAATAGTCATTTTCATCACACTTGCTCGTTAAGTGGATTATTATATGCATGCATACAGAAACACAATGGCCTATTATATACACCCGCGGGAGTAATGAAAATCAGTACAATATTATACCCCTAGGGACCCCTATGTGTATTATACCCCTATATATATAGTTTTAAAAAATGGCGTTCACTCGAAGGCAAAGAACTTTATAGCAAACAGGTATGACATTCCACACTAAGGAGATTTTGAATCAAACATGGTTTTTTATTGTCTTCGAAACTTCTACAAATGGTAATTTAAACATTTACGCTTTAATTAAATGCATTATTTTTTGTGTTTTAAAAATGTTTTAGTTTACTTTGCAATTATTTCAGTCACTTTTATTTTGAAATTCGATAAAACACACTCTCGTTAGTAATATCCTAATTACTTCCCTTATTGCACAATGTACTATTGTTAAGCAAGGCTGCAAAGTTGGTTATTTTGTGCGAGTACTAGTATTGTAAACTGAGCAAGCGAAGGGCTCTAGGATGGAATCCTGAGCGTATCAAGGGTTTCAAGGTACGAGACACAAAATAACTTTGCGGCCGAGCGCAACTGTAACACACAATTTTTCACCTCACTACAGCGAGGAAAACACTAGGTGAATTGAATGCTTTCGGCGGTTTAGAACCACAATTAGAATTGATCACTTCTTTAAATGTTCACCTTCTACAAATTAGAAGAAAAGTTTTAAAAGGTTTTTTTCCAGATGCAGTTTTCCACGCAGATTTCGAATGAGAAAGTATACCTTTTCGAGCTTGTGAGGTGAAAAAGTCATTTAGAGTCTAAATGACTTCCATATTATTTCGTTTCTTTAGAAACAAAAAGTAATAAAAAAGTTTTTAAAAAATCAAAAGACTATTTAAGAACACATGAAAAAGCCGAATTCCATTAATCAAATCAATCGGCATAATCGGGGTAGGGAGAAAGATCAGGAGCATAATTTTTGAATCGCTCGCCACGCTTCAATCGATCTATTCTACTAATTTTGTATGGATTTTGTATCGGATGTCGATGGAAAATTTGTAGAAGCGACGGCTCGAAGCGAGGCGAGCTATTCTAAAATAGGGCTTCTGAGCTCCAAGTAACCCGAGGCTAACACGTCTTTCGCTTCGTTCAGTCTCATCATTCTCAGCGCTAACAATAACAAGATAAAAAAACGACAAAATCGGCCATATCTTCGGACTGCGATGACTTAGAAGTCTAATTTTTTCACGGCTCCAAGGGACTGCAGACTTGAGTATTTGATATTAATTTCACCTTGATACCTCCACGCGTTCCTGAGAAAAATGGTATTGACAGACGGACGGACAGACAGATAACAGAGTGATCCTTTAAGGGTTCATTTATTTCTCTTTTGAGGTACGGAACCCTATAAACTACTACTTATGACATAAAAATATTTTGACTGACTTCACATACGCTTTCCGTATCTCATTATCGGCATCGCATATTTCCACGTTAATAGAATTCAAACGGGATTTGTTTATTATTTCAGGCATTCGGTTAACGGCTCGTGGTTTATACAGTCTCTGTGTGACAAAGTGAATGAATTGGCAGCCACACACGACTTTCAGTCCATTCTCACTGAAGTGAAGAAAGATGTAGCCATAGACAGGTATTAGTAACATTGATTTACATTTATACTCAAAACAAAATAACTACATTTTAGACTTTCGCGCTTTGTATTCATAATGATATACGGGTCTTACACACGAATAAGTTTTATTTACCTTTGCCCGACGTTTCGACCAGGTTACACTGGCCGTGGTCACGAACTGACTAAGGCAACGGTAAATAAAACTTGTTCGTGTGTAAGACCCGTATTAATTATTTAATTAAAAATAACTACATATAATGATTGTGATACCTTACATCAAGGATAAGTTACGGGCCATGCTACAAGCATTTAAGGCAAAAATGCTAGGTAGCTCTAAAGCATTATGCCTTAAATGCAAGATGACTATCAAACAGTATTACTTTAATGCAAGATGTTTGTAGCATGGTATCTAAAACGTGTTAAACCAAAACGAAGAATACCACAAACATTTTCGATGAATATTTCCAATTGGACCGGTTACCTTTTATCCGGTTACCTCGGTCATAACCACAAATTGAAGGTCACCAGATTTTTACGCTACTGGAAAAATTACAAGTTTTCTTTAAAAAACAATAAAAATATAAAATTAAACATTGTTTTGTTTATAAGCTTAGCTTAATTGGTGTCACAACATAAACCTGAAGTAAACAAGTAAGAATATTTTCACCGTTTAAACGTATTTTTGACAGGAAAGAAACTGACGTCGATGCCATCATCCGTACTGTAGTAATCCTAAAGCAAATGCCTGTCACCACTTCCACGCTGACCAGAAAGTTGTATTTCAAAGAGTATAAGAGGTCCGATACGAACTATACGCCTTTGCGCCTTCTGTATGGAACTTGTTCGTGTAATATGAACCACACTGATTACTTATGGAACTGCCTTAGGTAAGGCTTGTCTTACAAGATTTTTTTAAATTTTTTAAATTTTATTTTTTAGTATGTGTAATCTAATTTTATTCTTGTTTGTAAATTACTCGCTACACTAGGTACCTACCTATAATTAAATAAACAGCAAATCTATCTATCTAATTAAATATTATAATTTAAAAACAAACTTACTTAAATATAATACAAATACATACTTATTTTAATTAATAAAAATTAAAACATAAAAACCTATTAATAAAAATCTTACAAATAAAAAATTCCGTCCAGCTCGCTGCCTCGCGGTAGGGCGTTCCCCCTTTGTATGGCCAGGCTGATGCGCAGGCCGAGGTACGCGCCAGCCCTCCGGTCGCCCGACAGCTCGACGAGGCGCTTCGACAAGTCTTTGACTAGTCGACGCGCCTCCGGCCCCCACGGTCCCATCGTTTCTACTGCGAACGGCACAAATATGCAGCCATCGCCGATTGCTTATATTATAATTGATTTATACTCTCTTTGTCTGGCCCTTATTACCTTTTGGCTCAGAGGGCCAAATCGCGCGAGAGTGCACCGGTACTTCTATTTTCCCGATGCACTCTATACATTTTCAAATTATTCTCCTTCTATCAAACACTTCTCTCCATTCTGGGGCGTGATTCCCAACTATGACACAACTCCTTGAGTCGTGCAAAGTTTTTTTTGCGTTGCTGGAGTAGGTGAAATTGTGTTTCACACGAGAGCAAAGTTATTTACATTTCTTGCCTTTGGATCCTCTCACTTATTGTTAGTCGCAAAAGAAATTTTTTTTAATACATGGCGCAATTTTTTAACGAGTTTTTTATGTAATTTTTTATATTACTTAATATTATTATTTATGTTTTAATATCAGTTTAATATTTTGTTATTTCTGTTAAATTAACAAAATAATTGGCTGGACACATATCTTTTCATCATCATTATCATCAGCCTGCACTAGTCCACTGCTGGACATAGGCCTCCCCCAAGGCGCGCCACTGAGTCCGATCTTCGACTCTCCGCATCCAGTCACTGCCAGCCGCCCTGCGCAGGTCGTCGCTCCATCTAGCCGGGGGGGGCCACACTACGCTTGCCTAGTCGTGGTCTCCACTCGAGAACTCGTCTACCCCAGCGGTGATTGGTTCTCCGACAGATGTGACCAGCCCACTGCCACTTCAACGTGCTAACCCTTTGAGCTATGTCAAAGGCTTTGGTTCTATCGTTTCCAACCTGTATTTAATATGTACAACCATCTTTTTTTTGATAGCATATCGAAATGGATAACCAATGCCGAAAATAATCCACAGTTAGAAGATTGCAATGCTCAAGATATGATGGAACAATTAGCTAACTTGTCTGAATACAAAAGAATCTTGAACAGTATCAATGCGACTGGACCTCAGCTTTGCCAGGTAACACCTACCAGATTCCACTCTAGAACTCTTATGCCTAAATTAACTTGCATTGCCTATTTCCACTTCGTCATCTTCATATGAGCCACTGTTGGACAAGACAAAGGGCCTTCCCCAAAGATCTCCATAGTGATCGGACCGGTCCTGCGCTGTCCGCATCCAGTTAGTTTCCACGACTTTGACCAGATCCTCGGTACATCTTGCCCACAGTCTACGTCTTCCGGTGCGTTGTCGCCACTCGAAGCTTTTTGACCCAACGGCCGTCGGCGCTCGGAGCGACGTGCTTTGCATGCCACTTTAACTTGGCAATTATATGTCGGCTACATTGATTCTCCTGCAGATCTCATTCCCGATTCGATCACGCAGAGAAACTCCGGGCTAGCTCTCTCCATTGCTATTTGGGTCAGGTGAGGTTTTTATGAGGCATATGCGACTTAGTGCCGACTTTCGTTCTTGAGACACTGCTGCGGTATTTGGGACGAAAAGAAATCCTGTCTGTTTTAAGGGTTTCGTAGGATCGTATATCGCTGTCCGCCTGTCTGTCTGTGCGACACGACAGGAACCTTTTCTCAGGGATATCCAGCCAGAGGTATCAAGCTGAAATTAATAAGCGGGGGAGCAACAAATATTAAAATTATAATATTAAATACGACCAAATTCGCAATGAAAAGGTATGGCTGGTAAGTGTCATCATTATGATGAAAAGGGATATTCCATTAGTTTGGACAGGTTGAGCCGATGAGTGCTGAACGAATGACGACATAAAAATCTAACGAGCGAATGTGAGTGGCAGAATCGGCCGAGCTCGTAGACAGTGAACAGCATTCTGGGCCCAGAGTGTGTGAAGAGAATGATGAGACTGAATGAAGCGAAAGAGCTTAGGGGTCTCAGTATCGCGACACTTGGCACTCTGTTCTTACTGTCTACTCGGGAAGAATGTATATATTATGATGTATGTATATATTAAAATTCAACTCCGACTAGCAAGTTTTTCTTTAGATTTCGCGTGATGATGGTGCATCCTGTACTGAAGGCGTTTCGGCAATAGACAATAGAAGATTCGATGCCATTGCCGAGCGACGCGTTGTTGCATTCAAGAAAAGTCGGTGGGCCAATCTACTATCTTGTGCAGGTAAAGCCGACTGGCCGGGCTGTATGCCTCAGGTCAGATGCTTTTCGTCAAAATATTGTTATTTAAAATTACATTTGAACATATAGACGGAAATTTTCCGTCTACTGTGAGATTGTGACCAAGGTCAATGAGCGAAGTTTTCGAAACCAGTGCTTCATAATAGCTATTTTAAATCATTATTTTATTATGCATTTTACAAATTAGCTATTTATTACAGACAAAAATATCGAACCTATAACAAAAGATGTGAAGAATCATTTCCTGGCTCCTGGTAGTAAAGAACTAAACATACCCATTGGCAAGAGTCAAGAACCAGATGATATAAACATAAGTGATGTTATCATAGTAGAACCTAAGATAAATCATGTTAATAAAGAATTGAATGATATCGAATATGAACCCCAGAAAAAAACAAAGCCAGTTAATACTAGACCATTATTAAAAAATGCTCATACTTATGAATTGGAAAGTTTCGAGAAAAAGGTTCTTTTAATATTCAATCATAAACATATTTTAGGACGTATCACAAGGCTGGGCACAGAAAAAGATGTGGAGGCGTTAACGAACAGCTTTAAAAATTTTGGATTTTCAGTAGAGGTGTACAATGATCTGACGAAAGATGATATTTTTGAAAAATTGGAGAAATGTGAGTTTATCATTATCTATTAAGCAAGCAATATTTGAATCCAGTGTCCGAAGATCAGCAATTTGGTATTGGTATACCTATGTAACTTATCTGACATTAATGCAATAATACGGTATCATGCATGAAGGTGGTCTGATGATGCAGTCGGAAGGTGGCTAGAGGAACTCCGCAACGCCGCCGTGTTTGGGCTTGTTCATTAATATCAACAGCCTATTATCATGTCCCCACTGCTGGGGCTCAGGCCTACCCTCTCAATGAGGGCGTTCGGGCCACCACGCTTGCCCAATGCGGGTTGGTGGACTTCACATGCGTCTAAGAATTTCTCCTTCGGCGTATGCAGGTTCCCTCACGATGTTTTCCTTCACCGCAGTCAGTAAAAGATACTTAAGTTTCGAGAAAACCCATTTGGTACATGGCCCAGCCGGGGATCGAACTTCGGACCTTCCGATATGATAGGCCGCGTCATATCCCCGACGCCACGACGCTTTGGGCTTGTTAGATTGGCCTCAATGAGTAGTTTTTCTTTTTTCTCAGCAAACTCTCATACTAAGTTCGCTGTTTTTTCTGAATTTTAATAAAAGCTATTTTCATCACACTTGCTCGTTATGGGTCTTATTATATGCGTTCCTAAAGAAACACAATGGCCTATATACACCTGCGGGAGAATAATGAAAATCAGTACAATATTATTACCCCTAGGGACTAATGTGTAGCTGGCTGTACTGAACTGGTTTATTAAATTAATTAAGTTAAAAATTAAGTTAAATTGAGTAGTTAACTTGACTTATCTCGACTAAAATCGACTAAACTCGACTGTACTCGACTGTACTCGGCTGTACTCGACTGTACTCGACTGTACTCGACTGTTCTCGCCTGTACTCGATTGTACTCGACTGTACTCAACTGTACTCGCTTGTACTCGACTTTACTCGATTTGACTCTACTTGAGTTAAACTGAGTTATCTTGAGTTATATTATGGTAATTAAATTTAACTACATTTAACTAAATTTAACTTAATTTAACTAAATTATTTTTAATAAATTTAAATAATATCAGCAAAGTCAAAGAAAATAAATTTGTTCCCTTGTGTCGTAAATTTTTATTTCCTCGCAAATGTGATGAAAAACATTGTGTGCATCACGGGCAGTAAGGGTATTACAAACTCGAGTCATTAAAATCCCTCCACCTTCGGCGTCGGGCTTCTAACAGACTCTCGTTAGTAATATCCTACTTACTGCCCTTATTGCACAATGTACTATTATTTATTTGGAGTTGTGCTTTGCAGTTAGTAGTGATACCAACTTCTCGGACTACGGATGTCTTGCTATCGCTGTCCTGACCCACGGCAGGCGTGGAGAGTATTTTGCTAATATTGGATCCTATACTACTGAAGATATCTTAGCCTATTTTAACGTACACGACAAGCCTACTCTTGTTACTAAACCTCGGATCCTGATAGTTCAGGTTTGTTTGTATTTGTAGGTTTGTTGATACTCGTCCTCGTGGCTTTGTGTTGGGTGGGTTCAAAGCATATAGTTAGTATACTAGCTATAGAGCGCGCGCATCGCTCATTGCCCATTGTGCCAAGTGTAAGCAGGTGTTCTATGGACGCTTCAATATCGATTTTTTCTAGATCGTTTTGTTTCCGTGAATCGTGTTTACAGCTTGGCACTGCACATTTCACCATGATTACTCCAAATCTTAATAAATACCGGCGCGAGCAACAATCAGCGCTCCTGACGTTTTGTGACTAGTAGCGTCGCTCCGAAAATTTCGAGACTGTTCAGACCCGTGCTTACAATTCATACTTGCTAACGCGCGCTCTATGTATACTAACAACTCTCTGGTTCAAAGATACTATTATATGGAATCGATTCCATGGGAACACAGAATTTTGACAATTTATTTATGTAACTTGGTCCTGATCTACATGTATAATTTTTTTTTTTAAATAAATAAAGTTTAAGTTTATATCTTAGTAAATAATAATTATTACAATGTCAAAATAAAATCTTATTCTCCATTATTTGTGAATTGTGATATTTGTGATATTTCATACGTTCAGTCAATTTTATGATATTTGTTATTTCATAATATAGGTAGGTACATTGTGATAGTTTATTAATATTTTAATTTCATACTGCTCCATCTAATTGTTGACTTCAATAATTACATTCTCATTGTGTTGCTCCATAATCTTTTAATTTATGTAAAGTATTCAAGAAACCTGTAGAAAAAGCTGTCTATGTCAATATTTGTCAACTGTATGTTCCTAATTACGGTACTTACAGTATAATTAATTAAATACAACAACTATTTGCTGTTTCAGGCGTGTCGATTAAAGGAAAGCCTACAAAACAGCTGCGACCAACGGGCAGAGAAGATACGGGTATACAGAAAAGATGGGAATGAGCAATATTCATATTATGTTCCAGAGGAATCTGACATTCTGATTCTCCAAAGCTCCTATATTGGAAAAGTATCGTTCAGGTAAACTTAATATTTACAGCTTGAAGTTGAGATGAAGCTTCTCTAGACTGTTTGAACAAGAATTATGGCTACAATTACTGAAGACCATATCAAAATCCGTCGATTAGCTAAAGTGATGCCAAAACAAGCAAACAAATGGACGTAAATCAAATAAATACCTACCTACAGTAATTCCGAATTTTGTATGTCTTATAGCTAAGGCTAGCTTGTTGCACACAAGCAGTAAATCTTAAATTGTATGTCAAAAATAATGTATGTCAGACTTTCTCAAACAAAATTCAATATTTAAATGAACACTACAGGGGAGAAAACGTGGAGACTGGTGACCATTATTTAATATTTCGTAAAAGGCCTGCAAAATAGCATTAAAACGTCGAAGTGCGAAAAATTATTGCAATTTGTTTAAACCTATGAATACATAAGTGTATACTTGTTTATCGCTACCCTGCCTTATGCTGGCAGGGATCTTGTGAGACAATTTCCACTAACGATGCAGTTGGATTTTTATGTAAATTATTGTGAATTAATAAATAAGAGAAAATACACATTAAGACAAGGCCATTAATAAAATAAAACACAAATGTAAAAAAAAAAATCAATCATCACTAGTCCACATTGTTTGTTTGTAGGATATATTTATGGACAAATTTCACTAATATACTTACCTACTTAATTTCAGACATACAATTGAAGGCAGCTGGTTTATACAATCTCTGTGTGATAAAATAAATGAATTGGCGGCCACACACGACTTGGAGTCCATACTCACTGAAGTAAAGAAGGATGTAGCCATAGAAAAGTAAATAATACTACATACGCATTTAATTCACGTTTGTCCCATACTTGGTATTGCTAATAAGTTAATAGTAATACACAAATACGAGTAAGCAGTATGTAATGTAACTCGGTATCAAACATCACCTCAACGTCAAACATCATTCTACTGATATTATTCAAAATAATTTTACCCAAAAATTCATACGGTTTCCCCAGGGATGAATACTAGGGGAGCCATAATTATGTGGTCGGAGGGTCATTTAAAAGCCTTCTTCTATATGATTTAATTGTCAATTAATTTGAGCAAACAGACCATACGACCTAGGAATCTAGGATATGGCGTATACAACTGAGCAACAACCATCAACTTGAACAATAGTACCTATTTATCAAACAATCATTAATCTATTACAACTACTATATAAATGCTTTGATTAATTTACAGGAGATGTGTTTCACTTAATGAGGAACTGGGCATTTTAGAAGTAAAGAAACAGATGCCTGTCGTCACATCTTCTCTAATACGAAAGTTGTATCTGAAGAACTATGGAGACAAGAGCTTGAGTCTAGCATCTGCTAAAAGAAATAATATGCCATCTACAAGTAAGGAGCTGGGCTCAGCTGAAAACGAGCCATTACAACTACAGTATGGGCTATGCTCATGTAATTTGGATCATATTGATCATATACGGAATTGTCTCAGGTACGTTCTATGGGATTTGAGTTCCGTTACGTCGAGTCTGAAAGGCTATAATGAAAAGTTTTTTGCATAAAGACGATGCTACTTCACTTGGTGTCATCTAAGTTTACCTTGCCTATTTACTATTAATTATTAATTACTTATTATTATTATTATATTATTATTTACTATTAACTATTTATTATTAATTATTCATCTCCAATAGTGGACTGATATAGGCTTAAGATTGTGGATTATATTTGAAATACGATAGAAGACTCCAAAAGATACACTCAAGCAGTTTTTATTACTTTTGTTGTCAATAATCGGATTTGACCCTTTAAATGGTTTGAGTATTATTTTAGAAAATTCATTAAAAATGTGAATTGATACGTAATTTCTAGCCTTATCGGTGTTTATAAACATTAAATCCTTCATCATCAGGATAACGGACTGGATGTCAGCCACAGAACCTCGCTTGAAGTCATCTGAATGGAGTAAAGAAGACATCCGAACGCTTATAACCGATCTCATAAAATACGAGCTAGTTCTGGACAAAATTAAATCAATTGGACCTCAACTTTGTCAGGTAAATTTATCTAGGTACGATAAAGAAACAGGAAGGAACTGGCGACGCAGCAGCTTCCAGAAAAGAAACAGGAAGACACTGCATGGCGACGCAGCAGCCATGTGTTTTATTACACGAACCAATTATAGTTAAATGGTAACGAAATAAAACAAATCAGTGCCAAGAGTATGCTGAAGTTCCCAATCGATGCAAAGCTTCGCTCTAAACATAATAAAGTGGCGATCATAATAGATCAGTACCATTGATGAAATCGCAGTGATACAAGGCTGAGAAAGCTCTGAAAGAAATAATAATACTATTATTTACTTGATTTTGAGGGCTTAAAATGGGATTTTTAAATTAGATAAAATTAATTAAATTATATCGACGAGAGATTTACTATAAATGCAGTGGTCTCAACGATTATAAATAAACAAAACATATATTCTAAGTTTCCAGCTGAGGATGACACGGCGCCTGGTGGAGACATAATCATGACGAGGCACATCACAAGATTCGTCGCCATCACTGAGCGAGTGCACGAGCTCCAGAAGGTAAAATAATAGTATAGGTAGATATAACAATTATACAGTTCGAGTGTCATAGTCTCGAGTAAAACACTCTACTTTTCACTTCGATTGCGAGAATAGAAGAAATATCTAAATTCTCACGTCCGCCTCAAATGGACAATTAAATAATATTTTATTTATTATTGAGTGAGCCTTAAGTAAAATTGTTTACATGAAATCAGAATGAGAAATAACTTATTTATCGCCTCACAACCTAGAGCCCTAAAGGCAATCCTTGAACCTTTTGTAGGTCTTAAGGCTACTTAGTGATACTATAGTCCGTCACTTTCCCGTTTGTCTTGATATTAACAAATCACCACAGGCTTCCAACTAAATGTAAACTTAGTTCAATGTCTAATAGTTTACCTTATCCTTAGGTATTTCACGGATGCCAGTCCTCAAAAGAGACCAGGGATAATGATCTTAGAGGGACCGACCGAGAAAACACGCTCTGAAACAGCAAGCAGCTGTTTAGATATGTTTTTTGTAAACGTTTTATGAACTAACAAAAATAAAAATACAAAATTATTTGCTACATACCTACTGATTTATAGTTAAAAATATACAAATTGTATAATCGTTTCATATAAAATATTATTCTCTCTGTAAATAAGCAATGCAGTGCAGTGCTACCTACTTGTTTTTAAAATAAAATAATGCCAATTTTAATTGTTATTTTATTAATATTTTTTATCCGTGTTTTAATTAATTACATTATTAAACACTGACTTCTTCTTTAAAACACTGAACTGAGACGGGTTAAGTATATAATATTAAACGGCGAGCACATCTTATACCTTCGATTTGAAGACGACATAGTTGTGATGGCAGAGTCGGTACAGGATCTCGCGGAAATGCTGAGCAGCCTCAACTGTTCTTCCAGACGATTAGGAGACAAGTCGAAAGTCATGTCCTATGCACACGTCGACATAAGACCGGTGATCGTCGATAATATCGATATGTAAGTTGTTCAGGCGTACGTCTACTTAGGATAGGACCGAAATTTTTTTTTTGAATTTTTTTTTGCATTTTTTCCGAACGTTATTTTTTTTGTTGCAGCTTTTCACGGTTCTTTGCTAATTTTATTACCGACTTCATCTAATCTATAATTAATATAATAATGCTGAAGAGTTCGTCTGTTTGTATGAACGCGCTTATCTCTACAAGAAACTACCAGTCCAATTCAGTCCAATTTGAAAAATTATTTTATAGCCAAATTTTCCGAAGAAGGTAGGCTATTTAACATCACGAAAGACCTTAGGATCCAAGCAATGAAATAGCAAAAAAACTAAACAAAAAATGTTTTTATAGATTTTATTTTACCCACTTTGTCGGCGTGATTAATATACCCATGCCAAATTTTCGTCAAAATTGGTTGAAAAATGCGACCTGTAGAGGATTACAGACAGACCGACGGACAAAAGCATTTCTGGCCAATCTCGAAACAGAGACGCTTCGCTCGCTCGGTCAATTATTTGCGCAAAATCCTCGGGTGGCCAATGACACTCACATACCTATGACTGGTGTTTTTCCACAGTTCTGTGGCAAGGGCTATTTGCTTATCATTTATCCCCTAGAGTGTTAAAACGGGTTTTGTGACCCAAAAAACAAGATCAAATACTAGACTTATGTGAAGTCTAGATAGTTCGTTTTTCAAAAACCAAAATCTGACAGCCACATTCTCATGGTTATAGCGATTTTCTTTAATCATTGCATCATTGCCAGCGTCTGATTGCCAGTGAGCAATCACAGCTCGCCACGTCAGGAGGCTCGGCAGCCTCGCCACGATGATTCATGTGAATCTTAGACTGTTAGATACGTACGGTCGACCGCACGTCATTGGAAACAAAACCAGTATAAACTGCGCTCTGATTGTATTGAAACTCCCTCATAGGCTAGGCCAGCTCACAGTCAAAGTGTTTCCACTGACGTGCGGTCAACCTACTTACCGTCTACAAGCGTACTTTCTGACAAAAATATATAAGTATATCAATTATCTCTTGTAAGATTTGACGACCAAATATCAGGAAGGTTCGAATTCCGGGCGCCCGCTAATGAGATCTTAGCTCCATGCCAAATATAATGTTAAAAAAAAACAGTGGTAAAACCAGTGGACGAATCTTTGTGAGTGCATAGGCTTGTGCTATTAATTATGTGGCATAGGCTGCACTACACAGTTTTCCGCACAATGATTACAGCGAGAAAACTTCTTGATAAATGACCTTGACTGCGCAGAGCTGAAGCAGGCCTTGGCGGCGGAGCGCGGGGCGCGACCGAATCGAGTGCGTTATTGGTAGATCAGTGGACTACATATGCGAAATTTCCCCCACTTTGTCACTTAATGGTTCTTGATAAATGACCTTGACTGCGCAGAGCTGGAAGCATTAATTGATACGTCTCAAAAGAAAATTACATATCAATTGTTAGTTCACTCTCGTCCTCGTCAATAGTAGTTATCTCGAGATAGGGATACAATGACTATGATATTATTTTTAAAAAAGAAGATAACAGGTAAGATAAAGGTATATATAACCAACCGATTGAACTATCAATTGATATGTAATTTTCTTTTGAGAAGTATCAAAATAAATTTTCATAAAATTAATTAAATATTGGTGAGAAACAGTGCTCGTGTCTTACTCGATTTAATGAATAATAAATAGGATCCAAGACCATTTGTACCCCTGGAAAAATACCCTCAGGGGTACAAATGGAAAGTGAAAGTAAGTCTATAATATAATATAAGTAATCGTTTATCAATGATACAAATGTGTAAAAACTAATGGCTTCTACTACAAATATTATAAACGCGAAAGTTTGTAAGGCTGTTTGGATATTTGTCTGTGAATTTGTGAGGGTGTTTGTTATTCTTTCACGCTTAAACGGAACAAGTTTTAATTAAAACAATTTTGGTTAATAAAAAAACTACTTTCTATTTTAAAAAAACAGATTTTGATGAAACTTTACAACTAAAACTAAAATTTATTTACTTTACTTTATCCTAAATCAAGTTACTTACCTATATCTAAACGTGAACATATCATAATTATCTAACAGTTCGTAAAATGATATCTAAGTACCTCGATAGTCAATTTAATGAGCAAGCGTTAAATAGTTCACTAGAAAAAATCAAAAATCTGCTGCGAATTCATGCATTTAAACTACGATAATTACAGATTTTTGCGCACTGCACTTAGTTGATACACCTATCTTTGAATATAGTAATAGCAAGGCATATTAATACCTACTTAATCATTCTACAATTTAAACATAGATTTTATGTATTTTACGTTTTAGTCCAAATTGCTTTTAGACGTTTTACAACTTAGGCAATT
The DNA here is from genome assembly GCA_949699065.1 of Metalampra italica. Lineage (NCBI taxonomy): Eukaryota > Metazoa > Arthropoda > Insecta > Lepidoptera > Oecophoridae > Metalampra > Metalampra italica. Next base: position 6,161,629 of record OX452991.1, on the reverse strand, counting down.
TGAGTTTTAGGCATATTAATACTTAGACATTCTACAAATTAAAAATTTATTTTAGGTATTTTGCGTTTTAGGCAAATTGCTTTTTAGTCGTTTTACGACTTAGGCAATTTGAGTTTTAGGCTAATGAATACTTAAGCATTCTACAATTTAGACATTGGTTTTAGGCATTTTGCGTTTTAGGCAAATTGCTTTTAGGACATTTTACAACTTAGGCAATTTGAGTTTTAGGCTAATGAATACTTAGGCATTCTACAATTTAGACATTGGTTTTAGGCATTTTGCGTTTTAGGCAAATTGCTTTTAGGACATTTTACAACTTAGGCAATTTGAGTTTTAGGCTAATGAATACTTAGGCATTCTACAATTTAGACATTGGTTTTAGGCATTTTGCGTTTTAGGCAAATTGCTTTTCAGACGAAATGATCATAACCAAAATGTTTCTGTGTGCGAAATGGAAGGGTTTGCTGTGTACGTCACTTCGTCTACACTTAAGTATATGTCATCATTATCACTTGAAAATATGAGATAAAATGCCTACATACTGTCCATCTGGGCAACTACATACTTCAACCCGATGAAGTAAAACTAATTAGTGCTAAAAGCGTGATGAAGTACCTAACGGATGCAAAGCTCAACACTGAACTATAGTAAAGGCGGCGATCACAATAGATCAGCAATGGTCGCAGTGATACAAGGCTAGATAAGACTTGAAAGAGCCCCACCTCAAATAATAATAATAATACATACCGTAATGTTTACAATTTGACCAGATGCACTAATTAACTATGTTTTAGGATTATGTAAACATTTCGCTAAGCCGATGACTTTTGTTATAGGTAGGTAATTAATTAATCTAGTTTTTCTCGGTTGTCGTTTATTGAATGAGTGAGAAAGTTCTACGGTGTGGACGTAGCTTTTATTTATTAAAGTTTTTTTAGTTAAAAGTATTATCATTTTTAATGAAATCTAAATGCAATTATATTGTTATATTTAAGGTGACATTGAAACTAACAACAGAGGAGAGTGCCAGGCAGGAGATTTAAATAAACCTATCAATATGGAGGCTCATTCTTCTAGCAACGCGGAAAAAAACGTGGAAATGGAGAATGAATCTTCCAGCAGTCAAATCGAAACCTTCTTTGACGAACAAGAGATTGAAACAGACGACATAACGTTTACAACAAATCCTGTGATAGAAGAATCTAAACGTAAAATAAAACGACTTATCAATGTAAAAGCATTATGCAGACATGCTCAGACTTATAAGTTGAAATACTTTTCTAAAAATTTACTGATTATATTTAATAACTTCGATGTAAAAGGATATTTACCAAGGATTGGTACAGATATAGATGTGGCGGCATTAACAGAAACTTTTGAACCATTTCGATTCGAAGTAGAGGTGCACAATGACAGGACCAGGGAGCAAATTATGACAATACTGAAAGCATGTAAGTTTAGTGCTACATCGTTTTATTTCTAAACATCACCAACAGCCTATTAATGTCCCCACTGCTGGGGCTAAGGCCTACCCTCTCAATGAGGGCTTTCGGGCTATAGTCCACCACGCTAGCCCAATGCGGGTTGGCGGACTTCACATGCGCCTAAGAATTTCTTCTTTGGCGTATGCAGGTTTCCTCACTATGTTTTCCTTCACCGTTTGAGAGCAGTCAGTAAATGTAGGTACTTAAGTTTTGAGAAAAAACCCATTGGTACATGGCCCAGCCGGGGATCGAACTTCGGACCTTTCGATATGATGAAGCCGCGTTTTATCCCCGACGTCACTGACGCCACTCCACCACAAATTTCTAAAAATACAAAACTTTTTAACAAAATAATTAACCGTCGAAAACAAGAAACTGAAAAGCGCAAAACTTTATAAGTACCTATTAAAAACTAAACATTTGTTGTTTTCAGATAGCGAAATAAATTTTACAGACTACGGCTGCATTGCTATCGCTGTGCTAACACACGGCGTGGACAATCTGCTATTAGGCAGTGACGGAGAAAGCTATAGTGTAACAGATATCATAAACTACTTCGATGCGACAAATAATCCAACCTTGGTTACTAAACCTCGAATTTTGATGATCCAGGTGAGTTCATAATACGTTCTGAACAAGTTGTTATTACAGTCTGAATAAGTTCTGATTACAGTCTGAACAAGTTGTTATTACAGTCTAAACAAGTTGTTATTACAGTAGGAACAAGTTCATTACAGTCTGAAAAAGTTGTTATTACAGTCTGAACAAGTTCATTACAGTCGGAACAAGTTGTTATTACAGTCTGAACAAGTTGATATTACAGTCTGAACAAGTTCTTATAATTAAGTTTTAGTTACCTAGTTAAGTTTTAGCCTGAATAAGTTTTAGAGTCTCAACGAGTTTTTGTTTCGTGCTTCGGCACATTTAGCTGGTAATTCCCAATTTTGGCCAATATTTAATTTTAATTATAAGTCAGCTCGTGACCACGGCCAGTGTAACCTGGTCGAAACGTCGGGCAAAGGTAAATAAAACTTGTTCGTATGTAATACCCGTAAATAATTATATAATTATGTTTAAGTACAGTCTACCGCACATCAGTGGAAACACTTTGACCTTGAGCTGGCCTAGCCTATTAGGGAGTTTCAATACTACGCGAGACCAGTTTATACTGGTTTTGTTACCACTGATGTGCGGTCGACCGTACAAAGCGCGAAAGTCTAAAATGTAATATTTAATCTTTAAATTATCTTTGAGACAACTAGGCGTCAAATCTAAAATGACATCATCGAGAATCATTGTTTTTATTATGATTAAATATGACGTACTGTGAGCTACAGGAAAAAAGAACTACTACAATAACATTAACGTACATACATACATACACACAGTCATATTTAATATTATTGTGTGGGTAGGTACAAAGAACGGAGCGCCAAGTGTCGCGATCCAGGAGCTCTATTTTTGAATCGCTCTCCTCGCTTCGAGCGGTGGATTCTAAGTATTAATTTTCCTTCGACATCCGACACAAAAATCTGTAGAATCGACCGCTCGAAGCGAAGCGAGCGATTCAAAAATAGGGCTCCTGACACACCTCTTTCGCTTCGCTCAGTGTCATCATTCTCTTTATACACGCTCGCCTCGGGACGCGAGCCCTCTCCGTCTGTGAGTACCCGCTCAATGTGATCCTGGAGCCCTATTTTTGAATCGCTCGCCTCGCTTTGAACGGTCGATTCTTCTAATTTACTTCGACATCCGATACAAATATTAGTAGAATCAACTTCTCGAAGCGAGGCGAGCGATTCAAAAATAGAGCTCCTGGTATGTCAGTAGGAATCTATGTTTTAAGCACAATGCTTACAAAACTGGACCAACTGGCCAGGCTTAAATCATTCCAAAGCGCTAATCAAAGCCTTCAACCGCAAAACTGCGAATGAGGCCTTAGCACTAAGCAGGAAGAATTTACGCACACTAGTGAGAGCACTCACCGGACATTGCGGCCTGAACAAACACATGTTCAACATCAAACTCCGAGACACTAAAATGTGCAGATTCTGCCAAGAGGCAGAGGACACCATTACACCTCCTGTGTGAATGTGGCCCACTGATGCGTAAAAGAAGCGTCCATCTGGGCAACCATATACTTCAACCCGATGAAGTAAAACTCATCATCATCAACAGCCTATTAGTCTCCCCACTGCAGGGGCTCAGGTCTACCCTCTCAACGAGGGCGTGCGGGCTATAGTCCACCACGCTAGCCACCACGCAACCGATTTTGACGAAAATTTGGCATGGGTATAAATTAATTAAGCCGACAAAATGAGTAGAATAAAATTTTGAAAAACATTTTTTTACAGTACCTACCATACTCGAAAAGTGGGAGTGAACTTTTTTTTTCTTGTGAATCCCATAGTGTATCCCACACTACTAGTGTGTCTTTCAAAAATATTGCTGGTGTGTAAAAAACATTTTTCGATTCAGGGATCCGTTTGCGAAATATTAAGCTTTAAAGTGCAAATTTTTGTCAATTTAGTACTTAATCTGTCTCCAACTGCAAAATTGACTTATGTTCGTTTCTTTTAGGTTTGGTTTATATGGGCTGGCGAGGTCTACTGTTCTCACGGAACTACTAGTATTTATTGTGTAAGATAAGGTTTTATTTCCTAATTTTTGTCAACTACCACCACACGGTGAACCAAACGAATGGCACAAACATTTTACATAGAGAAACCTTTTTTTTCAATTTTAAGTAAAGAAAACGAAATTAGATAGAAATAAACCTTTCACTCTTGATTGTCGGACAATCCTGAAATCCCCAAAGTGGGGGACGGCCAAGGGGGATTTCCGGAATAATCCGTTTTGAAACTCCATAATAGGCTAGACCGGCTCAAGGTCAAAGTGTTTACATTGACTTGCGGTCGACTGTACTGCAAACGGACTTCCACTACTTTGGAAATCCACGTAGTTATCAACTTAAAGCAGGCTTGTCAACATGTTTTATCATAATATTATTATCGTATTGTCGTCGATAATAAAGTCCCGATACGTAGGTAGGTAGTAGATAACCAGAGAGTTGTTAGTATACATAGAGCGCGCGTTAGCAAGTTTGAATTGTAAGCACGGGTTTGAACAGTCTCGAAATTTTCGGAGCGACGCTACTAGTCACAAAACGTCAGGAGCGCTGATTGTTGCTCGCGCCGGTATTTATTAAGATTTGGAGTAATCATGGTATAATGTGCAGTGCCAAGCTGTAAACACGATTCACGGAAACAAACGATCTAGAAAAAATCGATATTGAAGCGTCCATAGAACACCTGCTTACACTTGGCACAATGGGCAATGAGCGATGCGCGCGCTCTATAGCTAGTATAATAACTCTAATGGGTAGGACTTTTCATTTCGGTTGGGCATTTTAGTCCACCAAATCCATCATCATCATCAACAGTCTATTAATCTCCCCACTGCTGGGGCTCAGGCCTACCCTCTCAACGAGGGCGTGCGGGCTATAGTCCACCACGCTAGCCCAGTGCGGGTTGGTAGACTTCACATGCGCCTAAGAATTTCTTCTTCGGCGTATGCAGGTTTCCTCACGATGTTTTCCTTCACCGTTTGAGAGCAGTCAGTACATGTACTTAAGTTTCGAGAAAAAACCCATTGGTACATGGCCCAGTCGGGGATCGAACCTCGGACCTTTCGATATGATAGGTCGCGTCTTATCCCCGAGGCCACTGACGCTCGTGAAGTAAAACTAATTAGTGCCAAAAGCGTGCTGAAGTTCCTAACGGATGCAAAGCTCAACACTGAACTATAGTAAAGGCGACGATCGCAATAGATCAGCAATGGTCGCAGTGATACAAGGCTAGATAAGACTTGAAAGAGCCCCACCTCAAATAATAATAATAATGTCTGTTTAACTCATACCCGGTCCCACTCACATTCGCTCGATATACTGGTTTCGCTATTCGTTCATACAACAATAATAAACTGTACGGCGGCACTAAATTTTCTCGCCATTTAAAAAGAAAGAGTTACCTGATGCAGCGTCGTCATTTTCCGAACAAAAATTTTTGTTTTTCCTAAAATTTTCATTCGATAAAATAAATTTACTTCCAAGTTTGGTCCCAATCGGACCAAAGGCCTCCAGAGTCGACGTGCGGTCGTCCGTACATATAGGTGCGATAAAGTAAAAAGAACAATAAATTAAATTAAATAGACGATTGATTAGACGTTCGAGGAATTTGATGTTGTGGCCTGAATCATAATTATTAAAGATCGGGCAATTTAATGGAGCGTCAGTGGCATCGGGGATAAGACGCGGCCTATCATATCGGAAGGTCCGAAGTTCGATCCCCGCCTGGGCCATGTACCAAAGGGTTTTTCTCGAAACTTAAGTACATTTACTGACTGCTCTCAAACGGTGAAGGAAAACATCGTGAGGCAACCTGCATACGCCGAAGAAGAAATTCTTAGGCGCATGTGAAGTCCACCAACCCGCACTGGGCTAGCGTGGTGGAATATAGCCCGAACTCCCTCGTTGATAGGGTAGGCCCGAGCCAGGCCTGAGCAGGGGGACATGTTATTAGGCTGTTGATGATGATGATGGGCTATTTAATGAGGTACTATGCATGGGGCCCTCCTTGATATCGCATTGCCCTCTCATATTGAGCATTTTAATAATTAATATATTATATAACTAATAAATAAAATAATTACAAGTTCTCAACTAGACGATCTTTACCTATATGTACTACCTACTTGTCTGTTTTATTTCTGCGTGGACTTTGAGTTAAACTGGAGGTGGCTGAAGATAAAAATAAAATGTAAAGATAAGATATCAGGTACTTTGTCTTTGCATGGGGTACGTTACAATTGGTTATTTTAAAACAACATTATAACCTCCTAAATCAGCCATATACAAATAGTTATATAATAGTTACTGATACAATACATAACAAGTCATAGGGCCTCTTACACCGCTTGCTGATAAAGTCCCAGATACCCTACCTGCAAGTTATGTGACAGATAGCCTGTTTTTTTGGTTTCACAGGTATCTGATTGCCTATATCTTATATATTTTATATAGTCTATCACACAGATTTATCTGATAGATTAGTTTATAACTAAGATTACTATCTGTAACAATATCAGGAAGTGGTGAAAGAAGCCCATAATCTATTATTTTGCCACAAATACTCTACAGAGTAAAATGCGTATTGAAGAAGCCATCTTACGAAGAAGTATACCACAGATTTCAGTTGTTTCTGACATCTGATATTAATGTACACTAGCTGATGCCCGCGGCTTCGCCCGCGTGGAATAATTTTTTCCCGCGGGAACCGTTTACCCCTGTGAAAAGTAGCCTATATGTTATTCCAGGGTATAAGCTATCACTGTATCAAGTTTCATCGAGATCCGTTCAGCCGTTTTTGAGTTATAAATGGTGTAACTAACACGACTTTGTTTTATATATTTAGAAGATTTAGGGCCTCTTTCACCGCTTGCTGACATTATTACATATAATAACCTGACAGATAAACTTATCTATAAGATAAATCTGTCCGATAATAATTTCGTGTTTCACTACTCAAGTCACTGATAAAATATCTGACAGATAATAACAATACAGCCACTTGATCTTGCTGTTAGTTTATCTGACAGATAAGGCAATCAGATACCTGTGAAACAAAAAATTTCGCTATCTGTCAGATAATCAGCAGATATCTGGTATCTGGGACTTTATCAGCAAGCGGTGAAAGAAGCCCTTAGAAGATAGAAGAATAGCACAATAAACACTTTGACCTGATAGGAGACCAGATTATTCTGGTTTTGTTTCCACAGACGTGCGGTCGACCGTACAAACCGAAACCTTCGCTGCAAAATCATCGGCGGCGCCCACATTATAAGCTTCATGATATAAATGAATAAAACGATCATTAAAACACTCAGAAATTTCAAAATCGGAGTGGAGGCAAGCGGCAACAACGAAGTTTCACGTAAAACACGTGCGGCTATACCGACATTTTTTTATGTTCCAGGCATGCAGAGGGGAAGAACCCGTTGATAGTATTCCTGTCAGAGTGTCACTGTTGCAACCAGACAACAACGATCAAGACCAGGTAAAACATCTGCCAAGTAATTAACAGCCTATTAAGAGCGTCAGTGGCGTTGGGGATAAGACGCGGTCTATCATATCGAAAAGTCCGGAGTTCGATCCCCGGCTGGGCCATGTACCAATGGGTTTTTTCTCGAAACTTAAGTACATTTACTGACTGCTCTCAAACGGTGAAGGAAAACATCGTAAGGAAACCTGCATACGCCGAAGAAGAAATTCTTAGGCGCATGTGAAGTCCACCAACCCGCACTGGACTAGCGTGGTGGACTGTAGCCCGAACGCCCTCGTTGAGAGGGTAGGCCTGAGCCCCAGCGTGGGGACATTAATAGGCTGTTGATGATATCAGCCTGTAGACGTCCACTGCTGCCCAAGGATCTCCACGACGACCGGTCCTGCGCTAACCTCATCCAGCCGGGTCCCGCGACCTTCACCAGATCGTCGGTCCACCTTGTGGGAGGCCTACACTGCGTCTTCCGATACGTGGTCGCCACTCGAGAACCTTTCTGCCCCAACGGCCGTCAGTTCTACGAGCGATGTGCCCAGCCCGCTGCCACTTCAGCTTCGCAATTCTTTGACCTATGTCGGTGTCCTTGGTTCTCCTGCGGATCTCCTCATTTCTACTCACGCCACTCGCAATTTCAGGGAATTCCAGTCGTACGAACTGATGGAAACACTAGAAACCCTACAAGGAATAAGCAGCCGCGCGAAGAACTTGAGAACGTACTTTACACACTGTCAAAACACGCAGATTTTTTGCTATTCCAAAGTTGCAGCGAAGGTGAACGTGCTTACAGGTCAGTTTTCTGAATAACACATAAAAGATTTAAATAAATAGTAGTGGATAAATAGTGGATCATCAACAGCCTATTAATGTCCCCACTGCTGGGGCTCAGGCCTACCCTCTTAACGAGGGCGTTCGGGCTATAGTCCACCACGCTAGCCCAGTGCGGGCTGGTGGACTTCACATGCGCCTAAGAATTTCTTCTTCGGCGTATGCAGGTTTCCTCACGATGTTTTCCTTCACCGTTTGAGAGCAGTCAGTAAATGCACTTAAGTTTCGAGAAAAAACCCATTGGTACATGGCCCAGCTGGGGATCAAACTCCGGACCTTTCGATATGATAGGCCGCGTCTTATCCCCTACGCCACTGACGCTCTTTAGTCTCTTATATAGTGGATACTAGAGGATAAATAGTGGACAAATGTAGAGTATCTTCATAGCGTTTTACACACTTCTAAGTAGGTACTACCGTTTTGGTTTCAGGGAAACACATGGTACTTGGTTTATACAGACAACCTGTGAAAAAATTAATGAAATGGCGGACACACATGAAATATTTGATATCTTCAAACAAGTACTACGTAAAATAGCGCTTGAAATGTATGTATGATTTATTGTTCAGCTCAGCAGCTTCAACAGCAGCTTTTGCTGCGAGAAAACAGTGTGCAAAATCGCTCGTTGAATTTCGTATGTTGTCATTTCACACGCCGCGGTCTGACTGACTACAAAATCCGAAATATTTGAGCTTTATTTTGCTCCGTCACTTTCCCTATTCTATGAAAAAGCGAATGATATGAAATAAAAAGTCAATTCGAAGTTTGAATTTCATAGTAGACGTAAAAGTATAAAACGTTCGGAAACGCTTAATTAACCTGCTCTAAATGTTTAATAAAAATATCGTTTCATATATTTTTTAACTCTAGTTCTCGTTTCTGAGGTAAAAAGTTGCTGTCGTCACACGAGAACAAAAATACTTGCATCTCGTGCCTTTGAATCCCTCGCTACTCTCAGGGTTCTAACATAGAATCTCTTGCTACGCTCGTATTCAATTCTAGAATCCTTCATTTGCTCGGGATTCAAAATCACCTTTCGCAGCAAAAATTAACTTTGCTCTCTTGTAGACAACACAACGGGTAGTCATAGAAATAATTTACGTTTACAGGGATTACGTGGACATAAACGTTGGGAGAGCAAGGCTAGAAACATATAAGCAAACGCCTGTCCTTCAAACTTCTTTAATAAGAGAATTTTATTTCGAACACTACGATGGCAAACCTTCGCTACAAGATCAACTACACCAAGTAGAGTGTCTATGTGGATTTTCAAAGTTATATCTCAGGTAAGATAACTCTTAGTAAGATCATCATCTAAGTCCACTGCTGGACATAGGCCAAGGCGCACTACTGAACACAATCATCGGTTCTCGGCATATCCAGCTACTGAACACTCTAAACAGGATTCTTATTTCCCGTTTGGAAGCAGGCTCCGAAATTTGGCTACGTTCGAATTGGAGCACTATTTTTTTCCTAAAGGCGGAATAGGCGTAGTATCTATGTACCGTTATCGCTCGACAGAAAATGACCTTGACGGAGAGCGTGACTTCAGCGGGACCACCTTCTAACCGTTATATCTCCGAAACTACTGGGGCACAAATTCTGATTTTTGGGCACTAATTGGCACAAGTTGAGCACTAATTATTGGCGTACAGTAGGACCCGAAATTACGTGGTGGTCCCGCTGGAGTCACGGACATGAACGGATCGAGTCGCTGCCAGGCGCGTTACGCAGGTCGTCGCTCCATCTGGCCGGGGGGCGTCCCACACTACGCTTGTCACTCGAGAACGTCTACCCCAGCGGTTATCGGTACTCCTACAGATGTAACCAGACCACTGTCAATTCAATGTGTTAAAATTTTGATCTATGTGAAAGGTTTCATCGGTCGGGGATAAAACGCGGCCTATCATATCGAAAGGTCCGGAGTTCGATCCCCGGCTGGGCAATGTACCAATGGGTTTTTTCTCGAAACTTAAGTACATTTACTGACTGCTCTCAAACGGTGAAGGAAAACTTCGTGAGGAAACCTGCATACGCTGAAGAAGAAATTCTTAGGCGCATGTGAAGTCCACCAACCCGCACTGGGCTAGCGTGGTGGACTATAGCCCGAACACCCTCGTTGAGAGGGTAGACCTGAGCACTAGCAGTGGGGACATTTAACAGGGCGTTGCATTGGGCGTGGCATTTTCGGATCTTTCGATATCATAGGCCGCGTCTTATCCCCTGGGCCACTGACGCTTTAAAAGTATATATGTATGTTTATCAGTTCGGCTTCGGCTTAGTTTGGGACTAAACAGCCTTGTGGGAATTTGTCCAAACATTATTATTAAAAACAGGATGAAATGTGTGAAATAAATGAAAAGCATTTTGATTTGGAATGCCACATACCTATTCTTCCTTAGCCTTTTAATCGTTTTCTCAACAGCATCGCCGAAGAGATATCTCGCATTAAAGTCACTTTATCTACTATGCCAGATGGCCTATTCGAAGAAAATATATCGGACCTGTACTTGGAGATGAAGGAAATTGAAGAAGTTCACCAGAACTTACTTACAACTACTGCTTATTGGGTCGTATGTACATAGTTTTATCTTTGTATTTTTGTGTATATAATTATTTGATAGTTATGTAGGCTTTGTTGATGAGAATTTATCTTTTAACAATGTGGATTCACTATGATCTAATAAAATCGACTTATTTGAAATTAATATCAAAAACTACTGCTTCAATTGATCAAGAGATTGGAGAGGTATAACTTTATATATAAATTACTAGCTTATGCCCCGCGACTTTGTTCGTATTAAAAAGTATCGTATAATATGCTACTTACCAACTGTTGCCGGCGACACATGAATTTGATCTGTAAATTATTGTTCCCATGAATAGGTACCTTAACATCCCTTTTCACCCCTTTAGGGTTGGTCTTTAAAAAATCCAAGTACACCAGATTTTAAGTCAGACAACATGCTTTCAACCAAATAAATCCCGGTTCGAATCGGACCAGTAGTACAAGACATTTTTTGAAAATTATTTTGGGCTCAGATAAGCTTAAGTAACGTATTCCAATAGTTTGTTTAATCCCTTCAATGTACAGATACCTATACTCCCGTTATAATTATATAACAGTATAGATAATATAGGTACTTAGGTACTGTTAGCGACAACGACTCGTATAGCTATAAGTGTTTAGTGTATATTGTAAAATAAGTAGTTTAAGTGATCTTATTGTGTTGTTTACTTTCATTTACATTTATACTTGTTTGTCATTATAAATAGTTTGGGTTTATGGCTAAATAAAGTTTGAAGGGCTCTCGCTCTCGGTAGGGTGTTGTTCGCATGTGGTCACTCACTTTCTCTTTTGGGCTTCCGCCCGCCGCCTTGCCCGCCGCGTCTGCGCGGGAACACGGCCGATCGAGCCGCCCGCGTGGCTTGGGTTCTATGCGCGGGAATTGTTTGGATAAATAGGGGTGGGCGGCGCCATATTGACCATTCAATCTCAAAACACACTAAAGCGAACAACGCTCTACCATTGCGATCTCTATATTGACATTTGTACTACTGAGTTCTTTATTACTCACCTGACTGAACCAGCATTCGCCCAGTTTATTAGTTGTGGGTCAGCGAAGGGGCCCACATTTATGGTCCTTCGAGCCGGATAAGAAAAGTGAAAATTCAAGAATGCCAGTCACCAGGAGTTCAAAATCTGTTCCCTTCGTGCTGCCACGGTCATCACCGTCGCCTGTCCATCTGGATGGCGCGCCTACAGAAGTAAACGCGCCCATCGACAACGCGACAACGACCGGCGTGACTACAGCCACCGACGTGATTACAACTGCGACCACTACAGGCGTCACAAGCGACGCGACCGCCACTACCACAAGGAGAGCTAAATCTTGCCACTCGTCGGCGTCACGGAATCGACGCCTCGAGTTAGCGAAGGCAAAGGAGCAGCTTATACAAAGGCAGGTGGAGCTGGCAGCCGCACGCATCGCTGTCTTGGAAGCGGAGTCGGATGAAGAGGAGGTGACAGACGAGGAGTCAAATAGAGAAGAGCGGACGAGAGATTGGATCCGCACCAGTGGTCTCGCACTAACGCACTCGCGCGAGCATAACGAAACTACTCCGGGTGGTCCTGTTGGAGAAGGGGATTTAGCGTCGCAGCCACAGCCGCGCGGCGACGCACTCCGACGGGACGGATGTGTCATCACGGGGGGCGCCACGCCGATGTTTCCTTTGTTTAATGCTCCGGGTCAACGCGAGGACGAGACGCGCGCAAACAATGGCGCGACAAGTGCGACAGGGATAGCGACACGCACCGTCCCAACTCCACCGGCTGCACAGCTACCTGCGTGCTACGAGCCAGATGTGCGAACGGAACGCTTTAACTATAGCGAACTCGCCACGGCTATTACGCTCGCGGCACGCGCTGTCCAGCCTACGAATACGCAAAGGACGCTTCACGACTTGCCGCCATTTAACGGTTCGTCGAGCGATTGGCTACCATTCAAAGTAGCTTACGAAGAATCTGCGAGTCAGCTCACCGAGCAGGAAAATTTGGCGAGACTACGCAGATGCCTGAAAGGAGCCGCGAAGGACGCGGTACAATGTTTATTCATTGGCGCTACAAATACCGAAGACGTCATGAAGCTTCTTTCATCAAGATTCGGTCGTCCAGATGCATTAGTCATGGCAGAAATGAGCAAACTACGGGCCCTGCCACGACTCACCGAGAACCCAAAAGACATCTGCATCTTCGCCTCCAAAGTACAAAACGTAACGGCGACAGTGAGGGCTTTAAACAAACATCACTATTTGTATAATGCGGAAGTGGTGCGTAGCGTGGTCGATAAATTACCTTCGGCGCTACGCTATCGATATTACGACTACTCCGCCGAGCAGTCAGAAGACCAGCCCGATCTTATGAAACTGTCGCTGTTCCTCGAGCGTACGGCCGAACGCTGCGGCAGCTTTGCGCCCGTCGAGTCGATACCTACCGACGACCGGCGGGAGCCGTCAGCAAAGAAGCATACTGTGAGAACATACCACGCTCAAGATCAGAAGCCCGCTCCCAGGGCAACGAGGTGTCCAGTCTGCGACAAAGAGGACCACCAAGCACCTGCGTGTACTGCGATGAGAAATGCAGAGGGACCTGCGAGGTGGGAACTAGCCAAGAATAAAAGGCTATGTTTCCGCTGCTTGCGAACCCGCAAGTTCCGACACAACTGCAAGCCGAGGAAATGCCTCATCGACAGGTGCGAGTACATGCACCACCCTCTGTTGCATGGTACTTATCCGCTTAAGTCAGAGACAGAAAAGACTGCACACGCCTGCGACGCCGACGCATCCACAGTCGATATTGTTGCGTCAGGTACAGAAAAAAGGAACACAACAGCGCTACTCAAAATAGTTCCGATCCAAATAACGGGACCCAAGGGCGCCTGCGATACTTACGCCCTATTGGACGACGGGTCTACGTGCACGCTTATAGAAACGGCAGTTGCTAATAAGATTGGCGCCACTGGACCGTCAGAGCCCTTATACATAGAGGGCGTGGCTGGCGCTAGAATAAATGCGGATAAGTCAACTCGCGTCCACTTCTCCATACGTGGGCGTGGGACTGATAGCCACGAGATATCCGCCCGGACTATGGAAGATTTAAAGTTATCGCCTCAGTCAATACCACGAGACGTCGTGCGGTCATGTCACCACCTGCGTGATATTGAAGAGCAACTTACATACGAAGAGGGAACGCCGACGATATTACTAGGTCAGGATAATTGGCACCTGCTACTCACCCATGACGTACGCCGAGGCGATAAAACCCAACCGGTCGCTTCACTTACAGACCTCGGCTGGGTTCTCCATGGTACGAGAGAAGCGAGCGCATATAGTAAGGTGCAAGTCCACAGAACAAACCACCTGACTTCTACAAGCAACGAGTCAATGGAGGCCATGATGAAGGATCACTTCGCCCTCGAAGCACTGGGGGTTAAAACGAAGAAATCCTGCAATGATTCGGAACAACGAGCGCTGCGCATTTTAGATGAAAAAACTAGAAGGCTGCCGGCAGAAGGCTTTGAAACTGGCCTCTTGTGGAAAAAAGATAACCAGTTCCTGCCTAACAGCTACGACGCCGCGGTGAAGCGCTTAGAGCATTTAGAAAAAAAGCTAGACCGCAACGAAGAAATGGAAAAGCGCTACAAGTCGCGATTAAAGGCGCAACTGGAAAATACCTACGATGAAGTAGCGCCCTGTGAAAAATCACAAAGAGTGTGGTACTTGCCACACATCCCTGTCATCGACCCACAGAAAATGGAGAAACTAAGAATAGTTCACGATGCCGCCGCTAGATGTCGTGGAGTTAGCCTAAATGATACGGGTCCCGATCTACTTCAGTCATTGACGGGCGTGCTTATGAAGTTCCGTCAACGCTCGTTCGCCGTAACTGCCGACATACGCGACATGTTCATGCGAGTCGACATCATAAAGGAAGACAGAGACATGCAACGGTTCTTGTGGAGAGATGATCGTCGCGCGGTGCCGCCGACCGAATACCGAATGAAGAGTGTCATTTTCGGCGCCACGTCATCACCCTGCACGGCTATTTACGCGAAAAACAAAACCGCAGAACATTTCCGCGGAAGCTACCCAGAAGCTGCTGCCGCGATCATCGAAAATCATTATGTCGATGACTACCTGGCTAGCTTTAATACGGAAGAAGAAGCCGAACGAGTTTCACAGCAAGTTACCTATATACACAGTAAAGGAAACTTCTTCCTGCAACGATGGGCGTCTAACTCACGTCAGGTGCGAGCCGCGCTAGCGCACGGCATAAAGGAAGATATAGTCCAATTGGACAAACCAATCAGTCAGTCAGTCCAATTGGATCGAGAGAAAATCCTGGGAATGGTATGGCACACAGAGCCAGACACGTCATTATTATTCAACGTGAACCGGCACAAGGCTCCCACGGCCATAAAAGAAGGAGACAGAACGCCTACAAAGAGAGAAGCTCTGCGCATAACGATGCCCATCTGCGATCCACTCGGCATTGCTACACCGGTGACTTTACAAGCAAAGCGAATTATGCAGGACACGTGGCGTTCTGGAGTCGAACGGAACGCAGCCGGGTGCAAGGAGTGGCGGGCCAGTCAGAGACTCGCCGATATATTCTGGTCGCGCTGGGTGCGCGAGTACTTGCCGGTGCTCCAACACCGGCGGGAGCCGCGCGCGACAAAGGGAATTCTACGACGGCCCACTAAGAAGCGAGCGATCCTACCCGTTACACCGGCAACGGCATAAAATAGCTACACATAGAGTCGGCAAACTGCCAGATTACAGCTACAAGGAGCTGCGACGGGAGTATGTTAGCGACAACGACTCGTATAGCTATAAGTGTTTAGTGTATATTGTAAAATAAGTAGTTTAAGTGATCTTATTGTGTTGTTTACTTTCATTTACATTTATACTTGTTTGTCATTATAAATAGTTTGGGTTTATGGCTAAATAAAGTTTGAAGGGCTCTCGCTCTCGGTAGGGTGTTGTTCGCATGTGGTCACTCACTTTCTCTTTTGGGCTTCCGCCCGCCGCCTTGCCCGCCGCGTCTGCGCGGGAACACGGCCGATCGAGCCGCCCGCGTGGCTTGGGTTCTATGCGCGGGAATTGTTTGGATAAATAGGGGTGGGCGGCGCCATATTGACCATTCAATCTCAAAACACACTAAAGCGAACAACGCTCTACCATTGCGATCTCTATATTGACATTTGTACTACTGAGTTCTTTATTACTCACCTGACTGAACCAGCATTCGCCCAGTTTATTAGTTGTGGGTCAGCGAAGGGGCCCACAGGTACCTTCCTAACTTAGTATTCTCAGTAGTTCAAATAAGCGAAGTCAAGTTTATGTCTTTGGGAAAAATCTAATATTAATTTTCCTGAACTAAACTTTTGATTTCATGGTCTTCCTTTAATTTAAGATACTATGTTAGAAGAAAAAGATTCGAACCTTTCGATTGCTATCATAAAAACCTGTATTTTTTGCTGTTTTTACCTTTCCCTCCAACGTCCGTCTTTCTTTTCCACCTTGTTTATTATTATGAATTGTCTTGTTACGTAACAATGATAGTCATTAAATTGTCTGTCTACAGCGCTCCATAAACAAGAACATGGTGAAGAGTCTTCTCGATTGGTTCCACCAGATCGAGGCAGAACTACGTGGTGTAAGTTATTTTGAGCTATGTCGAAGGCTTTGGTTCTCTGGCGAAATACTTCGTTTCGGATAAAAGACTTTTTATCGGCTACTGAAATATTACAGCAGTTTTCCAAGTGCCGAATGTAACTGTCTAGAGTCTGTCATCATCATCATATCAGCCTGTAGACGTCAACTGCTGCACAAAGGCCTCCCCCAGGGATCTCCACGACGACCGGTAACCTCATCCAGCCGGGTCCCGCGACCTTCACCAGATCGTCGGTCCACCTTGTGGGAGGCCTGCCTACACTGCGTCTTCCGATACGTCTAGAGTCTGTCTGTATAGTGTCAGGTCTGTACCTAATTTTAATTGTTGTATCCATAGGTGCCTTACAAACGCCAAACGTCGGGAACCCCGGTCGCTCTAAGTGTAATCAGACAACAACTGGAGCAAAAGATGGACGAAGTGAACAGGCTGTTCAAAAACTGTTTGGGGGATTTAGAGACAACCTTAACTTCGTTGTTACTCTGTTAGACCTGACTGAAATCGATGATAACTCCTTAAATACTTCGATAATATTTAGTTAAACACCTCGATGATATATCTATCTCCATATCATATGAATGTCACTAAAGATTCCAGACAATTTGATATCATTTTTATTATCAAATCAAATGAAGGGTACAGGGGAAAAGGTGGGAGTTTCCATTTTAGTAAATGTTCTGGTACCCCATTTTTGAATCGCTCGCCTCGCTTCGAGCGGTCGATTCTACAAATTTTCCTTCGACATCCGATACAAAAATCAGTAGAATCGACCGCTCGAAGCGAGGAGAGCGATTCAAAAATAGAGCCCCAAAAGGAATTTAATGTTGAAAGACATAATACCATGAATTTTAAAAAAAATCCACTCCCATATGGATGAGTAACAAAAGCATTTTAGGGGGTGCCAAAATAGTGTCAAATGTATCACTAAATTTTGAATCCGCTTCCTTTGTCCGCCCCCCCCCCCCCGGATTTTGACACCAAATTTTTCTTCGTTTCCCATACTAGGTAAATATGCAAGATGCGATCTCCACAGGGAGCGCGACCAAAGAGGTTCGAATCTTCTTGCATAATACAAAGTGATCTAAGTAAAACTTAATGCCTGACTTACTTAAACCTGCTTGTGACTTATTTTACAATTTATTGAATTCATAGCAAAACAACAAAACCGCTTTGGTGGGTTAGCTGTCATAGCAAAGGATGAGATTAGATTATTTAGCGAGACTAAATGTATTACATAGGTATTTTATTTTATTTCTTCTACGACTTACACAGAGTTTTAAAATAATAATAATGTTTGGACAAATTTACACACTGTTGTTTAGTCCCAAACTAAGCCGAAGCTTGTACGTGGGTACTCAACAATATTTACTATCTTCAATAGTTGTTGAATTGCTATAGCATAGCTTCATGCAATAATCAGTATATTTAGACATTTCACTAATAAGCAGTGTGATAAAAAACAATTTGCAGTGTGATATTGAGATTATTTTTTATAAATTTTACATTATTATTAATTTACCTAATATGCATATTTTTATTTGTATTTGTAATAACTTAACTTTTTATATAAATTTAGTAATTTAATTTTACGGTAAGTAAGTACCTAAGTACACCTAGGTATTAAGTTTTTTATAGTATGTTGTGGTACAATCTATCGAAAAGAAAACTCTACCCTTGCAAAAATAACTTAATACTTAATTAATATCCCTTAAGTTTGAATGTATGTAAAGCAGGGAGGTACCTAACCTCTCGTTTAAACTCCAATCAGAGATTATAGTAGACTAGCCTATGCCCCTGGACTTCGTCCGTATTATAAAGTAGGTATAACTACATAATACTTTTTGAATTATTTAGCCTATGTGTTACTCTTAAGTATGAATTTTACCTGTAAAGTTTCATCAAAATCTATCCCGAAGTTTTTGCGTGAAAGAGTAACAAACACCCAAAAACATTCTTACAAACTTTTGCGTTTATATACCTAGGAGGATTGTTAACCAATGGGGCCCGAGATAATTAGGCGCAAGAGCAGCGAGCGAGGGCGCACACAATTCGAGCGTGCAATATATCTTTCAGCCGAACAGATTAATCTAAACCTATCTATCTGGTCATATTTAGTGTGTAATAAATTGTTTTATAAGTAGTTATAGGAATAATAAACATGTGTTTCTATGCTAAGATATGTATTAGGGGTATTGCTGGTATTGTAAATTGTATTAATTATGTGCCTACATTTAGAAATAAATTATTGTCATATTATATTATTAAACAGGTAAACACTCTGCTTTTCATTACTGCTGCAATAAATATTTAGTGAAATATATGTACCTATTAAAACAAAAATTTCAGGCGGCTATTTGTTAAAAGCCTCATAGTTAATTAATTAGTATATTTCGTTAGAAATTGAGGTAACCGATTTTCTATCGGGCGGGGCACGTCGCTTGTAGTACTGACGGCCGTTGGGGCAGAAAGGTTCTCAAGTGGCGACTACGTATCGGAAGACGCAGCGTAGGCCTCCCACAAGTTGGACCGACGATCTGGTGAAGGTCGCGGGACCCGACTGGGTGAGGCTAGCGCAGGACCGGGCGTCGTGGAGATACCTGGGGGAGGTCTTTGTCCAGCAGTGGTCGTCTACACGCTGATATGATGATGATTCATTTTATTTGTAACCATTGGTATTGGTACAACTTACTTGTTGAGACATACATGAGCTACATACATTATCGTACTTGATCTATTTTGCAATTATTTCCACTCCACTTAGATAAATAAATGTTTCCAAGTATTTTCTTTATCGAATAAGTACCTACACATTCTGTTAAAAAGATAGTGGGAAAAATGTATGGGAGTTAAACCCATAACCACCATATAGTTGAAAGCACTCTAGTGTTGAAGAAACCTTAACTACCTGATCTTTGCCCCAAGTACCTATAGGTAGTTTGAACAAGTCAGCTCTATTTTTGAATCGCTCTCCTCGCTTCGAGCGGTCGATTCTACTGATTTTTGTATCGGATGTCGAAGAAAAATCAGTAGAATAAACCGCTCGAAGCGAGGAGAGCGATTCAAAAATAGAACTCCAGGTGTCGATTTTACGCGTCATTTTTATCTAAGTATCTACGTCCTAAAAAAATAATCTTGATATCAAATATCTTATCTAGCATTAAATAATTATCAAACGATATGTATTCGTGCATGATACAGCGAACAGAAACGAGCTGAGGGAGAAAATTTAAGTTTTTTTTTTTTAATTACAAAACCAAGCCATTTTTACTAAACCTAAAATTAGTTTTTACCTTAACTTAACCTAAGACGCGTTAGGAAAGAGAGGGAAGTTGTAGGCGAATATCTTGGTAGGCATTTAGCGCCCGTGAGCGCTAAATTGCACTTTATGCGTCGTAGCTAGAGTCGCTATTTGTTTAAATGTCTTGAGAAGATAACTTTTGCCCCTATGTATTCTGTGGTTCGGTAATTCTGAAAATCCAAAAAAACGTGAAATAGCACTCGTCCACAGAAATTTCGGTTTTGGACACGCATACTCGCTCGTAGCAACCTGATAAACTAAAGCGGGGGAGCGGAATAAAGGTCGTATTACATTATAGCGGCACGGTTGCCGCACGGCAACGACACAGCACCGCCTCAAATTTCGACTACCGCTAGCCGCCCGCGCCACAGACTATATAACTAGTTACCAGAACGTTACCAATGTTACCAGAACAAAGAAATCGCCGCGTTTGGTAGAAATAAGTCATTATCCGAATAATCTGATTTTCGTAATTAACATTTGAAACTAATATAATATTAATCTAAATAAATATAGGATAACAATAAAAAACTTATTATATAAAACTAAAACTAAACTTAAATATAAATTATAAATAAAAAACCCCCTCGAGGCTCCATTCGTAATTAACCGAATCCACATTACAAATGTAAGTTCGCAGTATAGATTGATTGTCAGTCCATATCAGTAGATTATTTAACGCTTTATCAGAGCAAATAAGTGATAGCAAGTAACATACTCTTTAGGACTTACCTCAGTTTTAGTCAGACGTTTGGTGATAACCAGTTATACAAAAGTATAGGTGATATTATAAACAACTAGGTAATAAAGAAAACGTGAGTATTATTAATTTTGGGTTTTTCCCCGTGGACTCGTAGGTAGGTACAAGTATGTCGAGTGCTATCAGAGGTCTTTTAACGACTAAGAAAGCCCAAAAAAGAGCCATATTATATAGTGGTAAGACTGTATTTGAAATATTGCTGTTGGCTTAGTTGGTAGTGACCCTGCCTTCTACGCCAGAGATCGAGGATTCGACATTAGTGTGATGAGCATATCTGTTGGTTTCAGATTCTTGTTTGTTTTATTTATTTGATGGTACGTAGTTCATTACGGTGACATGGGGACAAAAAATTATTCATTTCGGTGACTAATGTATACTGTCTATTGTTTATTCATTTTGTTTCAAATTTGTATATTATTAAGTACTTTAAATTTGTCTTCACTTGACTAGTGTTAATTTTTAACTAAACAATTACCTTTTTTTATTACCTATGTTTTTTTACCCTCTTTTTTTCATATCGGTGGATTTGAGAGCGTCAGTGGTTTGTGGCATGTGTTGGGATGAGGGAAAACTGCATTCGAACAAAGCTTTTTTTAGTATATATTAATTGGAAGCGGTGGTAGATAAAAAAATTACGTTGTATAAATGTACCCAGTGTACTTACTAACAATAAAATAGTTTTGACTTGACTTGACTATTGGAATAACTGTTTCTATTAATGTGCAATATGGAGTATTCTGTGGCGTCGGGGATAAGACACGGCCTATCATATCGAAAGGTCCGGAGTTCGATCCCCGGTTGGGTCATGTACCAATGGGTTTTTCTCGAAACTTAAGTACATTTACTGACTGCTCTCAAACGGTGAAGGATAACATCGTGAGGAAACCTGCATACGCTGAAGAAGAAATTCTTAGGCGCATGTGAAGTCTACCAACCCGCACTGGGCTAGCGTGGTGGACTATAGCCCGCACGCCCT
Source organism: Metalampra italica (assembly GCA_949699065.1). Lineage (NCBI taxonomy): Eukaryota > Metazoa > Arthropoda > Insecta > Lepidoptera > Oecophoridae > Metalampra > Metalampra italica. The sequence goes on along the minus strand of OX452991.1, from coordinate 6,139,937 downwards.
CGTTGAGAGGGTAGGCCTGAGCCCCAGCAGTGGGGAGATTAATAGGCTGTTGATGATGATGATGGATTTGGTGGACTAAAATGCCCAACCGAAATGAAAAGTCCTACCCATTAGAGTTATTATACTAGCTATAGAGCGCGCGCATCGCTCATTGCCCATTGTGCCAAGTGTAAGCAGGTGTTCTTCTATGGACGCTTCTATTTAGATTTTTTCTAGATCGTTCTTTTCCGTGAATCGTGTTTACAGCTTGGCACTGCACATTTCACCAAGATTACTCCAAATCTAAATAAATACCGGCGCGAGCAACAATCAGCGCTACTGACGTGTTGTGACTAGTAGCGTCGCCCCGAAAATATCGAGACTGTTCAGACCCGTGCTTACAGTTCAGACTTGCTAACGCGCGCTCTATGTATACTAACAACTCTCTGGTCCCATCGAAATGAAGCGAACACGTCAAATTTATTTACCTAGCCCAGAATTTTTTGAAAAAATGATTGACTTAAATCAGAATGTTTGTTTTCTTTTATGTTCATTTTCAACCAACGAAAAAAGCAAAAGAGGCGGAGGTTCTCAAGTCGACTCGTATATTTGTTAGACCGCTGCGTAGCCTTTTAAGAAACCTCATACCCCTCAGAGTGTTAAAACACCCGATCGGGTTTTATTAATATTGTCTGCAGAATGTGACGCGACCCGTTTGGGTGTCGTCGCTGTAGGCTATTATCACGTATATATATATATAGGTATGAGTGATTTCTCGAAAATCAAAAAATGACGTCCACATTCTGCGGAGTTTTCTAATTTTGACAGCCACATTCTAAAGGATAAAAGCAGGCTACGTAGTTTATGGGAGGCCAATATATTTCCGTCTTGCACAATAAATAATGTTAGGTATCTATGATACATGTTTCTTAGAAAACCAATCACGCATAACAATAGACAAATTGTAATCTTAATGAAATCCTTCATTGATTATTTGGTAGATTGTTGTCTTCTTTGGGCAAAGCGAAGTCATTCGTACATTTTTTTTTCATTTATTTAATAGGTAGGTACAGTACAGTCAACAAAGGAAATAGGTAAGCAGGCACATTACAGAGCTATCTATAATATATATATATATATATATATATGTGCCTGCTTACCTATCTCTTTTGTTAAGTTTTGTTACAGATAAGACTATAAAACATTGTTGTACGTATATGTTTTTATACTATATCAGCACAGGTATCAGTAAAATATATTATACTTAAATCTAATTCTTGGTAGACTACAATTTGTGCATGAGGGGAACAGCGCCTGACTGTTATCTACATAGAGTTAGTATACTAGCTATAGAGTGCGCGCATCGCTCATTGCCCATTGTGCCAAGTGTAAGCAGGTGTTCTATGGACGCTTCAATATCGATTTTTTCTAGATCATTTGTTTCCGTGAATCGTGTTTACAGCTTGGCACTGCACATTTCACCATGATTACTCCAAATCTTAATAAATACCGGCGCGAGCAACAATCAGCGCTCCTGACGTTTTGTGACTAGTAGCGTCGCTCCGAAAATTTCGAGACTGTTCAAACCCGTGCTTACAGTTCAAACTTGCTAACGCGCGCTCTATGTATACTAACAACTCTCTGGTTATCTACTACCTACCTACGTATCGGGACTTTATTATCGACGACAATACGATAATAATATTATGATAAAACATGTTGACAAGCCTGCTTTAAGTTGATAACTACGTGGATTTCCAAAGTAGTGGAAGTCCGCCTGCAGTACAGTCGACCGCAAGTCAATGTAAACACTTTGACCTTGAGCCGGTCTAGCCTATTATGGAGTTTCAAAACGGATTATTCCGGAAATCCCCCTTGGCCGTCCCCCACTTTGGGGATTTCAGGATTGTCCGACAATCAAGAGTGAAAGGTTTATTTCTATCTAATTTCGTTTTCTTTACTTAAAATTGAAAAAAAAGGTTTCTCTATGTAAAATGTTTGTGCCATTCGTTTGGTTCACCATGTGGTGGTAGTTGACAAAAATCTATACTTATAATAAATCTGTAGAAACCGTGTGTCTGTACTTTGAATAAATTTATAAAAAAATGAGTGTGGACGATAAAAAAAGAGTAACAGAACACAAAAAAGCGATTTTAAATTTTTTTGTCTTTCTGTCTTTCTGTCTGTCTGTCTGTCTGTCTTTCTGTCTTTCTGTCTTTCTGTCTGTCTGTAATCGCTAATCTCCGAAACTACTGAACGGATTTTCTTGCGGTTTTCACAGGTAGATTAAGCACAGCCTGGCGCAACTTATAGGCTTTGTTTCATTGAAATCGGATGACAGCGAAAAAAGTTATCGTCATTTACAGATAAATCATTTAACGTAACAAGACGATGTCATAGACATAGGAGATATCAGTGTTTTTTTTAACTGGGACAGTATAGGCAAGTCCGAAACCATAGGAGATGCAGGGAAAGTGTCTTATGACATAGAAATTTTTTGGTCAAGCGTGTGTTGTCCATAAAAATGAGACAATTTGCACATATTTTTTTTAATGCGGTTCGACTCAGTTTCATGTAGGGATCACTTCATTATATCGGAAGAAAAAAATCTGAGCAGCAGAAGTTAGACAAATTCAATAAAATGTTTTCTCATAGAACGCCAGTGAAAAATAATTTTTATTATTTTTAAAAAATGCGTATCGACTTAGTTTCATGTTAGAATCATTTTATTGTATCGGAAGAAAAAAATCCAAGCAGCAGAAGTTAGTCAAATTTAATAAAATGCTTTCTTATAAAACAGACTGTGCAATGTACTTAGGAACTTACTACTTATTCATGCATGCCACCCGAACTCCAGCTGCTCCGATTACTATGTCAAAATTGTTATCACGAAAAAATACCTAAAGGTTTCTAAGACAGTTTCCCTGTATCTCCTATGGTTTTGGTTTTGCCCATACTGTATTAGTTAAAAAATACACACGTATAATAAAAATTGATATGAGAAGTCTTATGAGCAATAGAAGTGAAAACAACAATTTTTTAAATTTTTATCTGTCTTCACCAAATTGGATACGGTGTTCATAGTTTGTTCCTGAAGGTACGGTATACCTTAAATTATGGTGAAGGTACTTAGAATGATCCAATTTACCATTGGAAAATTATAACTAGACGATGTATGTCTGTACATAGCAGAGATAGGTACCTACTTCCAAAATCCACGCGGACGAAGTCGCGGGCAACAGCTAGTTAGGAAATAAAAGCTTATCTTACACAATAAATACTAGTAGTTCCGTGAGTACAGTAGACCTCGCCAGCCCATATAAACCAAACCTAAAAGAAACGAACATAAGTCAATTTTGCAGTTGGAGATTAAGTACTAAAGTGACAGAAATTTGCAAAGCTTAATATTTCGCAAACGGATCCCTGAATCGAAAAATGTTTTTTACACACCAGCAATATTTTTGAAAGACACACTAGTAGTGTGGGATACACTATGGGATTCACAAGAAAAAAAAAGTTCACTCCCACTTTTCGAGTATGGTAGGTACTGTAAAAAAAATGTTTTTCAAAATTTTATTCTACTCATTTTGTCGGCTTAATTAATTTATACCTATGCCAAATTTTCGTCAAAATCGGTTGAAAAATGCGACCTGTAGGGAATTACAGACAGAAAGACAGAAGGACAGACGGACAATAGCATTTTTGGTCAATCTCGAAACTTAGACGCTTCGCTCGCTCGGTCAATAACACATGTTAGGTATGTACTTAGATATTCACAAACCATCTAGATAAGCACAGAATTGCGTCGAGTAAAATTACAAATTGCGACTTAAGTAATAAGTGGACTTATCCATTATTAAGTCGCAGTATGTATTTCTTATGTCTTTAACCTCCTCCCGGTGGTAGATATTAGGGTCAGTTCAGACCAAGCAGAAATTTGCTCGAGCACTTTTTGACGCCATTGTCAAATGAAAATGAACAAAATCGCATGAATGGCCTTTAGGGTTCTTTAGGGTATGTGATATGGTTCATTTGACAATGACGTCAAAAAATGCTCGGGCAAATTGCCGCTCTTATGAGGTTACATGCGTTTGTAAGAGACGAATTATCTAGGCTGCGGCGGCGCCGCTTGTCAAAAGTCACAGAGCAGACGCTCACTATAATACCACCCTTATAATTAAGGCCGTAACGAGGCCGTAAGGAACGGCAGCACCACACTGCGATCTCTTTCACAGCTCACTGGCATGTTTGACGAGAGAATTTAAAAAATCATTCGAGCCTATGATGCCAGTCAGCTCTATTAAATATTAATAAAGATTCCTCTTATAATTACTACCCGAAAACTGAAACTCCTCCTCCCTCCTCCCTGCCTCCCGCTTCCCTACCTCGCCCGCCCGCTCTCGTCCTAGCGCGACAGTACCGTTCGCATAAATGTGAGAGGTCGGGCATAAGTGACGTCGTGTAATTAACAATAAACTAATAACAAATGAAATTAACAAATAACAAATGATGATAAAGATGTAGATTTCTTTATGTATCTAACTGCTTCTTACACCAATGATTTATTTTTATTGAAAATATAAACAAATAATAATTTATTCCCACACTTTCGCCCAATACTTTCTCAATCGTTTTTGCACTCTGTAACTATCACGGCGGGGCGACGTAGGGGGAAGCGGGAGACGCGGAGTGACTCATTATAGTTGCCGAGTAGTATATTGTAATTTAGTATAGTATTTATTATTGTTACAGAGAGCGTCAGTGGCCTCGGGGATAAGACGCGACCTGTCATATCGAAAGGTCCGAGGTTCGATCCCCGGCTAGGCCATGTACCAATGGGTTTTTTCTCGAAACTTAAGTACATGTACTGACTGCTCTCAAACGGTGAAGGAAAACATCGTGAGGAAACCTGCATACGCCGAAGAAGAAATTCTTAGGCGCATGTGAAGTCCACCAACCCGCACTGGGCTGGCGTGGTGGACTATAGCCCGCACGCCCTCGTTGAGAGGGTAGGCCTGAGCCCCAGCAGTGGGGAGATTAATAGGCTGTTGATGATGATGATTGTTACTTTTGTTTGTAATGCCATGGATTTCTGTAATGTTACATATTGAATTGAATAAATTGAATTGAATTGAATCAAAAATCCACACTATTCGTTAAAGTCAAAACTATTTTATTGCATGTAAGTACACTGGGTACATTTATACAACGTCAATTTTTTATCTACCACCGCTTCCAAGGTGTTAGAGCCGGGAAGAAGTCGTTCACCCGACTCTCTAGGTCTAGTATGGTTTTACTGTCTCGTCTCTGTACTCGTTACGTGTAATTAACCCATTAGTATCTTGTTTAATAACCAAAGTTATATCTTTCAGGTACAGTCGGGTTCAAAAGTGCAGTCCTACCTTAGAGTAGCAAGTAATAAACTGTGTGTGCGTTGTCTATATACGACGAATCTACCAAATCGAAATTATAGCTAGCACATCACGTATTAATCAAACGCTTTGAATAAGAAACAAAAGCATTCGTTTAAATAAGAAGATATTAATATGGAAACCATGCATGTTAATGACCTCCACACGACCTTTCACGATCATTGTGAACTTGACGACAATGGAAGGGAGGGAATAATACACGACATACATTTAGATGCGACGTTAAAGGGAAAAGATAAGACAAAGGAAAAGGTAAATACTAAAGCATTACCCAACAGTGCTATAACTTATGAGGTAGAAAAATTCGATAAAAATTTACTGATTTTAATTGTTGTATCAAATGATATAAGCAACAGCCTAATGGTAGGCAGAGACAAAGATGTGGAAGCGTTGAGGAGCACTTTTGAAAAATTGAACTTCAAAGTAAAGATGACCAATAAGGATGAAGCTGAAGAGGAACTTAAGACATGTAAGTTATTATATATACATATAAAGTTGATCTTAATCGAAGCGTCACCTCTAAGCCGAAATATTAATCGTAATATTTTTAACTAACAGTTTCCCGTGGCTTCGCGGGCTTTTCCCGAGGTATCTGTAGGATACAAAGGTGACATTGACATTGTGAAACAGCGCCATCTATGTATTTTCCGTATTTACACTATCTGTCGGCATTCTGTTCAATTTGGTTCGTAAGTTCACATGAAATCCATAGCATCGTCATGGTTTCGTACAATTTACATACTTAATATCTTTATGAATTACTAATAACTCTGAATAACAAATGCTGATTTATAAATGTATCTTAAAACCGATCTGGACGTATGGCATCGAGCTAAGGGGTTCAGCCTCTAATTCAAACTTAGAGATTCTGCAAAGATTCCAAAACATTGTCCTTAGAAACGTATGCAATGCACCATGGCTAACACGCAATACCGAAATCCATGAATACCTAGAGATGCCAACCGTAAAGGAACAAATCAAAACATATAGTAAAAAGTATAAGGAAAGGCTCGCCAGCCACTCAAACATCCTGGCTAGAAATTTGATGAATCCAGATGCAGAGATCAAGCGCCTAAAGAGATGGTCTATATTGAACCTTGACCAAAGACACTAAATAAGTGATATCCTAAACCGGCCTTGATATTTACTGAAATATCAGCCGTCCAATCTTCATTATCTAAAATCAGATTATGGCTTTTACAGCTGATGGCAGATCTTCATAAATATATATAAAAAAATGAATTACTAGCGGATTCTCGCGGCTTCCTCTGCGTAGAAAAGTTTTTCCCGCATGACCAGCTTTCCCGAGGCATCAATAACCTTTATGTTATTCTGATGTATAATCTATATTACCATAAAGTTCATTAAGATCTGTTATGTAGTTTTTGCGTGAGAGTTACAAACATCCTCACAAACATCCTTACAAACTTTCGTCTTTATAAGATTAGCATAGGATATCAATAACCTCGTAGAACTGACGGCCGTTGGGGCAGAAATGTTCTCGAGTGGTGACCACGAACCGGAAGACGCAGCGTAGGCCTCCCACAAGGTGGACCGACGATCTGGTGAAGGTCGCGGGACCCTGCTGGATGAGGTTAGCGCGGGACCGGTCGCAGTGAAGAAATCAGAAATCAGAAATATTTATTATTAGAACCAGTTCTACAGATCTTATAATATTAGTAAATGTTCTTAGTTCTTACCTAGTCAGGCATATAATAATCCCTGGGGGAGGCCTTTGTGCAGCAGTACGAAGCATGGGCGACCAAGGAATCCTGTACAGTATCTGGAGCATTGTTTCTAGTGGGTACAACCGATTTCACTGACTACGGCTGCATTGCTGTTGCGGTGCTGACCTACGGCAATGACGGCGCGTTGCGCTCTAACAGTAGCTACGATGAAAAGACGATCATGAAGAATCTTACAGTACAACACAACCCCACTCTGTTCACTAAGCCACGGATCCTCATAATGCAGGTATGTTATACAAAATGGCACTTCGAGATGAATCAGTATGCGGACGTCCGATACTATATGAGATAGAGAAATATGTTTTAAGGAACCATGGCGTCGGATAAGAAGTTAAGTAAAACTACATTCGTAGAAAAAAATCTGACCCAATAGGTACTGTTTAATCTAACCCCGATTTTGAAAAAAAAAATCCGTTATTCTATTATGATAATCATTGATTGTGTAGATTGTAAGGAGTAATTTGATAAAATTAATAGGATGTATTAGGTATGTAATCACTGACACAAATCTCTTTAGGAAAATGAAAAATAATTGTGTCGAATTATAAATTATAACTGTTGCATTAAATTTAAATATGTATAAATTGTTTAAATTTCAGACTTGCCTAGACGTAGGTCCAGATGACGTGGCACTACCAGAAAAAAAGATCCGGAAACATAATGATGACATTTACTACATTCCTACTCAACCTGATTTTCTGATATTCCACAGTTCCTATATGGGAAAGCCTTCATACACGTTAGTATATCTTTTATTCTCTTTTATATTTATCATTACCTTTCATCTTTATTATATTATCTAATAGTAGGGGCCCAGGTCCACCCGGCGGCACTGCGACCTTATGGGATATATTGTGTCACCACTGTGTTTACCTGATGTTCTCCTCCTCAAGTGTTCGTTGCACAAAATCTATTATGCAGCTAGGGGGTAGGAGCCTGTAGTCCTCGGGCTCAGCACAGGCTGTACCCAGGACACTCATCCCCCTTGCAGCTACTGCATTGCATTCGCACAGCAGGTGTTTCATCGTCTCGCTGTCCTCTCCACAGGCTCTACAGACGACGATCTCCGATAGTCCCATCTTATGTAAAGGTATCTTGTTTTATCCTTATACAATACTTAAAATTTGTAATTCATTTATCCCGTGATTTTAAAAAATTAGTACCATACAAGTTAGTCATTTAATTGAGTCGGTCAGTACAAAAACTACTTATGTCACGGATACAAAATTTTACAGGAAACAATAAAAGCTGATTCATTTTACCGTATTTTTATTCAGTATGATTTATTTTACCTACTCATTGTATTCTTCCTTCTAATTTTACGTTGTGACCAATTTTTTAAGAACACTTTAAATAAAAATAATAGGACCTATGGTACAGTCAAGGATCATAAGCGCAGTAGCAGTTTCGTAACTCAATTGCTTGAGAGACCAGTGCCACTGACGACCTTCGTTTATATCGGTACCCACACAAGCACATATCCACTAATTATATTCCTGGATATTAGTTCGTGTGTAAGACCCGTATATAGTTATATAATTATAACAACTACATGTCTAAAGTTGTTTAAGGGTTTTAGATTATTAAATAAAGATTAATAGACATGTTTTGAAATTACTGATTTAATTATACATTTATTGTTTCAGGGATCAAAGTGGTTCCTGGTTTATTCAGACTCTATGTGCTAAGATAAACGAGCAGCCACATAGAATGCTCATGGAAGATATCGTCATGCAAGTGCAGAGAGCAGTCGCGATTGACAGGTATGTACAGCCGGAAAATATACCAAGCAAAATATACAGGGTTCATTTAAAAATTATGTAAAAGCCGAAAAAGAAACACCGTATCAAAGGAATTTCAAGAAACAATAACTTTTGTTCTATTACTTTTCAAATTGGATCGCAACGAAATCTTATCATGACATTTGAATATTCCTTTTAAAAAATCAGAATGCTTGGTCACACGTTGCGTTGTATTCTTGTATTTTGTATGGAACAATATAAGATAGAATATCCGGAATAGCGAATTGAATCGAAACCGCTGCTATTACATTCTCTTTTTGCATTGTTTCTTCTTGAGGAGTGGGCTCCGTCGGAAGGGACATTGCGTTCTTTTGTTTGTGGGGATCACCAGTCACCACTTTGGGGTCAGTTGGTTGGAGGTAGAAAGTGATACGATTGATGATCTGTAGATGCATGAATTTATTCACCTTTGTCACTATTTATATTTACATGCACACTCCCAACAGGTGACTGTTGAGAGGAGTATTTAAGTTTAGAAAAGGATAGCAATATCCTATGTAATTTTTTGAAATTCCTTTGACAGGTGGTTCAGCTTTCAAATCATATTCCTGTATAAATATCTCTAAATGTCTCTAATATGAATTAACATGATTGAGTCAAATTATACAACAGATACTATGGCTCCGGCCGTGTTCTAACAAGCTTCGAACACATTACCTATTCGCGTTTACCTTAACTAATTCCATCCTTCTATTTCCAAAAAAATCTCCGATGTGTGAGTCCTAGGGTCTTTCGTCGTTTCCACCCCTTGTAACTGATAACTTTTATGCATTGGCAGGGAACGAATGATCTTCAACAAAGACACAAATAAAAATCAAATCTTCAAGCAAATCCCAGTAGTTACATGCACTTTGATAAGACAGTTATACCTCTACAAACAGTCTAATCATGACTCAGCATACGTGTCGTTGTCGAGTGCAAAGAAGCAACTGTGGCCGTCTACAAATAAAAGTTCGGCTTTAAAACCACCTGCATACCTCAAAAATGAAGAGAGTTCCGGTGATAATAGCAAATTAAATAATTTGCTCAGGTAAGGCACGTTTTGGATATTTTTCATAAAAATATATGTACAATTCCTTATAAGAGAGAGATGGACCAAGATTGTGGCTTGACAAAGCCGTAGTAACGAGAATTTGCCTTTATTCTTATCAGAAAATTGCCATTGACTGGCGCAGACGCATAGCATTAGAGACGATCTAATTTTCATCCTATTTCTTATTGAATAGATCCGCAGAGCTACGACGACGCAACAAGAAAAATAATAATAATGAAGAAATTGACTCAAAGATGCAAAATCCAGATTCTATGGGCTCGAATGAAATAACCCAGGTAAATGAAGATTTATTCTCAAACACAGAAATCCAATTAAGTGCAATTTCTTTCACCGTAATTATAGGTAATCATCAACAGCCTATTTACATGTCCCCACTGCTGGGGCTCAGGCCTACCCTCTTAACGAGGGCGTTCAGGCTATAATTAAGAATTTCTTCTGCGGCGTTTGCAGGTTTCCTCACTATGTATTCCTTCACCGTTTGAGAGCAGTCAGTAAATGTACTTAAGTTTGAGAATAAACTCATCGGTACATGGCCCATCGAACTTCGGACCTTTCGATATGGTAGGCCGAGTATTATCCCCGACGCTACTGACGCTCCATTACTCCTTTTTTCACGGCTTTTTCAATAATTATACCTACATTTTGCACATAATATATTACTTAAAGATTTTTTTTATCTTTGTTTTATTTTGGGATTTCTGATAAGCTGATTTCCAGTACCACCATTGTAATCTTGATAGATAGATAGATAGATAAATCATTTATTTGTGGCTTCGACACATACATACAAAAACAAATAGGTGAACAAAAAAAATATTACATATCTTATCTTGCTATTTTTCCTTTTGCGAAATTCTTGCTTACCAAATTTCACTGCTTTGTGCTTCCAGGTGGACAAACTCCGGTCTGAAGGCGACAAGTTCAGTGCAGAAAAACTTGAAAAAATGAAGAAAATAATTCGGGATATGGAAAGAAACTGGGCCATTTAAGATCGCTAGTTAGCGATAGATGTCTAAGCAGGTAAATTTTCTCCGCATCTAATTACTGTCAAATGCCTTACCGCCGGGGGCACCCCACAATATGCCTGTCTAATAGTTTTCTGCCACCGGTTGTCCAAGATATAGGTACCTATATAACTAGCCCACTGTCACATTCTAACTGATCGAGCTATGAAGCAACTTACCTTTAAGTGCCTCAGGGTTCAGTTCTGGGTCCATTTCTTATCCTTGTATTTCTAATTTAATATTGATCAAGGGATGCACGAAGAAAGAATCGATAGATCTCTGTGGGGACACAAGATATTACTATCTCTTTCTAACGTTAAGCGCTCCTCTCAACCGTCGCCGGTTGCGAACCTAATATTGTAAATATTATTAAGAACAATTGTAAATAAAATATGCATCTACAGATCATCAGTCGTTTCATTTCTCACCTGCAAGCAGCGACCCCTAATCTCTATAAAGAATGATAGATAGAATCGAAAGATGATATTGACAGCTTTTATCTTATACAAAATAGGTTTCCATTCGAAAAATCCTGAAAATGATGGGTATCATTTTCAGATTTTTTTGAAAATGACAGGTAGGTGCTTACTGGTTAAAATGTACGTCGTCTGTTCCGTCCACTGCTGGAAATAGATCTACAATTTTGTATGCTAAAATTACTGCTGAACTACTGAAATTCTATTTTTTTTACAGATTTTTTTCAATTTATTGGTACTGCGACTGAAACTCAATTATTAGTAAGTAGTTTTCTTTCGATACATTACAAGAATTGGAAAGCGTCGACCAACTGAAACAGGTCCCAGAATTTTTTTATACGAGTAGGTACTTATTTCATCGTGCATTTTCATCACAATCTTAATTCATTTAAAGATTATTTTCATTTAAGTTTTAATGATAAAACAATAAAATAACCGTCATCACAAGCAAAATCCTCAAACTAGACAAGCCTGAAACGCTTAGCTAGTAAATACGATCTCTGAATCAGTTTTTTCTCGGTGGACGTTAAATAAATAAATATTATCAATTCAATGAAAAATAAGATAATATAGTGAGTTTAATGAGATGAATAAATTCAAAGATAAGTTTTGAAAAATTAAACAAGAAATATACATAGTTGATAATTGTCAATAAACGAACGAATCTAGTCTGAAATTTGAATCAAAGGCAAGTGGGGTAAAGGGACACCGACGAAATAAAAAAGGAACTAGAGACCGAACTAACATTTTGTAGAGTTTAATTATAATATTATATTATATTATATTATATTATATTATATTATATTATATTATATTATATTATATTATATTATATTATATTATATTATATTATATTATATTATATTATATTATATTATATTATATTATATTATATTATATTATATTATATTATATTAATTATAGTAGGGGTCTCTAGTCCCTCTTTCCCCGTCTAAGTAAGAAAATGAGTAAAAGAATGGTGTATTATTATCAAAAAAATATCTTGGTGGACGGTATGAGATGTGCTATCACCCACAAGTAGTTCGATTTTGACTTGGGGAGATATCAGAAAAAAATCAAAAATAAAAATGTAAGGTAAAAATTGTAATAGAGATATAAAAATCTAATTCATAATTCATTTTAAAATAATTAAATAACTAATTTTAAAAAATGTAAGTATAATTTAGAAAATGAAATATAAAAAAATTTTTAAAGTTAATGATGTATTTGCACTTATTTGTGATTACGAGAAAGGGTTAAACAACAAAAAAATGTTTCATATACATAGGTACCTTCATACTTATCTGTACAATGTGATACCTAATAGAATTGTAGGTTATTAATTCTACTTTTAATATAACAAATGATTTCATTTAATTTTTTTCTTGTATATCATTGAGGTAATATAGAGTAGCTACTTCAAACAAAAGTTATGCTCATATAATTATATATACACAGACCTATGTTATGGTATAACTAGATGACGGCGGGCGGGGCACGCGGGGTGCGCGCAGGGGTGTCTCCGTTCTCATAGACAACATTTAATGCGCACAGATGCGACTTTGTCTGAATATCAATGAATTTCACCGAAATATGGCCGCCCCGCCACGTGAGTTGGTGCCAATGAACGCCAACTCGCGTTGCAAACTGTCGAGTTGGGGTGTCTTCTCTAGTACGTAGTACATAATTACCTCGATGTGTAATATTTAGAAAGAAAGAACATAAAATATGAACAAAATATAATGAGGTTAAAACTTAACTTAGAATCAGGTAGTAGAGGATGCTGTGGATGAGAAAAGATCCCCAAATCAGCTGTGTGATTCTGTAAAGTACGAATTAATACTCGAGCATCACATCGCAAGTCACTCACTTCACTTCGCATCCGATCATGAAAGACCTCGACGTCGCATTGTGTAAACAAATACAAGCTACACAATAAACACCTCACTTGCGAAGTAAAGTGAGTATTGAACTGTGAATCATTGAGTTAGAGACCGATCTCACGGCGGATTCAGGATCGAGTTGCACAAATACGCTTACAGAATAGCAGGGCAGCATTTTCTGCTGCTGGTCTTGCTCGCTAGCATGTCCGTATAGAGAGTACAGAATAAAATTGTAGGTAGGTAGGTATGTAAATAATAATTATTGGCACAGAATACATAATCGTAGTTATTGGTAAGGATTGTAATATGATAAGAATGTAATTGACCGAGCGAGCGAAGCGTCTAAGTTTCGAGATTGGCCAAAAATGCTATTGTCCGTCTGTCTGTCTGTCTGTCTGTAATTCTCTACAGGTCGCATTTTTGAACCGATTTTGACGAAAATTTGGCATGGGTATAAATTAATCACGCCAACAAAATAAGTAGAATAAAATTTTGAAAAACATTTTTTTTAGAGTACATACCATACTCGCAAAGTGGGAGTGAAGTTTTTTTTTCTTGTGAATCCCATAGTGTGGGATATCGTTGGATAGGTCTTTCAAAAATATTGCGGGTGTGCGAAAACCATTTTTTCAATTTAGGGATCCGTTGGCGAAATATTAAGCTTTAAAGCGGTAATTTTTGTTAGAGTAACGTGTCCCCCCCTGCCAGCTAAACGGTTGCTTCTGGAAATGTGGAAAAAATCACGACAGTAGTACCTATATATAACGTAGTTAAAAGGAAAACTATGACAGCTAAGTAGGTTCTATTAGTTTTTGAGTAATAGTCGATTAACTTAAGAAAGTCGAAAAATTAAATTATGTTCATAGAACTGCATACGTAAAATGGGAATGATTTTTTTTCGCGTGAATTCCATCGTGTTGGGTATCGTTGGATAGTCTTTCAAAAACATCGCGGGTGTGTGGAAAAGATTTTTCCATTTAGGGATCCGTTTGCTTTATAGTGCTAATTTTTGTCACTTTAGTAGGTACCATATCTCCAACTGCAAAGTTGACTTCTGTTTGTTTACTTTTAGGTTTGGTTTTTAAGGGCTGGCGAGGTCTACTGTTCTCACAGAACCACTAGTTTATTTATTCGTTTATGTCAAAGAAAATATTGTAATGTCAGTTACTTTTAATTAAGATGTTTTGGTTTTTTCCCATGTTTTAGTTTTGTAGCTATATCTTTAAAGTAATATAAAATATTATTTTATAAATACTTGTATATAAGTAGTACCAACTCAATTTGTTATTCTTTTTGATTTGTCAATTATTAAGGTGCATTCGGGTAATTACGAAAGGTATTTTGGTATTTTTGTCAGATTTTGGTATTTTAATGCTACCAACTTAGGTCACTTCGTCTACTTTAATGTACAGACTAAACGTCTATTATAAAAAATTTAACATAGTCTTCGGAATATGTAAAATATAAATGTTTAAAAACTTGAATAGTTTGTCTGAGTGCAATTCCGTAGTATGTTCGGGTAATTCCGAATGACATTAAAAAGTGGGTTTTATTCAATTTTAACATAGGGTGTGTAGTGAAACGCACGCGAGTTGGTTTACTATAGAAATATACTACAGGGTGTATATTCTTTTTTCGCCCAGTTTTACCCTCCATAACTTTATTTCTCGATAATGGCTATGGAATAGCCTAGACACGTGTATGTGATACTTTTATTTCGGAACTACCCGACAGTCGCTCTACGGATCTCAAACTTTTTACATAGGTTAACCATTTGTATGACTAATAAAAGTTCTTTGAAATTCTTATTTCAAAAAGGATAAACAGCAAATAATAAAGTTTTATTCAAAATGAGTAAGTTAGATCCAACATGAAAGATATTCATACATCGTGTTTATGCAAGATCAATTTTTGGAAAAAAATATTACACTTATAAAAATATAGCCTCTCGCTTTAAAACTTAAGCAAAAACTTACCATGTAGTCTAATGACAAATAATGGACCTTAATTCACCGTTTGTCATTAGGATTCTACATTAAAGTTATTTATATATAACATACTTAATCATGTAGTAAGGAGATATATGTGTAAAAAAAAGAACAATTATTCCAAATCTTCGATCATAGTATATGGTGATCGAAGTTCCAAATATAAAAATATTGCCATGTATTTAAAAAGGGTTTATATTATGTGGTTTACAATTTGAGATGAAATTCATATATTTCCACAAATAAAAATAAAAATATTGAGCTGACCACTGACAGCTCTAATAGAAAACGAACATCGGGTAAATCGGAATTCGGATTTGCCCTAGTCGGCTAAATCCGAAATTCTCAAAAACCTTGAACTACAGTATTCTAAACCGACTTAGTAGTGCACTAAAACGAAAATCTATCGGGCAATAAAACAGTCAGTTATGTAACTTATCCGGCTTCTTAAATATGGATGTTAATAATTCTGAAAATCCAAAAAAACGTGAAATAGCACTCGTCCACAGAAATTTCGGTTTTGGACACGCATACTCACGCGTAGCAACCTGAGGAAACTGAAGTGGGGAGCGGAATAAGTTGGCATCTCGGTGAATGATACCAGACCAATGAAAATCGCCGCGTTTGGTAGAAATATGTAATTAACGGAATAGCCCGATTTACGGCATTACATTACCCGAATGCACTTTATATGAAATTGTCATTGAGTCTGTTAGTAATAGAAAGATACGTCATTTTATTATTTGACTTTTTGTAGTGGGTATTGTATTAGTGTAAGTGTAAGTGTATTCTGTGGTATTAAAATTGTCTGTGCATTTTACATTATGCATTTTGCTTTACACTTAAAGGCAATTTGCTTACCGCAGAATAGGTTAAGATTACATAACCTTACCTTCATGAGTGCGTCGTAATCTTGTTAGACATACCTCTTGGCCTAATTTGAAAAATCGTTACAAGGTACAGTGAAAGATACCAGATCTAGGTTTAAATATGTTTTTACATTCATATAATAAAGCAAACATGTGTGAGATATTATTTTCAAACATAATACAATCTTATAGTATAAATAATTATTATATTATTTAAGACGTTCTGGATATATTATTTTTATAAACATGTAATATTTGGTTAGGTATACCTTTCTTACTCTTTTCATCAGTATTGTTTAAAACATAAGAAGTCTAATTTCACGCCCGGATAAGTGTACTTAAATTATTACAATATACAATTGTTATTATAGTGTTTAACAGCATCTTATTATTATATCTAAGCAGGTTTACCTATATTATAATTTTTTTATCATCATATTAAGTAATTATATAATTACTAGCTGTTACCCGCGACTTCGTCCGCGTGGATTTTGGAAGTAGGTACTTACCTATCTCTGCTATGTACAGAGATCGTCTAGTTATAATTTTCCAATGATAAAATGGATCATTCTAAGTATATATTATTCACCATATTTTAAGGTATACCATACCTTCAGAAACAAACTATGAACACCGAAATTTGGTGAAGACAGATAAAAATTTAAAAAATTGTTGCTTTCACTTCTATTGCTCATAAGACTTCATATCAATTTTTATTAAACGTGTGTTTTTTTTCCTGATACAGTATGGGCAAAAACAAAACCATAGGAAATACATGGAAACTGTCTTAGGAACCCTTAGGTATTTTTTGGGGATAACAATTTTGACATAGTAATCGGAGCAGCTGGAGTTCAGATGGCATGCATGAATAAGTAGTAAGTAAGTACTTTGCACGGTCTGTTTTATAAGAAAACATTTTATTAAATTTGACTAACTTCTGCTGCTCAGATTTTTTTCTTCCGATATAATGAAGTGATCCTTACATGAAACTGAGTCGAACCGCATTAAAAAATTTTTTGAGCAAATTGTCGCATTTTTATGGGCAACACAGGCTTGACCAAAAAATTTCTATGTCATAAGACACTTTCCCTGCATCTCCTATGGTTTCGGACTTGCCTATACTGTCCCAGTTAAAAAAAACACTGTATATCTCCAAGTCTATGACATCGCCTTGTTGCGTTAAATGATTTATCTGTAAATGACGATAACTTTTTTCGCTGTCATTCGATTTCAATGAAACAAAGCCTATAAGTTGCTCCAGGCTGTGCTTAATCTACCTGTGAAAACCGCAAGAAAATCCGTTCAGTGGTTTCGGAGATTAGCGATTACATACAGACAGACAGAAAGTCAAAAAAAATTAAAAAAACTTTTTTGTGTTCTGTTACTCTTTTTTTATCGCCCACACTCATTTTTTTATAAATTTGTTCAAAGTACAGACACACGATTTCTACTCCTTTATCTATACATATAATAAAATCGTAAAGGCCAAAAAGTCTGTACATTGAATATATTCGAAAAAAAACCAACCAGGGCGACTTAAAATGAGTAACTGAACATGTTAGAACAGTTTTTAAAATTTTTGTCTGTCTGTCTGTTTGTTTGAACGCGCATCACGCCTAAACCGCTGAACGGATTTTGACGAAACTTTGTATAGTGATAGTGTATATCCCGGAATAACATTATAAATCACAAAAATCTCGAAAATTTGCCGAGAAATAACAACCAGCAATAAAAAACTCTCATTTGCTAAAATTTGTATGAACTTACAGGTCAGAGTAGCCTGGAAACTTTTGAAAGTGTTACAAGTGAGCCCAGTTCAAAGTATAGGGCTACTCTGCAAACTACCATAGGTTTTTTATTATAAACCCTGACTGACTGACATACAGGATGTAACAAAATCCTTATATTGACCGGTTACAGGGGCTCTCGGTATCGAATACCTACTGATTTGTTTTCTACAGTGACTGGCCGTTGGCTTAGTCGATGGTGAGTGGTAACCACGAGTGGTGACCCTGCCTACTGAGCTAAAGGTTTTGGGTTCATTCCCACCCGGGGCCAACATTTGTGTTCGCGTTTGGTTGGTTGGTTCGTTGTTCGCGCGTTTTGCGCGTTTGTTGGTTGCGGGTTGTTCGCTCGTTTGGTTGGTTGGTTATTTGGTTGGTTTGTTCGCGCGTTTCGCGCGTTTGTTCGCGCGTTTCGCGCGTTTGTTCGCGCATTTGTTTGCGCGTTTGGTTGGTTTTGGTTATTTGGTTGGTTTGTTCCCGGGTTTCGCGTTTGTTCGCGCGTTTCGCGCGTTAGTGCGCGCGTTTGTGTGCGCCTTTGGTTGGTTGGTTGGTTTGTTCGCGGGTTTCGCGTTTGTTCGCGCGTTTGCTCGCGCGTTTCGCGCGTTTGTTCGCGCGTTTCGCGCGTTTGTTCGCGCGTTTCGCGCGTTTGTGCGCGCGTTTGTGTGCGCCTTTGGTTTGTTGGTTGGTTATTTGGTTAGTTTGTTCGCGCGTTTCGCGTTTGTTCGCACGTTTCGCGCGTTTGTGCGCGCGTTTGTGTGCGACTTTGGTTTGTTGGTTGGTTATTTGGTTAGTTTGTTCGCGCGTTTCGCGTTTGTTTGCGCGTTTCGCGCGTTTGTTCGCGCGTTTTGCGCGTTTGATCGCGCGTTTGTTTGCGCATTTCGCGCGTTTGATCGTGCGTTATGCGCGTTTAATCGCTTGGTAGGTTAGTTGGTTTGTTCGCGCGTTTCGCGCGTTTGTTCGCGCGTTTGTGTGCGCCTTTGGTTTGTTGGTTGGTTATTTGGTTGGTTTGTGCGCGCGTTTCGTGCGTTTGTTCGCGCGTATCGCGCGTTTGATCGCTTGGTAGGTTAGTTGGTTTGTTCGCGCGTTTCGCGCGTTTGTTTGCGCCTTTGGTTTGTTGGTTGGTTATTTTGTTGGTTTGTCGCGCGTTTCGCGTTTGTTCGCGCGTTTCGCGCGTTTGTTTACACGTTTCGCGCGTTTGATCGCTTGGTAGGTTAGGTGGTTTGTTCGCGCGTTTCGCGCGTTTGTTGTAACTAGACGCTGTCTGAGTATAGGAGAGACAGCTATACCTACTTCCAAAATCCACGCATACGAAGTTGCGGGCAACAGCTAGTTATAAGTATAGATAGATATACGGGTCTTATACACTATCTACAGCTAGACATCAGCTAGAGTCATGCAAGCATGATCGTTTAGGGAGCCCTGAAGGCACACATTTATGATAGCACTGAAGTGTCGTCTTTTATTAAGGGCTCCCTAAACGATCATGCTTGCATGACATGCAATACGTGCTGTCACTCATGCATGACCATCTTGCTGTAGTGATTGACGTGCATGACATGCAAACTACGTGCTGACCATTGCTTCACTGTATTGATTGATAGCAAGCATTATGGTCCATCATGAAGCATGACATTCACGTAAACGTTGCATTTCATGTAAGCATGATCATTTAGGGACACTTTTACCTTCGTAATAATGTGTGACAGGAATAGAAACCATTTTAGCGATGTCATATTTTAACATTGTGCCTTCAGAATCGGAACTAATATAGGTAGCTGTCGCTAAACGATCATGCGGCTTGACATGCATTACGTTTACGTGAATTATCATGCAGCATGAAGGACCCTCATGCTTGCTATCAATCACTTAGTACAGTGAAGCAACGGCTAGCACGTAGTTTGCATGTCAGTCGCGTCAATCACTACAACTATACGGTCATGCATGAGTGACAGCACGTAATGCATGTCATGCCACATGATCGTGTAGGGACCGCATAAGGGACCACTTAAGAATTAAGAACTTATGAAATATACATATTATTGTGTGTTACGAAATTATAAGATATTCAATATATCCATGTTAAGTATACAATAAAATTATAACATACAACTAAGTATGTAAAATAGAGATTATATGGGTACTTACTTTACAAATTATACTTAGGTTTCTACTTATGTTAAAATAATAAAACAATTATTCTTTACTCTTCGGCTTTTTCTTATAATTATATATAACCTATTATAACGAGCTGCAGATGAGGTTCTATCGACGCATAACACTTAAGGGCTCCCTCAACGATAATGCGGCATGACATGTAATACGTGCTGTCACTCATAGACCGTCTAGCTGTAGTGATTGACGTGCATGACATGCAAACAATGTGCTGGCCGTTGCTTCACTGTACTGATTGATAGCAAGGATGATGGTCCATCATGCAGCATGCCATTCACGTAAATGTCGCATGTCATGCAAGCATGATCGTTTAGGGACAATTTCAAGTAGGTATATGAATACAGGTAAAGTCTCTTTCATTAGAAGTTTCCGATGAGGTAAACACATATTGCCTGTCTGACATCACAAACCGGTACCATATTACATCAATAACAAGTATTTTATTCACATGGGTGTATCCATATTACGACTACCTATATGTTGAAATAAGCGGAACTTGGCGGACGAAGCGGAAATGTGCCCGCGCACTTTTTGACGTCATTGTCAAATGAACCATATCACTATAGCCTAAAGAACAAAATCGTATAATGCCTTCTGCACTTCGGCGCCGCTGCGCGCTCGAGGTCATCCATACGATTTCGTTCTTTAGGCTAAAGAGATATGGTTCATTTGACAATGACGTCAAAAAGTGCGCGGGCAAATTTGCGATTGGTCCGCCAAGTTCCGGTTATTTCAAAATATAGGTAGTCGTAATATAGATACACCCATGTGAATAAAATACTTGTTAATGATGTACTACCACAGCGTAAACGTTGCATGTCATGCAAGCATGATCGTTTAGGGAGTCTTTTAGTTTATCATCGATATGTATGAGCCACTTATCAACTGATAAGTATACTTAGATTATGCAATGAGTAAGCACCAGCAATATCTACGTGCTACGAACTACAGTACATTCCGTATCCGGCAGTGTAAAACGATTACTGGAATACATTTACAGTTCGTATCGTGTCTTCTTATTATAGAAGTTTTGGCTTTATGTTAGGAATACCTACTAAAATGAAACATGGACTGAAAATCATTAAATTTTTAGTTTATTTATCCTTTTACAAATGAAAATCACAAAATTCCGGATCACCAGTTCATTTTAAAGTATAATTTTCATCTCTAGGTATCGCTTTCGCGACTAATCGCAGCCATGGGTTATCACAACAAAGAACTTGACAAGGGAGACGAGGACAACGATTCTACTACAGAGAAAAGGGAAGATTCATGTTCCTGTAATGAAATAGAAGAAGACAAGCCATTTTACAATACCAGAGCTTTACAAATAAACGCTGTTACCTATGAGTTGGAGAGATTCGAAAGGAAATCGCTGGTAATATTCAACCATACATATTTTACCGAGGCAGGCTCGACCAGGAATAATACAGAAAAAGACTTAGAGGCGATAACTGAAACATTTAATAAAATTGGTTTTAAAGTAGACACCTACAACAACATGACGAAGGATGAGATTTTTGAGATACTGGACACATGTAAGTTCTCTTGATTTTTGATTGACTCTCCCGCAATTAGGCCTTACTCTTACTCGAGCTGCGGTTACTCCAGTCAGCCAAGCTCGACCAGGAAGCACGCCAAGTTTCTTTACGTCTCATTATATTGAGACGTGAAGAAACTGGTACGCCTTTATGCGTTTACTCCAGTCACCCAAGCTCGACCAGGAAACCCGCCAAGTTTCTTTACGTCTCATTATATTGAGACGTGAAGAAACTTTTACGCCTTTATGCGTTTACTCCAGTCACCCAAGCTCGACCAGGAAACCCGCCAAGTTTCTTCACATCTCATTATATTGAGACGTGAAGAAACTGGTACGCCTTTATGCGTTTACTCCAGTCACCCAAGCTCGACCAGGAAACCCACCAAGTTTCTTCACTTCTCATTATATTGAGACGTGAAGAAACTGGTACGCCTTTATGCGTTTACTCCAGTCACCCAAGCTCGAACAGGAAGCACGCCAAGTTTCTTTACGTCTCATTATATTGAGACGTGAAGAAACTGGTACGCCTTTATGCGTTTACTCCAGTCACCCAAGCTCGACCAGGAAACCCGCCAAGTTTCTTTACGTCTCATTATATTGAGACGTGAAGAAACTTTTACACCTTTATGCGTTTACTCCAGTCACCCAAGCTCGACCAGGAAACCCGCCAAGTTTCTTCACATCTCATTATATTGAGACGTGAAGAAATTGGTACGCCTTTATGCGTTTACTCCAGTCACCCAAGCTCGACCAGGAAACCCACCGAGTTTCTTCACATCTCATTATATTAAGACGTGAAGAAACTGGTACGCGTATAAGCGTTGATTCCAGTCAGCCAAGCTCGACCAAGAAGCCCGCCAAGTTTCTTCACATCTCATTATATTATATATTCTTCTTCTTCCCAGCTCTATATAACACCTTGGAAGCGGTGGTAGATAAAAAATTGACGTTGTATAAATGTACCCAGTGTACTTACATGCAATAAAATAGTTTTGACTTTGACTTTGTGAAGAAACTGGTACGCCTATAAGCGTATAGGAGGACAGGTGCCCGCTAATATAGTACCCATGCAGCTGTTTCCTCAGCCCCTTATATTTTTCTATGATGATGATATATTTGTTTAGGTGACGTGTCCCGTAATGAGGTATATAGGCACCATGCGTGCGTGGGCTCTTTTCGGGCTAGAAGCTGTCTAAATAGACATCGTGTTTCTAGACTGTCTATTGTTCTTTTGTTGTTACTGTTCTGCTGCGGCGATCGGGAATACTTTCTGCTGTGATAATATTTATAGTCATGGTGTAGTTTACCTAGTCGTGCGATGTTATGTCCATGCACGTATTTGGCTCTTTGGTATTTTGTACCGACGGTACCGTGTTCGTCTGCTGCATAATAATGCATGCTGGGTAATGACTCAGCCATCCCCTATATCCATAATCCACTGTACGGTTTCTTTGTTGATTGGGCAGATTCCTTCCAATGCTGTATGATTCCTTCCAATGATAAGTACGGTTTTAATCTAGATCTGGCTATCTTATTACGCCGATGACATATCTATTTTTCTAGAACAATAGCAGATAATATTAATCAGTAAAGTTGTGTGATAATAAAAAAATATTCACACGACAACGATCATTTGAAGAAACTAAAACCTGAAATATCAACTTTTTAGACCCAGAGCTAAGGCTAGAGCTGTGCGTTGCTAGATCAGTCAGACAGTCAGTTAACCTATAATATGTATATATTTACTAGATAATAGGTATATCGTTTACTTAATTAATAGATACAAAAACAATACAAGGCACAAAATATTGCAATCGTGAGTCAGAATTCTCAATACGTTAAACTCTTCGCTTGACTAAAAAAATAAGAAACTTGGATGGATGGGACGCCCCTCGACTAGATATAGTGACGTTTCAATTCTTTTTATTGCACAAAAAATAAAACAGAACACAATAATACAGTAGATTTAGAAGGTACAACTAGGCGGTCTTATCGCTAAGAGCGATTTCTTCCAGACAACCTTTGGTTACAGGATATGAATACCAGAGAAAGGAAGGTTATGCAGTTTAATGAAAATATTTGAAAAGCTCCATACCTACAACAAATATGTGAAAATTGTTTACAAATAAATGATGATGATGATGATGCAGGCTGATGATGATGATGAAATAAATCATGTATCTCGTAATGATAATGAGTTACGTGAATCCTGTCAATTCCTAAGTATAGGTTACACAAATAACACAATATTAAGATACGTAAACAAATATCTCATCATCATCATCATCAGCCTGTACTAATCTACCCTGGACATAGGCCTCCCCCAAAGCGCGCCATTGAACACGATTCTTGGGTTCTCTCGGCATCCAGTCACTGCCAGCCGCCTTACGCAGGTCGTCGCTCCATCTAGCCGGGGGGCGTCCCACACTACGTTTGCCAAGTCGCGGTCTCCACTCGAGAACTCGTCTGCCCCAGCGGTTATGGGTTCTCCGGCAGATGTGCCCAGCCCGCCGCCACTTTAACGTGGTAACCCTTTGAGCAATGTCGCTTTAAAACAGCTATCAACTCTAAAACAAATACCTAAAAATAATAATCTAAATGCAAAAAATATTGTTTTCCAGTCAGCAAGATAAATTTTACGGACTACGGCTGCATTGCCATCGCGATTCTGACCCATGGCTCTAAGAACATATTGAGAGCTAAGGATCAAAATTACTATGTATCGGAGATTATGAAGTATTTTCAAGTTCATGACAAACCTACTCTGGCTACTAAAGCTCGAATGCTGATTATTCAAGTATGTTCTATTTTTATGCAAGCTTTGCTGTTCGGCTAAAGAAAATAAGAAGGAGCATGGCACTCATAGTCAACCCAGGAGGTTCATCATCATCTTTTCAGCCTTTGAGCCTCCACTGCTGGACATAGGCCTTCAACGAACGCCACTACACCTGGTCCTCCGCCCTCCGTATCCTCCCGGCCACCTAGGTCGTCGGTCCACCTGACGGAGGGGCGTCCCACGCTGCGCGTACCGGTCCGCGGTCTCCATTCCAGAACTCGTCTGCCCCAACGGCCGTCGGTTCTGCAACAGATGTGACCACTTCAGTTTGCTGATCCTTTCGGCTATGTCCGGTAACCTTGGTTCTCCGTCGGATCTCCTCATTGCGGATCATGTCCTTCAAAGAAACTCCGAGCATAGCCCTCTCCATAGCTCGCTGAGCGACCTTAAACTTGTGGATCAGGCCCACCGTCAGTGTCCATGTTTCTGCGCCGTAGGTCAACCCAGGAGGTTAAATTGTGATATTTTAGACCAAACATAGTTTTGGTATTTTTATTTGATATTTAATATACATTGGTCAGAATCACCTAGTTAACAAATTGCAGGTATCTTGAATAATTTTTAAGTGACTCACTCTTCGAATACTTAAATGACTTACTTAAAAAAAGATAAAGTATATTTTAACATAACATTTTACAGTTAGGTGAAGTGAATACAAGAAGACCAAGTCGAGCTAACGAGCTCTTCAATGACATCCCAGCTCAACCGGAAATCAAGGATACGCAAGGCCTTATACATAAGAAGAAACGGTATCATTATTTTCCCATGGAGGCTGACATCCTAACAGTTCATAGTTCCTATTCGGGGAAACCTGCGTTAAGGTTAGCTCACTAGTATTACAATTATAATAATAAAGTAAAAAAACTTGAAGGCTCTCAGGAATTCTTCTATACTATTCTACATCCATCATCAATATTACAATAAAACTGCTCTCCGTCTAATCGACTACTCTCGTTTGGAACCCCTGGATCCAAGTGGATTGTTTCTAAAATTAGATCTCAATTTAATCATGTAGAAAAGTTGTGCCTGTACATTAAATATATGCTTTAAAACACAATGACCTAAAAATCGGATCGAGCAATAATAGTTATTAGCAGCCTTATTATTGTGCGAGTACTAGTATTGAAACCTGAGCAAGCGAAGGGTTCTTGGACTGATCCACGAGCGAAGCGAGTGGTTCAAAGATAGAATCCTGAGCGTAGCGAGGGTTTCAAAGAATATACATAGGTGGACGGATAATTAGAAACAGGGCAAGATTTTCATACAATCGAGGTCACTTTGAAGCCATGGTTCTCCGTGAAGGATTGATCGGGGCGTGATCTGATGACGGTCATCGAGAGAGTACATGGAGGACTTTCAGATCGCTATAGATATCCAATTGATCAGATGAGCCGTTTGGTAGCAGCATCGTCATGTAGAAAAAAACCTGCAAAATGTATGAAAATCTTAAAGTTAAGCTATCATGACGATGCTGCTCCCAAACTGCTGATCTGATCAGTTAGACATCTATGGCTATCTAAAAGTCCTCCATCTACTCTCTCGATGACCGTCATCAGATCACGCCCCGATCAATCCTACACGGAGAACCATGGCTTCAAAGTGACCTCGATTGTATGAAAATCTTGCCCTGTTTCTAATTATCCGTCCACCTATGTATATATAGATCAAAGAGTAGAAAATATATCAATAATCTCTGAAGATCTGCGTATAAAGTATTTATTTCCAAATTAAGATAAAAACTTGGATTTTGGTGAGTGTGACCATTTGCAAGTTGAACATCGCTGTGACATTTTGCGAACGCGACATGCTGCGCCTAGCCGATCCTAAAGTGGTCTTTATTCAAATGAATGGTCTTAATAAACTTATAAGTCCTGGATGCGTCATTTTAATTTCAGATGACAGCTGTCAAAATTTAAAACAGACCAATCTCATAAACTCTCATCCTAGAGTGATCGTCAAATCGTCAAATGAAAAGTGTGGATGCGATATTTTAATTTCAGATTACAGCTGACAAAATTTTAAACATTTAATTTTAGTGTCTATTCAGAAATTATATGTCCACGCTATAACTAAATTTTTATCTCTTGTGCTCTTTTTTAACTTTAATATAAGAAAGAGATGGCATGAATTTTAGAACTGCAAAAATAGTTTAGTCCTGTCAGACCATAGATCTAGCTTTCTTCTTCTACGTGTCAGACACAAAAATCTACCAGGTGTATAGGTCTAATGCAATTTAAAACATGGCCATCAAAAATTACCTCTATCTGACAGGACTAAACTATTTTGACAGTTCTAAAATTAATGCCATCTCTTTCTTATTTTTAAAGTTAAAAAAAGAGCATAAGAGTCTAACATTTAGTTGAAGCGTGCACATCCGAAACGACACACGGAGCTCTATTTTTGAATCGCTCGCCTCGCTTCGATCAACCGCTCGAAGCGAGACGAGCGATTCAAAAGTATTAGATTCGGAGGGCGGCGCGGCAGGGAGAGTGAGAAAGCAAGCGCTACGGCAACAGACGTTTCACGTAAAACGCTGCGGCCCTACTTCTTAATAAAACGACAAACATTATAAAAAAGCTATCAAAATTGTCATGCCAGCCATCGGCTGGGGCTTAAAATTCACATAATTAGCAGGTACTTAGTTTAAGCGAATAATGTTGCAGACAACAGCATAGTACCTAATATTATTTGAAAACAAAGACATCTAGGTAACTTACTGCTTAATGCTTAACTTGATACTTACTGCTTTTCTTACTTGATGAACTTACTGCTAAAGTATTCTGATATCAGCATCACTACGGTAGTAATAAAGCCTAATGCGCTTAGGACGAACTAGTTTGAACTAGGCTGAACTAGTTTATCCTAAGAATACCTAGTTAAATAGATTAGAAGAAAGATTTTAAAAAAATCATATGCGTAGAAGTATGTCATTCAATAAAGCTTAGAGTAGACTAGACGGACTAATTTTTTTTTTTAGACTGTCAGAAACACACCGATACAATACAGAAATTGAAAAAAAATGTTTGATTGAAAGTAGAACAACGCCTTCCGTCTAATATTTACGATTATTGCCCGATTAAAAACCTAATTTCTCATAAGCTTATTAGACGCTTATGGTCCAATGGTTGTACATTCCTAAAGGTAGCATTCGGATCGCGGTCGCCATGAGAAGTCTACCTCCGCTGTCCTAGGGACTTGTATGCAAAACTTTCAGATACAGAGGTCGCTGCTCGCGACAGTTGCGGTGCTTCCGGAGCGCCAGTAGGAGTGGTCGCGCGACTCACGCAACGCTGTACTAAAATCGCACCTACCGCGACTCTACTGCTTTCGATGCTGGAGTCCTATTTTTGTATCGCTCTCCTCGCTTCGAGCGGTCGATTCTACTAATTTTCCTTCGACATCCGACACAAAAATCAGTAGAATCGACCGCTCGAAGCGAGGAGAGCGATTCAAAATAAAGCTCCTGGTCGCGGCCGCTGCTATCCGAATACTACGTTCTCTGACGAACCAGTTGGACAACTTAGCTCAATCCTTGGCGTTCGTTGGACGTATGCGTCAGTGCCATTTTTAACAAGGACAAAATTTAAAAAGATGTCACGAAAGCTCTAGAATTGTTATTGTACAATTTGAGGAGCATGAGATTTTTGACTGTTTATTTTCGCAATCGAAGTAAAAAGCAGAGTGTTTCACTCGAAACTAAAAACATTATGAAACTTAAACTCTTGCGAGAAGTCCGCACAATGGCACATTTTAGTCCTTGTTAAACAATCTACTATTATCTGGCACATTTAGAGAGAACGCACTTAGAAACAATTGGTTTGATCTAGGAAAACTACTGAATAGTTTAGCTAATAAACATACCCACTCAAGACAAGTTATTTCCGTCAAAATCCATCTAAGGTCAGGTGGGGTAGGAGGAGCACCGATTAAAGAACAACTAGAAGACACTGTAGGTCTAACTATAAATAGACGCCCAGTCTACTCTGATGGTTTCGCTCCTCTTTTACCACCGGAGAAAGCTGTTTTGCTCGAACTCGATCTTATATAATTATTTCAGAGGGAATCCTGGCGGTTCCTGGTTCATACAAACACTGTGTAAGAAGGTGGACGAGCTGGCGGCCACGCACGACTTGCAGTCCATCTTCACTGCAGTGAACAAAGAAATAGCCTTTGAAAAGTACGCACGACATTTCATAATTTCTAGATAGATGGAAAAAGATTAGAATTAGTTTTTGCAAGGATAAAACCTAAGCCTAAAGTAGTACAAATTTTTAAATTCCATGCTGAAATCGTCGCTGATGAATTGCACCTACAAAAATACAATAATATTAAAATTCAGACGACAAGGATCAAAAATTTAAACGTATGGTAAATTTATATTATGTTAGTATTTTTTTTAAAGTAAGAATTGTAACCAATGACCTTATTCCTTATACTAATAATATAAAGGTTGTAAAGATATTTGGTTGTTTGTGAGGATGTCTGTTGGAGGTTTGTACTACTACTTTTTCACGCAAAAACTACGAAACAGATTTTGATGAAACTTTAGAATAATATAGAATAACACTTTAATCAGAATAACACTTTTCTTCGCGGGCGAAGCCGCGATATACAGCTAGTCTTACTATAAGATAGGAGACCCTATTTATGAATCGCTCGCCTCGCTTCTAGTTTTGTATGGATTTTGTATCGGATGTCGAAGCAAAATTAGTAGAATGAACCGTTCGAAGCGAGGCGAGCGATTCAAAATGATAAAATTTCGGCTGCAGATCTGCATTTGACTTGCTGCTATATGGTATCTATGTTTAACTGTTGTTCTCATCCCCAAGTACGTCATCCTACACAATATGCTCTATAGATGACGGTCTCGTATAGTCCTTAGACAGTATCTTATGTAGAAGGTGCCTCGAACTTCCCAAGTATGCCAATGGTATAGATTCGGATGGTGCATGCTTTATCTAACTTTTTTAACTTTAAAAATAAGAAAGTCATGGCCTTTTCAAATATTTTAGAAATTGTACCGGGTTTCTATTGCAATTTAAAACTTGACGATTAAAATTCCTTTTGTCTGACAGAACTAAACTATTTTGACAGTTCTAAAATTCATGCCATCTCTTTCTTATTTTTAAAGTTAAAAAAAAGCACAAAGGACTAAAATTTTGTTAAAGCATGCACTATTAGAACACCATTGGCGTCCTGTGGAGGTTCACTGAGCTCAACAGGCGTGTGAGAGTTTTCTTTCATTAACAGGGAACATGTCGACAAATACATCTCAGGAGTCAAAATGCAAATGCCTGTCATCACGTCCACTTTGACGAGACGATTGTATCTGAAGAAGTACGAAGATAACGATACAGTTACAACAAACTAGTGATGTGCCTCGACATGAATTTCATCGGCGGAGGCCTGGTCTAAACCAGCGGAGCAACGTCCGCATGTGAGTGAGTCCCTAGGGGCGTAATGTATATTTTCTTTTTAATTGACTGGCCTGTTGGCTTAGTTGGTAGCATAGTGGCACTGCCTACTACGCCAGATGTGTCGTGGGTTCAATTCCCGCCCGTTACACTCCATACATACATATTACTGACTGCTCTTAAACGGTGAAGGAAAACATCGTGAGGAAATCTGCATACGCCGAAGAAGAAATTCTTAGGCGCATGTGAAGTCCACCAACCCGCACTGGGCTAGCGTGGTGGACTATAGCCCGAACACCCTCGTTGAGAGGGTAGGCCTGAGCCCCAGCAGTGGGCACGTCTTAATAGGCTACAAACTTTCAACATGTTTTAATTAAATTGACTCTTCCAACATTGTTGCCAATCTAATTTCTCCTAAGTTTGTGAAACGCTCCAACAATTCCAAATGGTCTCAATTTTTGCTATAAGTACACTTACTTATATTAATATTATACAGAACGATTGGGAGATGTGTGCATAGCTGTAAGTCGAAGCTAGTACAGACCATTAGGAACCTTTTGTATTTTGTGCGCTGTATTGCGATTTTCACAGCACGAGTTTGCTGCAGCCGCTGCGCTGGCAGACTTCTAACATCGAGCTGAGGAGAGCTGAAGCCAGAAATTCTGTAATTTTATTTTCTAATTAGCTTACCTTGATAAAATTATATATTAATTTACCGATATTAACTAAACTAAATAGTGACAATAAATTAATTTGTGTAAAAAAAAAGACTAAATGTAAAAGACGCCGTCGAGGTTGCAACGAAGGCTGGCAACGTTACCTCTTTGGATGGCCAAACTAATTCGTTGGCCGAGGAGGTCCAGCCTTCGGGTCTTCGGAGGCTTCTGTTAGCATACGTGCTCGTAGATATATAGGTATTTAAGATTACTGTAAACATTTATTATTAGGATTAACATGATTTAAATTGTGTAGAGCGTCAGTGGCGTAGGGGATAAGACGCGGCCTATCATATCGAAAGTTCCGGAGTTCGATCCCCAGCTGGGCCATGTACCAATGGGTTTTTTCTCGAAACTTAAGTACATTTACTGACTGCTCTCAAACGGTGAAGAAAAACATCGTGAGGAAACCTGCATACGCCGAAGAAGAAATTCTTAGGCGCATGTGAAGTCCACCAACCCGCACTGGGCTAGCGTGGTGGACTATAGCCCGAACGCCCTCGTTAAGAGGGTAGGCCTGAGCCCCAGCAGTGGGGACATTAATAGGCTGTTGATGATGATGAAATTGTGTAAAATTGACATTTTGTATTTGGCTTTGACATTTTGTATTCTGTTTTTATTTTGTTTCATTGAGGATCACATTAAGTTTGACCTTTTACCCTTTTACGTAAGTTGAACTAATAAACTAGTATTTGTAATGTGTAATAAATCTAATCTAATAATAGTCTCTCGCGCTGCAGACGGGAGTAGGTATTAAAACTATAAATAATAATAATATATTTTACGGAAAATTTGTAACGTTTTGAACACTTAATTTGTGTCAAATTGTATAAATTTTACACGTTTAATTTTACTTCATTTTTAAATTTCAAAAATAATTGTTATACTTAAGTAGGTACCCACTTATTTTAATTTAATTTAACTTTGTAACTATTTTTTGGCATTAAAGGGTTTATTAATATACATAGATTATTATTTGAATTTCTTCCACTTTGATCAAACGGTAGACATTGGAGAGCTATTACTTACTCTGTGGCAATGGCTAAGAGGTGATTGAAAATGCGATAAGATGACTCCTGAATGCTGAATTTTCGACGTGCATCATCATGAACAGTCAACATTATTCTTCATAATTAGCCTATCAAAGTCTACTACTGACTGAAGATAGGCATTTTCAAACGCGGCCTACCTTATCCAGTCCCAGTGGTCAGGTTAGATTTAAAATGAGCATCAAACAAATTTTTGTGGTCAAATTTCTTGGTAAGTATGGTTTATCAGTGCGGGTTGGTGGTGTCCGTTCACCTAGCGTACACATAAGAGATTCTGGGCTAGTTTTAGTGCCAATAAATAGTACCCAAATAGTACCTAAATAGTACCTAGATCAAATAAATAGTACCTCTGTGGTTTAAGAAATATACGCCAGTCTTAGTGTGTACGCTGGCGGAACGTTCCGCTGGCGTACACATGGCCGATCTCGAAAACGGCTTGGATTACAGCAACGAAATTACACAAAAAAATAGTACCCTAATAGTACCCTCGGTACCGGAAATCTCATAACGATTGCTCTTATAGGAACGGAGATATTGAACATAACTTTCAGAGCAAGCGTTCAGCCAGCGTATACATTAAAGTCATGTTGTTTTCATAAAGAAAGCGGACGTATCTAAATTTAAATGATATATCAATAAATAGTACTTCAAATAGTACCTCCGCTAGTACAAACATTTCATGTGAATTCACACGGGAACCATATCAAAAATCGATGTAAAGTTCTAGGAACAAATGTATTGACGAACAGTCGCACACAAAAGTGAATAAAAATGAACAACAAGTGATCGCCGTTTTATTGCTTCCAAGCGAGTCTAGAGTTAGCTGATCAGTAAATAGTAGGCAATAGAGTCTATATTCGTATGTATGATATGAACCCTTTCATACCTTTCATCCACCCTTATTTTTTACAACCCTTTGTCTTGCTTTGACTCGCACCTCGCACTTAGAGATGTCAACCAATTACCAGTTTTAGCACCGGTATTTACCGATTAGTTAAAATAATAATAATAATATAATTTCTTTATTGACAGGTATAAACCCATTAAACATTTGAAAACATAAAAATACAAATATTACAATTAGTCAGCAAAAATGGTATAAAGTAAAATAAAATAATAATAAATATACAACATCCTTAATCGGTATGGAAGTAACCTGAAAACAAGTTACTTCCGATTACAGTCGCGATGCACGGAGACCCAATGTTTGAGCATGGGATTGTCCAAGCACCCGGACAGCGTACGGAGAATTTCGTTATCGGACGCACGAAGACGACCCCAGAAACCCTTTCTTTATTTATTTTTGGACGCATAATAATAATAAAATCTTCGAAACGAAACGAAAGTTACGAAAAAAGCATGAAAATAAGTACCTACCTAGATGTTAGATGTGTGAAATGAAATTGCATAGTGCGGGGATTTCCCAAGTATTATAGTCAATCGTGTTCAGATACGCATCGATTAATTATAATTCAGACTATATTCGGATACAAATATCTTTTTTTTTGTAAATAAGCAAAGAAAAAGTATTTTTTTTAATAAAACCGGTTTAAAGAAAAAATGTTTTTAAAATAGATTTTTTGGACCGGTTGACTGACATTACTGCTCGATTCGCTCTTCGCAGAATTGTTACGGACGGATCGGTGCGATCATTGATTCGGTCATTTCGTTCTGTGATCGTTCGTGAGTTTTGAATATGTTAAGGGCCCTTGGGCGTACGCCCTTTCTAACAACCTTACTATTCAGAAATATAGTTATTTTAGTTTTTGTTGATAACTAATACCTACCATTTCCGCATATTCCAAGACCAAAACCGCTTCATCACATTGGGCGTTTCTTAATTCCCAACCGCCTATTACAGACATGGCTCCTCATTTTATGGTGGATACCCACTTACAGTACCAAAACCGCTCCACCCCCTTAGGGGGCTGTTCTACATTACGAATACTGTCACTAGTTACCACCTATGACACACATCGCTCCTCCTTGTTACCTCCTTCCAGGTACTGTTGCTCAGTTGCTCGTTTCGCTCGCTCCAAGGGTCACCAGTAACCTAACGAACCTAACTTTCGGGGTGCTCCAACTGCTACGAGTGACCGGAGTTACCTAACCTTATAGGTTTCAAAGGCTGCTTTTTCAACCAATCAGCAAAACTTAATACGATTTCCATCGGAGTGGCTCGTTTTAGATCCAATGAAACCTCACTTACATCAGATTGGTGGGTTTTCGAACCAATGAAACCTTACTAACATCGGATTGGTTGATTTTAGAACCAATCAATATCTCTTATTACGATTGGCTGCTTTACTCGCGTTGGGCGTTGCTGAATGTTCTGTAGCTGTTGTCATCATGTCCGAACCCAGCCAATCCTATTTAGGTGGTAGCCATTGGTTCGAAAACCAACCAATCTGATGTAAGTGAGGTTTCATTGGATCTAAAACGAGCCACTCCGATGGAAATCGTATTAAGTTTTGCTGATTGGTTAGAAAAGCAGCCTTTGAATTGAAACCTATAAGGTTAGGTAACTCCGGCCACTCGTAGCAGTTGGAGCACCCCGAAAGTTAGGTTCGTTAGGTTACTGGTGACCCTTGGAGCGAGCGAAACGAGCAACTGAGCAACAGTACCTGGAAGGAGGTAACAAGGAGGAGCGATGTGTGTCATAGGTGGTAACTAGTGACAGTATTCGTAATGTAGAACAGCCCCCTAAGGGGTGGAGTGGTTTTGGTACTGTAAGTGGGTATCCACCATAAAACGAGGAGCCATGTATGTAATAGGCGGTTGGGAATTAAGAAACGCCCAATGTGATGAACCGGTTTTGGTCTTGGAATATGTAATGAATAAATAAATAAATAAAAAATATGACATTTTTTGTTTATTTAGTCATAAGCTATCGATATATAAAGGTTTCATCGTGTGCAGAAAAAATCGAAAAAAAAACAAAATGGCGGCGGAAATTATGCCAGAAAGGTTCCTATTCCTTTGAAAAACTTTTTTTTTCGCGATTACAATATTATACTTAGTACAGCTTCCTCTACCCTTACATACAAGTATTGAACGCAACCTTCTGTGTGCGAGTCCGACTCCACTTGGTCGGTTTTTTACCTACCACCGCTTTCTAATTGTGATTTTTACTGAAGTCACTCTAACCACAAATACCGAATTTCTTTTTCTGCCTGTTTGACTGAATTTCTGGGTTTGTTTAGAATTAAAAAATAAACATACCTAATACTGTTAGCAAAGATAAGTCACTTTTGAACATGACTGTACCTCTAGTATCTAGAATAGAACTTTACATCGATTTTTGATATGGTTCCCGTGTGAATTCACATGAAATGTTTGTACTAGCGGAGGTACTATTTGAAGTACTATTTATTGATATATCATTTAAATTTAGATACGTCCGCTTTCTTTATGAAAACAACATGACTTTAATGTGTACGCTGGCTGAACGCTTGCTCTGAAAGTTATGTTCAATATCTCCGTTCCTATAAGAGCAATCGTTATGAGATTTCCGGTACCGAGGGTACTATTAGGGTACTATTTTTTTGTGTAATTTCGTTGCTGTAATCCAAGCCGTTTTCGAGATCGGCCATGTGTACGCCAGCGGAACGTTCCGCCAGCGTACACACTAAGACTGGCGTATATTTCTTAAACCACAGAGGTACTATTTATTTGATCTAGGTACTATTTGGGTACTATTTATTGGCACTAAAACTAGCCCAGAATCTCTTATGTGTACGCTAGGTGAACGGACACGGGTTGGTGGACTTCACATGCTTCTTCGGCGTATGCAGGTTTCCTCACGATGTTTTCCTTCACCGCGTGGTGGACTATAGCCCGAACGCCCTCGTTGAGAGGGTAGGCCTGAGCCCCAGCAGTGGGGACATGTTAATAGGCTGTTGATGATGATGATGGTTTAACAGCCCACGACATATACAAGGTATGTCGTTGATTGATCATAGAATTGTCCAGATCGGGATATGCCTTTAATGATACGCCGCCGCCGCCATTGCATGATTCGGCCGGCCATGTCACGACGTGCCTAATTTCTATTAGGGCTGTTGATTAATCATACTTATTATTGGTTGAACTAATTATCGATATTCCCAGCTGATCACGGGCAGATCGTTGAGTTAAGTAATTAGTTACATTTCACGCCGCTAAATACGCCATTACATGCGTGCAAAACGAAATATTACCCATTTTTTAGGTTAGATTAGTGCAACATGAATTATTTTCAATTTTTTGGTTAGGTTAGGTTTACTTTTGGACACACTACAGTCGAAATAATAATATGTGCGTGGAATATTAGATAGCATAATCACGATCTGGTCAATTCTACGATCTGCCTACGACTTATGTAGCTCAAGGAAACGGCCTTGTTATTCTTTACTACGACGCAGGCTGCTTCTTCGAAAGAAGCTATATACCTAAGCGCTTTTGACATTGGAAATGTATTTTCGTTCGCTCCGATTTCACTAAAAAGGGCGATCCCCTTATATCTCGGAGAGTTGTGAAGATATGATATTCACAAAAAAGCTCAAAAAACGCGTATTCGCCAGAGCTGTAAGATGCAAAAAGAATTATTCTAGAGAATCAATTAAACAAAAAAGTCATGGCCAAAATAGTGAAAATTCAATATTTTCCGAATTTTTGATTTTGGCGCTCGATATTCTGGAAACTAAGAATGATATTAAAAATTTGAAAAAAATTCCTCTGGACAATTATTTAGTCAGCTACAATTTGAGCTCCCCCAATTCGACCGTCGAACCACGAGGATCATCAACTTCCACTTGGTTCGACCCTCAAACGACGAGGATTGCTATATATTATATTCAAATTTAAACACAGAACATATAAGTATATAAAAAAATTTCTTCTTTATTGAAATTTAAATTAAATGACAAAAAATCCTGATAGTCCGACATGTCGGACAGCAAGGAATCAAAATTCCTCGTCGTCCGACAACGTTGTCCAACCACGTGGTCGGAGGGCTATTGAGCAAAGTACGATAAACACAAAACAAAATATATTTTTTTCAGTTCAATGTTTACCTACTTTTTTGGGTCATGCAAAACGTATAATTATCACCACATAATTATATTATTTTAATACATTATCCGTTATCGTTATTTCGTTAATGCTCGCGGTAGATAAGCCATCTCTTTATTAAATACGTATCTAAGTAGTCATACGTATTTATTTAAATACGTTGAATAAGTGCAGAATTTTTAATTTACTTTTTACTCTTTGCTATTTTCTCGAAAACTAGGTAATTATACGAAAAAATGTATTATATAATTAAATAGTTATAGTAGGTAACATATTTTTAAGGTTATATAATTATTTACGGGTCTTACACACGAAATAGTTTTATTTACCTTGCCCGACGTTTCGACCAGGTTACACTGGCCGTGGTCACGAGCTGACTGGAGAGGCGAGCTGTCATTGTTAATCGCTGTGAATAGTTTCTGAAACTACCCTCTGCTGATCTTGTATTATTGGAAAGTCCCGGCACACAACAATCACGGTATCCGCGGGTGTATTCGACGATAAGTCACGAGACTTAAGTTTATCGATCACTGGATTCCACGACGGTGACAATTTAAAACCATCTTCCCTATTAAAATTTTTGAATTTCTTGATTTCAATAGCTTCTCGCACTATACAAAGCGCGAAAGTCTAAAATGTACTATATTTTTAAGGTTTTATGACTTTATGACTATTTATTTATTACTAACATTTTAATGCACATATTTAATCTATCTAAAATATACTGTTTTAAAAATAAAATATCCAAATTTCATTACACCCTGCAGACGTTACTTTTAAAAGTTTGTGATGTTAACTTTGAAAATGGCTTAAAGGTCTTGCAACCAAGCCACAAACTCCTAAAAAAAATTAACTTTGAAAGGCCTGTGTTAGGTAGGCTAATTCACGCTAATTCGGAGGAAGTGACCTACTTATTTCTGGTTGGTCGGTATGATGACGACTACCTCAGCCATATCAGAAGATGTTAATGATAATGTTATCTACCAAATTCCTTCGAAGTATTGAAAGTAGAGTATAATATAGACAGACAGTACACCAGTAGCAGCGGTAAAGTAAGCCAGTGATAAAAACACGAATCTTTTCTCAAGTCTTCTGATACTTAGAACTCAAGTGTATGTTCAACCAAAAGTCAAGAAACAAATACCAGAACCACTGAACAAAATGGCAATTGTTTTCTTTGATAACACGGAAGAGTTGCCTGCTATTGAAAAGATAGATGGCGGACATGTTTCCAATACAAGGGCTCTGTCAAAAAGTGCGACCACCTACGAATTGGAGGGATTTACCAAAAAGCTTTTGATAGCATTCAGCCTGTCGACTCGATCTGACATAGATATAGATATAGAGGCGTTGATTTCAACATTTGGGAATTTGGAATTTGAAATATTGATCTTTCAAGTGCAGACACAAGACGAGATTTTTGAAAAATGTAAATTATGTAAGTAACTTAAATATTTTTTCACCTCACCGGCTCGGAAGGGTATTAGTCGCATCTGTACAGTCAACAATAGAGACAGGTAAGCAGGCACATTACAGACAAAAAAAACGACAAAAAAGGGCTAAATTAAATACGGCTTTTAATGAACCAAAGATTTCCTTTCGCTGGATTGATCTTTGTGTTCCTAGAATGGATTTAAGAAGTGGAGCCACCTGGATTTTTGATGCAGGTGGAGGGGGGAGGGGTTTTAGCCTTAGCCAGGTCTTAGGTATATAACTGCGTAAGTTTAGGTACTTGCACTTTTGCGTCTCGTACCTTGAAACCCTCGCTACGCTCAGGATTCTATCTTTGAACCCTAGAACCCTTCGCTTTGCTCAGTTTTCAATACTAGTACTCGCACAAAATAACCAACTTTGCAGCCTTGCATAACAAATAACTATTAAATCCTTAATTAATAGGTACGTACATAATCAACTGGATAATATTATGTTTTACAAGCTTTTATTTAACTCGCAGTGTTTGTTTGTTTGTTTGTTTGTATGTGTTAATTTGTTTAGGTCAAATCTTGCAACCTGAATTATAACCTCTTCCTCTTATCCTACGAAGTTGAATTTTTGCATGTTGGTTCAGTTCCGATGACATTGCATTTTTATGGTAAGCATGACCTGAATTGACATCCAGGACTAGCTCCAGGTAAAGGCACTCTTCAACGGTCAACAGCACAGACACGAAATATAGTGTACCTATGCATTTTATTATGGTAGCTGGTTTTAAACTCCACCCTAGACATGGTTGCTGCACTGCACCCAGGGTTGGGTCATGACCAAGGGAACTCTTCAATGGTTAGCAGTACAGACATGAAAATGTTGCATATGTATTCAATTGTGTTAAGTTAATCTATTCTAAGTGTCAACATAACACGGTTTGTTTTTAATAATGCTTTTTTATTAAAAACCGCTAACCGCCACGTAATTTCAATGTAATGAAAATAAAAAGATATCGAGTTTCGACCCGTTGTTCTGAGTTTCTACACTCTCGTTCACTCTGTCGCCGATAAGAATGTTCGAGAATGAAAATCACCTCAATTTGGTCGGGTTATACGCGTGAATTTCCTATGGAGAAGTTGGAAAATCGATTTTCTCATTAAATACTATAGCTTAGGATCCTGAAAGCTATGAGCCGTGGTAGCCTAGTTGGTTGTGCACTCGCCTCACGTTCATGAGGTCTTGGGTTCGATCCTGGCCCGTACCAATGAGTTTTTATTCTATTCTTTATTCTTTATTGTGTACAGAACATAATGTAATCTAATGTAGATCTTATAACATTATTGTTTTTAAGCAACGATTATATTTTACCTTTACAGGCGTATACACATTATACATTGTTAAACAACTTTAAAAATAGTTACCATCTGTGTTATTAATTTTAATATACATTCATTACCATTCATTCTCCATTATTAATGTCAATAAAATATTATCTAAATAAGTTCTAATCATATGTCAACTATAATTTATAATGTTAATTTTCTCAAATATCATAGGCCTCATTTACTTATACTCTAAGAATTCCTTTACACTATAGAAGCAGCGTTCAGTCAGCCAGTTTTTTAATGTTAATTTAAACTTATTAATTTTAAAATCTTTTATCCAATATGGCAAATTATTATAAATCCTTATGCACATTATACTACAATTGTTTGCAACCAGTGTTAAATTAGTAGGACATCTGTATAATTTGTTTGCATTGCACTGTCTTCGATTGCGGTTTATTAATTCCTGTGTCTTTTGGAAAAGGTAACTGTGTTTATGAACAAATACACAAACCTCCATAATGTACAGGCATGGCAACGTTAACAACTCATAACCTCTGAAAAATGGTCGACAAGACTCAATTTGTTTTAGTCCAAATATTGCTCTAATAGTACGCTTTTGAACAATAAAAGCTTTATCAAGGTCAGTTGAGTTACCCCATATTACAATGCCGTAACGTAGTATTGAGCTGACATAGCCGTTGTAGGCAGTTATGGCTGCACTTAATGACACCGATTGACTGACTCTACGTAGAGCATAGGCGAAACTGTTAATCCTAGAGCAAACCTCACTTACATGTTGTTTCCAATTACAATGCTGGTCTATAATTACACCTAAGAATTTAGTATGTGTGGCCTGTTCAATATATTTCCCGTCAAATTGAATATTTAGTCTTTGAGGAGTTCCCTGATATGTGTAAAATTGCATTAGCTTTGTTTTTAATAAATTTACCTTTAAATTGTTAGCGGTTAGCCAATTTATCGTTTTCGAAAGAGTTTCACTAACTAATTGCTCATAAGACCCCATATCCGTGCCATTTATAACTATTGTGATGTCGTCCGCAAACAAGATACATTTCTGGTTCACCGCAGTAGGCAGATCATTAATATACATTAAGAACAATAAAGGGCCTAAAATACTGCCTTGAGGTACCCCATATGCGTTATGTCTAAATGATGATCTAAATGTTTCAATTTCTTTACTTTCCGAACTATATCTTGTCAGTTCTACACACTGTTTTCTTTGACTCAGATATGATTTAATCCATTTATGAGCAGGGCCACGCACACCATATTTATATAATTTTGCCAGTAGCCTTTTATGACTGACAAAATCGAAAGCCTTGCTCATGTCTAGGACGAGCGCCGCGGCAGGTATTTTAGCATCTAAACTTTCCAATATATTTTTCATTAGTTGATATATTGCTAGAGTCGTACTTTTCCCTTTCCTAAATCCGTATTGTTCCTCCCTAATTAGGTTATTTTTCTCAAAAAATTGTATAAATCTTTTGTAGATCACCTTTTCATAAATTTTTGAAAAGATGGGGATTAAAGTTACTGGTCTGTAGTTATCCAGTTTACCTTTATCCCCACTTTTATGTAATGGACGTACTAACGATGTTTTTAATATATCTGGGAAAGTTCCTTGCAGTAGTGACAAATTAATTGCATAAACAAGAGGATCAATAATCACTTCAATGCTCCTCTTGATTATTTCTGTACATATTCCGTCATAACCAACCGACTTAGAATTATTCAGTGACTTAACTAGCAATAAAAGTTCCTTGGTATCCACTGGATTCAAAAATATACTTGTTTTAACCGATTGTAGTACACATTCATCAGTGGATGTCGGTGTCTGAGTGGAATTAATTGGACATTTGCTGTCACTTACTATGTTTAAGAAGTAGTTGTTAAACAATTCCGTGATGCTGTTCGGATCACTAACATCTCTATTGTCATAATTAATTTTAGATATGGTACTGTTATCTCTACTACATTTAGTATATTCACTAATGACATTCCAAGCTGCTCTACATTTGTTTAGCGATTTATCAATATATTTCATATGATTATTCTTACGGGCTGACGTCATACATTGTCTTAATAGCTTAGTATACTTTACATACATCTCTTTCCTAGTATCACACTTAGTGTGTCGATATTGCAAGTACAATTTCCTTTTTGTATTACAACAATTCCTTAGACCTCTAGTTATCCACTTAGAATTACAGTTTCTATCAAATATTTTTATCTTAACAACCGGGAAACATAGATCATAAAAGAGCGCATATAGTT
Source organism: Metalampra italica (assembly GCA_949699065.1). Classification (NCBI taxonomy): domain Eukaryota; kingdom Metazoa; phylum Arthropoda; class Insecta; order Lepidoptera; family Oecophoridae; genus Metalampra; species Metalampra italica. Next base: position 6,098,091 of record OX452991.1, on the reverse strand, counting down.
CATGAAATTCTTTAAAAGCATCTGATGCACTGACCTTACTAAACACTTCACTAAAACTTAAGTTTGATAAACACTTTATAAATTTGCTAATATTATGTTTTGAGTAGTCTCTTCGGTATACGTACCACCACTTTACTGAGCGGCTATATCTTGCCTTCACAGGTATAGTGTAAGTTTGGGCCGTATGATCTGAGAGTCCTAGATCGTGAACTTTAGCTTCGCCCTTCTTGTCGTTGGTAGCTATGTGATCTATACAAGTTGCCGATGAGGGCGTGATGCGTGTCGGCTCTCCTATCACTAGTCGCATACCATACAGATCCAATATTCTCTTGAGCTCTGTAGATACTGTTGACTCTTTCATAATGTCAATGTTCAAATCTCCACACAAAACATATTTTTTCCTCTTATTTGTGCATACTCTATTCAGGAGTTCGTCCAATTTGTGGAAAAATATAGAGCTGGTAGAATTTGGTGTTTTATTTGTGTATAAACATAACAATATGATTCCATACTTCACGAGTTCAACACCACAACATTCGAATGTATAAGTCTGATTAAGTGACTCCACTTCCTTCAAAACTTTATAGTCTAAGTCTTTTTTTAATAAAATAACAGATCCTCCTCTTGACTTTTTTCTAGAAAACCATGCAACCGTGCATTTCGAAACTTAAGTACGGTTTATTATAATACCACAGGTTTTTCGGTGAAGGAAAACATCGTGAGGAAACCTGCTTACGTCAAAGACTGGTATTTACTATTCTAAGGCGTATGTGAAGTCCACCAAAATAACGGATTGTGGCACCGTTTGGCGGACAGGGGTTTGGCACAACAGATCCCATAGGGTCGAAGTGTCGCCAGGTATTCCTGGCCCCCTAAGAAGATAAGATAAGATAGGATCCTGAAACTTGGGCACTAATTCGGTGGTTCGGAGCGCTAATTATGTGTCAAGGTCGAATGAGAATCCCACGCTCCGTTTTAGCGGAATAACGTAATGTTGTTTTTCCACCGTGACTCCAGCGGGACCACCATTTCCCATGAAAGTACTGGAGCTGGAGCTCTGGTTTTCGGGCACTAATCCCGCGTTGTAGAGCACTCATTCTAGGCGTTGAACTGATGTTCGTAAGTCGCTCCGTTCGCGAGATCCAGGTGGTCGCTTTGGCGTCCCGGTGGCAAAACCCATAAAGCTGTTTTTCTCGGCTAATAGAAGAGCTGGAACTCTGGATCTTTTACCACTGGAGGCCCCAATTGGAGCACAATTTTTTTCCCAAAGGCGGAATAGGCATAGCATGTACCGTTATTGCTCGACAGAAAACGACCTTGACGGAGAGCGTGACTCCAGCGGGACCACCTTCTAACCGTTATATCTCCGAAACTACTGGGGCACAAATTCTGATTTTTGGGCACTAATTGGCACAAATTGAGCACTAATTGTTGGCGTACAGTAGGACCCGAAATTACGTGGTGACCCGCTGGGGTCACGGACATCTTTTTTATTATTATTTTAGACAACGCTGCCAAACTTTGTCGGCAAAGGGGTTTATTTCCCTCGGGTGGCGACTATGAGCGAGCGAGACAAACAAAGGCGTGGAGTCTGGGCGTGGTTTCTGGCGCGTATCTATCTATTTAAATAAATTATCATTATGCGCTTGAGCGATAAGACGCGGCCTATCATATCGAAAGGTCCGAAGGTTGTTGGTCCATGTACCAATGGGTTTTTACTCGAAACTTAAGTACATATACTGACTGCTCTCAAACGGTCAAGGAAAACATCGTGAGGAAACCTGCATACGCCGAAGAAGAAATTCTTAGGCGCATGTGAAGTCCACCAACCCGCACTGGGCTAGCGTGGTGGATTATAGCCCGAACGCCCTTGTTGAGAGGGTAGGCCTCAGCCCCAGCAGTGGGGAGATTAATAGGCTGTTGATGATGATGATTAAGCGCTTGGCAGAGATGACGATCACCATTTTCTTTCCCACTTCGAATTTAGCGATGTTCGAATTAATGGTGATGACTGAAAAATCTCATCAAATCTTTCATCTCACTACAAAAAGTTATCTTATAATGATTGTATTCAGTAAGTATGTAATATTGTGTGATCGATGAAGAAATTATCTTTTATTTTATTTATTTATTTTATTATGTAACTACACACACACACCCTCTTCCACTGTAAAATTAAAATTAATAAGATAAAATTAATAAAAACAATCTCAATCTGTCACCAAATAAATAAACTACTTTTTATTCGCGTTCCGGTGCGTTTTGAGCCAATGCATACAGATCCTATTTTTTTTTGTAATTATTATTCGTGTAATTTATGACTCATCATCATCATCATCAACAGCCTATTAATCTCCCCACTGCTGGGGCTCAGGCCTACCCTCTCAACGAGGGCGTGCGGGCTATAGTCCACCACGCTAGCCCAGTGCGGGTTGGTGGACTTCACATGCGCCTAAGAATTTCTTCTTCGGCATATGCAGGTTTCCTCACGATGTTTTCCTTCACCGTTTGAGAGCAGTCAGTACATGTACTTAAGTTTTGAGAAAAAACCCATTGGTACATGGCCCAACCGGGGATCGAACCTCGGACCTTTCGATATGATAAGTCGCGTCTAATCCCCGAGGCCACTGATGCTCTACTATGACTAATGCATGAAATTTTGTTTTTCAGTGAGCAAGATAAATTTCACAGACTACGGCTGCCTCGGTGTAGTTATCCTGAACAATGGAGTGAGCGGGATGCAAAATGCCACAAACTACAATAATATCTGGAATGATATCAATATACATGACAACCCCACGCTGACTACAAAACCTCGATTCTTGATTATCCAGGTACTGTTTTTTTATTTGCTAGGATGATCGGAGGCAGGGTGTATGTGTATTCCAGAATTTCCCATCATCATCATAGGCCATGTTGGACTGATGTTTTAAGCCTGCATCGCGCCTGGGATGTAATTTTAGATGACACTGCTTGCCCAGCCCAACTCTAGTTATCCTCTCTGCCTGAACCACAGACCACCCAACCAATTGACTGCGCATTGACGGCGCATGAGAAGTCGACAGCGTTCCGCTTTGGTATATTACCGGCGGCGTCAAGCCATACTTGTTTTAGTGTGAGTTTGATTTTGCCTAAGGTAAGAGCTCCCGCAATAGTTATTTGTGTTACAAGGGGACTTTGTTCCTTACCTTAGGCAAAATCAAACTCACACTAAAACTAGTATGGCTTGACACCGCGGGTAATATACCAAAGCGGCATAGCGTAGGTATTTTATTTTAATTGACCGAGCGAGCGAAGCGTCTAAGTTTCGAGATTGACCAAAAATGCTAATGTCCGTCTGTCCTTCTGTCTTTCTGTCCTTCTGTATTTCTGTCTTTTTGTCTTTCTGTCTGTAATTCTCTACAGGTCGCATTTTTCAACAGATTTTGACGAAAATTTGGCATAGGTATAAATTACTTAAACCTGCAAAATGAGTAGAATAAAATTTTGAAAAACATTTTTTTAGAGTACCTACCATACTCGCAAAGTGGGAGTGAACTTTTTTTTTCTTGTGAATCCCAAAGTGTGGGATATCGTTGGATAGGTCTTTCAAAAATATTGCTGGTGTGTGAATACCATTTTTTCGATTTAGGGATCCGTTGGCGAAATATTAAGCTTTAAAGCGGTAATTTTTGATAGAGTCACGTGTCCCCCCCCCCCCTGCCAGCTAAACGGTTGCTTCTGGAAATGTGAAAAAATTCATGGCAGTAGCATATATAACGTAGTTACAAGGAAAACTATTACGGCTAAGTAGGTTCTATTAGTTTTTGAGTAATAGTGGATCGACTTATGAAAGTTGAAAAAATAAATTATGTTCATAGAACTGCATACTACGTAAAATGGAAAATTATTTTTTTCCGCGTGAGATCCATGGTGTGGAGTATCGTTGGATGGGTCTTTCAAAAATATCGCGGGTGTGTGAAAAACATTTTTCGATTCAGGGATCCGTTTGCGAAATATTAAGCTTTAAAGTGCTAATTTTTGTCACTTTAGTAGGTACTTTTTCTGTCTCCAACTACAAAGTTGACTTTTGTTGGTTTCTTTTAGGTTTGGTTTATAAGGGCTGGCGAGGTCTACTGTTCTCACGGAACTACTAGTTTAATTTGTGTATTCAGATATGGGATTGTAAATTTTCCTGAAATAAAGATTTATTTATTTATTAATTTATTTATTATTATACTGGTTTTGTTTGCACTGACGTGCGGTCGACCGTACGTTGGGCCGTAGGTAAGTATTTAGGGTAGAGACAGAATTGTAATCGCAAAAAAAAGTTTTATCAATTTTCACGAAAATACATGCGTGGGTAACTATACTACGAGCTGCCTACGGAAAAACAAAATATTATTACTTTTTATAAATTTTTTTATTAATGCTCATCGATTCAAAAGGTCTAATGTTTTCGAGTTATTCGAGGACAGACTTGTGGAAAAACTTCAGTTTTGAGGAATCACCAAAACCTTCTATTCTTCCAGACACGTCAAGACAACGACCACGCGCCAGACGTCCGTTCAGGACAAGATTGGGAGACCGCGCATAGCATTGAAGAAGATGAACCTTACACCATCCCACTGGACGTTGACATTATGATAATCCACGGTTCCTACGGGGGGAATCCTATGTTAAGGCAAGTTTTTCACTTCTAAGAGCGAGCAAAATTTCACTGTTTGGTCTAAGGCTGCTTTCACAGCTGTACGGGAGACCCGTCCGGTTCGCCCGTACGGGCTAGAATAGAATGGAATATTTATTATTGCACCATGTTACAGTGATAGGGTCTTAAATAATACATAGCAACTAGGTAGTTACGTTAAAAATAACATTTAAAACTATAAAATTTATATTACATTTACATGCATGCATACATTTCCAAATCTATCTATTCATATAATGCAAGAGTTTTTATTTATTTAAATGTAAAATTTCGTGGTCTGCTTTAATATAACAATCATAGTTATATAAAAACAACTAAAATTTAAAAATAAAATAAAAAGGATAAGTAAACTTGACTACCAGGCCTCCGCTTGTCGCACCTGGCACAAAGGAGCCCATCATTCATATAATTGTATTCTATTCTATCATTAATGTTATATCTACTTACATATCTATGAAGCTTATATTCTAGATTATTTTTGGAAATGCGTAATTTTCAATGTCATTTTATTTTAATTTTGATTATTTATTTGTATTCCAGGGATTGTAGTTTCAATCCTCACTTTGGGGCACCTGTACAACTGTAATATAATAGGAGTAAGGGTACTGTGTAGTTTGGTCTGTCATGAATTCTTCAAGTGTGTAGTAACTTTTATTTAACAGATGTTTTTCTAGCATATTTTTAAATTTGTTGTAGTTTGTTCCCTCCCGGAGTGTAGACACGCGTAAGGCGCTAGAACATCGTTTCACAGCGACGCGGATTGTTCCGGGTAGAGCCCGCAAAACGCCACCACATTCATACTCTATGCGACACTTAGAGCACTGCGGGCGCTACCGTACGGGTCTCCTGTACAGCTGTGAAACCAGCCTTAAGCTTACTATACATAACGTCAAACATCTAGAGTTTATTGTTTCAGAGAGGATTCGCTCAGCTTTATACAGACATTCTGTACGAAAGTGAAGCAGATGTCGCCCAGAGTGGATTTGGACTCCATCCTCATTGAGATAAAGAGAGAATTGGCCTTTAAAAAGTATGTATGCGTTTTAATATACTAATTAGAAACAACATTTTACAGCCGTAACCTCTCCTCCTGATGATGACACGCAAATAAATGCTCACAATAAGTAATTAGAAAAGAGTTCCACATAGGTATCAAGTTTTATTTAAATTTCGGGTCTGAAGTTCATACTCTGAACTGAACAGAATTCCACATTGAAAACGGGGCAAGTTTATTTGGTGTTAAGGCTACTTTCGATGCGAAATATCCTATCCTATGACATTATGCTGGAGGTCCAACACTCATATATATACCGATTACCGAATAAATAGAACATAGAATGAGATTTCGTTGTTGAATTGAACTCAAAACCAATAAGGACAAGTTCCGAAAATATTATAGGTATTTATAAAACTTATTATAAAGATTTTTTTTGTTTCACGTAGTTGTTTCAAAACACACTCGTAGTATGTGAACCTTCTCTTATGGTCAAATGGCCAAACTGAACAGACTTGATGGCTTTCGCAAGAGTTCTTGAGCCGATCTGCTGTTTGCCACCGGTCGGTAACATTTATGGCCTCAAATCACCGGCATTTCAACGTCCACTTCTGGACTCCAGCCGTCCCTCACACAGGAGCAGGTAATGTTCATATTTACCACGCTGGGCAGATGTGTACTCTAGGTGCTTTCGTGTACCTTGCACCGGTGCCGATGTTGACCTTCATCGGTCAGTAGCATGTACCTATTTACGGCCTAGTTCGTACCGGTTATAATTATATAATTATTTACGGGACTTACACACGAAATAGTTTTATTTACCTTGCCCGACGTTTCGACCAGGTTACACTGGCCGTGGTCACGAGCTGTCAGCCTTTTCGTGTGTAAGACCCGTAAATAATTATATAATTATGAATACAAAGCGCGAAAGTCTAAAATGTACTAGTACCGGTTATTCCGCCATCCAAAGGTAAGTCCAAAACTATAATGAAAAAAAACTAAACGGTCGCTAAATTTATCAACACAGTTTTTTTACCAGCAATTTTTCATAATATTTTTTCGTATAAAGTGGAAAACTCCCAATCAAACATAAACTGTAAGAATTTCAATAGAGATGAGCTCATGCCGCGCAGTCGACCGCGCGTCAGTGGAAACACTTTGACCTTGAGCTGGCCTAGCCTATTAGGGAGTTTCAATACTGTGAGAGACCAGTTTATACTGGTTTTGTTTCCACTGACGTGCGGTCGACCGTACACTACGGTAGGGAACCGATAGGCGGAGCATAAACCCTGCGACCAAATGTTGGATCGGAACCTTAAGTTTTCAGAATTACCTAAAAGGTCACCCGGACTATTAACTATTCTGTGACCCGGTACTTTTTTTTATACTTTTTGGTGTACTTACAGACTAATTACAACTTAAATAACAATCCTACTAATATTATAAAGGCGAAAGTTTGTAAGGATGTGTGTGAGTGAGGATGTTTGTTACTCTTTCACGCAAAAACTACCGAACAGACATTGATGAAACTTGGTACAGTGATAGCTTATATCCTGGAATAACATATAGGCTACTTTTCAACGCGGACAAAGTCGCGGGGCGTCCGCTAATACCCCCTAAGTAACAAAACGCCTACATAGAGGGCGCTGTTTCACAATGTACACGGGAATAACTTTTCTATGCGGGCGAAGCCGCGGGAAAAAGCTAGTATGGATATAAATATGCTAGTAACAAGTACTCACATATAAATATTATTGTAGCAGACTGGTATGATAGGGGAAAATGTAGTTGATTGAAAATTATTCGTTACTGTCATTTTTTTAATAAGTGACGTATGTGGCTATAGAATAGAAAGTCAGCAGTACTTTCTAAAACGTCACTCATTCTAAAAACAGTATAGACTTACCAAGTTATCTGTGAACTGAAGGGTGGCTCTGCCATAGTTCCATGCCCGTCATTCTATATAAGTATTTTGTGCTGACGGCCGAATGACATTCAGCGTAGTTCCTGATTCTGCCACTTCACAGATAACTTGGTGGGCCTTTAACGAGTTATTTTCAGTCAACTACAGTTGCCCCTAGCTACAATAGCCTCCGGTGACCTTAGGTATTTTCATATTTAGTCCATGATGCTTGCATCGGGTCATTTTTCTTTTTTCTTCTATATTGTGATACTTTCGCTGTGTGTCGTCATTGTGTGCGTCGATTAAAATCTACTCTCGTATATTCTAAGCGTGATTAAATGGTTGTTTCTCCATTAACATAGTATACCTAAATCTAAGATTCAAGTTGGCATATCTAAGACGACTAAAAATCGTGAAATTAAAATAAAGTCCTGGATCGGGAGTTTGAGCCGCGCAGCTTTCATACCACCGACATAAATTGATTAAGAATTAAATTCTGCTTCAAATACCGCCTAGTGTCACACTTATTTTGTATGAATATCCAATTAAGCGGTACTAATGAAGGAGCTAAACCCAGCTGGATGAGGTTGGCGCGGGACCGGTCGTCGTGGAGATCCTTGGGGGAGGCCTCTGTCCAGCAGTGGACGTCTACAGGCTGATATGATGATGATGAATGAAGGAGAATTTAATACCTATTCAGTTTACGTTGGTGGTATAACGGTTCGCCGTGGAAACTTACAAAAGCGCGGTGCATTAGGATTTTATTTTAGGGTGCCATGAATTTTGTCAAGTACATTAATGCCTAATATATCTGTATTCTTTGACAGCGACTACATGCACTACAATAGCGACGGCATCGCCTGTTCATTGGAGAACAAGAAATTAATCCCTGTATCCAGTTCCACTTTGATAAGGAAATTGTACTTTAAGAAGTATGAAGAACATTGAGTACAACCCTGAATCGAGACGATCTAACTAAGTAGGAACTGAACATAATTATTACCTACGGGAAGTTTCGGAACACATCCTAATTGGATAAGACTTTAAATGCACTCAGCCAACGTGTACAAGGCCTAATTTTTGTGTATTCCAGATAGATCGAATAGACGCTAGGTATCCCTTTCTAAGAATACAAATTTTTGACTGGGATCTTCTCGGAGCAAATGGGCTGTGAACAATATTTTGTGTAGCCCACAAAGTTTTATTCATTTTTGAGATTTTGAATTCTGAAACATCCCTTTATTTATTTTCACAAAACCCACAGCACTTAACAAGCCACCACCTTAGCAAAGTATCCCTATTAGCCGTAGGGTGTTCCCACATGCACTTATTATCGACACGGCATCGGCTTTATGCAGCAGCTCTATTTTAGAATCGCTCTCCTCGATTCGAGCGGTCGATTCTACTGATTTTTGTATCGGATGTCGAAGGAATGTATGTTTTGTATCATGTATTGTATGTAGGTATATATCTATTTCTATATATTATATGTAGTGTAGACAGGGCTCCCACAAGGTGGACCGGCGATCTGGTGAAGGTCGCGGGACCCAGCTGGATGGAGATCCATGGGGGAAGCCTTTGTCCAGCAGTGGACGTCTACTGGCTGATATGATGATGATGATATATTTTAAATTTTAATAATTCAAGACTATAGTAATATTAAAATGAAATAATTGGCTAAAACCTACAAATAAACCTACAAATAAACCTACAAATAAACCTACTTACAATGATGATATATTATATTGCGTATCTAAAACCGTACTACGTCCGTGTGTCACTCGGTGGCTCCACTGAAAACCAGCGCTGCAGAACCGGCAGCATATGCGGAGATGGAGTCGCTTTTGACGCTGCACGGCAACATCCTTCTTTTCGAAAAATTATGTTTGTTTTTCTATATATTGTGTTGTGTTGTTCTTGTGTGCGTCAAATAAATAATTTCATTCATTCATGAGCGTCAGTGGCCTCGGGGATAAGACGCGACCTATCATATCGAAAGGTCCGAGGTTCGATCCCCGGTTGGGCCATGTACCAATGGGTTTTTCTCGAAACTTAAGTACATGTACTGACTGCTCTCAAACGGTGAAGGAAAACATCGTGAGGAAACCTGCATACGCCGAAGAAGAAATTCTTAGGCGCATGTGAAGTCCACCAACCCGCACTGGGCAAGCGTGGTGGACTATAGCCCGCACGCCCTCGCTGAGAGGGTAGGCCTGAGCCCCAGCAGTGGGGAGATTAATCGGCTGTTGATGATTCATTCATTCTCGAAGCGAGGAGAGCGATTCAAAAATAGAGCTCCGGGTTGCGAATTGTGCTATCTCGACGTAATAAAGGTTTTAATCATGAATCAAAAAATTTAGCCACTCCCATATGGATGAGTAATAAAAGCATTCTATGGGTGTCAAAATTGTGTCAAAGTGATCACAAAATTATGACTCACTCACACTTTCTCATTTTCAAACTCCATATAAATTTGTACTAGCAACCTCCTCCCGCTACTCCGCTTCCTTTGTACGCACCACCGATAAATGGCATGGTAGGTTCCGATACTAAATATGCAAGATGCGATCTCCACAGGGAGCGCGCGCGCGACCAAAGAGATTTAAAACTTATTGGTTTTAACGATGTCTCTTGCATCGCATCATTGAGACAACTGTATCGTCAGTATCTTCTTTAGCAGGAAGGTTCGAATCTCTTTGGTGGCGCGCGCGCTCCCTGTGGAGATCGCATCTTGCATATTTAGTATGGGAACCAGAGAGTTGTTAGTATACATAGAGCGCGCGTTAGCAAGTCTGAACTGTAAGCACGGGTCTGAACAGTCTCGATGTGTTCGGGGCGACGCTACTAGTCACAACACGTCAGTAGCGCTGATTGTCGCTCTCGCCGGTATTTATTTAGATTTGGAGTAATCATGGTGAAATGTGCAGTGCCAAGCTGTAAACACGATTCACGGAAAAGAACGATCTAGAAAAAATCTAAATAGAAGCGTCCATAGAACACCTGCTTACACTTGGCACAATGGGCAATGAGCGATGCGCGAGCTCTATAAGCTAGTATACTAACTCTATGATGGGAACCAATGGTGCTACTTACAGGGGGGTGCGACATTTGACACGATTTTGACACCCATAGAATGCTTTTTTTGCGCCTCTTGTGGCTGTCAGATTTTGGTTTTTGAAAAACGAATTCTATCTAGACTTCACATAAGTCTAGTATTTGATTTTGTTTTTTGGGTCGCAAAACCCGTTTTAACACTCTGAGGGTGGGGCCGCGAGCATGCACCAAAGAGATCTTAACTCTATGTTAATTAGTAAGGCTGTTGTTACACGTTTTTTCACTTGCTATAGACTACAAACAAAAAAGTTTTTTCATTACTCATACTCTGAAAGTGGGTCTGAAGTTGCCTGAGGAGCGGGTTGAAAGTAATACATCTCAGCCCTAGGGAGAATCGCTTTCAACTGACAGCTGTCAAATTATATTAAAAAAAACTAGTACTATTTTGACATTTCTATTGGACCATGATCCAACTGTCTATACAGCCACTCAATTACAGCGCGATGTAAAATTGAAATAACATAAAGTTATGTAATAATTAAAGAATATATATTTTTAAATGACTTTAATATAATTATTACTGTCAACTATTTCTTTAAAATAACATAGATTTGGCCAAAATATTTACCATTTTTTCAATGATGGAAATGAAAAATAATGGCAGAATAGCTGGCCGGTCACAGAAAAAAAAACAAAGTAGACGGGAAAGCGGCAATCCGATCTTCATTTGTTTTTTCGAGTTGTAGAGTTTTGTTTATACTTCCGTATAGCAGAGATTTGTATTAACATTCATTTTATGTTTTTGTTTTTACTTTCAGTATATTCTTAATGAAAAGCACAGTGTTTCCCTCGGGTTCAAGACTTATTTAGAGGTCCCTCGAACTATTGGCGCCCTCGCTACGCGTCGGGCGCCAAATCCCGTCTCGGGACTTAAATAGGTTACTTTCACACCTAGGTTAACAATGTACTATTATAACCTTTCCCTCCATGCTAAAACGCTTTTTGTTCCAGGAATCTACATTTGGATTCTACATTTTGCAACACAGTTCGAGAATTATAATGATTGTTGCTGTCAGTATGTACTTGGTCGAAAGCTGGAGCTGAGAAACAAAAACACATTTTAATTGGGTAATAATTATTCATTTGTTTGAATTTGTTCCGCCTAGGTTGTTAACGTTTACGGGTAAAACTTTTAAAATAAGTAGTGCGTTTGTACTAAATTTAAAATTAAATAGTAAATTTCAAAATACTGCATTCATGGAACTTCGGTCTTATGTCACCACAGATTTATAATAGTACCTACAAGATTTTGCATTAAAATGCAAAATAAATAGGATACATTTATACCTAATAAATTATTCATATCTACTTACTTCATTATTAATTGGAAATGAAATCAAATTTTGAAATAAATAAAACTAATTATTATTGTCAGCAATGAAATTATTAATTCAAAATCAAACCGAGTTTCAAAATAATTAAATAAATATTTATAATTATGGGTCCTATGGGTCTCCATAAAATGTATAATGTATCCCTAAGGTTGTCTTTAATATTTTAACCTTTGTGTATAATATAAAGGTATATAATATTAGGTAAATCAATAAAATAATACTTATTTAACAGCTAATATGTCAATAATATTTAACAAATATTACACGATTTGATGGATGAACATGGTTATTCATAATTTATTAAAAAAATTACTTAGTAACATGTCAAAGTATTAAAAAAATAAAAAAATTACAAAATATTAAAATTAAATATAAAAAAAATACAAAAAAAAAACAAAAAGAAAAGAAAAAAAAACACAGTAGACACTGATGATTGCAATGTATGTGAGACTTCAACCACGCGCGGCCATAATTTGCGTATTGAGGCTGCGGGCTGCGGTAGGCCGCCACCGCAGGCCGCTTGTGTCTGGGATACCTACGCTTAAAAAACCTCATAGACTCACGGCGAGAAACCCCGAGAAACGTGAAAATGTGAATAGTTTCGCGGCGGCGCGGCGTCTCGTTCTCGCATCATACAAAGTCTCATACTCACTCGCTCACACGAGACTTCTCGCCATGAGTCTGGTTATGGTATTTTAATTATAGAGATTATCTTAAAATGAGCGATGGTATGTAATGAATTACGCCACCTTACCTTCACTCCAAGGTGTTCTCTATAAACCTATGGCGAAAGTGTGTAAATGACCACGAATCGCTCAATTAATAAATACTATCTCTCATTGTAAGGTTTAGTTCAAAATTTCAAAAATCCTTTCTTAGCCGATGAGGAATTTTAAAATTTCAGCTTTCTAGACTTAGTAATTTTGGCTGTGCGTTCATAGATCAGTCAGGAGTTATTTTTTATATTATAAGTTTAGTTGTAACTACCTATTTAATTTTCGTGTTTTTGATGTTTTTATTAAAAATTTATGAACATAAAACTATTTTGTTTTATTGTTCTTCCATTGGGGACCGCATATTTATTTATCACTAGCTGTTGCCCGCGTCTTCGTCCGCGTGGATTTTGGAAGTAGGTACCTATCTCTGCTATGTACAGACATACATCGTCTAGTTATAATTTTCCAATGGTAAAATGGATCATTCTAAGTACCTTCACCATAATTTAAGGTATACCATACCTTCAGGAACAAACTATGAACACCGTATCCAATTTGGTGAAGACAGATAAAAATTTAAAAAATTGTTTTTTTCACTTCTATTGCTCATAAGACTTCTCATATCAATTTTTATTATACGTGTGTATTTTTTAACTAATACAGTATGGGCAAAACCAAAACCATAGGAGATACAGGGAAACTGTCTTAGGAACCTTTAGGTATTTTTTCGTGATAACAATTTTGACATAGTAATCGGAGCAGCTGGAGTTCGGGTGGCATGCATGAATAAGTAGTAAGTTCCTAAGTACATTGCACAGTCTGTTTTATAAGAAAACATTTTATTAAATTTGACTAACTTCTGCTGCTTGGATTTTTTTCTTCCGATACAATAAAATGATTCTAACATGAAACTAAGTCGATACGCATTTTTTAAAAATAATAAAAATTATTTTTTACTGGCGTTCTATGAGAAAACATTTTATTAAATTTGACTAACATCTGCTGCTCAGATTTTTTTCTTCCGATATAATGAAGTGACCCTACATGAAACTGAGTCGAACCGCATTAAAAAAAATATGTGCAAATTGTCTCATTTTTATGGACAACACACGCTTGACCAAAAAATTTCTATGTCATAAGACACTTTCCCTGCATCTCCTATGGTTTCGGACTTGCCTATACTGTCCCAGTTAAAAAAAAACACTGATATCTCCTATGTCTATGACATCGTCTTGTTACGTTAAATGATTTATCTGTAAATGACGATAACTTTTTTCGCTGTCATCCGATTACAATGAAACAAAGCCTATAAGTTGCGCCAGGCTGTGCTTAATCTACCTGTGAAAACCGCAAGAAAATCCGTTCAGTAGTTTCGGAGATTAGCGATTACAGACAGACAGAAAGACAAAAAAATTTAAAAACGCTTTTTTGTGTTCTGTTACTCTTTTTTTATCGTCCACACTCATTTTTTTATAAATTTATTCAAAGTACAGACACACGGTTTCTACAGATTTATTATAAGTATAGAGTATAGATTATTACCTATAATATTTATTTATTTAAAACTTTATTGCACTAATTTGTACAAAAGGCGAACTTAATGCCAATGGCATTCTCTACCAGCTGACCTTTGGGCCATGCAGATAAATTAGTGGTAGGCGCAAAAAGATAGTATAGTGTATATAAAATATTATGATAATATAAAAGAGTAATATATGATAATTAACTACATACACAACAAATAGATAAATAGATACAAATTATTTTAAAAAAAATACTTATAATACATAAATACTATATACATAAATATATTAAATACATAGATACTATTAAAAGCCACGAAAATGTTTATTGTAAAGGAGGTTAATTTTGGATTGGTTACTAGACTTTTAGGCCATATCTTATTTAAAATACCTATGTATAAAGTTTTTTTTTTCAAGAATAATAACAAAAATTCATAATATTATTACATGTCAAACAACCCCCCCCCCCCCCCCCCCCGATACTATTAAAATATTATAAATAAATCAGACTACAAATACAATAACAATTTGCAACCAAGTAAATGTGAATAATGTTTAGACAAATTTTACACACGACTGTTTAGTCCTAAACTAAGCCGAAACTTGTTTAAATGGGTACTCAACAACTGATAAACATACTTAAATACTTTTAAATAAATACAAACACCCAGAATCCGAAAACCAACAGTTATGCTCATCACACAAATGTTGGTCCCGGGTGGGAATCGCACCTACGACCTTTGGCGCAGTAGGCAGGACCACTACCTCTACGCCAACAGACCAGTCAACCTATATAATATAATTTCGTAAACAGGGAACGAAAAATATAAAGTAAAAGTTAAGAAATAGTACATTGTTAACCTAGGTGTGAAAGTAACTTATTTAAGTCCCGAGACGGGGTTTGGCGCCCGACGCGTAGCGAGGGCGCCAATAGTTCGAGGGACCTCTAAATAAGTCTTGAACCCGAGGGAAACACTGTGCTTTTCATTAAGAATACACTGAAAGTAAAAACAAATACATAAAATGAGTGTTAATACAAATCTCTGCTATACGGAAGTATAAACGAAACTCTACAACTCGAAAAAACAAATGAAGATCGGATTGCCGCCTTTCCCGTCTACTTTGTTTTTTTTTCTGTGACCGGCCAGCTATTCTGCCATTTTTTTTTCATTTCCATCATTGAAAAAATTGTAAATATTTTGCCCAAATCTATGTTATTTTAAAGAAATAGTTGACAGTAATAATTATAATAAAGTCATTTAAAAAAAATTATTCTTTAATTATTACTTAACTTTATGTTATTTCAATTTTACATCGCGCTGTAATTGAGTGGCTGTATTGACAGTTGGAACATGGTCCAATAGAAATGTCAAAATAGTACTAGTTTTTTTATATATAATTTGACAGCTGTCAGTTGAAAGCGATTCTCCCTAGGGCTGAGATGTATTACTTTCAACCCGCTCCTCAGGCAACTTCAGACCTACTTTCAGAGTATGAGTAATGAAAAGAAATATAAGTACTACCAGCCACACCCTTCGTGTACCTACTACCTAGTTTCACCAGAGGGCGCTGGCAGTTACGACGCCCTCAAACGAGGAGTAGCAGAACTACCATGCAATATATTGCATTTTAATATACCATACAGGACCCATCTAGCCAATGTTTCCACATTAAATAAAACCGGTCAAGTTGCAAATTTCGCAAGCTGAACATTCCGTAGAAAAAAGTGAAAATGATATACAAACTTTGATAATTACATCTATAGGCTGCTGTGACAATAGAATTTAAGTAGATAACTATATCCCGTTACTTTGGAGCTCCATTCTTTCTCCCTGTATTACCTTTTTCCCACGGCTTCACCCGCGTAGAAAAGTTTTTATCGTGTACATAGTTTTTCCCTAGGTATCTATAGCATATTTATATAGGATACAAAGGTGACAATGTGAAACAGCGCCATCTTGTAGTTTAATGAAGTTTAATCTAAATATATTTATTTTTGAATTCAGCGCCATCTGTGGCAACTGATCTATTTGGTTCTTAAGTTTACATGAAATCAGTAGGTATGTATCTATGTGTAAATGGGCCAATAATAGAAATTTAATGCAAGTGAAACCATAATTGGATATCTACTGATTTCATGTAAACTTATTAGGTATATACTTATGTTATTTTGATATGTAATCTATTAAATGTAAAGCTTCATCAAATTCTGATCCGTAGTTCTTGCGAGAAAGAGTAACAAACATCTTCCGGAGCTGGCGCACGCTAAAGAGTTCATTGGCACAACTGACACAGGCTCTAAAATGAACATGTTAAGATATGACAAGAGAACCGTACGCCTTATTGTAGGAGTTTTCACCGGTCGGTGTAAGGGACCTCTTGCATAAGATGAGACTATCGGAGACCTACATAGTAGCGCCTGTGGAGAGGACAGCGAGACGATGATTTATTTTATTTATTTATTTAAAACTTAGAGCGTCAGTGGCCTCGGGGATAAGACGCGACCTATCATATCGAAAGGTCCGAGGTTCGATCCCCGGTTGGGCCATGTACCAATGGGTTTTTTCTCGAAACTTAAGTACATGCACTGACTGCTCTCAAACGGTGAAGGAAAACATCGTGAGGAAACCTGCATACGCCGAAGAAGAAATTCTTAGGCGCATGTGAAGTCCGCCAACCCGCACTGGGCTAGCGTGGTGGACTATAGCCCGCACGCCCTCGTTGAGAGGGTAGGCCTGAGCCCCAGCAGTGGGGAGATTAATAGGCTGTTGATGATGATTGATGATTTAAAACTTTATTGCACTAGTTTGTACAAAAGGCGAACTTAATGCCAATGGCATTCTCTACCAGCTGACCTTTGGGCCATGCAGATAAATTAGTGGTAGGCGCAAAAATTTAAAACAATATTTATTTAAAACAATATGATAATATAAACAGTAATTAAATGATAGGTAACTACATACATTACAAATAGATAAATTGGTACAATTTATTAAAAAAATAAATACTTTTATCTGCATCTGCATCTAACAACATCTGCTGTGTGAATGCGATGCACGAGCCGCAAGGCGAATGAGTGTCCTGGGTGTGGCTTATCCTGAACCCGAGGACTACAGGCTCCTACCCCTCAGCTGTACAATAGCATTTGTGCAGCGAACACTTGGGGAGGAGAACAGCAGGTAAACACAGGGGCTGACACAATAGATCCCATAGGGTCGCAGTGTCGCCGGGTGTGCCCGGCCCCCTTCTACAAGATAAGATAAGATAACAAACATCCATCCTCACAAGCATACGTAAATGTAAGTAGGATTCGTTTAAATAACTGGCAGTCGAAAAAACGATAAACAGTATTGTAAATTTATAAAAAATCTTACCTACATTAAACAAAGTTTTTGATCAGGGGATTTTGACGTAGCTCTGTCTGTACACACTTTTATTGATCCGTTTTACCAATGTCAGGCGGAACCTTAATGATAAACGATAAAAATGAAGATAACTCCAACATATCAGTCGGATAAAATGAGTACGTATGCAAGTGAACAATATTGCAAGCGCACTTATACGTCATTATATAAATAATAAATACTCAATCAGAAAAGTGGAACCAAAAAAAGTGATGACAACATTGATCTAAAATGTACACTGTGTTTAATTAATCATTAAAGTACATATTGCATAGTGTAAGTGACTTAAAAGAATGTGTAAGTTTTTGTACCTTTGACAAAGCTATCAAGGAAAGTGATATCAGAAATTATAAATAGTATTCGTGACTTATTTATGTAGGTAAGTTTTTTATAACTCCTATCAGCCAGTCAACCTCAAATTATAAAACATTTAAATATGATATGAGGTGATCCGCCAAAGAACCAAGGTTTTTGATAGCTCAAAAAGTACGTTGAAGTGACAGTGGACGGGTCACATCTGTCGGATAACCGATAACCGCTGGGGTAGACGAGTTCTCGAGTGGAGACCACGACTGGGCGAGCGTGGTGTGGGACACCCCCCGGCTGGATGGGGCGACGACCTGCGTGAGACGGCTGGCAGTGACTGGTTGCGGAGAACGGAAGATCGGTGTTTAGTGGCGCCCCTTGGGGGGAGGCCATCAGCAGTGGCTGATGATGATGATGAAATATGATATTCCAGCTAACAGCACCCAATCCATTGCTATCTCCAAACCATAGCGTACCCTTCCAAAGCGTAGCGTCCAAACCATATGGGTTCCTTCAAGAAGAGAGTCAAAAGAGCTCTTCAACCGCGGCCGGCGCCGCACCAGCACCTCCCGGGTGTTGCAGGTGTCTATGGGTGGCGGTGACCTCTTAACATCAGGAGGCCCGCCTGCTTGTTGCCTCCGTAGCAATAATAAAAACATTTAGGTTCTCCGTTCAAAGGAACCAATGATACGTTCCAACTTGGTTCTCAGTACTTCTTAATAGGCAATACAATCCAAACGCCGGCGGCTACTTTAAATAATTTCGGCTGTATTTGAACATTGCATGAATCAAATCCTCCAACAGTTTTGAATTTTCACCAATTATTAGATTCGAACCACTTTGGTCGTGCGCGCGCTCCATGTGGAGATCGCCTCTTGCAAATTTAGTACCTATGGGAAACAAAGAAAAATTTGGTGTCAAAATCAGGGGGGGGAAGTGGATTAGCGGGAGGAAGTTGCTAATACAAATTTATATGGAGTTTGAAAATGAGAATGTATGATGTCAAAATTTTGTGATACATTTGACACTATTTTGGCACCCCCTAAAATGCTTTTGTTACTCATCCATATGGGAGTAGCTTTTTTTTTTAATTCATGTTTTCCAGATGTTAACAAAACCAAATCGCAAATCGCAGCCGATGGAAACAGCTGATCTATAAGCCTTGTACCAATTTTAATTTTATATGTGCAATAAAATACTTTGTCGGCATCAACAGTAAAGAACCGACTGAAGAGGAGAGAAGTAACTAAAAAGGATAAGCAATGACGGCAGTGTATGTTGATTAAGTGAATTTCCATCTGAATAACTTGACATTGACCATACGGAAAGTGAATCTATAGGAATTAATTCAAAACATACTGGAACAGGTGATAGTGACGACCGCCGAAGGACTGATACAAGATATATTAACACTATAATGGAAAGACCTGTCAAAAGAGCTACAAAAGATTTAATAGATATAGATGTGGGAGACGTAGTTCGTGATGAAATAAATGAAGAACGTAATGCAGTACACGATGTAAGATTGCAGTCCGGGCGTTTGACACTTGATAATGATGAGCAAATTAGAGCGTTACCCAAGGACGCTCCTACCTATGAGTTGGAGAAATTTGAGAAAAAAGCGCTATTAATATTTAACCATAAATATTTTGAAGGTGATAAACGAAAAACCAGGTTAGGTACAGAACATGATGCATACGCTTTAAGAAACACCTTTGAAAAATTTGGATTCGATGTTTTCGAACACAAGGATTTAAAGAGAAATGAAGTATTAAACGCATTGGCCGTATGTAAGTTAATTAAAATAATCAAAATTTATTATAGTTGTAATGAAACATAAAAAATACAAGCTTTATTAGTATTAGCTAGTGACCTGAAAGTAGACCAATCACAAGATAAAATTAATACCTAATAAAACATAATAATATAAGTAATAAGTAGTCTTGGAATTTTTAAATAAAAGCCGACAAGGAGTGCGTCGGTACACAATTTTATTAAGTCATAATCTTGAAAAAGAAATGTACTTTTTAAAAGTTTATAAATAGCCCATCATTGGCAGAAAATTTAAAAAGTATGATCCAAAATTTCGGTTCAGCAGTTTTTGTACTATCCGCCAAATAGCCACACGAACATGGGCAATATAATTTTCGTTATAAAAATAATGGTGATTTTATTCAGCTTCCGATCAATTCCGCGCGATCCATGATTCTATCTTACAGGCAGTTCTATAAGATGCTATCAGACAATGTCATCAGCCGTCCTCATTATTTCAGTCAGCGAGACGGATTTCACTGACTACGGCTGCATCGCAGTCGCCGTGCTGACCCACGGCAAGGAGGACAAGCTGACGGCCAATGATGGCGCCCACTACAGCGAACTGGAGATCCTGCAATGCTTCAACGTATCCGACAAGCCCACTTTGGTCACTAAACCTCGGATTCTTATTATTCAGGTTAGTTCCATATAACTACTCAGTTGTTTTGATGAAAAGGACTCGCAATGAAGAGATACAGTGACGATGACGTCGTTTGTAGCGTAGTAGCAAAGACGCGGCTTGTCATGTCGAGTGGCCCGAGTTTCGATCCCCGGATGTCACTTCTCTGATAGGATCCGAAACGAAGTAATGCGCCAGAGAACCAAAACTTTTGACATATCTCTAAAAGTTAGAACGTTAAAGTGGCAGTGGGATGGTCACATCTGTAGGAGAACCGTTAACCGCTAGGGTAGACGAGTTCTCGAGTGGAGACCACGACTAGGCAAGCGTAGTGTGGGACGCCCCCAGGGAGCGACGACGATCTGCGTAAAGCGGCTGGCAGTGACTGGATGCGGAGAACCGACGATCAGATTCAGTGGCACGCCTTAGGGGAGGCCTATGTTCAGCAGTAGATTAGTACAGGTTGATGGTATTGACGATCAAGGAGATTTGATGAATAATTAATATTTTCGTCTAAGCGGACAATATTTTCATATAGAACAGTCCTGTTCGCAAAATGTCCCTTCATCATTTCGCAAAATGACTCTTTTGAAAAGGTCCCTATCGCAAAATGACCCTTCTCCGGTATTAAGGAATAAGACAAAGAACAAATTACAAATGAATCAAACAGACACAAATACATATCACTCGACCAAGCCAACGAGAAGGTCGGTCACTTCATTAAAGTGACTGTCCTATGGGAACCCGGCGGTTACCGCACCGGAATGCCATAATGTAACTGCTGGCGA
Source organism: Metalampra italica (assembly GCA_949699065.1). Classification (NCBI taxonomy): domain Eukaryota; kingdom Metazoa; phylum Arthropoda; class Insecta; order Lepidoptera; family Oecophoridae; genus Metalampra; species Metalampra italica. Next base: position 6,076,888 of record OX452991.1, on the reverse strand, counting down.
ACACACAAAATCTTAATGCCTTTTGGTTTTCAGGCGTGCCGAGGCAAGGATCCTATGGATGGCGTCCCAGTTGTACTAACACCCACGATTCAGACAGATTCCGATGAAAAGGATTACTATCTTCCGATAGAATCTGACGTTCTAATAGTGCACAGCTCGTACAGGGGAAAACCGTCTCACAGGTTGACATTTTGCTTTTTATTAGGCCTGAAGTCTGCGTTATCTACATAGGCCTGCCCTGCTATTCTGTAAGCGTATTTGTGCAACTCGATCCTGAATCCGCAGTGAGATCGGTCTCTAACTCAATGATTCACAGTTCAATACTCACTTTACTTCGCAAGTGAAGTGTTTATTGTGTAGCTTGTATTTGTTTACACAATGCGACATCAAGGTATTTCATGATCGGATGCGAAGTGAAGTGAGTGACTTGCGATGTGATGGTCGAGTTTTAATTCGTACTTTACAGAATCACACAGCTGATAAGGCAATGCGTTTTATCCTCTAAGCACGCACTACACCCTGTCTTCGATCAATCCCTTAGTCGCTAACGACTGCTTGAATCAGACGCTTAAGGTCCCGTTCGCAAATGGCCTCGTTCGCATATAGTCCCGTTCGCATTATAATCCCGTTCGCATATAGTCCCGTTCGCATATAGTCCCGTTCGCATTATAGTCCCGTTCGCATATAGTCCCGTTCGCATAAAGTCCCGTTCGCACATAGTCCCGTTCGCGTATAGTCCCGTTCGCAAATGGTCCCGTTCGCATTGCTTTATGACGTGAACGTCGTTCGTCATCTCGACTCGACGACATGTTGAGTTTTAGAAGAAAAGCGAAACCGGAGATCTTGACTTAAAGCTTCTTTTAAGAAGAACTCGGTATAGAGGTTGTCACATTCAACACCCTTCAAGAAAGACGAATACTACGAAAGAATTTCGGAAGTCGTTAGTTTTCGAAATATTTATTTAATTATTTACGGGTCTTACACACGAATAAGTTTTATTTACCTTGCCCGATTTTCGCGCCTTTCGTAACGCCTCGCCTCTCCAGTCAGCTCGTGGCCACGGCCATAGTGTAACCTGGTCGAAACGTCGGGCAAAGGTAAATAAAACTTATTCGTGTATAAGGCCCGTAAATAATTATATAATTTCTAAATACATATTAACAAAAAAAACGTAACTTGGATTTTACTTTTCAAATACGCAGAGCACTACAAGTTTTGTTTTGAGGAGAGGTCATTGTGGTTACATTAAACGAAATTTGTTTCAGGGACACATGCGCAGGTTCGTGGTTCATACAAGCATTTTGTAAGAACGTGAACGAACTGGCGGAGATATACGACTTGGAGTCCATCATCACTATAGTAAAGAGGGAAGTCGCAGTTGATAAGTACGTACAAAACACAATAATAATTGACGTTGTATAAATGTACCCACTGTACTTACATGCAATAAAATAGGTTTTGACTTTGACAATCCTGTAGAAAACGTTCAGTATTGTTATTATCAATTTGACTGGCCTGTTGGCGTAGTTGGCAGTGACCCTGCCTACTGCGCCAGAGGCCGTGGGTTCGATTCCCAACCGGGGCCAACGTTTGTGTGATGGGCATATCTGTTGGTTTTTGGTCACTGTTGGTCCCGAGTGGGAATCGAACCCACGACCTTTGGCGCAGTAGGCAGGTTCAGTACCACTACGCCAACAGGCCAGTCAATAATTAAAATAATAATATGTATTTAAGTTTATTTCAAAAAGTATCTAAGTATGTTATTCAGTTGTTGCGTATCCATGTACAAGCTTCGGCTTAGTTTGGGACTAAACAGCCGTGTGTCAATTTGTCCAAACATTATTTTTAAAAAAAGCTATACCGCGCCGCCGGTCGCCATTTTGTTTTCCAAATGGCGGCCTATACGAGCTTCGTATTTTCTTTTTTCTTCACAGGGTATTTGAAAATTTTAACAATAAAACGTTGAGGTTTGAAAGAAATAAACAAATGCCAGTAATGACAAGTAGTTTGATAAGAAAATTATACCTCAAGAGGTACGGAGATGCCTCCCCGAGTTTTTTACCCGATTTACTTAATCCAAGCAAGTCGATAGCAGATAAATCGTTGCAGTCCCACATTGGACAGTCCACGTCTGGCCTAGACCATGCTACATATTATTTTAACTGTCTCAGGTGAGTTATTTAGTCTGTGTATGACAATTTATTCAAAATAAACGAACTTTGCCAAATGATACAGTCTAGGTACTAAAAGTCTACAAATTCACTAAGTAAAGGTCTTTCCTTATCTACTAAATGTTTCCATAGGTACTAGCAAAACCAACGAGGAATTGTTTTTCCTTCTGATTTTACTTCAAATTAGTCTCCCGTGCTTTTTATATATAAAAATTACATGTATGTTTCAAATTTCAACTCAATCGCTGTAGTTTTCGAGTTATCCGCCGGATAAACAGACGGACGGACGGGCAGAAAGCTCCGGGTATCCGTTTTCACGGACCCCTGACAATGGAAGTAGTCCTGCTTACTGCTAGATCTTGTGACAATAGTTACCAAATGATAGTTTACCCTGCTGTTCTTTTTCGTCAACAGACTGACAGATTGGATGTCAACCACGGAAAATAGCCTGCAGTCAGAAGATCGCAGCGCAGAACACATTCAAAGACTAAGCCTTGAAGTGGAGGAGTTCAGACACGTCCGGGATAGTATCAACTTGATCGGGCCTCAGCTTTCCAAGGTTAGCCTCCAAAATTCAAACCTACATGTTTGTATATGTCGCTGGGAAATGAGGAAATCAGGGATTTCATGAAATCCCTAGGGATATCACGAAATTCCGGTAGATGTCGAATAGCCTTGTTTATTACGTCTTCTTACTAAAAATATCTAGTGATATATGTCGTTTCACTAAACTAAATCTAGTGAAATGTCAGAAAAGCGGATGCTGCCGAATAAAAATCGAGCCTTGCATTTCTCTAACACTAGAGAAACACGTTCAGAGCAGAAAAAAGAGTTCGTTTGTGAAGAAGACTTCGATCGGGAGATTCAGAAGGCAAAAGAGAGAGATATAAACCGCTGTGAACTGCAGAAAGGATCGAAAATGTATTTAAATTAATTAATTTAATTTTTTAATTTAATATTTTAATTTATTTAATTAAAATTTTAGTTTATTTAAATTAATTAATTTAATTACATTTTCGATCCGTTCTGCAGTTCACAGCGGTTTATATCTCTCTCTTTTTCCTTCTGAATCTCCCGATCGAAGTCTTCTTCACAAACGAACTCCATTTTCTGCTCTGAACGTGTTTCTCTAGTGTTACAAAAATGCACGTACGTATGAAATACGTAGCCGTGGTGCTGGTCGCGTGACTCATTGGGGAGTTTCACCCTTGTCTTGTGCCAACCAACGGTGCGCCAATACGTCTTTTGGTGGACTTCACATACGCCTTAGAATAGAAATTCAAATTTAATTTAAAATATTCAAATATTTTCTCACGATGCTTTCCTTCGCCGAAAAGACTTCGTGGTATAAAAGTCAAATCAAATCAAGAGCCTATTAACATGTCCCCACTGCTGGGGCTCAGGCCTACCTAGAACTGGAACCTACCTGGCCAGCACTAGAATTTTTTCTTCGGCGTATGCAGTTTCGTCACGTTGTTTTCCTTCACCGTTTGAGAGCAGTCACTAAATGTACTCAAGTGTCGAAAAAAAAACGTTGGTACATGGCCCAGCCGGGGGTCGAACTTCGGACCTTTCGAAATGATAGGCCGCGTCTTATCCCCTACGCCACCGACGCTTTAATTATACTGAAAAGCTCATTGTCACGACCCCATGAACGCGAGGCGAGTACAGAACCAACTACACTGCTACGGTTTCTAAGTACTTCATGAATTGGCGATGTTTTGCATTCTTGCATCCCATTATTAAAATTTACATACTTCTTTTAATTGTCTTTATTGCAGATTTCAACTGTTGAAAACATGATGCATATTGAAAGTATTATGGCAAGGAACAACAAAAGATTCGATGTTATCACCAAACGCGTGAAAGCGCTCGAGAAGGAGGTAAGAATAGAAGAAAGTGATTCTATATTTTTAGTTTTTTTCCAAGTTCCGTATCTGTACCGAAGTAACCTTAAAATATGGTTCCTAGATGTAAAGCATGTTTTATGGGTCCATTTAACATGAGTTCTATCTACGTCAATAATTAAGAAATGTATAAATTAAGACGTTGTGCCGCTTCTTCTTCCCAGCGCTAACACCTTGGAAGCGGTGGTAGATATAAAATTGACGTTGTATACATGTACCCACTGTACTTACATGCAATAAAATAGTTTTGACTTTGACTTGACTTGAAGAGGCTATAAAATTTTCCCGACAGAACATTCAAGAAAATAAACACGACAAAGAAAAAGAACAGGAAGGACAACATGCAAAAGAACAAGAAGGAGATCATACAAAAGAACAAGAAGAAAAAGGAGTACATGCAAAAGAACAAGACAGAGAAAACAGGATTGATCAAAAGCCACAGACTACTTCCAACATCGACGAGGTATGTTAGCTGGTATTATTTTATTCCTACAAGGGAAGGTCACAAACAAGAACTCTCCAAAATAAATGACATTTTGTAGAATTGTTTATAGAGTAAATAATTCTGATCTGAACCTTATATTTCATATTAGCCCAATGTTAGTCAGTGATGGATAATACCTTTAGAAAATCTACGTAGCGGGACCGACCGTCGTGGACCCCTGGGGGAGGCCTTTGTCCAGCAGTGGACGTATTTCGGCTGATATGATAATGATGAATATAAAATTATCTACTTACCTCCTTCAAAGAAACTCAACAATTCGCTGAGATAGTACTTATTCTTAGGATCAGGCTCACCATCCTTAAGTAGTGCTTGTTGTACTCTGTACCTACATTCTCTGTCTATTACATGCCTCATTTCTGTTAAGCAATGACAATTATCATCTTTATTTTATTTGTTTACTAACGTGGTCTTAAGTGGTAA